>CM021109.1:48762591-49316992 GCA_007115665.2 Sequoiadendron giganteum
CTTAGGGCTGCACTTCCATTGCACACGCTTCAAGAAGGAAGCATAAATTAAATGGTAGCCTTTTGGCTATTTAATTTATGTTAATAACATTTGATAAACATAAAGGGCCAACCCTATATGGTTCGCATGATTTGTTTATTGCTCGAGCCGACCTACCTTGTAAATTATCATTTATTATGTTTCTTCATAAAGGGCCGACCTAACTTGAAGAGGCGCCTCATTTGTATATATACAAGGTCTTTCTTGTCATTTCATTCATTCAAGTTCATCAAAGTATATTTGCAATTAGAGTAGAAGTTCGCACCTTCATAGCAGCAGTCCGAATTCAAGGAAGATCATATTCATTTGTATATCTTGCATCTAGGAGAGGTGCGATTTCATTGTATCAATTATTGGCCATTGTTGGGCCTAAGTTGTAAGCAGATTTCTGCTCTTGTTCTACCTTATATAAGAGAATTATTTGCTGGGTTTTTCTGCCTCAAGAGGAGGTTTTTCCTTGGGTATCTTGCTGTGTTTATTATCTTATGTGTTGCATTATTTTAAGTACTTTCAGTTGTATAATCTGATCTAAGAAACACTAACATGGTATCAGAGCGGGTTTGAAAAAGATCTTGATCAGCTTTGTTTTGCAGCACTCACTTTAATCTTTTTCAATCTATCTCTATTTTTGAATTTCAAGATGGTGAATGGTCTGAAAATCGAGGATAGACTCGAAGGAGCTTCTAACTACACATCATGGAGGTTCAGGATCATGCTCACATTGGAAGAGAATAATTTGGCTGAGTTTGTGAAAACAAAAGTTCCCGAACCTGAGGAGGAAGAAGAGAAGTTGCAGTGGAGGAAGAAAGATACTAGGGCAAAGAAAGTGTTGGTTGATTCCGTCAAGGATCATGTTGTACCGATTGTCTTCAAGTTGGATACAGCAAGGGAGATATTTACAACTTTGGAAGAGATGTATGAAATCAACAACACCAGTCGAGCACTTGCATTGAAGCAACAACTTCATCATGTGAAAATGACGAAAGGAGAATCTGTAATTACTTATTTCATGAGGATTTCAGAGATAAGAAATCAGCTCTCTACAATTGGTCACATGATTGATGACAAAGACTTGACTATGCCTGCTCTCAACAGTCTTCCGCTATCATGGGAGTCGTTTATTCAAGGAATCAATGCAAGATCTAAACTTCCTAAGTTTGATCGGTTGAGGATCGATTGTATTCAAGAGGAGTCGAGACAAGCGGCTAGAGGCATTGGTCAAAGTTCAAAGAATGAAGAGATACATGTTCTCGCTTCTTGTTCATCGAAGAAAGGAAAAGGTTGGAAGAAAGGGTTCTTCAAGAGGAATCGAGAGAATGGAAATGATGGTGCTCCTGCCTTCAAAAGGAAACGAGACTTATCCAAGGTTCAATGCTTTCGTTGTGACAAGTATGGCCACTTTTCGAAAGAATGTCCTCTCAGACCTAAGCAACAGGTTGCCACTGCAAATGTTGAAGAAGTTGCTCCGCAAAAGGACTCAAGTGATTATCTGTTCTATTCAGCCCTGTCAAGCAATGTATCCACCGACGCCAATACTTGGCTGATTGATAGTGGTGCCTCTCGGCACATCACCGGATTCAAGGGGCATCTATCAAATTTAGTGGAGACTGACTCTAGTGAACGAGTTGTTATTGGAGACGATGCTAGGTATTCTGTGAAAGGAGTTGGGAAATCCTCTCTTCACTTGGATTCCGGCATTTCATTGGAGTTGAATGATGTACTATTTGTTCCAGGCATAAAGAGGAATCTTGTCTCCATTTCAGCATTAGAAGACAAGGGTTATCAAGTTGCATTTTCTAAAGGCAAAGTTCTTATATGGGCAAAGAACTCCAACTTCAAATCTGCTCGGGTAATTCAAGTTAGACATGAATGTCTTTACAGGCTATGCACTCGTCCCCTTCAAGCTCTTGTGCATAACTCTTCCAGCATATGTGATCTTTGGCATCGAAGATTGGCCCACATTCACTTTCGAGCATTACCTATCAAGGAGAAGATGGTCACCGGCCTTTTGAAATTCAACCAGGAACATGAAGGTACATGCAAAGGATGCGCCCTAGGCAAGAATACAAAAGGTACGTTTCATTCTAGTGAAAGTAGATCTAAATGTATTCTTGATCTCATTCATTTTGATTTATGTGGTCCAATGTCTATTGCATCTTCTAGTGGTTTCTTGTATTACATTATTTTTATTGATGATTACTCTAGAATGACTTGGATTTATTTATTGAGATCTAAAGAATCTGAAGAAATATTAGAAAGATTCAGAGAATTCAAGTCACAGGTTGAAAACCTGTCTGGAAAAAGGATCAAGGTCTTGAGATCCGATAATGGTGGAGAATACACCTCTGGCACATTTCGTGATTTTTGTATTGAAGCAGGGATTAAGAGGGAGTTCAGTGTTCCCTATAACCCACAACAAAATGGTATTGCTGAAAGAAAAAACAGGTCTATTGTGGAAGCAGTCAAAACTATGATTCATGATCAAGATCTGCAAATCTCTCTTTGGGCTGAGGCATCTAGGACAACCGTCTATGTTTAGAACAAGAGTCCCCACAGGATCTTGGAGAATAAAACTCTTGAAGAAGCATTCTCAGGGGTGAAACCAGAAGTTAGTCATTTGAGGATCTTTGGTTGTCCAGTATATGTTCATATTCCAAAGGAAAAGAGAACAAAGTTAGAACCTTCTGGGAAGAAGGGAATTCTGGTGGGCTAAAGTGAGACTTCGAAAGCCTACAGAATCTACATTCTAGGTCAAAAGTCTATAGAGATAAGTAGAGATGTCACATTTGAGGAAGATGTTGCCTTCAGAAGATCCAAGGGCACGCCTATGGAGATTGATGAAGAAAAACCTCCTCAAGATATGGAAGTTGACCATATTCCAGAGAACCTGAAGGAGGCTCTAGAACCTAAAGAAGATGATGATCCAGTTGAACCCTTGGATCCTATTGATGGGCCTTTAGATATTGTGATTGGAAAGAAAGCCTCTTTGGGCTCGTAGGACAATGCATGAGGCATAAAGTTTTGCAGCTCCAAGAGGAGCTTTCAGAGAAAGCAAGAGACCTCATAAGTTCTCTAGTTATGTTGCCTTGATGAGTCAGATCATTGAATCAGAGCCTTCAAACGTCAAAGAAGCTTCTAGTCAACAAGTATGGAAGGATGCCATGACTGAGGAGTATCAGTCCATATTTAAGAACGATGTTTGGGATATAGTTCCTAGACCCAAAGACAAATCTATGGTGTCTTCTAAATGACTCTTCAAAATCAAGCATGCAGCCGATGGGAGCATTGAGAAGTACAAGGCTAGATTTGTGGCTAGAGGGTTCTCTCAAAAAGAGGGAGTTGACTATGAAGAAACTTTTGCTCCTGTGGCTCAATATACGTCTGTCAGAACCATCATTGCTATTGCTGCATCTAAGATTCACCAAATGGATGTAAAGACAACCTTTCTAAATGGTGTAATAGAAGAAGAGGTTTACATTGAGCAACCCGAAGGATTTGAGGTGCATGGGAAGGAGTCTCATGTTTGCAACCTGAAGAAGGTCGAAAGGATTCATCTGTATCTATTGAGTCTAGGTTTCTCAAAGAATGATGCAAATTCTAACCTCTACTTCAAGGTAGTAAATGGTGAAGCTTTGATTCTGGTTTTATATGTTGATGATTTGATTATCACTGGTGAGGAACACCTAATTCTAAAATGCAAGGAGTTAGCTTTAGAGTTTGAGATGAAGAATCTAGGTCTCATGCATTACTTCCTTGGCTTAGAAGTTTGGCAAAAGCCAGATGAGATGATTCTAAGTCAAGGCAAGTATACTATTGACATTCTCAAAAGGTTTGGTATGATCGACTGCAAACCTATGTCTACACCTATGGAGACTAATTTAGATAAGTTGAAGGAGGCTGCAACTAGTTCAGATCCAGTGGATTCTACTATGTATAGACAGTTGATTGGTTCATTGATGTATCTAGTTAACACTAGACCTGACATCTGCTATGCAGTGAGTGCATTTAGCTAGTTTATGTGTGAACCAAGGCAAATACATCTTGTTGCAGCTAAACATATCTTGAGATACTTGTGTGGCACAATTGGATATGGACTGAGATATTCTTCAGGTGAGGACTAGAGTTACATGGCTTTACTGATTCTGATTGGGCAGGATGTGTCTCAGATCAGAAGAGCACATCTGGTTGTTGCTTCAGTTTGGGTTCTGCTATGATTTCTTGGTGTAGCAGGAAACAATCGTCAGTGGCTTTGAGTACAACCAAGGCAGAATACATTGCAGCTTGTGTAGCAGCTCGTGAGGTAGTGTGGCTTCGTAAGATCCTTGCAGGATTGTTTGAACAATCAATGGAGCCTACCATTATGCACTGTGATAACCAGAGCTGTGTAAAGCTTTCTGTCAATCCCGTGTTTCATGACAAAACAAAGCATGTTGAGATCAAGTACCATTATATTAGAGATATGGTACTATGGAAAGCTATACAGTTGAGGTATATCAGCACTGATGAGCAAACGACAGGCATTCTCACCAAGCCTCTCTCCAAGATCAAGTTTGTGTACTTTCGAGAAAAACTTGGTATGGTGGAGAATGCAATCTTGACTGAGAAAGAGTCTCAGTATCAATGATAAAAAAAAATTGGTAATGCAGTTCTCTATTGAGAGAGATTTGAGGTGTAAGCCCTTGGTAATGCATTTCTCTATTGAGAGAGATTTGAGGTGCAAGCCCTTGATAATACATTTCTCTATTGAGAGAGATTTGAGGTGCAAGTCCTTGGTAGTGCATTTCTCTTCGAGATTTGAGGTGAAAGCCCTTGTTTCCACCCTCTAGGAGAGCCATGGTGGATGTCATGTGTGTGACTCCATGACAACATCACGTGAGGGAATCCGTGATGATTTACTTGTGCTTGTGTATCACCCTCTGAAGGAGCCATGGTGAAAGTCACATTGAGGTGACAACATCACATTAAGTGATGAGCACTTGTACGTACCATCTATGGAGGTAGCCATGATGGTTGATATCACAATGAGGTGATATTCTATTTGTTTTCACATTGAGATGATGTGTCTTGTGCAGGTGGAAGTATCATCCCTAGCTGAGAGGGAGTGTTGACGTTATAGCAGCGTAGGGCTGCACTTCCATTGCACACACTTCAAGAAGAAAGCATAAATTAAATGATAGCCTTTCGGCTATTTAATTTGTTACTAATATTTAATAAACATAAAGGGCCGACCCTATGATGGTTCGCATGATTTGTTTATTCATTGGGATGACTTACCTTGTAATTAATATTTACTTGTTTATTCTAAAAGGGCCGACCTAAGTGAGGAGGTGCCTCACTTTGTATAAGTACAAGGTCTTTCCTTGTCATTTCACAATCAAGTTAATTCGCAATTCTTCACAACAGTTCGCACTTGAGTAACAAATTATTATCTTGTAGCAGCAGACCTATTTCAAGGAGATTCATATTCGCACTTAGGAGAAGTGCTATTGTTCATTGTATTAAATTCGCCTATGTTCTAGGCCTGAGTTGTAAGCAGATTTCTGCTCTTGTTCTATATTATATAAGAGGATTATTTGTTGGGTTTTTCTCCCTCAAGAGGAGGGTTTTCCTAGGGTATCTTGTTGTGTTTATTATCTTATGTGTTGCAATATTTTAAGTACTTTCTATTTATGATCTGATCTAAGAAACACTAACAGAAAGAATACTAAGTGAGCAACTTTTTTTAAGCATAACATTTTGTATAATAATAAGATTACTGATATAAGAAGTTGGAGGCCACATTTATCCGATACATGCTTTCCAAATTTTTGCCATTTTAAAATAGGGCACATATTTACCATTTTGGCATGTGCATGAGACGATAGGTGTTTGGTAAACTGTAGACTTAGGAGCAGGAGTTTGTTGGTTCAACTTATAATTCACTTTCCAACCAGAGAGCATATGTTGGTTATGCTCAGCCAAGTCAGAGTCGCCAAGAAATTGAAAGGCCACTCTATGAAGTGGTTTGTAAGATTTTGCAAAGAATAGTCTCAATGTTTTTGACTTCATTGCTATATACATAATAGAATAGCTTTGACAATTGTCTTTGTGTATTGCAGTTCCTTTCTTTATGCTATTTTATGTATATACAACGTTTAGGTGTTCAGATGTGAAATTCTGTTTTGTTTTCTATCTATTCAATATTTTCCAGTATTTTATTGTGTAAACGTATGTGACACCACAAATTCCTGTATAAAGACCACGATAACAGCTAAACTACAATGTTAGTATGCTCTTGTATGTTCCACCAAGGAGCTATCAAATAGTTCCATTGTTGGGACCTACACACCCTATGCATAATGTTTATGTTGAGATGACAACCCAGCCAATGCCAACTTGTGTAGTAGTTAGAGGAAAAATAAGCAAACTATGGGAACCATGAAGCATTGTAGTTTGACGTGTTAGTATAAACACTTATTAAGAATCACATTTATAGACATGGAAATTTTTAGTGCAAAATTCTTTAGAAAATAACAAGTTTACTTGCAGATTAGAGCTCTATTGCCTCATAACCTGAAAGGACAGACCATTTGTTTGGACAAAAGAGGTGATCAAATTTTTGAAGAATTGGTACACTGCATGAACACAACAATCAAAATTAAGAGTACATACACTAGCAAAGCAATTTTTTTGCATAGTAAATATGCAAATAGAAAGGGTACACCAAATGATAGGAGCTTATAACCATCAAAACATGAAATATTTTAGTGCAAAATTATTTAGAAAATAGCAATTTACTTGCGGATTAGAGCTCTATTGCTTCCAAACTTGAAAGGACAAATCAATTGTGTGGACAAAAGAGGTGGTCAATTTTTTGAAGAATTGGTACACTGCATGAACACAACAATCAAAATTAAGAGTACATACACTAGCAAAGCAATTTTATTTGCATAGTAAATATGCAAATATAAATGGTACACCAAATGAAAGGAGCTTATAACCATCAAATATTAATACAGATATTATACCTAACCTAAGTGCAAAAATATATCATAAGTCCTAGGTGGTAATGTAGGCTTAGGATTAGGAATTTTACATCCGTCATCAGTCTTAAGTTGATATAATCCTTTTTTCCTTAATCATGAGCTCACAATTTGCTTCTCATCTGTGAATCCTAAATGGTTTATGCAACTTAATAAAAGTGGGTATGTCATGCTATGAAGCACTTGAGAGAACCAATCCCGTAATGCCAAATACTTATATAGCATGAAGTCATCTTTGGATCGATAAATTATGTAATTCTTGTCATAATAAACAAGGTCCTTTTGATGATACTTCCAAGGTAGAAAGAGTTTGCAACCATTCCCCAATGTGAAGTGTACTTTTTCCACTATCATTCATTGATCACACACTCTACTAAGTGTAGACCTAAATTTAGCACATGGATAATATTTGCAATAGGTGGATACAGTCATGTTATTTAGAGCACCACTCTAATAATTCTTGATACTTTGATAAATGTCATCACATGGAATACTTTGGAGATGAATTGTTACTTTTAGTGGCATGATTGATGAACACATTCTAGATAAGAGTTTTGAGCGTACTAGTGGGCACTATGAGTAATACAACCATTTAGAGAAGACTCTTTAATATTTCATTAGTTCAAGAGCATATAGGCAGAGATGGGAACCACATAATGCCCCCCCTACATTCTAAGTTGGAACCATCCTTCGTTTGATCTAAGTTTCACTTTATTTTTGCATGCTATTATCTTTTTCTACATAGTGTATTCTTGCTTGTGCTCTATCTATCACACTTTTCTTATTACTTATTTTTTTATTTCTAAATATTGGCTTTCTTTCCAATACCCATAATAAGATTTCAATTATTTACTACTTATTACTCATTCTCTTAGCTTCCTATTCATCAGTTTTCATATTGCCAAAACTTGCTTGTGCTAGACCCCTTATGAATTTCTAAATGATTTACTTCCAAAAGCTCTCTTACTACCAATTGCACTATTACCTATTGCCTTCACACAAATCCCATGAAGGCTTGTGGTGTAGGAGCATCCTTGGGAAAATTATCTTAGATCACCCTAAAAAATGGTGATTTCCACATATGTAGGCAAGAATAAACTAGTTCCTCTTTGGTCATTTGGTCATTGTTGAGCTTGAACATGCAATGTCCTGTTTTTTCCTAAATTTATGTATCCTATGTTTCAAAAGAAATCAATAAAGATGATTAATATTATACCAAGCTAACATTAAATAAAGATTAAGTTGTTAAGAATGGTCAACCAACATATGAGGTGTGGTATCCCTTGAGCAAGATAAGGTATACAAGGAAGGTAGATCTAGAAGAAAAAGAAAAGGGGAAATAATTATTAATTGATTACGACTAGTAGACAACAACACTAGCAAATTAACTTAATTTAAAAAAAAAATATTATTCTCCAAATGTAGTGATGAAGGGTTGTAACTATTGATGTGAACAGGTGTGACTCTCTTAAAGTTGAGGTATAAAAGGGAAAGAATTTCATTTGAGAAAGACATCCATAACATCATTCAATCAATCAATTAAGAATAAATATGATGACTCCTCCTAATGTGAAAGTTTGTGACTCCAAATATGAATGGCTGTGATTCCAATATGAAAGGTTACGACTCCCTCAATAATAATAAAAGGGAGATCATTTCCTTGTGGAGAAATCAAGGAAGTGGATTGGAAAAAGGAAAAAATAAGAAATTGGAATATGAGGGATCTATTGGAAACAAATATTGTTTTAGGAAGAATATTATGGGAAACACAGATCGAAGTCCTAAGCTCCAAGTATTTTCTCAGGATCAGGAATATAAAGATAAACACCAGTGCAATTAGACATATACTTATCTAATCATACATCCATAAAGTAACATATAACATTACACAGATTGAACTTCGATATTCATTCTATTAATCATATCAATATTGGTACAATGGAATATCTTCCTCTATACTCTTGTTTAATCCTTATCTCACCTCTATACATTTATGTTTCCATACATTAGTCTCTGTACATATATATCTCTCTATCTATTACATATATTCTCTCTTGCTTATTCTCACTACCACTACTACTTTTTGTCATTCATATCTTCCTTTATACCTATGTCTATGAGATGGGATGTGACCCATCCATGATACCCCTTGTCTAGATGCTATGTTTACAATATTATGCTTTGGAAGACCTTTGCGCCAAAATGCGGTATGATTTCCTGGTCGATATCTTTGTTGTCTTGTTTTCAGGCTAACATCATCCCCCCTTTCAAAATGTAGACTTGTCCTCAAGTCAATGCTACTTTGCTGGAATTATATCTTTGTAGATTTCCCCGAGGTTGGCAAATGTCACATCTCATTGGGTTTTGGCCAGGTGTCGTTGTTGTGTTTTGTACTTGGATCTGTAAATTGAAGTTTCTTTGCTTCCAATAGTGTTTGTGGAATCTATATCTTTTGGGCTAATTGTTGTGCTTCTTGAAGGACTCCGATAATGTGGGCTAGCCTTAAATTGACTACCTCTTGAAGTTCATGGAATCTATTTCGAATCTTGTCTCATTGATCCCACAGTTATTGGAATTGTGCATGCAGTGCTTCTATCTGAACCCTAGACTGTCCATCTATGTCCTATAGGGTATCATAGGTTGTTGGTGTTTGGAGTATATGGACTTCCAACTGATCCATTTGAGCCTTGGTTGTAGCTATCACTGTTGGCAATTGTAGATAAAACTGGTACAAGGTATTGAGATCCCCTTTGGTGTTCTTTAGAGTATTGATATGTGATTCTAGGGTAGAGTGTGCAGTAGCACACTTCTTCTGTTCCTCATCTGGCTTTGTCTACTGATACTTTGTTTGAAGTTGTTGTCTTTGTGTTTTCTTTTGTAATTGGTTGTCCTTGATTACCCCTTCTACCAAAATTTGTAGCTGTGCCGCCAATGGTTGGAATGAGTCCCCTTGGATTTGAGGGAACTTGTCTTGTATTTCCTTCAGTAACTCTTTTAACTAGGTAGAGCTCTCCACACGATGTTTCAAAATCTCTTCCCTAACTCTTTGGTGCAAGATGTCCTCTAATTGAAATTTGTGTAGGGTGAGATGCTCCCAATGTCCACTTGTGACCCTACCAACGAGAGTTGGAGCAGCTGTGGAGATGTCACTGGTTGTAGTTGCTTCAGTTTGGCCAAAAAGTCCTGGATGGACTGCATAAAAGATGTGGAGGAAGAGGGTGTCTCAGACTTCAAAGGGGAGAATACTGTTCTTGCTATGATGTGGTAGCTTTATATTTTGCTTCTTCCTCGCACAACTTTTGATAGGCTTTTTTTGTAGCCTCCTTTATCTCCTTTTGGACTGCTTGAGTGACTTTTGATTTCTCTATCATTAATTTATCCAACCTTTGTTTTGATCGAAGCTCTTTGGTTTGAATCTCTGCTATCTTTTGCTTTTGTGGAGGAGTAACTGCAACAACCAATTCTCCAATTGCTAAGTCCTTCAACAATTGCTCTTCTTTGGTTGCTTTCTCCCCTGTCTTCTTTAATGTGGTAGTCAAGGGGTCCAAAAAGCAATCAATCAGATCCTCTAGTGTTGTGTTAGATACTATCATATATTTGATTATTTCCCTTTCTGTGATTAGTTTTGGTATCCCCATGTTTGGATACTTTTGAAGTGTCATGCCCATCACCTCCTTGCAGAACAACTCACTATATAGTTGATCCTCATCTACAAGTGGGGAAACCTTTGGGATATTTGCGGTTTCCAAAAGAGAGGTAACCTTTGATATTGCCTACTCCTCTTCTTCTATGTCCACTATTTGTGGAGAAACCTCTCTATGGGCCTTCTTACTCCGCTTAGGATTTTTCTCCACTCATTTGTAAGAGAGCCTTTGTGGCTTCCTCTTCTGATGGTTCTTTTCTGGGAGGAGTGGTGGGGAGCCTTCTCTTCCTTGGCCTACTACTTGCACTTTGGGAAGGTTCTGTAGGTGGGGTGCCAATGTGGAGTCTTTCAGACCTCTAGGGAGTAGATGTATTCCGTTCCTCTGTCTCTTGCTTGTGTACACCTCATTTCTCATGTAGTTTTTCCTTATTCTCGTCGAAGTGTTCTTCAACCGCCTTCTTTGCTATGTTTTCCATGTATTCTCAGTAGGTGGTGAATTTCAAAGCTTGTGGATCTTTGGGGAGGTTGAGGAGTGTGGAGGCATATGAGTGGATCTCTGTCTTTGTTACCTAATATGGGAGCTAAGGTATCCATGATGTTCTCAACTCAATTACTTCCATAAAAGTGTAGTGTTTGTAGACTAGAAAGACTATGTCCTTAATGTATTGGTGAACCACCTCAAAGGAGATGTGTTCTTTGCCTTGGAGATTTTGTTGTAGAGATTTGAAGAACCCTCAGTAAGTTGCAATATATGAAGTGGCATCTTGAAAGTATTTCACATGATCTTGGATTTGGTTCGCAACCCGTCGGCGGAGTCCCAAGTTTTCCCCTCAAATCTCAGTAATTGCTACATGAAGTAGAAAGTGAGGCATATTAATAGAGTCCCTTACTTGAATTGATAATGGGATTGCTTTGTGTGGTGGATGTTGTCCATGAGTTCCTATCGCACAACCTCACATAGGCCTATATCCTTTCCTTTTGTGACCATTTGATGGGTTGTGTGAATTGCGGTGGCGGTGGCTGAATCCTCTCGGTTTGTGTAGTAAACCTTGTAAGAAATACCCATGGTGGAATACTTGACCTTTGGGTTTGTGATCTTGGTGATGTTTAGGCTATGACCATCAAATGTTGCTCCAGTGAGCCATGCAACTTTTGCATTCTTAATGGATTTTTTCGGCGGAACTTCTCCTTGAGACCATAAGCCTATTACTACTTGGATGTTGTCTTTGGTGATCCTGTAGGGTCGGTTGAGATAGAGGTATTCATCATGAAATCGACTCAAAATTATCCGAACACAATCCTCCTATGTTGCGAACTTTGGAATTTCCTTACACACATCCAATTGTTTTTTTCCGATGTTCTCGTATTGAGGGAGATATTGTTGTGTGCCTTGTTGCAAAAGAGTGTGCCTCAAAACCTCAAACTTGTATGGTCAATCTCTGTGAGGGGTGCATGGATGTATTTTTGGATATCCTCTATATAGATGATATTTGCGGGTTCTGTTGATAATGCCTTGGCTAGGTCGATTTCCATCGGTTTGTATGATATTTTGGCCTAGGTTTTTGAGATATGTCTACGAGAATGGGTGCGTCCATTTTTGGGGTCCGAGCTTTAGCAACATAATTAGATTTGGCTTAGTGCTGAGTGGAGGGCAAGATCTTTAGTAGATTAGAGTGTATAGTGAGTGTAAAGTGAGGTGACCAGGGGTTATTTATAACTTTGGTGTGGGAAGAGTGCAATAAATGGTGGTCATTCTAGCATTTTTTTGCCCGTTAAGCTTTCTACGGCTCTATTTTTTTGGTAAGTGTTTTTTCTTTTGTGGTAGATGGAGGAATTATAGTACATGGGTGGGTTACTTTTTAGCTAAGTCTTTGTAGTGTGTTTGGTTAATACTTTTTGTCTGATCTTGTGTCTTATCTGTTTAGGGTTAGGTCGAGGAAATTTATGTTCAAACTCAAACCTATTGATTTCTTGCTAATACTTACGTATTAATGTGGTAATTATTTTATTAGGGTTTATTTGTTTATGTTGTCTTGGTTTGCGAAGCCTATGTGTACTTCTTAGGTATTTTCACTTGCTCTCGTAGGTTCTCATTCTAGGGTTTCTTGTCATTTTTGTATGTCTTCTTGAATAAGTTTGAAACTTGTTGGACTAGTGTTTGTATGGTGCCTTTTATGTTTTTTGAATTTGTAGTACTTTGTCGACATCTGGTAGATTTATTGTGTATCACAAGTGCTCTCTGGAAGCTATATACCTTTCAGGATGTTAACTCTTGTTCATCTTGTACCCATGCCTCTAAGACATCATCGTTGTTAGTACTCGCAGTGTCACTATCTAATTCAATCTCTTCGGAACCATTAAGATTTTCCTCCTCTTCTATGGTGGGTCATTGAGATAGAATATAGGTTCCTAAGATCATCTTCTTATATGTCTTGTGCAATTTCTTCTATATAGCTTTTGTCTTCTCTCTCGCCCAAAGGGATGTGAACTATCCCATTGTCATTTGCTAAGGAAATTTCCTCTTTTCTGGAGTCTATTAGCCATTAGAATTCACAAACCATGTCAACCCAAGCAATGCTCTAAATGTGCTGAAGGGCTCCTTCATCGACACAATTTTAAAATCAACTATTTGTTTGATCCCTTTTATGTTTACTTCTACATTCCTCCATGTACCTCATGTCTCCATAACAAAACCATCGACTAGAATTATGTTCATAGGTGTTCTAATAAGTTTAGGTCTCCCTAGCCTCTCCCAAGTAGTTTCCAGAATGATGTGGAGGTTCACACCTAAATCAATCATTACATGTTTAAATCTATTGTTGTTTAGGTTTACGATAATGAGCAAAGGACCATTTTTCCAATTCCGGTCTTTGACAATTTGATGTATTTGTTGTTGTTTCTATTTATTCTGGTACTTCCCCAATTGTTTTAATTTTACTAATAGATCTTTTTGTTGAGCCAGTGAGGCTAGACTCTTCAACATCCTTACCTCTTCCTTTGAAAACATGCAATTTCCTCTTGCTGTTGTATAATGTGTTTCCTTGCTTTTTCTACTTGGTCATGTTTTTTATTTGGACGAAAGTGGTCATACTCTTCTTCATCTTCCGGTTCTAATTCTTCATTGATTTCTTTGATTTCCCTTCTATCCTTTCCAATATATGTCCCTTGTCCCATTAGTACGGTCTCTTTATTTTTCTTTATTCTGGATTTCTTCTTTTTGTTCCTCTGCGGTTCTTCTTCTTCTTCGGAGTAGTCCTCATTTGAAGTGTTAGAGCACCAATTGTCTACTATTTGGAAACTCTTGACTCCTTATGGTGCTCTTCTAATCACTCTAGCCTTTATTCTCTTGTAATTCATTACTTCTTGAACGTGGGGTATTTTGATAATATTATTGTGTCTTATCACACTTAAATATATAATGTCTCATCTCTATAGAAAGGACATTTCCTTCTCTTTTGGACCAACATTCTGTGGCATAGTGATTGATTTTCCCATAGTTGTAACATGTCGTGTCGCTCCTCTGGAGGTTGTTTCTACTACGTCCTCTTCCTCCTGTGTAATTAGATTGTGTATTATCATCTATGTAGTCCTACGGTGAGCCGGTTTCTTATGCATATGCATTCTTGTTATCCTTCCATGGTGGCTATTTGTACCCTTCACTATATAGAGGTCCTTCTGCCAATCCTTTGACATATGCCATGTTTCTATGTCTGCATTGTAGTTGTGGTGTAGGGGGCATCGAGAATCCAGATGATTTTGAGTGTTCAGGGCCCGAAATTGATTAGCACGACAATCCTCTGTGACGTTCTTTCCCATTCTTGACAAGTCCCATAGTATATGGAATTCATTTTGGCTGGAACTATTTTTAATTCCCCATGTAATGTGGTGGTGGATCTCTCTCCTTGGGCCTTCGCGCAGTCATTCTAGAGGTGGCCTTCTTGTGAACATTATGGACACCAGATTTCTTTGGTCTTCTTCGTTTCTCCTCTTGCCAAGATTGAGTTCTATATAGTTAAATTATCTACACCAAGTTGCAATCTCTCAATATTTTTCTTCATATCATCCTTTTGAGGCCCGTGCCAAGTTTGGGCTTCAATGCGGTAGGCCATAGTGATTAAATCTGTGTATGTGTTGAATACCCTGCCATCCAAGGCTGCTCTTATATCTTTCTAAAGTTCGAAAATAAACCATTCTATTTTATGCCCTTTTGTTAATGGTTCCTCTAGTTTGCAGCAAACCTCCTTGAGCCTTTTATCATATTCTTTAATGGATTCATCTTCCTTTTGTATGATATTTCTCATTTTACTTACACTTTCTGTGGGGATGTCTAGATCAAAATTAGCGAGGAAGTCTTGTTTTACTTCGGCCTAGTTTTTCCCATGTTTAGGGTAGGTCTTCTTATACCATTCTAAAACATCTTTCTGGAGCGATGATACAAAATCATGTAGTTTTGACTTATCTTCATTAATATATTGTTTTTCCCATGTTTAGGGTAGGTCTTCTTATACTATTCTAAAACATCTTTCTGGAGCGATGATACAAAATCATGTAGTTTTGACTTATCTTCATTAATATATTGTCTCTCCCATGAAGATTCTAATAAGAATATATGCTCTGCTTCTTCTGTTGTATCTTTTCCAAATATAGGGGTTTTGATTGAAGGATCTATCTTATCTTTCCTTTCTTTATTCCTAACTTTTCAGATGGATGAATTAGGTTTTTCTTCTTTCTCTTTCTTTATTTATCTGACCGAGTAGGGTTTCTATTCCCTACCCTTGTCTCTTGCTAGTTTTATATTGAAATATTCTCTTCCTAGGATTTCTTGCCACTCTACTTCTTTTCCTTCTTCTTTTCTTATCTTGTGGTATTTCTTCACTTAGAATTCTCTGACTCTTATATGGCTTAGGGGATGGATATTGGTCGAGGGTTTGTGACTCTTTGAATTATAAATTTATTTTCTTATTTCTTAGTGTCATTTTAGATAATGCTAAACATGATTCTTCACCCATATTCAATCTATTCTTCGCTTGTCCTGCTCTCTTCTACTTGCAATTTCCTTATACTTTTGTTGACTAATTCTTCTAAGAAACTCCCTTGAATGGATAGGGTTTTCTCCAGTGTTTTCAAAAAATCCGCAAATTTATCATCCAAGTTGATAGTAAGGTCTGATAGGTTTGATTTGATTGTCAGACTTCTAAAATATTGTAGTAATAATAGGATTTTTTATCTTATGGCATGGTCGTAATAACAATTTTTTGGATTCTCCATAGTCATCCATATTCTTCTTTAAACTAGTTATGAATTGTCCTACTTTTTCCCAACAATTATTTGATCTTTCTGGAGTTTCCCAATTCTTTTACTTATCTTATTTTTCTTTTCCCTTGGTAGCACCCCCTTTGGCACGCTCAACAATACCCTTATTGGCACACTCACTTCTCATCTTCTCCATTGTTTCTATTCTTCTACATAGCCTTTCTTCTCTTTCAATCCTCTGTTGGTGTCTTTTCTCTTCTCCATTTGGGCTAGCCATGTTTACCTTTCTTACCAAATCAATTTTCTCTCTAATATTTCTCGTGGTTGTCTTTGTCTCTTCTCACCATGGGTGTGATTAGTTTGGAGTTTCATTAATCATTTTATCGTCTCCCATGACAGTTATTTGGTATCCCTTCTCTTAGAAGTCACATCTTTTCAGAGATCTCTTCCAAATTATCCCCCCTTTCTATTCTCCATCCCCTTGGCGCCTAACCCCCTCCCACAGGGTAAGCGCCAAGAAGATATTCTATCAATTTTTCATAATTTTTATTAATTACCTTATTTTTTCCTCTAGATTATCTTTATTCTTTGATGTCTGATTTCAAAATTTCTAGGTGCTCTATTCTTTATATCACCTAACTAGGGTCTCAAAAACATAACCAATGTTGGCAACAAATCTAGGGAAATACAAACCGAAGTTCCGAGCCCCAAGTATTTTCTAAGTGTTGTAGTTTATACCTCAGACTTAGTAATATAAAGATGAACACCAATGCAATCATACATATACTTATCTAATCATACATCCATAAATAAAAAATAACCTCACATAGCTAGAACTCTGATATTTATTCTTTTGATCAGATCAAAATTGGTACAATGGAATATCTTCCCCTATACTCTTGTTTAATCCTTATCTTACCTCTATACTTTTATATTTCCATACATCAATCTTTGTACATATCTCTCTCTCTTGTCTATTACATATATTCTCTCCTACTACTACTACTACTACGACTACTACTACTACGACTACTACTACTACTACTACTACTACTACTACTACTACTGTTGCTACTACCACGACGACTACCACGACTACTACCACCACCACTACCACCACCACCACCACCACCACCACTACTACCACTACCACTACTACCCAAAAGCTAAGACGAGAACTCTTGATAATCCTGCTTACACCCTGACATGGACGAGTTTAGAGCGACTACCAGTGCCGACCCTTTTCTCGCGAGGTGTCCAATGTCGAGACGGTTCGAGAAATGCAAAAGAGACCTTGCATACCAATCGGGTGTCCTTGGGGCAGTGGGGGGTTTTCTAAGTGAGACCGAGTGGGGTGTTTGGGGTAATACTTTCAACTAGTAAAAAGGTGGAGCCGAGTATTTTATGGAGCCGATAGGGGTAAAAGCGGGAGCAGGAGAATTTGTGGTGGGGAGCATAATGTAGCGTACCCTCACAAGCAACCCGAGAGTTAGACAGAGGCTCCCGAAGAATCTCTTTACTGGGGCTGGCTTTGGACGAGTCTGGATTGGCTACCAGTGCCGATCACTTCCTGAGATGCGTCCAAAACATACCTCCGTTCCGAGACGGAA
Source organism: Sequoiadendron giganteum (assembly GCA_007115665.2). Taxonomy (NCBI): domain Eukaryota; kingdom Viridiplantae; phylum Streptophyta; class Pinopsida; order Cupressales; family Cupressaceae; genus Sequoiadendron; species Sequoiadendron giganteum. Next base: position 48,780,159 of record CM021109.1, read on the forward strand.
AGAGAGCCCACGCATAATAGTCGAGTGTCCCAGAAGGGTCTTGAGTGTATACAAAAACAACCCAAAAGCTAACACAAAGACTCCCCCCACCCCTTACTAGACCCCGACATGCACAACTTTGGAAAGGCTACTAGTGCCGATTCGTTTTACGCAATGCATCCAATGCCAAGACCTTTCTGAGACGCGTGAGAGACCTTGCATAGCAATTGAGAGAATTTGTGGTGGGGAGCAAAATGGAGCGTGCACCCTCCCGAACAACCCGAGAGTTAGACAAAGGCTCCCAAGGAAATCTCTTTATTGGGGGGCCAGATTTGGACGAGTCTGGATCGACTACCAGTGCCGATCTCTTCCCGAGATGCATCCAAAACATATACCCCATTCCGAGACGGCAAGAGATCCCACGCATAACAGTCGAGTGTCCCAGGTGGGGACTTGGGTGTGTATACAAAAACAACCCAAAAGATACACAAAGACTCCCCCCACCCCTTACTAGACCCCGACATGGGCGGCTTTGGAAAGGCTACTAGTGCCGATCCATTTTACGCAAAGCATCCAATGCCAAGGCCGTTCCGAGATGCCGAGAGAGACTATAACGCAGCCAATTAGGAGATTTCATAGTGGGGAGCTAAATAGAGCGCACCATCCAAAGCAAACCAAGAGTTAGACAAGGGCTCCCAAGAAATCTCTTTACTGAGGCCGGATTTGGACGAGTCTGGATTGGCTACCAGTGCCAATCACTTCCCGAGATGCGTCCAAATCATACCCCCGTTCCGAGATGGCAAAAGAGCCCACACATAATAGTAGAGTGTCCCAGGCGGAGTCGGGTGCACACAAAAACAACCCAAAAACTACACACAAGCTCCCTTACTAGACCCCGACAAGGACAACTTTGGAAAGGCTGCCAGTGCCGATCCGTTTTACGCAATGCATCCAATGCCGAGGCCGTTTCAACAAGCCAAGAGAGACCATGCGTAGCAATTGGGATAATTTGTGATGAGGAGGAAGATGTAGCGCACCCTCCCAAGCAGCCCGAGAGTTAGATAGAGGCTCCCAAGGAAATCTCTTTACTGGGACCGGATTTGGATGAGTCTGGATCGGCTACCAGTGTTGATCACTTCCCGAGATGGGTCCAAAACATACCCCCATTCCAAGACCGCAAGAGAGCCCACGCATAACAGTCGAGTGACCCAGGCGGAGTCGGGTGTAAACAAAAACAACCCAAAAGCTACACAAAGGCTCCCTCACTTACTAGACCCCAACATGGACGACTTTGGAAAGGCTACCAGTGCTGATCTGTTTTACGCAATGCATCCAATGTCGAGACCGTTCTGAGACAAGGCTACTACTACTACTACTACTACTACTACTTTCTGTCATTCGTATCTTCCTTTATACCTATGTCTATGAGATGGGACGTGACCCATCCATGATACCCCTAGTCTAGATGCTATGTTTACAATATTATGCCCTAGAATACCTTTGCACCAATATGCAGTATGATTTCTTGGTCAATATCTTCGCTTTCCTATTTGTTGACTAACATATATTATAATTGCATAATGATATTTTAATATCAATTGTAATAACAGAAAAAGTAAGTCTTTTCCCTTACTTGGTTTGATAATTGACAGTAAAGTTGAACTAATGATGTCTTGGGGTAGTGTTGTAATGTGTTGGAGACATTAACACTATTCTTGGACCTTTATTTGATTAAAACATACCTTAATTGATCCTTTGCAAAGGTGTTGTAACACACTTTCACAGTTTTCTAGGATGCATTTGCTTAATTAAGCCTAATGGACCTCTTCTCTAATAAAATGAACATAATGTGTACCTTGTTTAAGTGTTGTAAACTGTTAAAAAGCACTTTCACACTTATCTAGGTGGTCTTAATTAGTTGAGGGTAATTGGAGTAATTAACGCCCTTTTAATTCAAATTTAGGCCTTAATTTTGACACCTCTTGAAGATCAATCTCGACAATCATAACTTAATTAACAAATTATTTCATTGGGCAAAGTGTGGTCCTGGTAAGTTGAGCCAGGACCATTCACCTTTGATGGTGAATGGGTCCTCCCTTAACATGACCCCCCTTTCTCAGTTGATCTAGAATGGGTTTTTGGCCCTCTTTTAGTTCCCAGAAGCTTGGTTCTGGAAACTTAGCCAAGACCCATTCGCCCTTAATGAGACCCCCCATTTTTGAATCTCATTCTGACAAAATTTTAATAATGTTTCTTCCCAGATCTAGTGTCAGCCTTAATTCTTTGAATTTCGGGGTTAATCTCCTAATTTAGTATAAATAAGGGGTTAATTCACATAGTTTTAGCTAATATTTTCAAGAGAGCATCCTAATACTTTACAAGAGCATTATAGAGCACTTCAAAAGCATTCATAAGGAATTTAAACGAAGATTTCAAGGTTTTATTGCAGCAATTCAAGATCAATTTATCATGTCAAGGGTTTAATGCATTCATGTGTGTTGAGCTAAGAAGTTAATTTTTCTTTGAGGATCTATTTACAAGCATCATCCTACATCCAAGATCTACATTCTTCATGGCCACTACATGTTAGATTGCAGATTTGATTCACAAGACATCATTTGAGGTGATATCATTTACATGTTTCATGTTTCATGCTTCATTTCATCATTTGGTTTGATTACTTACAAGGGGTTTGATTGAGGAAAACCCCGATTCACTAACAAATCAACAATTTTTTTTCCCTTGAGTGTGTGATTGTAGATTTACAAGTTGAAGATCAAGTTGAGCAAGATTTGGAGCAAAATTGTCAAAGTTGCAAAAAGTTGTCATTCAAAGTGCAAGATCACAGAAATAGATCTACAAAATTGCATACAGACTTCCAAAAGCTGATAACAAGGAATTCAATAGTGCAGACATTAAGGAACATGATCTTGAAATCAATTTTCCGAAACCCTAAAAGGACCCATTCGCCATTGAAGGCGAATGAGTCCTCCATAGTTCAAAAACAACTTTCTAGCTAAGTACACAACTTTTTATGCTCTAAAAACACCCCCCATAGTTTCTATAGCAGTTAGGTTGCATTTTTTATTGTTATTACACATAATTGAATGAATCACCCCTTAGGAAAATAGTGGTTCATCATCTTGTTCATTAAACATTTTGATGAAACCCATTTTTTCGGTGTTTCATTTTGGCAAACCCAACTCATTCAACATTGCAATATTATGATTTTTAGAGTCTCTCATTGCATCTTACATTTAGATTTGCATTGAATTAAAATCTTATTTAGGGTTTCTTGTTTTGCATTGAAATCTTGCATATCATATAGGGTTTAGATTTGCATTGTTTTGCATCATTCTAAATTTGAAAATTACAAAAATAAATTAGTCATTTTGCATCTCATTTAGACATCATACAATTGCATTTGAAATCCAAAACAAAATTGCATTTCAAACTAGACCTTGCATTTCATATTTTCATTGCATTTTTGCATTAAATTTCTAAAAAATATGAAGTTGCATTTCATTGTCTTAAACTTGGAATTGAAACATATGACTACGAACTTTCAAATCTTTAAAAAATAGTTTTAAAATACTTAACCAGGACCTATTCGCCAGTAACTAGGACCCATTCACCTTTACTGGCGAATAGGTCCTTGATTAGGTCTGATCTATACCTTCTAGCATCTGAAAAGGTGTTAAATTTCACTCTGAATTCCATAGAAACATCCTAGAAAGACCTAACCAAGACCCATTCACCCTTACTGGCGAATGCGTCCCTTTTAGCTACAAATATGCATTTTCAAGACATTAAAATCTTAGTTTTTAGCTTCTATTTGGTGTTGTTATCTTTCAGTTTTAGTTTCCAGATTTGTTGTTTCATCAATTTCATTTCATTTAACTTAAATTTCTTCATTTTACTGCATTGTTAAAAGTTCAAAATTGCATCAAAATATTTCATTTTCATTTCATTACATTGTGGAATCAGTAAATTGCATAGCTTAGCCTCTGAAAATTGCATTTCATTCTAGGTTATCGTATTGCCCCTTTGCCATTCTAGGGTTTGCACACTGGGGTTGTAAAATTTGTATGATCTTTACAACTTGGTGTCCTATTCACAATACTACTATAAGACGTAGTTCAAGGCTCATGTCATCCCGCGATATCTCACTCGCCATGGATCTTGGATTTTCTAACTCTCTTTCTGATAGTGTTGAGAATCAACCCTCCATGGCTCATAGTTTTCATACTTCATTACCCATGGATTCACCTCCTATAATCAATGTGCATGATGTCATTGGCAAGCTAGATGAATAACTAGAAAACTTACAAGCCCATATCCTTAGTGAATGCATTGACATTAGCCTAGTTCCTATCATACAAAATCTAAGGAAAGTACTTAAAACTTAAAACTAAACACAAATAATCTATAGCCTTAGTTGCTTCATTCATGAGCATTTGAACAAACAAGACAATAACAACATACATGCCACAATCAATCCTCCCATTAAAATCCAAAACAATGTTAACTTGGATGATGATATGCAATTACCTCCCATGGAGAAGGTGATATTATTTATTGAAGCTAGACCTCGTAAGGGCTCGACTAGACAACCTCTTAACATTGATTTCTTACAAAATGACATACCTAAACATTCACCTGATGGTCCTCTTTACATAGTTGGCCGAATCAATAATAAGCCCACTAATGGGATATTGATTAATCTCGTCTATGGAGACAATGTGATCACAAAAGAATTCTTATATGTGCATGAGCTATATCAACAAACATATGACAACCCCAAAACATGGATCAAAACACATAACATATTTGCTTGCCCTACGATAGGCTCGATAGATCTCCCTTTAAAGGTGGGACCAAAAACATTAACAGTCTCATTCTCCATCGCTCCACAATCAGACCAATTTTGGGTGAAGCTAGGCTATCCATTGCTTTGCTCCATGAATGCCATCCCTTCGATTGTGCATAAATTTCTAAAGTTTCCATTTGGAAATGACATCTTCACTATGCATCATAGAGAATTCCATCTTGCCTCGACAAAAGGGAATTTTACACTCGATTACTTTTGGCCTGAGCCTATTGAACCTATCAAGCCTCGTGAAGATTTATTTTTCAAACCATATCAAAAATTCAACGCAAAGAAAATATCAGATTTATCCCTTCAAAACATGCCTCAACCTATGACCAAACTATCCTTGATGAAACAATGATTGAACCAAAAACACTTCTGAACATACAACAACAACCTATAGACAAACCTCCTGTAATTTCATACAAGAGACCACGAGATAATACAAACAATCCCGTTGTCCCTCCTAGAGTCAAACAAGTTTACAAAGTCAAAGAGAAAGTGGTTGAGAAACCTCCTATTGCTTCTTCTAGTCCTCCCAAGGAAGAGAATGAACCTATGATGGACAAACTTGCTCTTACATAAAAATAAATTTATAGTAAATTGAAAAAAAATCAAAGTGCTAGAGAGGGTAGACATAGGTGTTGTGCTATTTCTCATAGATTGCAAACTCAAGAAAACAACAATAACATAGAAAATAAAACTCCAAACCTACCTGAAGCAATGTATGATGACTCTCAACCCTCTCCACAACATAAACAAGAACATTGCATGGACATTATTATTCTCCTGCTATGATTAATTTAGATGATGACATTAACATTGCAAATATTGATGAACAAGTGCATAATGAGTTGAATGCATTGTTTTCTTCTTCTATGAGCTTAGATGACAAATTTTTGAAAAAGAGTGTTGAACTTGGTGCGTGTCCTAGTTCGACACTTGATGTTGTCACTTTGGCTAGTTGTCCACCTTCCATTTATATCGACCAAGATTGGGAGGTAGATGACTTGATTTAGGTTGAATTACATGTGCCTTACTAGTCTTTGGATTTTTCATTTTTCTTTATGATTGCACGTGCGTAATGTGACCCCCTGTGATGTTTCATTTGATGTATCCTCTCTCTTTTGTGCATATTATACAATTAGAATGGGGCAAACCAATAAAAATGTTGCATGATATATACATGGGCTAAGTGAACATACAAGATGAATTGTGTGTGGTTCAATTGAACACCATGGAATAGGCTTCTGAACTTGCGTTGAAGGATGACGAAAATTTATATAGAAAACAAGGAGAGGCAAATTTTCAAGGGATGAGATCAATCAAATGCTAAAAGAGGACAATATAAATGTGATGGAGAAGTGAGCACATCCAATGCTTAGAGTCACACAAAAGGAGGCAAGTTACATCTTTCTTGAGCATGTTTTAAGTGTTGATAACTTGGACATAGGTCTTCTAAATTCCCTCAAGCACATAATGATTGTCTTAGGAAAAATAAAGCTAGCATGTGCTATATAAGCTCAAGAAGAATTACTTACATCACTTGAGCACATTGAAGACCTAAAATATGGAGCTCTCACAATGAAGAGGGTGCTCCTAAACCCAACAAATGAAGATAAGGGATTGGTGCAAAGAAAGAGTCTTTTCAAACCATTTGTTAATTATGAGGCAAGCACTGTAAGGTCATTATTGATATTGTTAGCATGTATAATTTGGTGTCAAATAAAATGGTAGATTAGTGTGGGTTAAAGATGGTTACATCTAAATTCATATGAGGTGTAGTGGTTGCAAAAGGGGCATCAAATTTTGGTAAATAAATAATGTTTGGTCAATTTTTAGATTGGGTCATATAGAGATGAAGTTTGGTATGATATGATGCTCAATAATTTATACATGTACTTTTGGGTAGATTGTGGCAATTTGATTGAAAGGCCATCTACGATGTTAAGGAAAATATCCACTCTTTGAGAAGAATGGAAAGAAGTACACTGTGAGCCCATGAAAGGACTAAGAGTAGAAAGTGAACAATAGCTATATGATGGTAATTATTTTTTTGGGAAATAAAATTTGAAAGTGGTAAAGAAAAATAAAGCATGGTTTGCTTCATTCTCAAGCCTATGCAAGTTGGGATAATATTTCAGTGAAGTGAAATTCCAAGTCAAGTAAAGGATTTGTTGAATTTGTATACAAAAATTATCTTCAAAGATCTATTAGAAGGATCAACACCAATAAGGATCATCCTTTATCACATTGATTTTATTTTAGGAGCTAGTTTTCTTAACAAGGTACATATAGGTTGATACAAATAGAGAATTAAGAAGTGACTAGACAAGTTGATGAGTTGTTAGAGAAGGCTTGATAAGAGAAAGCATGAGCCCATGTACATTTATAATAACGTTATCACTAAAGAAAGGTGGAAACCAATGGATATGTATGAAATCACGAGTGATGAATCAATTAATGATCAAATACAACAAGGTGCACACTTAGGAATTGCTTGATTTACAATTTATGTTGTTTGTTTAACCTTTTCTCAATAATATAAATGCCAATTAAACCTTCTTCTTATGAATAGTTTCCTATACTTTTGTGTATCCATCCTAGCTAGGATTCCATTGAGATTTTAGTCTCACCCATGACATTCAAACCATATGTAAGTTTTTGTGAAAGACAATTCCACTAGTGTTTTTGATTTACCAATCAACTTCCTTACACATTTTTCTAATTTCATTGAATTTTTTCCTCTATTAGTCCTTCCCTTCTTCCATTGAATATATCACTCTATCACTCATTCTTTCTTATAATTTTTAGCTTTCTATTTTTTTGTATAGTATTGGCATTCTCTACAACTTTGCTAATGGTTGAATCTTTTCTCAAAGCTTGATGCAATATATTCTTTGCTAGGTCTACAATCCTCACAACCAACTTCTAAAGTTCCTTTCTTTAACAACCTTTCTGATTGATCTGATAACTTTCCTTAAGATGTTTAGCTTCAACTTCTTTATTTTCTACAACTTCTTTATTTATTGCCAACATGATAAATTTTCACCAAAACTAAAATAGTAGCTCCACCTTGTAGCCTCTTGGAATTCATAATGCTTCCACTATGATTTTATCCAATCCATACGCATAACACTGCAACAATAGAAAGCTTCTTAGGTTTTATTATTTCTATAAATATTTCTTAGCACAATATACATTGGGATTATATCACACCATTTTCTTCTATTTGATTTCACGTAAGGTTGAAATATACCACACACAAGCCTAATTGAGGTAGGCTCATAAGTAATCCCAAGATTTCTTCTCATCTAAGCTATAGGTCTTGGTTTTATTTCTCTTTGTTCATATTGGATTTGATTTCTAGAAGTACCACATGCTTTTGTAGATCGAGATACAATTGTTCTAAAAGTTTGGAATTCATACAATATGCCGGTTCCCAAAGTTGCACCCCCTCTCATCTTAGAACAAATACTCAAGAATAAATCAAAAGGGGACAAGAAATCTTAGACCAAGAGAAGGGTTCATAACAAGGAGATGACAACTAGAGTCCAATTATAGGATAAGGGAAATCCTCTTCTACTTCAAGCTCTACAAAATGCAAGAGGGTGATCCTTGAGGTCTCATACAAGATAATTAATATGAAATGAACAACTCATGACAGGTCTTGACTAACCATGCTCTAATAGCACCCATAAATAGATATCACTAATTAGTAGATTAGATAGGTTTGCACATGTAATTGAATATAGAGTTGCCTAAGATGAATCCCCATATGCTTTACATACACACATATGTACCTTGCAATAACTTCCAACATGGATCAACAAACATTTTACCAACCTTTAACTCTCCTAAGATTCAAGTTTCTTCACAAAGCCATGAAAGACAATAGGAAAAACAACACACAACAAACAACAAACTAAGAAATAAAATGTATTTCAAATGGTTTTATGGGTGGAGTAGAGAGGATAACCATTGTATATTGGTGCCTTGATCTAATGGGCGATTGAGTCACCATATCGAATTTAACATCCACAAAAATTCAAGTTCAAACGAAATATAAGCATGCATTAGACAATAACCTAGGCTCTATAACCCTCAAGTGTAGACCTATTAGTAACCAACGATGTTTCTAAATGCAATCATTGAATAATCCATGACCAAGCAAGACAAACCTATATAACATGCAAACAAGGAATTTAAATACATTTTGAGTAATTTTACAACCCTTGCATGGATTAACTATGAACCAAATTATGAAACCTAGAGACAATACCTGGCGTGCAACCTACAGTATTGTATTGGTTTTGTAAACAACAACAAACTCAAAAAGAGATGTATGCAACTCCAAAACTGAATTATTTACATTCAAAACTTGAATATGTACATAGAAAATGGAATTCCAACAGTCACCACATGGTGGGAAATTTGAAAATCAGAAAATACAATAATTATAAATACAATTTTTTTTAAAAACTACGAAATTATTCACTCCAACTTGGTGGGGTCATAACTTTCTACTCGGTGCTCAAAATTCAAATCCATTTACACCGTTGGAAAAGTCTCCAAGAGTACTAACTCAATTCCTAAACATATAATGCTGACATTTAATTTTAAGGCATTGATGCAAGTTTCAACCCCAGATTTTGCTCCGAAGACTTCCAAAAATTTGATTTACTAGAACTTAGAAAATACCAAAAAAATCCAAAAAATTGGATTTTGGTTTTTCTCAGTTTTGTCACCACTAGAACATCCTCAAACTGATCTAGATCATTCCTCCCCCCTTGAGAGGCAATGGGACCCATTGCATTCACTTGCTTCAATAAATGAGGAAATTTTATTTGAATATGTTCCCTGGTTAACCACTTGCCTTGGTGAGAAAGCTGACTAGCTCGAACCACGATAGAGAGGAATACACTATTTTCTAAGAGTCTTCACAATGAATTACGATGAATTCAATGACATGATCATGCTATAAGGGAGTAGTGGTCTCTGGACTCAATTCTGTTGAATGAATGTGCTCAATGGCCTGTGAAATTTCCAACAAAGGCAAAAAATAAGGTTTCAACAACTCCACATTGAAAAATGTATGCAAACCCAAAAATGGTGGTAAATTAAGCTCAAATGAATTTTCACCAACTTGGTTGATAATGATATATGAGCCATAGCGAAGGGGACAAAGCTTCCTGTTGGGTCCTTGAAACTGGTCCTTCTAAAGATGCAACCACACCTTGTCACTAGTCCGAAATTGATGAGGAGTTTTGTGTTTATAATGTCTATCCTTATTCTTCTTACTACTATGCTCTAAAATCCCGTGAACCTGTTGTTGTAGGTGTCTGATCTTATCAATGAATCTTGCTGCTCTATCTGTCTCCCTCTCATCATTTGGAAGAGTTGCAAGCTGTAGTATAGGTAGTGCTCTATCCATAGGTGCTAATGGTTGATATACAAGAAAAACCTCAAATGGACTGTGCCCTATAGTACTTTGGAGTGCACAGTTGTAGCTATGTTGGACGTAGGGTAAACTCTCATCCCATGTGCAAGGATGATTTGAATGATACATTCATAGGATGTGAATGATCATTTGATTTACCACCTTTGTCTGCCCATTTGTTTGAGGATGATATGTTGCAGATTTTGTCAACTTTGTGTCCCATCTTAGCCCACAGTGAGGACCAAAAATTGCTTATGAATCTATTGTCCCTATAATTTTTTTTTTTTTTTGGCAAACCAAAATGAACCCAAACATGCTCAAAAAATAGCTTGGCAGTCTCCTCTACAAAAATTACCTTCTTACATGCCACCATAATAGCCATTTTGGAAAACCTATCTACCACCACATAAACACAATCATGACCTCGTCTAGTAGTTGGAAGCCGAAACATAAAATTCATTGAAACTAATTGCCATGGTTTATCAAGGATAGGTAGTGGTAAATATAGGCCCATTTTATAATTTGTAGGCTTTGCAATTGTACAAGCTGCACAAGCTTGAATATATGAAATAATATCTTATTTTATTTTTGGCCAATATAATAATTTTGAAGGACAAAAATGGTCTTACCAATGGCAAAATGGCCTGCAACATGATTGTAGTGTGCCTCCCATATCATCTTTTTGCGTTCTTCAGTGGGAACACATATGTGACCAATATGACAGAGCATCCCATCTTGCAAGTGAAAATTAGGGACAAACTTTCCTTCTACCAATTTATTGTAAATATCAACAAAGTCAGAGTCATTACCATATAGATGGGCCCAAGTTGATGTTTGGTGACCACATGACTCCAACACCATTGTTAAGGCTGCAATTAGTAGCCTACTCAAACAATTTTCCACTTTGTTGCTGCCCCCCTTTATATGAAAGATTTTGAGGTGAAATTGTTGTAGATAAGCAAACCACCTTTGATGCCTATCATTTTGCAGCTTCCCTTGTGTTTGTAAAAACTGAAGAGGTTTGTGCTTCATATGTATGACAATCTCCTTTCCCAGAACGTAATAATTCCATTGTTTGCAGGTCTAAATGATGGCATATAGCTCCTTGTCATATGTGGGGTATCAACACACTATATCAGAAAAAGTCTTAATGTGGTAGGAAACCAAATGTTCATGTTGCATGAGAACAATACCAAGGGCGTACTCAGATGCATCTACTTCTATTTCAAATGATTGTTGCAGGTTTGGGAGGGGCAAAATTGGTGCTAAGAATAATCTTTGCTTCAATTCCTCAAATGCTCGTTGCTTTGCATCTGTCCAATGAATTTATTCTTGTGCTCCACCCCTTAGTGACTGATTTAGAGGCCAAGATAAATGTGAGAAACCAATAACAAATATGCGAAATTTTTTTTCCAAACCCAAGAAACAATGATTTACTAGAACCTAGAAAAAATTCAAAAAATTAGATTTTCATTTTTTCTTAGTTTTGTCACCTCTGGAACATCCTCAGACTGCTTTGGATCAAACTAAATGACATATCACCAAATTATCATGTAACTTAAGAGGTGGAAATTGGATGTCAACTCTTGAATAAGGCCAATCAATGATAAACATTCACGACAAAAATGAATATTTATAATGTATTCCTTTTCAAAAAATACAACAAATGGAGACATGAGAGACAATTAGGACACACAAGAGTTGATGCCTTAGACTAAATTGATTAGGTTACACATTTTACAATAGGTTCAAACCCTCAAGTTGACCAACCAACCATCAAATTGATTACACTTTCTTTGCTTGTTTATTTATCATTAAAGGTTTTGAAACAACCATATGGGCATATACTAAGGAGGCTAATCACACCAAACCAATATTTACATGTCAAAATTAGCACACATCTACTAAGAAGATTAACCTCTCTACCAATTTGGAAATCACTATGGATTGTGGTTTGCTACTATAGAATATGGGAAGGAAAGAACTCTCCATACACACAAGTAAAAAAATTTCTACCTACAAGCTTGCCACAACATAGGATGCACTTGCACATTGCATAAATACCACCTGAGCCATACCCAACTTATTCCTTACAATAAATTTAACAATTGACCAAGAGGCTGCATGTCTAACTTGAAATCCATAACCATTACTTTGCACATGACTCAATAGTACTTGCAATGTAGGCCACCATTTTTCTCAATCATGTTGCCAAGGACAAAAGAAAAAAACTTGTGGCTTATAGTTACTCATCGCTACCAACTAAATGAAGAAAAACCTACATTTAGGCACAACTAGGGAATGTGCATGATAGTGCAGAGAGAACACTACTACTTGGAGTTCATAGGGTGTGAACATCATGCTATTACGTTTGAGTTTTGGGTAAGATCCAAGGTTATCGTGATATTGGAGGAAAACAATATAGATCAATGGTCTTCATGCATCTAGATGTTGACTAATAGATACCCTATATTTTCCATAGCCAATATTATCACAAGGTAAAGAGAAGATCTTTGCATAGCACCATGATAGGCTGCCATAGGCATATAAAACCATTACCTACGAACATGAAATATAAATACTTGCATGATGAAGATACCTTCTTAGCACCAAGGTATGTTTAGATCATGCTTAGACAAAGATGGACCTTTAGGACTTAGATGGAACAAGCCTTCACAGATGGAACATGCGTATAGGCACACCCCATACCTATAATGGAAATCATAAATGTACAGAGAAAGCACAAATTCATGATCAAAGAAATGTAACACACAATAGGGCAACATAGGATTTTAGGGGCATAAAACCATATGAAAATGACCATACAAAAATAGTGCCAACACAATAGGACACAACCACAATTATTGTCTCTATTGCACACACAAACACAACTATGGTATATTTTAGTTCATGTTTGTATTTTTGAAGATTTTAAGTAATTTTTTAATTTTACTATTGGGATTCTATTGCAACTTTGTTATTTTTTCAATTAGGTATGTTCTCTTTACCAATATATTATCTTTTAATCATTTTAACCTCCATAACATAGTTCATTTCAAACAATTTATTTTTAGTAAAGAAAATTAATATTATTAGTTAGATTCATTCTAGTTTATAATCTTGTTCTTCTTTTCTAAAGGAAAACAATCTAATTGTTAGTTTAATTAATATAATTTAGAAAGGTTAAAACTATTTTATTTTCCACATTTTGTCCCATAATTCAAATAAATACTCTTTCTTTTATGTGAACTCAACTCTTAAACATCATTTAACTTTTTTTTTTCAAACTTTAAACTTTTTACCAAAATAAAAAAATAAATTCTTCCTTTCGTTTTCTTACTAACGATCCTTGACATTGGTCTCTTTCCATTTGTAGTAGTGCATGTATCAATCCCATTACGTCTTCTCTTTCTCCTAATTCCCTTCATCTTGCTTCCCTTTGTCATTTACCTTCTAACCCTATAGATGTTCTTCTCTTCCCTACCACTTCTGATGATGACTTTGACCATGAGGCTTTCTTAGACCTAGTCGATTCTACACAACTTTAGAAGATTTTTGACCTCTTATATATCTTCTAGCAACATATAGAATCCCTTGATGATGGTTCCAACCCTTCTTCCCTCATTGCCTTGTATGGTCTATTCATTTCTCATCTTGAGGGTTTTGGTCTATGAATATTGAAGATAATCACTAAGGAAATAGATATTTAGAGAGAAAAAAAATAATTCATAGTTTGGGCATTTGAATTTTTCTCATGAAAGCCACATATCAAATTCATAGACTAGGAAAATTAATGGTAAATTAAACATTGATGATAGAGGGAAAGAGAGGAAAAGAGGAAATGGAAGAGATCAAGTGAATAAATAAGTTTTGATAAAGAACAAGCATGGGATCACCATCCCAAGCACCTACAAATATTCGTGAGTTTCTAACTCATGGAAAATTTTGCTTACTTGAAATATCTAATGTAGGAGCATCCAAGTCCACAAGAAATCTTACACCACCCAAAAAATATTTTAGTTAATTTTTTGTTTTAGTTTAGTTTTGGTGATTTTCTATTTTCCTATTTTGTTAGTTTTTGGGTTGTTGCTTCAGGAATATTTTCATTTTCAATTTGGGTCAAATTAATGATACCACCTTGTAGAATATCTTAATGATTATTTGTAGTTTAAATTTTGTGAAGATTTGGGGAAAATGGATAAGTTATGGCTTTGCAAGTTTTTGGTTTGCTACTGAACTTTTATTAAGGTTTTCAATTGAATTGACTCATTTATAACTGGTTCTAACACATTTTCTTGTATGAATAACATCGATTAGTTTTTTGCATTTGTGGGAATCTTGAGGTCAACTATCTTTTTTTGGAAATTTCTTTCCCATCTAATTCTTTCAATAATTTAACTTCCAACTGATTTGTGGGTATCTCATGGCCATCAAGATTTACGTGTAAAATCAAGTGAATTGAATATTTAAAGTTTATTCAAATGGGTCAGATGAATAGTTTTGATGATGACATCACCATGATGTAAGTGTGATATCAATAAGGACAAGGGTTACTTGCCAAAATATTATATAAGAACGATGTAATGATGATGTCACCATCTATAGATTGCATACTATTATAGCCCAATTGAATTTTGCAAACTTCCACTTGCTACTGGTTTATGAAACTTCCACTTGTTATTGGTTTGTGAAACTTCCACTTTCTGTAGATTTATGAAATTTCCACTTGCTAGTAGTTTATAGAAATTCAACTTGTTATTGGCTTGTATTCATTTTTATAATGAATCCATTGTTGTAATTGCTAGAATCTGAATCAGTTCAATTTTCTAATAGCCTAAGGAATAAAATGGAGATCGATATACGTTGGGAGGGATAATTTTGGAAGGGGAAATGTTTTGACAAGTTTGAGAAAGATGATCGAGGTCAAATTGATTTATTTCTACTCTTAGTAATAAATTTTTGTTGCTTGAAGATAATAAGAATTTGTAGTTATTTTTTTTATGGATGTTTTTCTATCAATTATTGTATTGGCTGTGTGATTGGGTTATCTAATAAGATTCCTTGATCTCAACTACATCACAAGGAAAGGAAATATTAAGAACAATAGGCATGATTAATTGATAAATTTTGATATATTGATTACAAGTTTTAGTAGAATTCCCACACTAGAAATTCAATAGTTTACTTGTTTCTCTAAAATCCTTAACCTCTTTAAAATAACTTCTAATAATTCATTAAATAGACATTTTTAGGTGCCTAGATTGCTCATTGCAAAATATCTCGACTAAGAGAAAATATAATGATGCAGGAACATCTAGGCTGTAAGAGTAATCTTGCATCCAAAAAAAAATGTTTCTATTTTTAGTAAGTTTCAAGGGCTAAAAATGGTAGGATTACTTACTATTTTTATTTTTAGTAAGTTTGCATTTGTGCACATATAAACATGAAATGTTACAATGGGATAAAGAATGGTGAACTAAAGACAATGGTGAAGATATCAATTCAATACCATTTTTCATTTGTGGGATATTAATTTTTGTTTTAAAACAAACAATTTGTCAATCCAACACCTGAGTCAAAAGTTATGGCTCCCAAAAGGTGGACTAAATTTAGGAATTTTCTAAATTAAAAAAAGGGTAACTAAATCTGTTGGGTGCCAAAAATAGAAGTGAGAGTTCATTGGAAAGTGAACATTTCTTATAAAGTGGTTACAAAGGAAAATGGATTCATTTTGGATGAGAAGATAGACGAAATTTTGGCTTTTCATCACAAAACAAAGGTTGGGGTTTTAGTGGCCATAAGTGCCATTTGCAGACTTGCATGTCTGATTTTATACATGTATTTGTAGTCCAGATTTTCGTAATAGCAACCTTGTAACTGAATAGTTGTAATGCATTTGATTCCATGTATGTAGATGCTTTCTGAGAATATAATAAAGTTGTATGTTTTTTGTTCTTGAGTGTTATTTTTTGTGTACAAGGTGTGTTCGATGGAGACTCTCCCTTCATTATATAATACTTAGGATCAAATCTCTAACTTCTCACTACTTAAATCCATTATTAACTAGAGAAGGAACTACATGAAAAAAACATTAAATTCTATGTAAAATAGAGGTAATATTTAATATTTATTATTTGATTTACATTTATATCCTCAAGAACTAAATTTTAAACCAATCTAATTCTTTCATGATTTGATTGGAATTAGGAGTAGTTGTGTACTAGACCTTTGTTCCTTGATCTCTAATATCCTTTCTTAGGAAATGTTAAAATTCCCTTTGATCCCAATCAAGTCATCAATTAATTCCTTGGTGAGTTGCTCTCTCATGATCCCAATTTTTTTTGAAAATGACACTAGGAGAAAAAAAATTAGCATCCTCCCAAAAATTAAAGAGATAGCCTCAAGTAACCCTTCTCATGATTAGTTTGTGCTTGCATGCTTTTAATATCTTTATTCTATGCTTAGTGGCATTGAGACATTCTATATGCACCTTTTTTTATCACCTAGCAATACATTCTTTCATTGTAGCTCTTCAAATGATTCCATAGCAATTTTATTCAACAAGGGAAAGTAGTCCTACAATTAGATGACTTTTTGATCTAACAATTTTTCAAATTTGGTCATTGCACTAGCCTCATTGCTCACCTTATGGTATAATTATATTGTTTCCCTTGTAAACCTACTTCCTTGTCCTTCCAATGAGTATCCAGTTATTAGTATCACTAACCACTCCACCCACATCTTGCTTGTGCTTACTTGGCCAAGTTATTTCAAATTCATAGTTGTAGGTAAACTTTCGTCAATGGGACCAATCAAGTAGCTTATATAAGCCTTCAACTCATTGAATTGAGCTCTAAGTTCTCTCTTGGTTTTAATATCTTTGTCCATCCTATTGAGGATATAAGATATTTAATTAGTAAGATGATTCCCTTCTTCTTCCCTATTCTTGTGTCCTAGGTGAATTATTAGCACTTAATAATCTTTAGGTTACATATATTTCTCCTCCTTGTCTACAAAGGGAGCATCAACTTATGCAAATCTATCCCCCCTATGCATCTATTACAATTTTTGATAGTGTCCTAGATCTATTTTTATTTGATTTATCTTGGAACACCTCTATCAATTTAGATAAATTCTCTATTCTAGATTTATATACTCTTTTCACCTTTTCTAAGCATTAGCATTTAACCACATTAGTATACTAGTATCTTTAGAGTTTCCATCTAATTTATCTCTAGGCAAAGGTGAAATAATCATTCTCTATTATAGTGGTTCTACCTTTCTTTCAATTCCACTTGTGGGTAATGATCATAGAATTTAGTTTCACCTAGTTGTAGTGTCTGCTTTGTTTAGTCTTATAAAGTTGGATTGAAAATCCAAAAGGTTTACCTTGAAGCTTTTCATTCTAATTCCCTAGGTAATCATATTAATAAAGGTAATATAAAATTCATACTTAAAACTTGTAATTCCAAGGATATCTTTAACTGGTAGCCCATCATGCTCCTCAATGTTTCTTACAAAATAATTGCTAAATCCCTTGCTTTAAAAGATCACGATATTTTTCCTCAGATTGTGCACATTGAACATACTGGGTTTATTAAATCCAAGTTCATCTTGGACAACATAGTTGTTGTCTGGGAAGGCATGGAATGGGAAATACACTCTAATCAAAAGGTATTTTTTCTTCTCAAAATTTATGTTGCCAAAGCTTATCACCACATAGAATGGCCCTTCATTCTAGCTATGCTTTATGTGATGGGATTTGGCTCAAATTTCATCCAGTCTGTGAAAATTTTGTTCTTCAAAGCTTTGTCTTGCATCATCATTAATGGCCACTAGTCCCAATACTTTGGTCTGTTATGCTCCATTCCTCAAGGATGCCCGCTTGCCCCCTCATTTTGTGTGTTGATTGCTGAGGGGTTTGGCTATCTTCTTGCTCATTCTGTTTCCCAAGGGCTTGTTCGTGGGGTATCCTTGCCTAATTTTTGAACTCAGCTGGTCAATGGTCACTTTGTCAATGATTCCTTCCTTACCTTGTTGGAAGAAGAAAACAATGTCAAAGCTTCTCTTGATTGTCTAGAGGCATTTTTCTTGGCCTCTGGTTCTTCCATTCAATGACATAAAACCTTGTGTTATAGATAGTTTGTTCTTCCCATTCCTCTCTGGATTCAACAATATGGGTGGAAGTGGATTTATCCTAGCAAAATCTTCCAATTTCTTGGCATCCCTTTCACCTTTCAAGCCTCTTCTGTTGATCTCTGACAAGTGGTTCTATCTCAGATTGAACATAAATTAGATTTCTGGGTTACCAAGCTGGTCTCTTTGGCTGGTAAATTTTAAGTGTGCTCCAAAATATTAGTGGTGACTCACGTGTATTAATCCTTATGCTAGGTCCCTTCCAAGGCCTCTTATGCTAAGTTGGAAAAATTACTCACATATTTTCTTTTGGCCTCTTCTAAGACTCACAAAGGATTTCACCGCATTGCCTGAGAGTTCTTTTGCCTCCCCAAAGATTCTGGTGGGCTTGGCTTTCTTTCCACTTAGTGACAAGGGATTGCTCTTTGTGTCAAGTGGATTATTTGAGCTCTTACTAGCAACGAGGCTTGAAAAATCCTCCTCAGGCATTGTATTGAAGTGGGTTATCTCACCCACAAAACTTCTTGGAAGGGAATTGATTTTCAAACCATTAGATTTTGGGCACCTTTGTTGCCAAATGAATTTGGCATGCTTGGGAGGCGGTCAAGCCTTGGCTTTGCTGGACTGGGACTGGATTTCATTATGGGCTCTCGTTTAATTAGCAAAATATTTAGTGGTATGCTCTTTTTGCTAGTGCAAGTCAGTTGTTGGCCAAGCTTCCTTAGCTTAAGGCCCTCAAATTCCACAAGAAGGGTATCCAGACCCTTCAAGATTTATTTCATCAACCCACCATGAGTATTTTGTCGTGGGAACCTTTTCGTGCCTAGTTTGGTTTTCAAAACTATGACTATGAAACTTACGATAGTTTGGTGAGTGCCATTTTGGTTGATATGCTTCATAAGGTGGGTATCAGTTCCCCCAAGCCTTGGTGAAAAGACTGGAAATGGTATCTAGACACCCCTTTTAGAAATTACAAGCCTCATCTTGGTTACCAATGGATTTCGCCTCATTTTCCCATGATCGCTAACCTGAACCAGAGATGGGCACCTCTAGCCCTTGGTGTCTGGTTGACACAAAATATTTTTTGCTACATAGTTTGCAAGTGCTGAGCCAAAACTCACCCACTTTGCTTGGTGTATTATTTTCCAAGGCTTACCGGTGGGGTCTCAAATTTCTCACTTGGGGGTTGAGGACCCTCATTGCCCTTTTTGTGGGCAAACCGAATTGTTTAAAAATATTTTTTGGTTATGTACCAGAGGTTAGTAGCTATGGAATTGGATTGATGACTTCTTTTAGCCATTTCGACCGGATCCCTTCTCTTGACATATGTTTTGCTAGGGGACTCTCACAAGCTCCTTGTAAAGTATACTTAGATTTGACACACTTTTAGGGTGGAAATCCTCTTCAATATTTAGAAAGATAGAAATGCCTGCATATTTTCTCATAGGGGTGATCCGACAATATTGGTTTACAATTTTTGGCCAAACTGGACATTGAACTGATTTTTTAAACTAAATTTTCACTTTTGGGGCACATATAGCGGCTGAACCATGAGGATTTGAAGATGATGCAACCTAGTGATTTGTGACATTTTGTCTATAGATTCTTAATATATATTTTTTTCAATTTTTTTGGAATAAGATTGCACTTCTTTTTTCATCTCCTTTGAAAACTAGTTTAACAGTAAACACCATTTTTAAAGAGTGGCGTTATTGGCTAACACATAACATTTTTTTTATGAAGGATAAAATTCTATTTTTTTCGAATTTAGATTTGTAACTACAATATCTAGTGCATGGAATTGGTTTCATAGTATTTCATTTAATATTTTTTTCTTAATTAAGTTTCAAAGTCAAACCAGTTATAATTTAGACATGATTTACTGGCTAAAACATAACGTTTTTTCGTATGTATCGAAATTCAATTTTTTTTTATCAAGGACAACAATATCTAGTGCATAGTTATTTTTCATATTTTTGTTTTGATAATCTGTTATTTTTCCACATGTGAAGAATAAAGAGCTTGATTTTTGGTGAAAAACCTACATTCACAAGAAATAAAATATAAATATAATAATCAAATTAAATTTATTTAAAATTATACTTTTTGGGAAGCTTATAATAAGGACTACATACTTACAAAAAATAAATTTTAAATGAATTCATTTGATCCCCCAAAAGGTAAATCAAAAGTGGTTTTTTATCAGGATTTTGATAGGTGTAAAGGAGACTCCGTTATATGTATGGTTTAAAACTAGTGGGGTTCTATCCAAGGGGGTTTGATCTAAAGTGGTTTGATCAAACCCTCTTCAATTGAAATCATCTAAATGAAACTTTTCAAGGCTTAAATCATTATATTTTCTAAAAATATATGATTTTAGCAAAAATCAGGATCTCCCAAAAAGTGTAAACCACTATTGTGGGATCACCCACAAGTAGATTGATAAATTTGTTTCTTTATATTCTAAAGCTATTATTTTATGTAATGTTCTTTTTCAGATTCAAGTGCAAGCAAAAAAAGTTGCGCTTGAATTTTCTCACCTTCAAGAGCTTTTGGACCACTAAGGCAATGTCCCTTGCACTGTGGCTCGCGTGCCTCCTCTTCCACTTCCTCCCAGGGCCGGTTTCCTTCATAGGGCCAACGACGAAGTGGCTTTGCTAGGGATTTTCATCCCCGTTCTCAAGCTCCTCCTCATTGTGGCTCTCGCCCTTGTAGGTAGTCACCCTCTCCTCCTCCATGGGCTGACTTGGGGTGGCCTTTTGGAGGAGTGGTGGTGGGTGGATGCAAAGCTTCTGGGTGGCCTTTTGGTGATGCTCCTAGAGGTGGTTATGGCTGGTCCATTGATACTTCTAAGTGGATCTTGCATTTGGACTTGGAAATTTCACCTGGCCATGAAGATAAAGATAAAGAAATTGAGAACAATGATGATGGTTGGGCTCCTCTTGATGTCACTTCGGACCCTGCTGTTGTATGGGGAAAACCGGATGATAGGGACCTACCGTCCTCTGTTGGCACTGCTATGGCCGCTTAATGGCCTTTTTTTTTGTAATGTTTCCTGATTTTTGGGCATGGCCCAAGACTCTTTGATTTTTTGGGCTCTTCCCATAAATTTTAAGGAAAAAATAACACATCTAGGAGCACAATTCCCATGAATTGGGAAATACAAACACCTTTCTTAGTAAAGTGATAGAATCCTTTGTCTCTAAAAGTTCACTCTTGTGGAGGACTTTAGCCATCTTGATGGTTGATTTTCTCTTATGTTGCAGAAGGGTGTCATTCACAAAGTTAACTTCTTGGGTAGTGTGGTTCTCATAGTATCTAAGGGAAGCATTCATACTAATTTTATTATATTTGGCATAAATAGGAACTCCAAATATTTTCTCAATTACTTCAAAATTGATATATTATGTAGTTTGTCTTGTATGACTAAACACCTTTCTCTTTTGTTTATTATATGTGTTTCCACATGTCAAAACCAATTTTGTTGATTGTAAGGAAACAAAGAAGGTAGCAACCTATATTGATCTCAACTTAGCTATACATTGGGCCAAGAAGGTTCTATCTCTCTCTTCATTCACCCTTTTTGAGAATTCATAGAAATTAACATGCCCCATATTTGTATCACAAATGATATTCCATGGGGAGAACATTTTGGAAGTCACTTGATATAATTTAAAATTGTACTTCATATCCTTTCAAAATCCCTAAAATTATTGCAGTTTTACTATTATGCAAACATGAATTCATTAGTATATTTATTTAAGATTTTTTATTAAGTTTCTTCTAATGATCCATTTTATTAATCCATTTAAAAGTAGTTGGTTTGATTATTATGAAGGAAATATAGTAATATTTGAATATGTAGAAACCCTCAAAATAACCATTGTAAAATTGAGAAATTTACTATAGAACCTAGAGAAATCAAACTTTAAAAAGAGTTAAGGCTCATGAATTGAGGATACAAAAAAATATGTATTGTAAAGGAAGAAATTCCAACTAGTGAGTATAAAGCATTGTTTCTATTTTAGGACCAGACTTTGGACTTACTACTAATAAGGTACTCTATTAGGAAAATACTAAAAGTCTAGCCTTTAAAGACATAGCTATGAATTTTGTTGAGGATCAACTTCAAAGTAACCCTTAACAAGGAGATATTAAAACCATGAATCCAAGAAGAATATAACTAAATTAAGTCTACCAAGGTTGTACTTTAGATTAACCATTAACAAGGTACCACAATAAGGAGATCCCAAAACCATGACTTCGAGAAGAATATAAGTATTAAGTTTTTCAAGGTTGGACCTTAGAGTAACCCTTAACAAAGGTAATTAAATAAATACATCTCAAAAGATTGACCCTAAAGAGATTGATTTTTTTATAATTATGAGAACCAATCAGAGCTCTTTGAAACGATGGTGTGATTACATTAGTAGTAGATGACAGTATGGAGTTTTGATAAATGGAGATTGTAAGCATGACATAATCATTTCATCAACAAAAACACTCATGGTGAGGAAATCCAAAAAAAAAAAAGAATTCCATATATAATTAACATTAAGGTTTCATCCCTTCAAAACCTGCTTTTACCTTAATAAAAAACATCAAGGTTTCAAAGAAGTCACTTTAATTATACCAATTGCTAACTTTGATAAGGGGCTAACATTAATATAATGTTAGTATGGAGAAAACAACTTCCAACTTAAAAAAGTATAACCTAACTAGGGCACACAAAAATGATGAGGATAAAAAATAAAAAATAATATGAAATGATAAGGAAAAGATAAAAAAAGATAAAAATAAAAATACATGTGACCCTAATTGCATGAAAAATAAAAAAACCCCAACAAGGATGAAATAATAGAAAAAGAAAAATATTTAAAAGCGAAAAATTGTCATTAACTTGTTAGTTTTAGAAACCCAATTAGTGAGATGATGAGGATGACACCATAAAGAAAGAAAATAATGTTCCTTGCAACCTGTTGGTGTTTTTTCTAGCTAAGGCTTTGTAATTATCTAAGGGGTTGCGAATCCCTATACTTAAGAATTAACAAAGTTAGTGGCCAACTAACGAGATTTAGTCATCGAATGAGATCTCCTACACTTTTGCCTCTATGAAACCAAGGAAGGTTTCCCTAAATGTGTTCATAAAAATGATTTATGCCTTAAGAACACTTCTACATACAAATACATTCCCCATTAATGCAACTAGATAGCAATTACCCTATTTTTTTGGCAAAACAAAGAACATTAATGACTATCTAGAGCTAGGAAAACAAACTTAATGTATTATTTGTATCTCAAAAGAGATAGATAGTGATTTTTTAAGATGTTCAAATCTTGAACCTCTACACTTAGAGCCATAGTCCTGTACTTCTAAAAGAATCTTGAATGAACTATCTAGTGCCTCATCCAACTGGGCGAGAGTCACATAAAACATAACCCTGATATTATGGAACTCATCATTATAATGCGTTACATTATGAGATTTCTCATTAATTAAGTACTCCTTTGTAAATTCTCAACACATTATCATAGACCTGTAATTCCTTTTCAAGCATTTGATTAACTCATTAAGTTAAAGCAAGAAAACTAATTACACATCCAAATATACCATTGAAACTAAATGAAGAAACCATTGATAAATCCATTCATAATCCATGATATGTACACAGGAGAGAAATTATCTTAATTGTTTTGTAGATTTATTGATACCATTTATTATAAAAGCATAGCATGCTTATTTTATACAACACCCAACATGGAATGATTTTCAAACTAGAACCTTCCAAAATACCACAATATAACCTTTCTGTACACAACCTAAGCCTTACGATACAAAAATCTGAACCTCAACAATGAGCCATGAAATCTCCTTTATAGAACAAGAGAGCAACAAGCATTGGGCTCCATTGTTCATTTCAAAATGAATTTCACTTTAACCAAATGAAATTCAAATTTACATTTCAAAAAAATCCTCATCATAAAAAAAAATTGCAATACGCACAGAGGAACCAAAAATGGTTACACCGCTGTAACTAGTCAAAAAAGACAAAAAACACCGCCACCCATGTGCACGTTCGCATCAAACCCGAACAACTGTAACACCACAAAAAGGCAGAAAATACCACCCCAAAAACACCACTCATTTCCCAACACCTTGAGTAACCACACGACCCTGATACAAGCGACCACTCCTGGTTCTTGCTTTAGTAAGAAGTGAGATCGGTTATTTAACCCTACTTGTACCAACACTAGATCCAACAACATTACACAGTGCCACCTTAGTAATTGGAGAAATTGCGAGCACCTCCTCATCCAATCCCATAAGTTCAGTCAGGTCCGCGAGGTAATTGCAGTAGTTCGAATCAGTTTCAGACCCTTCACCATCAGAGCCTGAAGAGAGCTCGACAAGTGACGTGGAACATCCAGACCTCGTCTCCATCCTTTGAGTGACCATTCCAGAAGTACTAGGAACAATTTGTTTCTCCTTGTGTTGGAAATTCACTACACTTACCCGAGCGCTTCGTCGTACCATTGACTTATCCATTGGGCTCGTGAGCCTCAAACTCAGAAAGAAAATAATCACTTGTAAACAAACACAACTCAAAATGCAATGATACAAATGAGAAAATTAGCAAGCATTTATCGAGAAAGCCAATGCAGGGAGCGTTAATTGCTCAAATTGTAGTACGAGAAAATAAGCGATTAGTGGCTAACATCGCCACCACAAAATAATTCCAAACTTATGAAAAAAGGCGTACAACCCATCATTGCATTATTAGGTGGATACCGCTCACATGCAATGAAATCAGGAGGAAAATCCACTAAAAAACGTGCCATTAATGAAAATAACTTGTAGAGAGCAAGTAATCCTCACACGGGTGAACAATAACCTTTTGAATTCAAACTGTCGATGTGAAAAGACCTGGCAAGTCAGACGAATCAGACTGAGTCAATAATCATTGAAGAATCCACATCACCACCTGGGAAAAACAACAACCAATCACACCCTCGCAATCAGGAAACCCACGACCGAGCAGCAGGCCCCACCCAACCCCCTTGTACTGTAGCTTGGTTATTGACATGTCCCACTATAACACTGTGCTTTCCAATGCCACCAATAACTTTGTCAATCTACAATATGCAATTTGACATCAACTAAAATTCATAATCACTGTGACATTCTACCTTAGGTTGCTTCTGGTCATGTTTCACTGGAACTGAGAAATATAAACATTCATAATCCATCTGATCCTTGACATCACAAAACTCAACATCAAAAAATATGGCATCAAAATCAGTTTGCACATCGAATTGAAAACCCTGATAAAAATATTTTTGCATGTTGTACAAACCATTCTTGCATAAAATAGAAGATGCATAATTCAGGGAATCCTCACCCTGGTGCTTTCCATATAAGCCTGGTTGCCAACACCTGTGTTCAAATATCCTAGAACACTTCATGATATTATATAAATGGGAATCATAAGTCACTTCTTGCTCTAGGAAATGTATGAACATATTCATTTTACGCCCCTCACAATGTACTTCCTCCTACATCCCACCGTCTAATTCCAAATTAAAAAACCTCAATGGCAGGCTCTAGCAAACCAACTTCAACAAGGGCAATAGGTAAACAACTATGTGCATTGGCCTCCTTATGTTCAATGCCACCTGTTGTATGTGTTAATTTATAAGTGAAAATTTCAGCACAAGCTGAAAATTTTTCACCAGTAATATCAACGATAGCTTCATCACAAGCTGAATACTTTTCACCAACAATATCAATGACACTTTCATTACTACTCTCAGAAAATCTCATCTCAAGGGGTGACAACAAGTCCATTTCAGCTTCATGCAAATAGTCAAGATCATCAATGACACCAATACATTCATCAATACGTTGGTTACCTTCAGTATTATTCTTTAGATCACAGTATTGAACACACACCTTATTTTGTTCAAATTCCTCATAATTTACACAACAAACATGCTGCATTACTAGCACATCTACTTTGTTATCATCCCATGTGTCATCATCTTCCTCACTGATGCAAGAATGTGCACATGTATTGATTTTTAGCTGATCACAATGTTCATCCTTATCCATACAACATGGAACTTCAATCTCTAAAACATTCTTTTCATTTGTTTGCATTGTTGTATGATTTATTTTGATATGACAACTATTGTCTTCATTTTGAGAATCCACATTTAGTACATAACCATAATTGGTTGATTCCACAATCTTTATCCAATCAGGTACTTGATCAAAGCTATAGGGCTTCAATTCTTTTGCCAAAGTACTCAACCTGGGTTCATAAATCTCACAAAACAAATCAATGCACATAGACTCGTTAGGTCTGAAAACTTTGGGAATTTCTATCAAAGCATCCAAAAATCTCAAAAACAATTGATATGGAGATTCTCCCTCTTATCTCTTCATTTCATACAATTTTTGTCCAAAAGACTTTTGGTCAAGAATGCTTAAAATTTGCTGACATTCAACTTGGGGCTCACTATGATCTTCATACTTTGATGATGGAGAGATCACATTGTCAGCTCGACAATAATTTCCATTATCTGATCCTTGAATTTTATTTGCATAAGGTGTGCTAGAATAACACACACTTGCAGCTAGATACCCTTTCATCATAAAGTATTTCAAGTTGTTCTCAATGTCCATGGTAGTTTGGTATGCCTGAAGTAATGTTGCAGGCTCTTTATCCCTTAACAAGAATCCCATCTTATTGTCAAATGCACAAAGATACACAACCAAGCATTCATCATCATTTGGTCACATAGTTAATGGGATTTCCCTGATAGCCTTTGCAAATCGAAGATTGAAAATAGGGACCAACTTGTTTTCACTTATATGGATCTCCATAAATTGTTTCCTCACCTCACCTGGATTTACCCTTTCACCAAATTGGTCCACAAAGGCTTTCATAAACTAACACCATGAAGCTATAGAACATGATGGTAAATATGAAAACCAATCCCTGGCATCACCCTTCAAAGATTGCACAAAAAGCTTCATAACAACATCCTCATGACTGAATTCATAATCCCCCATCACATCCTTGAAAGTTTGCAGATGCTTAGAGGCAGATTTTGCACTTTGCCCCATATATTTGGGCAAATATTTCCTAATCTTCTTAGGAATTAAATTAGGGAAACCCTTAATACCACTGAAATCCAATGGCATATACCTTTGAATTAAAAGATCCCCTGAAGCGCTTGTTGAAAATTGTTCCCTTTGCATATTTGTGTTTGACATCTCATACAAAAAATTTCTTGTACCCATTCAATCACTATCAACTTTATACATGGTTATTAAATACATCATTTACTAATTCGGCCATGATTGTAAAAATTGACTGCAATACTTATGCCTTGAGCTTTTAGAGGCATTATACAACATAAGCATTCTTCTCAAATTGTATTACATATTGCACTATTAGAAGTATGGAAAGACTAACCATTGTTCCTTTCTTAATGCTAGAACATATAATGAGGAACCATTAATCATCCCTAGTTACAAATGTTTCTCATAATCAAAATATTGACCTGTTTAGATTAATGAGAATACCTGGAAATTAAGCAGCACTTGCTAACCTTCTCTCCCTGACTGTAAATGTTACAAATTTGGGAATTTTATTTGTGTATCAACTGGTTCTTCAAACAGAGTCACCACCTCTTCAATAGAGGACTAAATTTCAAAAGAATATGAAATTCCTTCTCAAGACTTGTCACATCCTAGGTCTTTGTCCACAACAGAGTCACACCTCAAATAATCTGAAATCATATTGCTACCAATCATTTCCAAATCCATAATCTCTCACCATCCAAACTTAAAATTCAGATCCACTAAACAAATGATTTTGGACAACCGCCTTCTACAGCTATGGTTTTTCTCTTCTCTTTTTTCTTTAAATTTATTAGAAGTTCTCCCCAATAAAGTCACCATTTAGCTAATGAATTAGGCAGAAAACCCATTCCATCAAGTTTAACCTTATGATTACAAGTAATATGTCAGTATTATAATGACTGTATAACAACACCATCTACAACCAAAACTTCTGAGTCTTTCCCCAACAGAGTACCATAGATTATAAAACTTTCAGGTTCACTGCAACAAATTTTCCTCTAGGTTGAAGTCCTTCAATATTTGGACTAAATTCAGAATGACAAATCATTTGAATCTATACAATGAATCTTAAGGCTAGATTCTATAATTAGAATTTTCACAAATTTTCCCTAGTAGAGTCACCATTCTGTTGGTGTTTTTTCCAGCTAAGGCTTTGTAATTCTCTAAGGGGTTACAAATCCCTATACTTAAGAATTAACAAAGTTAGTGGCCAACTAACGAGATTCAGTCATCGACTGAGATCTCCTACACTTTTGACTCTGTGAAACCAAGGAGGATTTCCTAAATGTGTTCATAAAAATGGTTTATGCCTTAAGAACACTTCTTCATACAAATACATTCCCCATTAATGCAACTAGATAGCAATTACCCTATTTTTTGGCAAAACAAATAACATTAACAACTATCTAGAGCTAGGAAAACAAACTTAATGTAAGATTTGTATCTCAAAAGAGATAAACAATGATTTTTTAAGATGTTCAGATCTTAAACCTCTAGACTTAGAGCCACAGTCCTGTACTTCTAAATGAATCTGGAATGAACTATCCATTGCCTCATCCAACCGGGCGGGAGTCACATAAAACATAACCTTGATATTATGGAACTCATCATTAAAATGGCTTACATTATGAGATTTTTCATTAATTAAAATAGTACTTCTTAGTAACTCCTCAACACATTATCATAGACCTGTAATTCCTTTTCAAGCATTTGATTAACTCATTAAGTTAAAGCAAGAAAAATAATTAAAAATCCAAATATATCATTGAAACTGAATGAAGAAACCATTGATAAATCCATTCATAATCCATGATATGTACACAAGAGAGAAATTGTCTTAATTGTTTTGTAGATTTATTGATACCAGTTATTATAAAAGCATAGCATGCTTATTTTATACAACACCCAACATGGAATGATTTTCCAACTAGAACCTTCCAAAATACCACAATATAACCTTTTTGTACACAACCTAAGCCTTACGATTCAAAAATCTGACCCTCAACAATGAGCCATGAAATATCCTTTATAGAACAAGAGAGCAACAAGCATCAGGCTCCATTGTTTATTTCAAAATGAATTTCACTTTAACCAAATGAAATTCAAATTTACATTTCAAAAAACTCCTCATCATAAAAAAAAATTGCAATACGCATAGAGGAACCAAAAACGGTTACACTGCTGTAACCAGTCGAAAAAGACAAAAAACACCGCCACCCACGTGCATGCCCACATCAAACCCGAACCGTTGTAACACCACAAAAAGGAAGAAAATACCATCCCAACAACACCACTCATTTCCCAACACCCCAAGTAACCACACGACCCCGATACAAGCGACCGCTCCTGGTTCTTGCTTCAGTAAGAAGCGAGACTGGTTCTTTACCCCTGCTTGTACCAACACTAGATCTAGAAACATTACACAATGCGACCGCAGTAATTGGAGAAACTGCGAGCACCTCCTCGTTCACTCCCATGAGTACAGTCAGGGCCAGGAGGTAACTGCGGTAGTTCGAATCAGTTTCAAACCCTTCATCATTAGAGCCTGAAGAGAGCTCGATAGGTGAAATGGAACATCCAGACCTCGTCTCCACCCTTTGAGTGACCATTCCAGAAGTACTAGGAACAATTTATTTCTTCTTGTGTTGCAAATTCACTACTCACCCGAGTGTTTCGTCGTACCATTGACCTATCCATTGGGCTTGTGAGCCTCAAACTTAGAAAGAAAATAATCAATTGCAAACAAACACAACTCAAAATGCAATGATACAAATGAGAAAATTAGAAAGTATTTATCTAGCAAGCCGATGTAGGGAGCATTAATTGCTCAAATTGTAGTACGAGCAAACAAGCGATTAGTGGATGACGTCGCCACCACAGAATAATTCCAAACTTATGGAAAAAGGCGTACAACCATCATTGCATTATCAGGTGGATACCGCTCGCACACAAGGAAAATCCACTGAAAAACCTATGCCATTAATGAAAATAACTTGCAGAGCACAAGTAATCCTCATACGGGTGAACAATAACCTTTTGAATTCAAATCGTCGATGTGAAAATACCTGGCAAGTCAGATGACTCAGATTGAGTCAATGATTGTTGAAGAATCCACATCACCATCTGGGAAAACCACCAGCCAATCACGCCCCTCGCAATCAGGAAACCCACGATTGAGCAACAGGCCCCACCCAACCCCCTTGTACCGTGGAGCCAAGCAACGTGTCACCGACACACAAACCTTGTGGAATTTTTGAAAATATTCATCCGCTCATGCGAGGCTTGCGAGGGACGGTCATCATTGATCCCGGTCATTTAATATCCACCGTAGAAAAGAAATCCACTTGTCACTGTTGACACATCAGGACATGCCCCACTCTACTATACTTGACAGATGGCGGCATCTCACACACCTCGCACAACTTTAGTGACATCAACAGGAAACCTTGCGAGGTCTGTGAGGAACAATCCAGATCAAAACTCGAGATCTGACGACTCGCCAAACTGCATAGGATAAATATTATTTATGATAGTGGGGCTGGCCAGAGTATAGGAAAATAAAACCCTCAGAAGCACAAAGTTTTAAGCCCACCCAAACCTGGGGAAAAACCACCCAACTTAGGAAAAATAATAATAACACCCAAATAGAAAGATAAGACCGATAGGTCGGGTGAATGGGCCGGTAACAACACGAAAGACAAGGCTCAGTCGGATGACTTAAGAGAGCAGTGACCCCCAATAACAGGTCAATTCTAGAATATAATGTGAGGGTTTAAAAGGTACCAATCAATTTTATCATGGGTAATAAAAACCCTAAACCCTAAGCATTAGATCCCTAGCCATAAAAGGTAAACGAACATGCCCAAACGAGGAAAAACTTTGACAAATTTTAAAAGTGCCATCACAGTCATCTACTGACCAAACACAATGTTCGAGGAATATAATCCACCACTAATATCAGTAGAACTTGATCAATTATGACAAATAGATTCTAGAGGGAACAAATAGCAAAGTGTTAAGAGAAACACCAAACACATCAAATAATTAATTAAAGGAAATCCAAATGAAACATTAAAAGAAAAACACATATAGGAAATATTCTATTAATGTAATGTTAGAGGGTAGTTTGGGATGATGCCATTTCATTTCTGTTGGAGTTTCAAAGATTTCTCCATAGTCGTATTAGGATGACCAAAAATAAAAGTATAATAACATAACATATCAAACATGTAAGTCTAGTATGCAAAAATGATGTTGGGGCTTTAGAGTTTCCTCTACTATCACACCAGAATGATAAACTCCATAAGTCCAACAAAAGTAAAATTCCCCCAAAAAATAAGGAAACAAGAAATTTGAAAAAACAAAAAAGGGCCAAAAGAAAAACAAATGAAGCAAAAGAAACAAAATGAAAAAGGGGGACCTATTTTGTTGAACCAAAATGATGTGTGTGTGTGTGTGTGTGTGTGACACAACAATACCTATTTTTGGCAGGTGTATTTTTCATTTTTTAAGGATGTTATCAAGTTGTAAAAATATTAATATCTCTACCCTTAATTAGTTGATTACATATTGAGAAAACATAAACCTATACCAAAAGTCTCCTTTTACTAAGCTACTACAATAAAAAGGATTGATTGTGTCAAATTCATTCAAAGATTGGACCTATTCCTCATCACATCACTAGGGATCTGTACCTTTATGGATGGTGGAAATAAACCTCATCCTTATAATTTACTACAACCCCTTTGGTACACATATAATGTCATTTCATAAGTGCCAATATTTTTTCTTGATGTACCTATGGATTGTAGTATTATTATTTTGTGAACTGTAATTCAATTTAAAGTTCAAGTGATTCTAACTTTAAAAATAATGAAATATTAGAACTTATTTTTAGTAATTCACTCCAACCAATATTCTTTCAGTTAGAGCCAACATATTTAATTGAAGTGGTCAAGTTCTCCTCATTGAGATATTTTATTCCTATTGATCAAGTGCCAAACATTTATACTTTCACTTAAAGTATTTCCCTAAGTAACCAATATATACTAAAAAAATTATAATATCATTCCTCAACACCATTACTATAATTATTATTAATGGAGTACCATCAATCTATCTTATACAACATCATCTTCAAAAGTTATTTGATTACAATAACACATTTCCATCTTCACGAAAACTTAGAAATGTCTTAAAAATAAATTAAAAAATTTCTCTAATGAATAGTGGGAATGCAATCATAACCAAATAAACTATATATTGGTGCAAAGAGAATGTACCCAAGAAAGGTCGACAAAAAATTTACTAATACATTCATGATTAGTACAAAAGTTGGGAGTATTTTAATGTTAAATACAATAAATCCATCAAAACATAGTCATCAAAATATCTATCTTCCATGGAATTTTTAATGCAATGGCCTTCAACATAAAAGATAAACAATATTTTCTTCATGAAAACCTTATAACTCCACATTAAGGGAGATTGAGCACATATAATACATTAATGACATGTGAACATATTAAATACACTCCTAAGATAATATATAAACATACAAAATATCAACTAAATTAATATATTAAAAATGATAAATAAACACCTCAAACTCTCCTCAGCTTGCATGCATTATTTTTAATGACAAGTTCAAGCATGTGCTTTTAATTTTAGGAAAATCGACATTACATATCATGTATTATGATTAATATGTTAAGTGCACATAAATAACCATTATTAAGTGTATTATTTGTTTCAACAAAATTTCATGACAATATCTAGGTGATCTTAGGACAAGGTCACATTTAGAAAAATGTTAGGAAGGGGATTATAGTGGTCATTAATTTTCATAGGAATGTCATATTATTACTAAGAAACATGTGTTATATGATGTAATTCCCCAAATTTCATAATAATAAAATAACAAAAAATATGAAAAAGAAAATAATTTATGTTACAATTGCAAAAAACACATCACAACCTTAAGCTCACACACAAGATGTAAAAAATTAAATAAAGACATGACTATTGCATACAACAATACCATAGAGTGCATTAAACATAAGGTAAATATAAACCAAAATAGAACATCACAAGTATAAAATTACACAAAAATCATGGAACAATGTCAACACAATGAGAAATGAAGGAGATAAAACTGAAGGGAAAACATACATGAATCTAATGACCCAAAAGTGCGGAATACATTCCCTTAACACTAATACTATAGAGGAGGAGAGCTAAAAACAAGTTCAAAAGCATTCTAAAAAATTACTTGAGATGAATACAACCAGTAAAATAGAGAACACACAATTGAGCATTCACATATTGACACAAGATATACGTGGGAAAACCTTTTTCACGTAAAAAACCCACCACACAAAGTCCAAAAAATTTGTATTACAGTAACAAAATAGTTACATACAAAATTATAGTCTTCTCTTATTAGCTCACAACAACACTACAAGAATTTTCTCACTTTTACAATGTTCTCTCTTCTCCAAAAAACATACAGTTTGAATTCTTCCACCCATGCAATATGTCACCCACTTCCTTAAGTTAGACATTGCATTTAATTCTATCAGTAAATCGTCGATCACCAGGTACAACCATGTCTGATTCAATCACACCAAAGATCTGCCCATACCGATCTTCCATCATCGAGCCACCCAGGCATTAATGCCATAACCCAAATCGGGTTCAGTTTTGCCACCCTGGGTTGACCTGCACCTGCTGCAATTACTCTTTTGGTTTCCGTCCAATCAACGTTCAGACACTGAGCCATGTGTTCACACCTCATTCGCTATCTGCTTCTGACATTGAGTCCAACTCGGTCAAGACTGGCCTCGAGCTCGAGCGAGCTCTCCAAGTTTTTACCACGCTACCGCCAAGCCCATCTGACCAGCTTGCGGTATGGCACTAAGCCAACCGAGCTCATCTGAGATCTTACTGCTCTACCGCTGAGCCCATCCGACCAGCTCACGGTATGGCGGTAAGCCAACCGAGCTCACATCGACCATACCCGTGCTACCACTGCACTACCCGATTCGTCCTGCGGTATAGCGGTGAGCTCATTTGAGCTCACCAACAACTCCATTGAGCTTGCCCACCTCGCCACCAAAAACACCACCGTACTACCGCTGCAGTCATCGAACAGGACCGCGGTGTGGCGGTGACCAGTTAGTGGGATCGCTGATGGTCTTACCATGCTACTGTGGGGGCCGATAGGCCACCCCGCGGTAGGGCAGTAACCGCCAACCAAACCGCTGACGGTCATACCGTGGCCACCGTGGTCAATCTCTTAATTGGCCGTGATTGGGCAGTAACCGCCAGACCCAGTCGTAGGCGGTATCATTGCGCTATTGTGGTGAGTGGACCCACCACCTGCAGTATGGTGGTAACCGATAAGGCAGGCCAAAAGATGCCAACCGTGACCACCGTCGCCAAGGAAGAAACCATAAGCAGTAGCGAGGTAACCGTCAGGGCCATCACCGCGATACCGCCAAGGCAAGAACATAGCTAGGCGCGGTATGGCGGTAAACTGCAGAAACGCTAGAATTTTTCCAAGTCATTAAAATAGGGGTTTCAAGCTGGAAGTTGAGACACATTTTCTCAACAAGCTCCCGCTTGGTGAACACTTCCAACTTCCCCATGACTTGAAAAAATTATTGTCTGTCATAGGCCCCAAGGCCCATCGATTCTACGCACCATCTGAAATTTTCTGTGCTAACCAAATTTGTCAAAGCATCTGCAACATTCTTCAAGGTGTCCACCTTTTCCAGAGTGACCTTGCCATCTTCGACCATATCCCTTATGAAATGATATTGTACATCAATGTACTTGGTCCTGGCATGAAAGGTCGGATTCTTTGCCAAACAAATGGCACTTTGACTGTCACAGCAAATTGAAATCTACCCAACATTAAATCCAATGTTTGAACACAAATGATTTAACCAAACAACCTCTTTACAGGCGTGAGTTGCAGCCATGTATTCTACCTCTGTCATGGATAAAGCAACTACAGCCTGTCGCTTGCTCATCCAACTAATTGCTCCACTATTAAGCATGAAAGTGTAACCACTGGTGGATCACCTGCTGTCAATGTCCCTTGCCCAATCTGAATCAACATACCCACGAATACTGAGAGTCCTTTATGATGCAACCAAATTGCCATTGTAACACAGTGCAAAATCTGAAGTCCCCTTCAAATACCCAAATAATCTCTTCACAACATCCCAATGTGATCTTCCCGGATTTGCCATAAATCGACTTAAAACTCCCACTGCTTGGGAAATGTCTGGTCTTGTACAGATCATAGAATATATTAAACTACCAACAAAACTTGCATAAGGCACACTAATCATATCCTCCATCTCAGTAGCAGATTTAGGATAGTCTTCAACATACAGCTTAGTTCCATGCATGATTGGAACAACAAGTTGCTTGCAGTCATTCATGCTAAACCTTTCCATAACTATCTTCACATACTTACTTTGACTGACCCAAAGCTTTCTGCTTGTTTTTCCCTTGGTAATCTCCATTCCAAGAATGTACCTAGCTGCACCAAGATCTTTCATTTCGAACTTTGCAGACAACTGAGATTTAAGATCAGAAATCATAGTCTTGCTAATTCCAATAAATAACATATCATCCACATACAAGGTAATAACAAGCATACAATCATTCTCAAATTTATAATAAATGAAATGATCAAATTTTGATCTCACAAATCCAATTGACAACACAAACGTGTCAAATTTCTAGTACCACATTCTAGGAGATTGTTTTAAACCACAGAGAGATTTATTTAATTTGCAAACTATATTTTGTTTACCTCTTTCAACAAAATGCTCAGGCTGGGACATGTAGATTTCTTCTTCCAGCTCACCATGGAGAAACGCTGTTTTCACATTCATTTGCTCAATTTCAAAATCAAACACAGCTGCTAAAGACAATAAAAATTTGATGGATGTCAACTTTGCTACAGGGGAAAAAATCTCTCCATAATCAATTCCCTCAATTTGAGAAAAACCCTTTGCAACCAACCTCGCCTTATATTTCTTAACACTTCCATCAAAACTTGTTTTCTTTTTGAATATCCACTTACAGCCAACATGCTTTCGCCTTTTAGGCAGTGGTACCAAATTCCAGGTATCATTCTTTTTCAAATAATTCATTTCTTCATTCATGACATCCAACCAAGAATTTGAATCAACCATGCTGATTGCTTCTTTAACAGTCCTAGGTTCATCAGTGCAGGTAATTAAAGCATAGGCACAGTTTGAATCTAGCATAGAGAAACCATACGTATCAGGTTGTCTTTTTTCTCGTGTAGATATTCTTACAGGCTGAGGTTGTTCTTCATCATCAAAACTTTCAGAGCTGCTTGAGCTCTCCTCAGTCTCAGGTACACCATGCAACTCTTCCCTTTCAGGAGTTTGGGGAATATCAACTGCATCCTTGTTCTTTTTATCACTATGATCTGTCCCAAGCTATTGATCACTTACTGAAGGTTTTATCTCATGAAATATTATGCTTCTGTTGTACACAACCTTCTCAGTAATAGGGTTCCAAAGCTTGTATCCCTTCACACCAACTCCATAGCCAATGAGAATACACTTGACAACCTTGTTATCCAATTTAGATCTCTTTTCATTTGGCACATAAACATATGCCTCACAACCAAACACACAGACATGCCTCAGAGAGGGTGTCTTGCCAGACCATGCTTCGAAAGGTGTCTTGTCAACAAGACTAGAGAAAAGAGATTTGTTTACTAGATAACATGTTGTAGCCACAGCCTCAGCCCATAACTTCTACTCCAAATCAGCACCACTCAGCATACTCCTTGCTTTTTCCATCAACGTCCTGTTCAACCTTTCAACAACTCCATTTTGTTGTGGAGTGTAAGGCATTGTCTTATGCCTTTTAATTCCATGATCAGTGCAATACCTTTCAAAATTTGTAAAACAAAATTCACCGCCATTGTCTGTCCTCAAAAATTTAATTTTCCTTCTAGTTTGATTCTCTACCAAGGATTTAAACTCTTTAAACGGAATGAACACTTCTGATTTACTTTTAATAAAGTATACAAATGCCCTTCTCAAACAATCATCAATAAAAGAAACATAATATCTAGAATTGGATAGCGAAAGAACATTAACTTGACAAAACACATTAGAATGAACATAATCCAATATACCAAAAGATTTGTGAGGACTAGAATAAAAAGAAACATGGTTCTATTTTCCATAGATACAATGTTCACAAAAATCGAACTCAAGGTTACAATCATCAAGCCCTTCTACAATATTTTTATTCTTCAAGGTTTTTAAACCTTTCTCACCAATGTGACCAAGTCTGTGGTGCCACAACATAGTCTTCTCAGTTGGGAGTTTTACCTCCATAGCATTTGCAGCCAGAGAAGAGTCTTCATCTTTCTCTACAGGTGCAACATTGCATGACTTTACAGAGGCACTATTACAAAGAATAGGTCGTGCATCCAACTTGTACAGAGTGCCAGTACGAACACCCTTATCCAATACCATTGCACCTCTATCCATTTTATACCCCTTACTTGAAAAATAAACTTCTACACCAACATCATTTAACTTACTGATAGAAAGGAGATTTCAAGCCAAACCTGGTATGTGTAGTACGCCACCAATACCTTTGACTCTCCCATCAGGAAACTGAATTTTGACTCTTCCTCTGCCAACTATCTCCAGTGTTGAACCACTTGCCAAGTAAACCTTTCCACCGTCATACTTCTCGTATTTAGAGAACCATTCTCTATTGGACGTCATGTGAAAAGAAG
Organism: Sequoiadendron giganteum; assembly: GCA_007115665.2. Taxonomy (NCBI): domain Eukaryota; kingdom Viridiplantae; phylum Streptophyta; class Pinopsida; order Cupressales; family Cupressaceae; genus Sequoiadendron; species Sequoiadendron giganteum. The sequence continues at coordinate 48,818,548 of CM021109.1, forward strand.
CACCAGAGTCAACCAACCAGACATTATCTGATGCCTGAGTTGTCAAGGCTATTGCAATGAAGGCATCTGCATCACTTTGAGAAGGTTCATTGTCAGAAGCATTCTTCTTCTTCTTCTCCTTGCAATCCTTCCTAATATGACCAGGTTGCCCACAGTTCCAACATCTCACCTTTAAATTTTTACCAGGAGACTTTGATCTCCTTGCAGATTTAGATTTTGACTTCTTGTCTTTCTTCTTGCCTTTCTCCTTTGGTCTACCTCGAACAACAAGAGCCTCTTTGGCCATCTCTGAAGACTTCCTCCGCATCTCTTTAGATAACAATGAGGCAACAACTCTTCCATCTTGAAAGCAACAATAGTGCTTCCAATGGCCATCACAAGATGATCCCAACCGTCAGGTAATGAGCACAACAGGAGCATGCAACAATCCTCCTCCTCCATCTTTACACCTACAAATGCTAGAGCTGAGTAACACTCATATTAAATGAGTTTAGATGGTTTGCAATAGATGCACCTTCTTCCATCTTCAAGAAGTACAACTTCTTCCTTAGGAATAACTTATTTACCAAAGACTTTCCCTGATAAATATCACCAAGCTTCTTCCACAAAGAAGTTGCAGACTGCTCCTCATGAAGGTTCAAGAGTGCAGAATCGGCTAGAGTCAGTCTTATCAAACCTCTTTCTTTTCTATCAGCAAGATCCCAAGCTTCTTGCGTTGTACTTTGTGGCTTAGTTACTACAATCCAGAGGTCTCTATCCACAATCAAGTCTTCAATCTTGAGTTTCCATAGCTCAAAGTTATTGCCATTGAATTTTTCAATGTCTACTCTACCAGATGTACTTGTCATCTCAAACAGAAACAAGTTTTAACACAACAATACTCTCATTGAAACAATATTAGCACAAAAAACTGATCTTTCCTACAAGGATAACATAACTGGCCAAGCTCTGATACCACTTGAAGGGAAAACGTACATGAATCTAATGACCCAAAAGTGCGGAATACATTCCCTTAACACTAATACTACAAAGGAGGAGAGCTGAAAACAAGTTCAAAATCATTCTAACAAATTACTTGAGATGAATACAACCAGTAAAATAGAAAACACACAATGGAGCATTCACAAATTGAAATAAGATATACGTGGGAAAACCTTTTTTAGGTAAAAAACCCACCACACAAAGTCCAAACAATTTGTATCACATTAACAAAACAGTTACATACAAAATTATAGTCTTCTCTGATCAACTCACAACAACACTACAAGAATTTTCTCTCACTTTTACAATGTTCTCTCTTCTCCAAAAAACATACAGTTCGAATTCTTCCACCCATGCAATATGTCATCCAATTCCTTAAGTCAAACATTGCATTTAATTCTATCAGTCAACTGCCGATCACTAGGTACAACCATGTCTAATTCAATCGCACCAAAGATCTACCCATACCGATCTTCCATCATCGAGCCACCCAGACATTAATGCCATCACCCAAATCGGGTTTAGTTTCGCCACCCTGGGTTGACCTGCACCTGCTGCAATTACTCTTTTGGTTTTCATCCAATCAACGTTTAGACACTGAGCCATATGTCCACACCTCATTCGTTATCCACTTCTGACACTGAGTCCAACTCGGTCAAGACTGGCCCCGAGCTCGAGTGAGCTCTCCAAGTCTTTACTGCGCTACCACTGAGCCCATTCGACCAGCTCGTGGTATGGCGGTAAGCCAACCGAGCTCTTATCCCTCTATGACTGAGCCCATCCGACCAGCTCGCGGTATGGCAGTAAGCCAACTGAGCTCACACTGACCATACCCGCGCTACCGCTGCACTACCCAAGTCATCTTGTGGTATAGCGGTGAGCTCATTCGAGCTCACCGAAAACTCCACCGAGCTCACCCACCTCACCACCGAAAACACCACTGCGCTACCACTGCATTCATCGAACAAGATCGCGGTGTGGCGATGACTGGTCAGTGGGACTGTTGACAGTCTTACCGCGCTACCACGGAGGCCAACAGGCCACCTAGCGGTAGGGCGGTAATTGTCAGCCAGACCGCTGGCGCTTATACCATGGCCACCACGGTCAGTCTCTTGATTAGCTGTGGTAGGGCGGTAACTGCTAGACCCAGCCGCAGGCGGTCTCACCGGGCTACCACGATGAGTGGACCCACCGCTTGTGGTATGGTGGTAACCGATAAGGCAGACCAAAAGATGCCAACCGCGGCCACCGCGGCCAAGGAACAAACCACGAGTGGTAGTGAGGTAACCGTCAGGGCCATCACTGTGGTACCGCCAAGGCAAGAACAGAGCCAGGAGCGGTATGGCGGTAAACTGCAGAAACGCCATAATTTTTCCAAGTCATTAAAACAGGGGTTTCAAGCTAGAAGTTGAGACACATTTTCTCAACAAAAACACCCTCATAATTAACAATAAAGTGATCAAATCATATCATCAACACCAATAAGGAGAAATAATGTGAATAACTTAATCCCACCAAATTCAAGCCCTAAAATAAATACCCAAGGATGAACTCATAATAATCAAACATCCTCACAAAAAAGGTACAATACCACAAAATGAGTAAAGGGCTAGGCCTAAGCAAGCCTGAAGAAACCTACACAAGGCATGTGGCATAAAATTATCGATTTATAAGATGATAAATAATGGTTTTAAACAACCAATTTAAAATATCTTAGTCCATGTTATGACATCCTTAAATCTCAAAAAAATATGAATACTCATTCTATGTAAAAATACACTATTCATATGCAAGCATTCATCTTCTCAAAATGAAACTATGGGACATGCAATCATGTGTGAATTTCAAATTCAATCATTGATGATAATAACATATTATTAATAATTTTCATACATTCACATCATATTATATAAAATATAATATGATTAATCCATCACTTCTCCTTTATAAGTACACATTATGATATACATTCAATCATGATATTTCATTCCAAATAAAATTTGATTTCTCATTAAATCAAAAAAATAATTATAAAGGAAATATCACATCCCAAACACGGATGGATAACATTCCAATGAAAATATGAGGTACATATACAATTACCACTTTTAAATACATTAACAAAAGTTCATCAATAACTATATAGTATAACCTCACAAATATGACAAATTATAGTAATTTAAGATATAAAAAGTAAGAAGATATGAGATCTATGAATTCTCTCCAAGGTGCACCACCATAATACTATCATGCATCCCAAAGGTGATCAACCCCACCCAATCATGTGGGACCTTGAGTCCCACCCCTCTATACTAAGAGATGGACACATGGTTGTAAACACAAGCACAATAAATATATTATTGGCCTCAAACACCTAAAATAATCAAGCATGATTTGAATTCACAAATTGGTTTTACACAAATATCAAAAACTTACAGAAGAGGAAGATAGAGGGAGAACCAATGCATGAAGTGTCTTCACCTTGGTCCTCCATGACACAAAGTAGATTTCAAAGACATGACTAACTTAAGTAACATCCCTCACAATAGATGCATGTATTTGAACATTTTCACCAAACTAGATGAAATGCAATAGTTTGGAGATAATACATTCTCTTTACTAGAAAAATTAAACTCTAAATAAAATCCCAGTAGAGTTGGAAAATAAGGTTTTATTTAAGTATTTTCTTAGTTAGTGTTTGAACCCATTTTTTGTTAATTTAATGAACCCAATGATGTCTTAGCCTTGGATAAAATCTAATTATAGAGTTAGAGCAATCATGACCACTTCAAGCCTTTATATATTTCTCCATTCCTAAAACAATGACTTAACCATTTGTCTTAATTCTAAATACAATACAAGAGAGTTAGAGCAATCATGGAATATCAATTTTCATGTAGAAACACTTCACACGAAGTAAGAAATATAATCCTATGGAAAAAAGTCATTGCTCCACAAAATAAAAACTAATCATAAATTACAATTTTAAAAATAAAATTTGAAATATAGATAAACTCAAAATTCTAAAAAATAGCCTCTTGTCCCAAATTCATTCAACAAAAAAATTATGCAATCATTTAAAAAAACTAAGAAAATATTCAAATTTTGGATACAAAATTTATATTTTAAAATTAAATTTCTTACAGCATATAAAGAAAGTATGATAATTTTGCTAGCTTGCACAAAGATTCCTTAACTACAACATAAAAAAATAACAAATCCATATGAATCACCAATGAAAATGGGAGCATGATCGTAAATGCACACATTAACAAACTCAAACTTCTTTCATATAAAGATAAATAAAATCATACATATATTTCTTAAATCTATGGTGAAATACAATGAATATATATTTTATTTCCAATGAATGTAAGGTTAGATGGTTTTAGATCTTTCCCTCTTCTAGAGGATTCAACAAATAATTTCAAATTTTTGCAAGACCTTCAATATTTCAATATAAGAAAGCAAAGGTTTAAAAAATACACACTCTATCTCTCTTTACTCTCCAAAAATCATAAGAAAAAGAAGCCAAATAGAATCAACGTATTTTGCATATAAACCAATACCTAAAATTCATTTCCCTTTTAATCCTTTTCATACTCACTAAATTAAAATACAAGATAATATGCAATTTCCAAAAATATCTATTTATTCACATAAATATCTAATATGATCCCTTTATCATGTTTTGAAATTCAATTTGCACTTATTATAAGTTAGAAACCTTCCACGGGTATATACATATGAAACCCCCTTTATTTTTGTAATAATAGTAAGAAAATAATATTTTGGAAGACCTTCAATTGTTTTATTTTAATTCCAAATGCCCATCTTATAATTTAAAATGCATTCTAAGATTAAATACAAGGATATTTAATTAATTTCCCCTAAATCAACCAATATGCATATGCAAAAATAATAGTTCAACACACAAGGGAATGCAAACATTCACTAAGCTAGCATAATGGAGATTCAAAATCACATGTGATTCAAATAGGGTTTCATAGGTATAAACATCTTGTGTCTTTATCATCCCCATATAGAGCAAGATAAGTTAACAATGACAAACAAACCATATAAATGCCTTTGATTAACCACCATTGGAATTTTACGCATACCTTCACACTTCAATCAAACATTATGTGCACCTATCCAATATGCAACAATAGCCCAAAAAAAGGTCAAATTAATCGACCATAATAATTCACATTTCAATAATATCTTATTATGACATCATAATATAGACAATACATGATTTAATTATTTAGTAAACAAGACATGGTGAGAGTTAACATTAAGTAGGTATTACAAGTTAACAAGTGAGAAAACCAAAAAAGATGTATAAAATAGATACGATGTCAATATTACCACAAGTAACCTTCAAGAATTGAGCTATTAAGTATGTTGGTCTATTGAACACTAGCTAAAAAGAATGGTGCTATGTATATTATCACTATCATAGATTATTTGATTTCTTTGTAGAAGCATCACCATCAAAAGGTTACAAGGTAGCAACGATAAAAATGTTTGTCCATGAGAACTTTATCACAGGTTTTGTCTACTTTTTTGTGTGAAAAATGATATTTGAACTTATTTCATAAAGAAGACTATGCAAATTGTGCACAATGTATTCATGATCATGAGCCACAAAGAGTGCTCTAAGAGAACAACATAGTGAAATCTTTTAGTAAGATCTTGAGCAACGTATTAACAAATATTATGATGCAAAGAGAATTGATTAAAACTCTAGGGTATCTATCACATTACATTCCGACTAGGCCACATATATAATGGAGTTGATAGCTAACCCCATAGCTTCTAGAAATCACTTGGAACCAAAATGCCTATCACAAATGAGACATCAAAACAACATATTTTCTATGCATCCACAAAAGCATATGATATGCCTTCTATATTAAATAATGAATACCTTGATTGTGATTACAATGAATGTGAATCCTTATAAAAGGAAAAAGTAAATCCTAGATGAAGATTTGATTAGAGTGTGACAAGTGTCTTAATCTCATACAAGGAGACAACTTGACCTATATTTAGCCCAATCTAATAATAAAAAAACACTCATAAGTTTAGCTTAAGTAATTAAAGTAATAAAAAACCTAATAATTAATTAATGATTAATTAATTATCAAGTGATGTCCTAATTACTCCAACAATATAAGCAATTGAAGGAAGCCCATTCTAACTTATGTATGGCTAAGAGGAAATCAAGCCTTTCAAAATTTTAACACCAAATTCTTATATAGCATGACACCCATTATTCAAACATCGAAGTAAGTTGCAAATGAAATTGATGAGGACATACAAGATTGCTCAAACCTCTTCTATAAGAGCTTATAGGATATTTCATTAGGAGTATTCTTATATTAATATAGGACCATTTGATTTGCAGCTAAAGAATGAAATCATTTGACCAACATGTAGAAGCAAGAACTTGTAGGGATTTTTGTTTAGTGTGGAAAATTCAAGGAACAAAAATGTATCATAAATTAAACATCTCAATTGGCACAAAAGTAGACTACAGATTGTATCACCAAAAAGAAATTTTTACCAAGAGTAATGATGAAAAAATTAAAATAACTCATCTAAGTTGTATGATACTACCACTCAAAAAAGTAAATAAAATCATGATAGCGAAATGAAATGAAGGTTCTTAACAATATTCACAAAACCAAGCAATCTAAAAGACTAAACCAATCTATAATAATAATTGACATTAATATAAAGAAGTCAGAACTTTAAAAAATTTATCCAATCAAATTGAATATTATGTTGAATAATTTATTGCAGATTAAATGGAAATACAATTGTAAGAATTAAACCTTAAAAAAAAGACAATTTGAATTCACAAACACAGAAAACACAGAGATTTATAGTGGTTCACCAATATAACTACATCCACTGTAAAGAAGGGGAAATCTCTTTTATTATCTCTGTTATTTCAATACATCTATAGCATGCTTTCCAATGGATTTCTACCTTATAAAACTATACACTATTATTTACAAACAATAATATTTTTTTTTACTCTATGCAAACATTCTACTATGTTTTAAATCTTATAAAAGAACTGATGCGAGAAACTCTTACATAATAAATAGATACCTCAATTTTTTATTTTATTTTTGCAAGCAGATCTGTGCCACTGCTGAAAAGTAGAAGAGGTTCCACATTGTAACCTTTCAGAATTTCTTTTCTTCACTGTAAAACCTGTTCTATTTCAGCCATTGAATTTGCAAATGCATCATTGATTGCAGCATTGGTAATCAAATGTAAACATTACAACCTGCAATGGAATTAGCAGAGAAGATCGTAATGTTAAAACATTCAGAGAGTTAATGCTGCCCTCAATGACGAATTTGCAAACCCAAGTTGGTTGAATGAAGACTGTGGGAGATAGGCCAGACTTACCAAATATAATGCATTTCAAATGGTCTATTTGGTTAGTACACATGAAAAGTACAGATGACGAGAGAGACATTAGGGATTGATTAGTACTAGGTATTGGTGGTAGTACAACGTATGGTTTAAGGAACAACATTCAAATAGTCACTTTATTTCTCAAAATTTTAATACCACGTACGTGATCATCAAGATTTTTAATATACTTCAATGCTTTGAATAAGCTTGAGGAAATTTTAAAATTTAACTTTATTATTTTGAAGGGAATTTAAAACTCTAAGAGATAAAAGTGTTTATTTTATCTTTTTACTAATTAAGGAGAATTTTGAACAATTTTAAATGTGGTTTTATAGTTTTTTAAGAGTTTGGTCATTACTTGCAGAATATGTGATGGTAACACGACATCTTAATTTCTCTTCAAAACTTTCCACACAAATCTAATAGTGTTTGTTCTGATAAAGTTGTTTTGTGAAAGCAATCATGGCATTCTTAGATAACTACATTATAGAGGAAATAACTACAATATAGAGGAAACTGACCAAATTTTGGAGAGTGGTAGACAATGTTACAAACTATCTTGAGTTGCTTATCACCCTCCTACGTGTGTATTAGCGTATACTATCAATACTTGTAATACAAAGCAAAAGGAATTTAGTCAATGAATTAAAGAGTTAGATAGCTTAATAGTAGAACAAGGGGATAGCTTATGAATTCACAATACATTTGACCTAGATTAGATTTTGCACAAGACTATTGCATAATAAAACTTTGCATATTATAATTCTCATAGTAGTATCTAATTTTTTAAGTTATCTATCTTTCTCGTAGTCATATGCACTCTAGTATAGTTCTTAGCCTCTAGGAATCAAACATATGCTTCCAACATAACGTATTTGGTACACTAAGTGTGTCTATCTTATTAACACCATCTTAGGCATCAAATTAGACGAGTCAAAGAAACATGCTTCAAATCATGTCTATTGGTATTGAATTTTCCATATTTATCATGTCTAATTTGTATGCCCATCCATACAACTATGTGTTATAAGAAGTTGGGGATTGAGACTCATGACCCTTATACACACCTTCCCATCCAACAACCCAACATGGAAAAAAGAGTTGTAGAGATGTTGACTACAAATTTATGCTCCAACAAATGATTGAGTATGTGCTATGACAACAAATTTTTTTCTAAACAGTAGTATGCATGCGATAGAGAAAGCATAATTGATCACTTTGATCAAATCATTGAGCACATGCAACATCCTCCAAAGATCTCTACCTCCCCCAAACCCTTCAATAATTCCACACCATACATGTAAATTCAATCTATACATCCCTATTTTTTAAGACAAAATAGATGTAGACGACCTACATAACAAACTTAATCTTCTCTAGTCACACTTCTTTCGTAAATCACTTATTTTAAAAAAAAAATCTTTACACTTTTGAAATATTCTTGTCTTGTTAGTAAGTGTTAGGAAGACTATTGTACATCCCAAAATAAGTACCTCAAGTCTAAATCTCAAGACACTTATAGTATTTCATAAAATACTTGAAAGAGACCTACTAATATAGTCACAAGAACTATAAATAGCAATAGATCAAGTTTTTACAATCATGCTAAATATGGAATCAATCTATGCAAGAATAAAAATATATCTTCTATATACTAATTTCCAAATTATTTGTTCAAGATATTGAGAAGAATCTAATTTTGAAGTATATGTTAGGCTTTAGACCTTATATAAAATCAACAACGATTTCCTATAGAAATCCACCCTTGGAGAAGCTTGTATAATTGCTTACAATTTTGATGCCAAAGCTAAGAAGAAGACTAAGAAAGAAAAGTCCAAGTCTCAAGAAAAATTGTAGAGAAAGAATGTCAAGGATGGGACTCAATAGAGTTCTAAACAAGGAATGAGACCACAACCTTATGAGAAGGAGAAACAATCCAAGACAATTAAATGATACTAAATTTGTAATTGTAGTGTCGGAAATTGCACACCCTTGCAATTTCACCTACACTTTTGTATCCACTATAGTGTCGACTCCCTTAGTATTTGTGTAAGATCATCTTAGCCCTTGCATCAACCTTTTTCCCCTCGGGATGCTCAAGACCCGTTTTCAACAACCACCTTTTTGCACCAGTTTTGTGTTAACCTTGTGCTTTCCTCATCTCCCACCATTTTTGAGCATGATTTTTTCTAGACACTAGCGTCTCGCGTGAACATCCACACACCTTGCTAGCATCCTATGCCATTTTAACATTCAAAGGTCGTTTATAAGAATTTTTCTGCTTATCACCTACCCAAGTCAGTGGAAACGACTCAGGATAACTTGTTACGGCTCGACAACCTCCTTTTCCCCCCTCTTCTCTCTTTTGAAATACATCTTTTCACTTCATATGGAGTCTCTTGGTCTCTCTCTCAAAAAGAACTATTTTTCTCTCTCCAAATATCTTTCTCTCAAACTTGCACAACTCTTTGCAATAGTCTCAAGCTCTCATAATAGTCTCTTGGCTCCCATAGCTCTTTCTTTTTCTCTTTCTCTCTTTGGCTTCCTTGAGCCTTGTTGGTAATATCTATTTATCTTACATCTTTGAGAATCTTGGGATTTATCACATCCCTTGTCTATGAATTTATCATATTGCATATCTATCTATCTATCTGGTTGTCCATGGAGATGGAAACACCAAAACAAGGGTTTGACTGAGGCAAACCCCTAAACAACCCCAACATTTTCCTCGGTCTTATGTGTGCAGGTATTGGAGATATTCCTTTGTTGGAGGCTTCATCTCTTGGTTTCTTGTGAATATTTCCTTTCTCTTCCCTCGTCTTATCATTTGCGTTTCACTTAGTTTACATTACTCTAGTCTTGTTATTTTCTATTATTTTGCTGCATTTCAAGAGATCCTAGTAATCAAAATTGATAGTAGACGTTGTTTTCTAAGATATTCTCAATTTTTAGTTTGTACGAGACAACATGTCACAGGGACGTTCACATGCCGCATTGTCATCCTTGGTTGAAAGCTCACCATTTTATCTAGGAGACCTCTATGACTTGCTCTTTTAGTTTATGGAATTGTCACCTTTCAATTTTGTGTAAATTATAAACATAATTTTATCTTATCACCTAAGCAATGTCTTTTGAGGTAGTCGAGGGATATTTTCTCCTTGAGACCTCGTCATCTTGAGGGTAGAAAATTTCCTCCTCTACAATAACACTAGAAATGACTCATTGAAGAATGCAATACTTAAAAGGACCTAATCATGCAACTATATTCCATTAGTATTACCACTATGGTAACTAAGAAAGATTAGTAGATCATGAATGTATGAACTGATATAATGGTTAGTACCACCACATTGCTTCTTCCTCAAAAACTTACTCAAAGTAAACAAAGCAATTGTTCAACTCTCAAAATTGAGTTAATAAATAACTAGTACATTCCATAGTTGACAACAAAAGTTAGAAGAATCTAATTTTCCTAATGTTGAACTTGCCACTAATGTGTCACTCTTATCCATACACCATTGGATTCTTTAGTTTGAGTTTAAATAATGCATCACTCAATATTGTTGCTTTGTGTATAAAATCAAGCTATTTCAAATTGTGGTCCTTTATGATCTCTCACGAATAGAGGTATGTGGTGCTTTATTTTAGCACCCATATATATGTTTCATCAACATGTAGCATATGGATAAAATTCTAGGAACTTTATCATACATGTTGGTAAGTATAGCTACCACATACTAAGAGTTCCTAAGGTATTTATCATTAGCACCAAGTAATGGGAGAAGATTGTTAGCTCCAACAAGAAGTTTGTCCTTCTTATGGGTAGACCTAAGAATAAGGATGTCCTTGTAGCTCAAAATCATATGGTAAATCCCTTATTATGTTTATGGCAGTTGAATGAAATGTTGAAGAAGTATTATGATCCCCTTCAGACACCAAATGTGGTGCCTCAACATTGTGGAGTATAACATATAGTTGACTTGATTCAAGATACATTTACCTAATGCATCTTATTAGTACATGTTATTCCTTGAATAAGTAGAGATCAAGTACAAAATACAAGAGCTTATGGACAATAAATACATTAGGCCCAACTCTTCACCTTGAAATAGCCCAATTGTGCTTACTCCAAAGAAGGATGGTATATCATAGTTGTGTATTAATTATTGATCACTTAACAAGATCATAGTAAAGAACAGCTATCATCATCCTTAGCCAAAGCATCTCTTGGAATAGCTCTTTGGCACCAAGTTCTTCACCAAAATCAATTTAAATTTTGGTTGTCATTAATGTTTTTGTTGAACCTATCGATATTTGAAAAACAAGATTAAATTCCAAGAAAAGTTTGTTTGAATGGTTTCTTATGCCATTAATGTTGACCTATACTTCAATGGCATTCATGTGAATGAAAAAATAATCTCTAGTCATTCACCAATCCATTTGTTATTTTCTACCTTAATGAAATCCCAATCATCAATCCAATGTGAGTTGAAAATCTAAACCACATATACTGTGTTTCACACTTTTTTCCAAGAAAAAACTCATATTTTATGCTCATTTCAACAAGGTCGCATGATATGGGGGATGGTGGGCGTGAGAGGAGTTGCGCAGGGTATCCATAGCCTGCATGGCTTGCAGTAGGGCTTGCATGCCCTTTCCATGACCCTTTTCAGACCTCCTTCTTCATTCTTTGCTACTGTTTCAGTCTTGGGAGGCGATCAGGGGTTTTTCTGCTGACTTTGGGACTGCGTGGGGGTGCAGTGTGAGCCTTTGACGGCTCTATTTTATTTTTTCTTCCTTCTTGTTTGGTGTTGCTCTAGTTTTCTGTGTTCGATGTTGGTTTTTTGCGCTCGTTCTTCTGCTGTTTAGTATGGCATCGGCGGGTAATGAAGCTTTTAAGTAAAAAATGTATTTTCAAGAGGTTTTGACTGGGAATGATCTATCTTCTTGCGTGCATGCGGATATTGTTAACTTTTTGAATAAATCCTTGAGTGGGGAGGGTCAGCCACAAGCTAGAGATCTTTAGATTTCAAAAGTTAATGGGTGCTTGGAACGGTGCCAAGATCATCCTGTATTGGTGGTGCAACCAACCTCCATTGAAGAAGACATTAGTTATTTGATGATTCATGCATTGATCTACAAGTTTATGCGAATTCATGTTTCTCTCCCCTTTTTGGAATCATGGGATCGACATAAATGGAACTCTAAGGGCGAAATGGAGATCATCTTGGCAGCTAACAACTACTTTTTGGTGGTGTTTAATTGTATGGCTGATCACAAGGCTCAACCCTTCAAAAGAGTTTCCATCTTGTATCCCTATTTGGGTGTGTCTTCACTAGTTCCCATTAGAATTTTGGAGGAATGATATCCTATGCATTCAAGCGCTTTGTTGCTTGGAAAACCAATGGGCCCCTCTCAAAAAATGTTGGATACAAAGGTAATTTCCTATGCTCGTATATGCATTGAAATTGATTTAAATAATCCCTTTCTAGAATCCTTAGAAATTCGACTTGGTTCCACATCATGAATACCAAAATTGGACTATGAAGAACTCCCATTTAGGTGTTAGATTTGTCATAAGTATGGTCATCTTAAAAAAATATGTCCTAGAGTATGCCCTCTAGTGTCTTCTTTTACTTAGGCTCCTCGACAACCCCCTAAGATGGATAAAGGGAAGGCTTCTATGTTAGGGGAAGCAGTAGATAAGGATGGATTCATTCCAGTCAAGCCTCAGAATGTGAACAAAAGGCGGAAAAGGACACTCAAGGATAGGTAGGAAGATGGAATCTTCAACTACTTCCATGTCCTAGATGATATAGGATAATATGAGGTAAATCCTAGTATGGTGGATCTTGAAATAGGAGACTTGGTGGTAGATCAGGCGTCATCCAAAGATTTTGTGAATCGATATCTTCAAGTGGGTGGCATGGAAGTTACTCAAATAGATACATATCTTGCCCTTGTGTCTTATGAGGAACCTGTGGAAACTAAAAGCTTGAAAAATAAAGTTGATTCGGTTCTAACAGCGAGTGTACCTCCTTTGGGACAGGCATAATAGGATACCAAGAAAGGCAGTAAATCATCTCCCACTCTTGGGCTCCAACAAAAGAATCTTAAGAGGGGGGCTTCTAAGAAACCTCCTAAGGTGGGGATAAAGAAGGATGTTGGAAAAATTAAATTAATGGGTGAGACATTGGTGGAGTTAGGGTCGGTTAAAACCATTAACTCCCACTTTTCCAGCTCTCAAAAATGATTATCTTATCTTGGAATATAAAGGGCTTGAACGATGACCCTAGACAAAAAATTGTTCGTGAGTTGGTGAGAGTTCATTCACCAAATATGGTATTTATTCAAGAGACAAAGCTTGTTGTGGAGAGCATGTGCAACCTTGCTCCCAAATTTTGTGGAGAAGTCAATTTCAGTGTGTTGGTGCTCATGGTAATGTAGTGGACCATGTAGCTTGCTTATGGGACCCTCTTAAGCTTTCCCCTCTTTGGTGGTTTTCTAGTAAGTTTTCTATTTCTGTTGTTGCTTCAAGTTTGGAGTTCGAAGAGATTGTTCTTCTTTCTAATGTTTATGGCCCAATTGATTTTCCTAGAAAGTCTCGTCTTTGGTATCACATTCATTATATTTAGAGTCTAGCTCCTTTATATCCTTAAATTGTTGTTGGAGATTTTAATGCCATTATTGAATTGGAGGAAAAGATGGGTGGTTTGTAAAGGTTGGAACTGTCACCTTTTCTTCTCCAAGATAATATTTCTGCCTTAAATATGGTGAATGTAAAGCCTAGTAATGGTCAGTTTATGTGGAATAATAGATGTGGGGAGGACACCATTGTTGAAAGGCTAGATAGGTTATTGGTTTCTTTCTTTTGGATTGGAGGCAATTGGGATACTAGGTTTGAGATCTTAAATTGGAGGGGCTTTGATCATTGGCCAATCAATTTTTTGGCTTCTATGGCTCATGTAGCTAAAAATCCATCTTTTAAGTTCCAACTTATGTGGTTGAGGGATCCCTATATTCATGACCTAATGGTAGATTGGTGGCACCAGGGCAAACCAACTTATGACACAATGATGTATTCCCTTTTCAAGCAATTACAGTATGTGAAACATCAACTCAAGATGTGGAACATGCAGTGCTTTGGCAATATCTTCTATGCTAAGGAAGTTTCCCAAGCCAACTTGGATGCTATTACTCGTGAGAGTAGGGATAATGATCTTTCAGAAGAATCCCTTAAGGAGGAATCAAAGGCCTTGAAGGCTCTAGAGGAATGAGAATTAAAGAAGGAAATTTATTGGAAAGAAAGACACAAATAGAGTGACTACATGAAGGAGATATAAATACAATTTTTTTCCTTAACTCTATTAAGGCTAGGAGGTATGGGAAATCAATTTCATCTTTGGTGTCTTTCAGGGGCAACCATCTAGCTTCTCATTGCGATATTTCCAGAGAGGTTGCATAATATTATGCCACTTTATTCAAAGAATATATCTCTAGAGGAATTAGAGGGAATTGTCTTTCAAATGAAGAAGGGGAAAGATATTGCTCCTGATGGGTTCCCAATAGATTTATTTCAAGAATTATAGGATATTATTAAATGGAATTTACTGGAGGTTGTGCATGGATCTCATGGGAATAAATAGATGCTACGAGCCATGAATACTACTTTTCTTGCTCTTATCCCCAAATGTGAAGGGTCGGATAGATTGAGTTATTTTAGCCCCCTAGCTCTATGCAATGTGGTCTATAATATTTTGTCTAAGCTGATTATAGAAAGACTGAAGAGGTGGATTGGTAGGATCATTTCTAAAGAAGGAGGATGCTTTTTAGATGACATGAAAATCTTGGGTTGGGTGGTCATTGCAGTTGATACTATCCACTCCATGGCAAATTCAAAGGAAAAAGCTATGTTTATCAGGCTTGACATGGTCAAATGGTCTTTCCTCTAGAAAGTGCTCAAGGCCTTTGGGTTTGATGATGAGTGGGTGAAGTGGCCGATGAGTTGTGTTATCTCCACTTCTTTCTCTGTGCTTGTTAATGGGGAGCCTTCCTCCTTGTTTAGGGCATCCAAAGGTCTTTGGAAAGGGTATCCTTTATTGCCCTACCTGTTCATTCTTTTGGTTGAAGGTTTGGGGAGAGTCATCAAAAGTCATGTTAATCTTAGCTCTATCCAAGGATGGTGCTAGGGTAATGGATTGCCTCTACAAATGCATTTATAGTTTATCAATGATACTTATCTGATGGGTGTGGCTAAGATTAGTGAAGTCTCCAGTTTTTGTTAGGTGTTATACATATATCTTGCCACTTCAGGTCAAAAAATCAATGTCGTTAAATCCTTAATTTATTTCTTCAAAACCCCATTTCTTATTTAGCAACGAATTTCTCATATTCTCTGATTTCAGATTGGGAATCTCCATATGATCTATATGGGCATTCCTCTCTCTGTTGGAACCTTCCCTAGAGGTTTTTGGAAAAGTATTTTGGATAAGTTTTAGGTGAGAGTGAATCATTGGAATCATAGGTGGTTATCTTTTGCGGGACGGGTGCTACTTCTGAAGTTTGTGGTTTAGGTCCTTCCTAAATATAGGTGTATGCTTCAGGTAGCTCCTCCTAGCTTTATCAAGGATCTAGATTCTCTAGAAAGATAGTTCTTATGGGCTGGTAGTTTGGAGTCTTTGAAGTGGATTCTTGTTAAGTGCGAGACTATCTGCAAGCCGAAATATGAAGGGGGCATTGGGCTACAACAAGCTAGATTGAATGGTCAAGCATTAGAAGCTAAGTTATATTGGAGATGGTGCATTGAGTAGGATCGCATCTGGGCTTAGATTCTTTCTATCAAATACTTGAGGGGTGTTGCAAAGGATGAGATACCTTGAGTGTCTATGTCTGGGAGAGGTCCTATCATTTGGAAAAATATTAAAAAGGAGGCCAAGCTGATTAAGTAAGATCTGTTTTGGAAAAGTAATAGGGGAACTAGGGAGCTCTTTCGGTATGATTTGTGAGACGAATTCCCCCCTATCATGATCATACATCCTCATTTCTAGGACCTCTATCATCGCTTCTTGGAAGCTGGTTGGTATCGGGTGGTAGACTTTAAATTAACTCATTTTTTGGAGCATGTGGGAGTGTCTAGATGGAAGGATCCCATTGAGTGACCTGTTGGGGGTTAGAATGTTGATCAGGTGGATTTAAGGAACATTTTAGCTAGTAGAGAGTGTAGTTATCTCAATACATTGGATAACCTGGCTTGGAGCCCAGATCCTAAGGGGATCTATGTGGTGGCCAATGGATATCAGGAGTTGAACCATCAAAAAATTGAGGGATGCAAGTTTTGTGGTCGAAAAATGTCTAGAATAATTTTTCTTGGCCTAAGTGTAATTATTTTTTGTGGAATCTTGCTTGGAATAGATGAATCACTTGGGATAACCTTAGGAAGTGTGGCTTTCATGGACCTTCTATTTGTGTTTTTTGTGGCAATAGTGAAGAGGATACATCACATTAATTTTTTCATTGCTCATTTTCTAAGGCCATCTGGCATCTTTGGTGGGATGTTTGGAGGGAAGCCTGTGTCCATGATTCTTCTCTAATTGAGTTTTGGAGAAGTCTAGGGAGACCCCCGACACAGGCCTCCTTTCTTTAGATTGTGTTGAATATTGGACCCACTTTTATTCCCTAGCAGATTTGGCTAGAAAGGAATCATGAGATCTTTTAGGGTAGCAAGTTGGTGGTTCATTAAGTTTGGGAGTGGGTGGTGGTCATTGTTCAAGAGATTGTGGAAGCTAAGTTTGAGGTATCCATCCCCTTGGAGAAGGGGGGTGATGAGATTTCCTCAAGGTTGGGCCTTCATGGTCTAAGTCCTACGTCCCCCTGTGTTAGGATGCACCACCATTCTAAAAGGAAAACTCAGAGAGAGCAACATTGATCCTCACCTCCAGTAGATGTTTTAAAGATTAATATAGGTGGTTCTTCTAGAGGTAATCTTGGTCATGCTAGGATTGACGGAGCTAGAAGGGATAGCACTGGTAAGGTCATTTTCTTCTTTTCTATTTATAAGGGGAAATAGACAAATAACCTTATGGAAGGGTTGGCTATTCTTGTTGCTATTGACAGAGCTTGTGCTCTTGGTTGGTGGTAGATCACTTGTGAGTCAAATTATCAAATCCTCATTAATATGTTGAACATGCCAAAGTTGGACATAGTCAATTGGCACCTCACCTCTATGGTTAGGCAAATTCTTAGATTGAGCTCCATGCTTGATTCTATATCCTTTACCCATATCCCTTGGGAGTGGATTAAGGTTGTTGATTGTTTGGCCAAATGGGCCTCAGAGAATTTTGGGGATTGTTAGGTGGATGGTTGGGGGCATTTATCTCAATATTTTTTCCAAAAGTTAGATAGGCTTATTTTTTAGGATATGGCAGGTTGATGGCATTTTGTTGGTTGGCTCCTTTGGGTTTTGTGCTCTTTCTGTGGCTGGCTGGTGGCTTGAGGTTTCTATTTCTTGTTTTGGGTGCTTGTTATGGACCTGGATTTCTTTGTATGATGGGCTTCTTCTGATTTAATAAAATGTTTACCACTTTTCTTCAAACAAGGTTGCATGATACTTAAAAGTTGAGAAGACCTAGTGATACTAAAAAACATTCAATTGACCATATTTCCAATTAATGTTTCTAAGTCTAATTAATATTACACCAAATGTTTCATATCTAAACCAATAAAAAAATACTTGAGATATATACAAGCCTATGCCAGTTTTAACAAATCCTTGGAAACCAATTTACATGGAATTTATGTCTAGTCATCACATCACTAAAGGAATAATGATTGTGTACATATTGGTAGATATATTCTTCAAGATGGAAATTGTTACACCTTGCACAAATTTAATTTCATCATTATAAATAGCTCAATTGTACTTTCATAATCTCTAATCAAGACAAAAAATTATTGATCCATTTTTGGAAATAATTGTATTTGTTTATGGACACAAAGTTGAAGAATTCTACCTCCCTATATCCAACCACACATAATCAAATATATTCATGCCAATTACAAACTACAATTCATTCACCAACTCATTTTTTGTTGTCTACCTTGATGACATCCTAAATTTTGGTAAGACATGGGATGAGAATGCACCAAATCCAACATGTTTATCACACTTTGTAGCATAAAAAATTTATATGGTAGGATCATTTTAGCAAGATTGCATGAAAATTTGAAGTTGAAAAGACCCTCATGAAATTGCACAACATTGAATCTTGTATAACATGTGCCATAGTCAGCGGGAAGATGTTGGCTCTGTGCTCACCCATGGGTAGGTTTTCTGGTGGCCTGTAAGGGTGAAGTTCTGCCAATTTTTCTCGCTATGTAGGTCTAAGGGATATATGGTTTGTAGAGGTAGTGAAGGATTGGCACCCACATGCTTCATAGGGCATTCGATGACCTTTAGCTGAGCTACGTGGGAGTTCTAAACTACAAGGCTCATCTACGACTTCTTTAGGTCGCAACTTGAAGGAAAGCGTTGGTTGGTGGTGGGAGGGGGATAGGAATGGTATGCAAAAGGTAATGTAAGGAGAGCGGGAGGTTGAAAAAATGGTTATGGAATGGAGAAGCTAGGTAGAGTGTGTGCAATGATTGCAAGTGATAACAAAAATGACTGGGAAGTGGAAAAGGGCACAAAGCCACTACATTGTGCTTCAAATTCCCCCTCTATTTCTTTTGATGGGGTCGTAGCAGATGAAGTATCAGAGAATGCAAAGTACTTTACATATTTAGGCTTGATAGGGAGATTTCAAGGGTTTTGGCCAAGCTTGGGAAATTTTCAAAGATGGATAACAGTTTACTGACACCCCATTTTGAAGGGTGATGTGCATATTTACCCCACTACAAGGGGGTTCTTTATAGTAGTTTTGATAATGAGTAGGATAGGAAGGTTGTCCTCTGCGAATACCAATGGAGCTCGGAGGACAAAGAAATGTTAATGTTGAAGCCTTGGTACCCATCTTTCAGTCCCACCATTGAATCTTTCGACTTAGTTCTGATGTGGGTAAGGCTGCCAAATCTCCCTCTGCACTTCTAGTTCGAATCTTGTTTTGAAATCATTGGAGACTCGCTGGGGAAATTTTTGGGGATGGATGAGGGTACACTAAGTTTTCTTCATACTAATTATACTCGTATTCTGGTGGAAATGGATGTTACGAAAGATCTAGCTACGGATGCACTCTTGAAAAATGCTGGTGGGGAATGGAAACAACTACTTGATTATGAGGGTTTACCATTTCATTGTCGTCATTGCTTCAATATTGGTCACACTACAGATAGCTATTTGAAATCTAGGAGGGCTAATCAAGCTTCTTGGTGGAATAAGGTCTCTCCCCACCATTATTCGGTGGAAAAAGTGCACAGATGGTGTTGTTCGTACTGAGGTTCCAAAGGGTACAACCTGTAGTAATGAACCCCCAAAGGTGGTACTAATGCAAGTGGTGGGTGGTGTTGCATGTGTTGGGCATGAAAACACTCCTATTGAAGAGTTGGGTGGAAGAGTTGAGTGTTTGAGCAGGGATTCTTTTGGTGTCTTGAGGATAATGTGGAAGAACCTACATGGACAAATGAGCAGGAGGAGATTTGGCATAAGATTGAAAGAAAGAAAAAGAAGAAAAGGGATGTTGCCTTCAATATGTTGCTTCACTCCCATGAAAAAAAGAAAAAGTAGTTGATCGTGATGCTGCAAATTTTTGTAATGTTAGTATATATTTAAGTTTGAGTTGATGGGGGGTTATGTTGGGTAGAAATATGTTCATGATTGAGTTTAGAAGGGTTTTTGTTGATGGTTATGGGGGGTCCATAAAATACTTGGTTTACATGTTTGATGTTGCTTGGGTTGTTAAAGATGGGTGTATTATTTCTTGAGATTTAATACAAAAAACTTGCAGGGTCTCCCTGCCTTTACCTATAAAAAAAACCATGTGCCATAGTCAATCCACACAATAAGAAAAAAAGGTATGTACATGCCTTTGTTAGTTATAACAAATCCTTGGGAATTTATTTCCATTAACTTTCTATATTATTATAACAATACCAAAAGGGGTAATGATTGTGTGTTCAAAGTAGTAGATAGATTCTTAAAGAAGGACATTATCATGCTATTTTTCTATAGAAACAACTTAGTTGTAAATTTAGAACATGTATGGGTTCACTTTAGAATACCATCCACCATTATCTCTAATAAAAAGACTATATTCTTGAGCCATTTCTAAAAAACACTTTTTCATCAATAGATAAAATTTTTGAAAAAATCATATTCCATTTGTAGAGTGACAAACAAAAGTTAGTATTAAACATGATAATAGTGTACCATCTTCAAATTTACAACTCTAGGAAACACCACACATGGGATGAAATCCAACCTTTCACTCATCATAGCTACAATTGAGCTCTTTACAACTCCACAGTACATAGTTCTTTTCAATTATACTTGGATTATGAATTGATAGCATCCCTTGATATAGCTTATCCCATTCCACCTCCCTCAATGAAATCTCCTTCAACATAAAAATAATTTGATCAAGCCACCAAATTCATTGAGAATATTCAAGAAAAATATTAGGTGCAAACTATCCTTCTAAATAGAAATATTGCATACAAGAAACACCATGATAAACATCATGAACTATGTATCTTCTAAGTCAATGATTTTTAAGTCACACAAACTCATTGTAAGTTTTATCTAATTTAGTACATTCTCTTCTCTATTAATAAGAACAATAAGATTAGTAGTTCAAGCTCAAAATAATTTCCTACCTTAATTTTCACCATATTTTTAATATAAAATTCATGTGTCATTACTATATACCATTTGAACTCTCCAAAAACCATAGAGACTCTATAACTAAATACAAATAATCTTGATTGTGTTGCACCAACAATATTTAATCGATCATTGACATCAAAATAAAACAAATCCATTAGAATAAGATATACTTATCTTCCACAGTGTGAAAGTAGACTTATTCTCAAGGAAAATGGTCGATAAAAGTGTACTTTCTCATAATGTTTGACATCTATTTCGAAAATAAAACACAATAATGATTATTACCTGATCATGGAGGGGTAACTAATCCAACAACATCTGGAACACTTAGGAGATCGTGGAGATCATAACTCTATTAACATTCACTTGTGGCTTATATAAATACATTAGTAGTTTAGTCATCACCTATGGAAAATGTGACAATAACCAAAAAAACGTAAGTCCTCTCCAAAAAATTCCACGTATATTTGATGGCATGTTTTCTAGTGGACATGTTCTACACATGAATTTACAATGCAATTCCTAATTAATAGCAAAATAAAGGACTGTAGCTAGAATTTGCAAAAGTGATAAAAAATATTATAACTCTAGGATGATAGTGAGAGGCCAGAGGAAAAGTGAGAGTTTTTCCCTTTTAAGAGGCCTAATTGAGAATTTTTTTTTTTTTTTCTTACTAAATCATCCATTCAAGTAATTTTCTTTGATTTTAGTATTTGTTTGTCTTTAGACACGAACAATAAATCTATTTGTTGCTCTTTAAATATTGTTTTTCATTTTGATTTTGAGTAGATAGTTGTCTATTTGGTGGATTTTTTTTGTGATTCTAATATACTATCAAAGGTGATGGTTTGACTCTTGATTCAAAGGTCATTGTATCTTGTGGGAGCTACTAAAAATTCATAAAATAAAAAATGCACAATTATAAAGCATCCAATGATATTAAAGATTTTGTGAGGCTAGGTTATTCTACAAAGAATAGATTGAGGGAGACTCTAAAGAACATTGGGGAATCTTTTTCATCCAAAATTGGAGTTTATATTACATGAGGAAAATATCTTAACAAATAAAGTAAGGTCTAGACAATCAACATTCAAACACTTCTTCTAACTGGTGCGTTCCACACCTTTCAAATCTGCATTTTCTTTGCCCAGTTCAATGGGCTCAACTCCTTTCCTCTTCTCTCACCAACCCCATACTTTGCCTTATGTTGTCGGTTTTTTTTAAGGCTAGTTCAAATGGCTCTCTCCCCCTCTGTAGATGTTGGCTTTTCATTTTAATTAATTTGTCTTTTCATTTGCAATGTACCCTCTTCTTCTTATGCACAACCTCTTAACTTCTCCATTTGCATTGTCTCACCTTTTCATCTTCCACAACCTACCTTAGTTCATTCATTTTGTCTTTGCACATTCTTTTGGCATTCAATTAATCTTATATTTTCATTTAAATATGTTTTTCCTTCTCTACTGTGCACCCAACCAGTGTTAGAAGCATTTACTTAGATTAACAATAATGTATACATTAATTTTCAGACTGCATAGGTGAAAATTAAGACATTTTATCAAATGAAAATCACAATAATGTCATTTTGATCCATCAGTGAATCAAAATTTCAAAATGCCAAACCAAAAATCAAATTGGAAACAAATTGGATTGATGTTGATTGCCATAAGCCCGGGATGCTCCTGCATCATAAAACCACCAACATGAGACCAATACAAGATCTTTAGGAGAAAAAACATTGGAAATAACCTATAGAATACCAAGAGTCACAACTTAGAAGTCCACTTTATTTAGAAACCACATCTACATTATAAGCTAACTATGGAACACTATGAGTCACAACTTAGAATTCATCTTTAGATGTCCCTATGAGGATTTGAACTTGGATCTCCACAATGAAAACCCAAAATTTTAACCAATTAAGATCAACCCCTTCAACATAGGAAAATGAATTCAAAATTTTAACTTGTTTATATAGTGATTCAAGCTTCTAGTTTAAACAATGATAAAAACCATACATAGTTTAAATTAGAAGCTTGGGTCACTACTTCATGGACTATGGAAAACTCATACCAACTTATTTATATAGTCAAGAATCTCTTTCTAGGATCTACCACATGAAGAAAAGAGAAATATTGAAGATTTTAGAAGGATCAAATTGTGTGATGAATATGGAAAAGGGTTTTCTTGCACAACCCCTAATTAGCACCAAATTTTTAGCTTGGGATAAAGAGATGATTTTTTCTTTACAACAAAAGGTGTATGAAGAGTTGATGATGATTTAATTTGATCCAAAGGATGGAGGGAAAATTTTAGAATACATCAAAGGAAAAAGTGAGATTGATGATTGAAGGTAATGTTGTGATTGAGCTTTGATTGCAAATGGTGGAAAAGGAGTGTCTAAATTAAGTATGGGGTATAATAGATAAGATATTCAATTATCCTAATGAGAGCCAATAATATAATATTAAAGGGGATTTAACTAGACTTGGTCCTACATATTTTAACGATATATAGAACTATCTATAAAAGGTCAAATATTTTTACCATTAATTAGGAAAACATGGAACAAACTATCAAAAGAAGGATAAATATTTAGTGGCCATCATGAGGCAAAGTCTAAGTCACCCTATGAATATTTTATCTCTTCCTTTATTTCAAACAAGGTTATGTTCCAATCTTAGGTTTCTTTTTATGATATGTGACGCAGGAGAATCCAAGGGTACCAAGCAATCCTACACACCCAAAAAGAAATTTATTTTATTTTCCAATATTTTGGTGTGATGTTAGTCTTGTAGGCATGATGTATTTCTTGATTTTTCTTCCTTCACCAACCTTGAAAGGGAACCCTTTCCATACACTTTTTTTTGGCATGAATTTCAATTGTAAAATCATTTCTTTTGGTTTTAAAAATAAAAATTAGATTATACTTTGGAAACAAAGTCCCATAGCCAGGTTGGAAGATATTATATTTTATTCATTTGTAACTCCCGAGAATTTGAAATTGTTGGCCATTAGTGTTGGACTCTTCTTGGTGCAAGTGCTTGAGGTAGTGGAATGATGATGGAAGGAATTTTTAGAAAAGAAATTAAAAATCTCGCAGGAAAGGAATAACAGTAGGAAAAGAAGAGAAAACCCATGTCAAGAAAGGAGTCATGAGAATTCAGAAGGTTTGACTGGGAGAGGAGATGGTCAGAAGCCGTAACTAAGAGGAATAGTCTCAGAAAAATAGGTATAACTTTCTCATATGGTAACAAAATTGAAAAATTGAAAATGTTCCAGAAAGATGGGAAGGAGACTCACATAACCCAAAAGTTGTTTTAAAAGATACAAAGGAATGAGGGAGCAATGATAAGAAGAAAGTGATGGGTTTGTGGTGAAACTTTGCATTTTTGTTCTTAATCTTGCATGTAGATGATTTTTGTTGCAAATGGAGCTTAAATGGAGGATTAAATGTGAAAATTTTCATGTTTTTTGTTGGTAATACAAATATTTGTAGCATATTTGAAATATTCATTCATGGGTTTTTGTTAATGAAGAGTTTGGGTTCCCTGTCTATAGCTTGCCAATAGCTTTGAACATTGAATATAAAATAAATGACAAGTGCATAAATCTTGTTGTTGTCTACATGAGTTTTTGAATGTTATTTAAGTGGGTTTTTCTATGGTTTTAATTAAGTGAATGTGCACAAATTTGGAGTTTGAGAAGTTGGATTGATTTGGCTAAAAGATTGGGTGGCCTGATAAGGTTCCCCAGTCTTGACTGCATCAATATATGTAAAATCCTAATCATGAAACAAGATAGTCTCATTTAACATAGGTATATTGGGAGTAAGTCACAAGCTCATATTGGAAAGAGAGGAAAATGAAGTACATGAAGGAAACAACAAAGATGAAGATAATATATTCATGTTTCCAATAACACTCTAGAAACTACTACTTCTCAAAGTGAGTGGAATATAGATTGTAGTTGTACACATCATATGTATAATAATGCATCTCTTTAAACATCCCTTATTTCCCAAAAAGAGAATAAGGTGTTCATTATACATTATTTATCTGTTGTAAAAAATGGTAATGTAATTCTTAAAAATGATGTCATACATAATGTTTATTACATTCCTAATGTTGGGATGAATTATCCATTTATATATCAAATAGAATAATAAGGACATTCGATAGAGTTATGACATAATAAATTCATTGTGAGGGATATTTACAACAAATTTTACATTATGGAAAATGGATAGTTGGAAAATAAGAAAAAATGATCAAGTGTGAATTTTAGTTCTCTATAATATGCTTCACTTCAAGGCATTAATATTTTAGGGGAAGTTTACATTATGTAAAAAATATTCTCAATTAGGTTCTTATTAAATCTATAAGAGATTTTTCTTTTTGATAAAAGTGGCAAAGCCACTAAACAATTTTACTAACTTAAATTGTTTTACAAACCTAGTTCAAAAGAGCATATCGACAGGAAAGAACCAGGAAGAAAACCTCTGGTTATAACTCAGTTCAGATTTGATTTACACTACAAGAGCATCCCCCAAAAGTGAGGAAACTAACATACAAATAAATTTAAGAAGAGGGCACAAAAGCCCAACATACAGAGAAATTTTAGAGGAGTGCCTAAACAAATTGGCCATAACAAAGAGACCCAAAAAATCTCCAACTGCTGCCAACTCACAAAACAAAACCAAAATTAACCACAAAGGCTTGTGAACCGCCAAACCAAGACAAAATATGATTTCCTCTTTTATTCCAAGAAGTACTGCAAGAATTAGAAGATACCAAAAAAGATCCAAAACCTTCTTATTTATGTTAGTACCAATAAAAAATACAACAAAACTTGCATTTTTTTGCCTTTCCCAGCTTAGGAGATTAACATTTCTGCACAATCAGCTTGAGATCCCATTACACAACAAAACAAAAGTAAACAAACATCTTCAAATGTAAATTATTATTTTTTAATCAAACCCATTCATATGCAAATTGAAATTAGCTCCTTGCCACGAGGGATGTGGGTAGAATCTCAAGGGATCATCCAAAGTTTTAATGATTTTCCAGAGGAGGAATTTTATCTTCACTAAATTCCTTATAAAAAATTTGGTCATCAATCACTTTATTGGCCAGGTAGTCAGCTACAATATTTGCTTCTCTATATCAATGTTTGACCATGTAAGAGCTAAATAAATTTAGCTGAAGCAAAACTCTTTCCAAAAAATATTGGAGTTGCCAAATATGTGTTCTTCTATTCATAATTGCATGAAAAATTACCATTGAGTCACCTTCAATGATAATATATGTTATACCAAAAGAAGTGGCTAAGTCTAATCCTAGACTAAGAGCCTCAAGTTCAACTCGATTATTGGTGCCAATAGACAAAATTTTGCAAGAAACTTTCAACACTTTTGAGTTTGTGTCTAAAATCATGACACCTATTCTAGATCTCCCTGGATTGCCCCTAGAGGCACCATCATAATTCAGTTTGAAATTGTTTTTCGAAGGGGGCAACCATTTTGCATTCCTTCTCAACTATAGTTTATCAACCTTGTTTGTAAATGAGCCATGAGAATTCAAGGATTTAAGCAATGACCATATTTTAAGGATATAACTGTCCCAATTTGAGAAACATTTTAGCTTTGTGATTTACTTAAATTTTTGAGATTTAACTACCTCAAACATTGATTTCTCTATTTTAGATTGCACATCCTCCAAGGTTGATGCCTTATTCTTGAATATTCAATTGTTTCTCTCAAGCCATATATTCCATAAAAACAAAGATGGAGAGACAATCCATAAACTAGCAAAAATTAATCCCAGAAAGAAGAAGTCCAAGCTTTAAACTGAGCAATTAGAGACACGCAAACCATCGAGGACCAATCAATTTTACTAAACAACCAATACCAAAAAATTGAGGAGAAGGGACAATGCAAAAACAAATGGTCTGCAGATTCTATGAAATATCCACATAAGACACAAGGGAATGCTACCACTAAACCAAGTCTATCTAATCTAGCACAAGTTAGGACCCTATCATAAACAAAAACCCATGCAAAAGACTTGCCTTCGTAAGACAAGCTTCCCCCCAAAAGAGTTTAGTAGGTAAATCTGACTTAATAAGAGGATCCAATAAGGATTTATATCCATCTTTCATCGAATAATATCCTAATTTAGATTTTGTCCATATGAGCACATCCTCTTTATCTGAGAAGACCACGTCTCTTTGACTCATTTCCTCTTTATAGGCCATTTTTAGGTGAGTCAATATATCGAAAGATTCAACTTATTTCCAAGAGATGCGGGGGATAGCATTTGAGTATTCAATAATGAAATAATCAGCTACATACACACCCCAATGGATATTAAGTGTTGTTATCAGATTTCCCCAATCTCGAGTTTGTGATAAAACAAGTTATCCATTCCAAGCATCATCCCAAAACTTAGCCTTCATTCCATTATGTATCAACCAAGAAAGGTGGGGAAGGATTACTGAACAATAGGATGAGATAAAATTCCATATTGCAGATCCATTGGGAAGTGAAGTAGCAGTAAAGATACTCTCTCTAGGGTGAAAGTTTAAATATTTAGCAAACATTATTCTCCCCCATCTTGATTATGGATCCTGATATAGCTTCCATACTAACTTAGCCCCTAGGGCAAGGTTTTGTTTATCTAAAACTCTTATGCTTATGCCACCCAATTCCTTAGGAAGGCACACCTTATCCCAGGCAATTAAAGGAATCTTAGCATGACCACCAACATTTTCATTCCATAAAAATGATCTCAAGACTATTTTTAAATGGTTTAAATTAGGCTTAGGTGTTTTCAGAACAAACATTAGGTATATAGGGATGGAATTTAAAACTGATTTGATCATTTTAATCTTACCTGAAAAGGATAACCATTTATGTTTCCAAGATAAGATTCTCCCTGAAATTGAGGAAACCACACTATCCTCGAAGTTTGACTTAACGTTACCCATAAATAAAGGAATACCTTAATATGAGCATGGTAAAGATTCAAGAGGAAAACCCCAAAACCTGATTAATCATTTTTCAATGATCTGGGGAACATTAAACAAAAACAAGTTAGATTTAATAGGATTAATCAGCTGAATTGAGGCTAGAGTATAATCTCTAATAACTTCCTTCATTGATTTTGCTTCTTGAATTGAAGCATGCCCAAACAACAAAGTGTCATCCGTGAAGAGACTATGTGTTTGGTGTTCTTGCAGATTTGGAATATGCATGCATTTCCAAAGGTTCCTAATATTGTCCTCTTTAATCGCCCTACTCAAACCTTCAGAAATGAGAATAAACTAGAATGGGGATAGAGGATCCCCTTGCCTAACACCTCCGAAAGAAGAGAAAAACCCACTGGGGGACCCATTGATTAAAACTAAAAATCTAGCTGATGAAATGCATGGATATATCCACTTAACCCATTTTTCACAGAAGCCAAATCTATGAAGTATTGCCAACAAAAATTCCCAATTGACCCTATCATAAGATATCATCATGTCAATTTTCAGGATCGTAGAAGGAATTTTATGTACCTTGATAGAATGAAAAATTTCATGGGCAACAATTTCTCCCTTTGGGGTTTCTCTCCCAGGAACAAAACTCCCTTGTTTCTCTGAAATTATACTTGGAATGAGCTTAGCAAGGCGTGAGGAAATAAATTTAGTAAAGATATTATACAAGGTGTTGCAAAGAGATATTGGTTTGAAATCTCCAAATGAGGAGGGAACTTCTACTTTTGGGATAATAATAACAAAAGTGTTATTAAGTTCTTTCAGTATAGTTATGTTCCTCCTTGATTCTTCCAAAGCTAGAAACACATCTTGACCAATAATGCTCCAACATCTCTGAAAACAAAGGCCGTGAACCCATCCGGGCCAAGGGATTTCTCGAGAGACATAGAAAAAATAACTTGCTTTAACTCATCGAGGGAAAAAGGAGCCATAAGAGCAACATTATCCTCATGGGACACTAGACAAGGAATAGAGTCCAAGGGAGTGTCACTGAGAGTTGTGGGTTTTGTGCTAAGTAGATTCTTAAAGAAGCAAACAAATTTATGCACTATATCCTTGTCTTCTTCCAATACCTCACCAACAGAGTTTTTAATCAATGTTATTCTGTTCTTTTGTCTCTTAACTTTTGTTGATGTGTGATTTTTTTTTGTATTTCTATCACCCTCGAGCAGCTAGGTATCCCTTGATTTTTGCCTCTATTAGCATTCTTCACGAAGAAGAACTTCATTTAATTCTAACACGAGGGAATTTTCAAGCTCAAAAGAGATAGGATTCATACCATTTCTAATGACATTTTCATTTAAGTCTTCAATTTCCTTTTGCAGTCTTTTTTTTTTTGCAAAAATATTCTTAAAATGCTCAAAATTTCAATTTTTGATTTTCCCTTTTAAGAAACCCAACCTCTTGACTAATTGAAACATACGAGATCCAACAAAAAAGGGGGCATTTTCCCACTAGAATTGAATCATGGGAATAAAAATTTTGTCCCTAAACCACATAGGCTCTAGTTTAAAAGGAATCTTGTTAGGGGCCCTATCTTCAAGAACCACAAATAAGATTGGAAAATGGTAAGAGCATGGATACCCAAGAATAGATGAATGAATGTCAAAGTCTGATTCCAACCATTTGCCAGATAACAGAAAGCGATCTAATCTTTCAACAATTTGGCAAAAAAATTTCCATTTATTAGTCTAGGTAAACTGACCATTTTGTGGTTTACAATCCATCGGGTTGTTATTGTCAACGAAACCCTTAAAATCTCCCAACACTCTTTTATTAGGAATTATACCACCCACTTTTTCAGAGTCCTCAACTATTGCATTAAAGTCACCACCAAAAACATCTAGCGCATCATCAAGACCTTGATTAAGTGAAGATAGTTGGTTCCACAATCTTTTCTTATCAATAACACTAATTGGAACATACAAATTAAACAACCAAAATTTTAAGTCAAACATCTTACTTCTGATAAAATCTATTTTTACTCCAATGGAAAGAGGATGATATCATGATTAGTTCCAATGATTTTTCTTGCTAGAGAAAAGCTAGTCCACCAAAAGCACCTAAAGAAGGATAAAACAAAAACTTCCAAGGATACCATTTAGCAAAGAGGGCTTTTGCAACATCGACATTTAGTTTGGTTTCTTGGATCATAACAATGTCAAAATATTCTAATTCTAATTGATGCCTAACCAGGCATATTTTGTTAGGGGCGTTAAGGCCCCTAACATTCCATGATAAAACCATCATTGTCCTCGAGGGGAGGACACCTCTCCCCTCATCCTTTGATTTTTTTTTTTTGGGATGACAACTCGTCAGTAAACTCAAACTAAGTATTCTGTTTAAGGACCCCTGCACTTGTAATCAAAGGGCTAAAAGTTCTTTTCTTTTTTATAGGGGAGAGTAAGTTAGTTTGAATGTCTACATCTATCTCATGTTGTGTCTTCAGATTCTTATCTTTTCTCCCTCTCTTCAAAGGGGAAGAGAGAGAGGAAATGGGCGATAGAGGGGACTGCAAGATAGGAAGATTCCCTTTAATCGTAGGGCTCAGGAGATCAACATCCAAATTTTGAATGTCCAAAAAATTCTTAGGAGATATAATTTCGAAAGGATTTTGAGATGTAGGGATATTGAAATCCTCCTAAATTTTTTCAAAACCATTATCAATTGTAGTCCAAATATTTTCTTGGATTGAATTATCAAGATTGATCTTGTAATCCTTAACCGACTTCTATACTTTATCAATTATTTCCCGATCAAGGGAAAGCTGTTTTAAGCTTTGTTTACGTGTTTTCATATTATGTTTAGGCATACCAAGAGACAAAATCTTTTCCTTAATTGAAATTGAAGGACCTATAGGAATATTCAGGCTCTTCTCAATTTTCCTTAGATCCTTGTCTATTGTTGTCATTATATTTTCAACCACCTTTATCGATTCTTCAGTCTTATGTTCTTTGTCATTTAATTTTTGTTCAAGGCCACACTGTTTTTATTTTTTCTTTAATTGTTTGCAAACCATTAGGCACTCCATTTGAGAGGCCCAATTCCTTAGCAGTAGGGCCCATTTCTTTTGGATCTATTCCCTTAGATATTTGTAGAGGATCCAGATTTGGGAGGTTTAAATCATTATTTACCAAATGATTAATGTCTTTCGATACAATCTCAAAACCTTCATTACCCATTTGTGTTGATATACCTACTTTAGGGGTAGGACATGATTTGAGGAGGAAAGAACCCCAAGTTCCTTCACTTTCCTCAAAGAGTTACCTACAATAAAATAATTTTTAATGTCCAAATATTTACTAGCTATTTGTTCACAGGAAGTGTGTAATTCTTTGTCTAGCAAGGTTTCCAGAGCTCTATCACTGGTATTTGGTTTCCCCAAGAGTTGTTGTTCACTATCTGATAACAATGTGTCCCGAACAACAACCTTATGCATTTATGAAGAATTCAATTTTGAAATATTTGAAACATCATTTAACTTATGACTAAAGTCTTTCAAAGTAGCCTCAAAAACTTCACTGCTCGTTAATGATGGTACATCCCCTTTAGGGGCCGAGACAGGGATTGGAGAAGAAAGAGCCCTCGATCCCTCCACTATTCACGGGGGGATGCTTGCAACCTAAGGGTTTGAAGTGTTAGCTAATGGCTCATTAAAATTGTTAGTAACAAGAGCCCTAGCACTAACATTCAATTTTCTCAAAGGCTGAGGATCTTTGCTTGATAACAATGCATCCCCCATCAGAGGAAAAAGCTTTGGTTTTTTAAACAAAGGTGCATCCAATTCAACACCAATTTATGAAACTAGTCCGAATCCTTAACTAAATCTTGTTTCCATATTCCATCTAAATATTTGAGGTTACAACACCTTGGTAGATTAATGTTAGGGTTTATTAGCACACAAATCTTTATGCACAACAAGCCATCAACAATTGAAGCATTTGACATCAGGTAATTACCAAAAGAATTACCTAGAGCTTCCAAGATTTCCGGATCAGTAAATTCTAATGGAATGGCTGGAAAAATAAACCAAATCAGAGTTTCTTTACTCAATAGTTGTTTTTCTCGAAAGAAAGGGCGCCAAGGGTAAACAAGAACTAAAATTTTCCCAATCCAAACAAATTTATTTTCGAAGACCTTATTCTTAGCATAAAAGTATTCAAGGAGAGTACTTGGAAATATAATGTTCCATACCAGTGTTCATGGATTCATTTGTGAAGCTTTGAGAGAGAGATCCCTTCACCCCAAACTTGAAGGATGACTATGAAATCATGTAGATCTTTTGTTTTTTGACAGAGACGTTGAATCTCCACATTTACATATGGCACTGGAAACCATAATTTATCCTTATTTCCTCTGTTCTCCAAACCCTCATTAGGGTTCAACCCCTTCTTCTTCAAAGGTTGTTCAACCTTTCTCTCCTCCTTGACTTTAGGGTTAGCCCCATTGTTACCCTGAGGGTCTTTATTTCCATTAGGATTGATCACTTTGTTGCCTTTAAGTTCACTGCTAATCGAGTGCTCCTTAAGGTTATTAGCACCAATCTTTGACATATTTTTTTGTTTGGAATCATGGCATGAAATTTGCCTTGAATCCACCAAATTGGCAAGTGGAGCATGGTTAGGGTTCGGGCCCAAACTGTCAATCAATGAGATGTCTTTCCCTTTTGCCTTGCTCTTAGCATTCTCTTCCCAGACCTCCACATGTCCATTTCCCGAAACTAGCTTGAAGCACAATTTCGCCGCCCTAACATTTTCAATGGTGATTTAACCAAAGAAACCTTAGGAATAGGGTCAGACCCACTTATTCAAGCCCTAGCTCATTTTCTATTCAATTTTGGCTTTCAGGAAATTCCTAAAGTAGTGCGAACAAGGGAAGCCCCTTCTGTAATTTTCTTTCCAATTCTTGCCATCATTTAGAGGAGCAATATCGACCCATTTTCCCCCACGAAAAACCCACTGAGGGACATGTGCAACAAAACCAAAACCCTACAAATCAAGTGACAAGAGAAAACCCTCACTGTGTTCTCTTAGAGCCAAATCCATCCAATTCCCATCATGAAAAACCCACTGCGGAGCATTAGTGAGCGAACCATACACTCCAGGCGGTGGAGGATCACCCAGTGCCTCATCTCCCTAGCGCTCTATGGCCTCAGAAAGGAACCCTCACTCATGCTCTTTTTTTCGATTCAGAGCCATTTTTCCTTTAATCAACAATCATATATAAATCTATGAGAGATTTTATCATGCATATGGATAATATATTTGGAGGGACTCCCCATATTGTGCAACTTATTGGGATTATACCAAAAAAAGCCACATATTTCTAGACAAAGATCTAAAGTATAAAATTTTGGGCTCTAAAACCACACACTAAGAGATCGTAAAAAGATACCTCAAGCATGAATTATGCTAGGAATAGTCAAGTTAGTTTAGATAAATCTAAGAATAATTTGTATTTGGTTTGATTAAAATAAGAAGGGTTCACCCCTTGTTCACCATTTATATTTTATATTTAATTTATGTTGGGTAATAAAATAAGGCCAATCACAAAAATCATAATTAATAATTTACACTAGGAAACTAAGACCAAGATGTATATAAACGGATCCAAAACTATCAAAAGGTCTTCAAGATGCACTTTTTCATGATGTAATAGGAATGTGATCATGGGAGGCTTTGTTGGAAAGTGGTTATTTGCTGGATAGGTAGATATGTAAAAGGTTCTCCAGGGTCTCCTTCAATTTCATTAACAAATTTGAGAAGGATATTCACTAAATGGGACATTAGAATGCCTTCTCATAAATCCTTGACAATGTCCAAAGGGGTCTTAGGGAACATGGATGTGTGTAGATGTAAAAATAATATAACTATTATTTTTTGGGATTTCTAACATTTTTATGTTTCATGACTATAAAAAATTTAGTAACTAGTGAACATGCAATAAAGAAAAACTTGTCTAACTAAAATAAAAAATAATATGTGTGCAATTTATAGTGAAATATTTATTTGTAATGTCTTTTTGCTATATGTATTTGTACTAATGAAATTGATTACTAAGGAAAAAGAGAAATAAAATGAAGTTTGTATATTTGGATAATATGATATTAATGAAATGTAACCTAGGATGCAAAGTAGTATCCTCATAAGCAAGCATATCTAATTTACAATAAATAAGTTAATAAGCTATGCTTCAGTTCCTCAAAGTTAATTAATACTGAAATATAAGAACCAATGTTATAATTACAAAATATAGAAATTAGCAATTAAATAGATTTTTTATATTTATTTTATGCTCAATTGAAGATGTAATTATTCGTTCAATGTGTAACAATATTCAATAATATTTAATAGATATCTACTAGAATTAATAAGCATATAAATAATAAAATAGAATAGGGAGAGATAAATAAATGCCTTGAAGGGTTATCATATAGATGTATAAACTAGTGTTCAGTGTTCTACAATCTTGTACAATATTCAATAATAGTTTTTGTCTATGTATACATTGGCACAAGTGTAGGACAATAAGAAAATATGTGTTAAAAGGGTAGTTTTTTTTTTGCAATAAATTTCTATGTTAAATGTGTATTTCCAATGTGTTCATAAGCTATCCAAGATAGGGGTAGTGAGAGAAGTTCTTTGGAAATATCTCGAAAAGATGGAAAAATGATTTTAAATATTCAATAGGATATCCAATAATAGGGGAAAATATAAAAGAAACTTTGAAGACTATCAAGAAAAGGTGTAAAATGATTATTAATGCTCGAGGTTTTCTAAGAACTAGGGATAATTGAATGTAATTATTTTAATACCTCAGAAGGTTTTTTCATCAATTATGATACTATAAATTGTTGGGAATTTGATCCCAATACAATCAATAATCGATCATAAAAAAACTTAATACTATGCAATACAAAGGATAATTATGTTTTTATAATTCATTTATTTTAAATAAAAGGCATATTGTCGACTTTATATTAATATATTATAAAATAATTACACATCTTCATACATATTTAGATAATTGGTCATGCTTTGAGCTTATAACTCTGAGAAGCTCTTGTTTTTAGAACAAAATTGTCAACTATCAAAATATCAGATTTATACAAAATATCTGATTTTTTTGACCTTACAAACTATCTACTTTCAAGTTGTCTTATATATAATATCATATAAGAAAAATGTTGTGACTATAGTACAGTGAATCATGCATTTCCAATTGATGAACACTCCTCCTTTATTTTTTTGGCCATGAACTGGTAGGCCAGTGGTGTGGAATGTGATTTCGTTGTTATGTTCATGTATAGAATGTTTATATGAGGCTTAGTCTGAAACTCATGCTTCTTTCCCTCCTCTTCTTGCTACTCTTCAGATTCTACTATCTCCTTTTGTTTGATAATTTTCTTGTTGACACCTTCAGTATGATGACAATGATGAGTAAGGAGAAATGACAAAGCATGGTATTTTAATTTGAAGCTTCTTTACATGTCTTCCCCTACTTCATGATGATGGCGTGCAAGAGCTCTGTAAAGATGGTTGGGTGTATCATATTCTAGAGACAACTTCATTGCAATGTAGATGTTTCTGAAACAATATTATGGAAATAAAATGAAATAATGCACAATCCACATACACATGACACATGGATTCATGTGGGAAACTATTTTGAAAAATTCCACCAACAAAGAGAGTTATCTATAAAATATACTCCAAATAAAATAAGTATCATTACAACTTAATCTAATTATAGACTACAACATATAACCTAGAAATGCATTCTTCATAACATCATTAAATCATGCATACAACCTTTGCATCACCATATTTCATCTGCAACATAGACTAATGTAGTGTTGTAAATTATTGGCATTGGTAATTTCATGCTATGCTTGGCTCCCTCTTTTATGCTTGGATCTAATTGCGGTAATAATTTTCCCATTTTATTGTTGTTTTTAGAAAATCAAAATAAAACTAGGAATAAAAATAAATTATTTATTTAATGAAAACTCAAATTTCAAATTAGGTTTGGTCTAGGGTGAATTTTCCCTAGACCAACATATTTTGGCCAAATTTTTAATATTTTATTGTTGGCATTTTCATGTTTACAATTTTTTCTTAATTAATTTTGTGGGATATATATATATATATAGTATTCTTCACCATTTGAACACCTAGGAAATTTGAATTTCAATTGAGCATCTTAAAAAAATTAATCAAGAATAGTCAAGAGTAGAATTAGCAACACTTTTCATTAGTCAAAATTTATATTAGCAATGCATCATCAAGTTCATGCATAAGATTTTTTTTATGTTTCATGTTCATTATTTTGTAAGTACTAACACTTGTAGGACCTTCAAGCAAGCATCTAATTCTCCTTGCATGAGATGAGTACCATAACTTCAGTCCAACAAGGAAATCATATCTAAGTGGTAAGCTACATAACTTTTGATTTATCATTTATTTTATTCTTTTCTTTTCTTGACCGAGGTTAAGATCTTTATCAAAATCGTCATAATAATTGTGAAGGTGGAAACAAAAAATGGAGCTTGACTTAGGAAATCCCATATACAACACAACCATTTATCTCCTTTCATGTTTATAGGTGGCAAATATGAAGTAGGTTTGGAGAAGATTAAAGAATCAACATCAAGATCAAGAATTTAAACATATTCATTCATCAAATTAGGGAAAGAAGAATTATTCATCAACTAAATAAATGAAACCTAATTGTAAACAATTGAATCAAATGATAAGAAAAACTCCAGTCCCATTGTGGATTGATGCAAACTTGTAATTATGTGGATTTCTCAAATTCGCCTAATATGTTTGCAAAAGCTTGGTTGAAGAGAGATGATTCACAAAAGGGTTCTCAAATTGCTTAAATTTGGTTCAATAATTTGAGAGAGTAGCAATGCTAGGAATATTATGAATGGTTATTGAAGAGAGGAGGCTTTGTTTTATAGATTTTGGAAATTTTGATCAACTATCAAGATTCGATCTAAGGATCAATGGATGAGAGGAAATCAAGGAGGCGAGTGTGCATCAAGGAGGATCAATGGTTGAGGATTTATGAGAGCTCAAAATATCCCTTATTTCATGGAAATAGGTTGGAGATATTTTGAATTGGAGGGAAGAATTTGAATTTGAAAAGGGAATATTCTTTGTACAAGTTGGAGAGTTGGAGGAAAATTAGCCAATTAAACAATTATGGAAATCACTTAATTGTGAGGATGAGGGGAATTAAGATTTTTAATTAAATAATTGAGAATTATTTAATCAAGAGGGATTATTAGTGTGAAAATGATGGGTTAATCAAATAACCTTAATTATTCAATTAATAAGGGAATAAGTGAATTTAACTAAATAATTGGACATTATTTAATCAAATAGAGGATTTAGGTGAAAATGAGGAAAAATGATATTATTAAGCTAGATCAAGATGTGTGATATAGTCAGGACATTTTTAGGTGTCTACAATGACATTCTCATTTTTGCATTGTATCTTGATGATATGCTATTTTTTAAGATATCTAACTTAAATTCTTATTTGTCATCATAATTTGAGATGAAAGATCTAGTTGTAGCTAAGTACATTCTTGGAATGAAGATCAAAAGAGATAGAGATAAGAAAATATTTGGTTAATGTAGAGAAAGTATGTGAACTCAATGTTGGAGAGATTCATCATGATAACTTGCAGATCCTTGGTAGTTCCTATTTTTCAAGGAATACAATTATCTATAGAGAATTTTCTAAAATGTCCTATTTGATGGAGGACATGACTTGAGTTCTATATGCAAGTTTTGTTGGAAGTTTGATGTATGACATGATCTATACAAGGCCAGACATTGCCCAAGTAGTGTGAGTCTTGAGTTGATTTATGGCTAATATTGGATGGGTACATTGGGATGCAATGAAGAGAGTGATCAGATACTTGTGGGGCACTTCTAAGTATTCTTTGTATTTTCATAGTTATCCTACTAGACCTCGATATTTAGTTTATATTCATGGATATGTCCAGATTTAGATTGAGTAGGTGACATTGGTAGAAGAAGATCCACTAGTGGATATGTGTTCATGATGTTTGGTGGCTCTATCAGTTGGATTAGTCAATAGAAAATTGCAGTCTCTTTGTCTGTGACAGAAGTAGAGTACATGATAGCTACTCATCCTTGCAAGGAAGCCATTTGGCCTAGAAAATTATGTTCTAATATTGGGTTTTATGCAAGGATGATTACCATCTATTGTGATATTTAGAGTGTTATTTTATTACCAAAGAACCCTACTTTCTATGCCAAAACAAAGAACATTGATGTTTAGTTTCATTTTTTTTGTGATATGGTAGAAGATGGGAAGGTGAAATTAGAGAAGGTTGATACTTTGGTGAATGTTTTAGATGCATTAAAAAATATTGTGAGTACAGATTTTAAATGGTGTTTGAAGTCTATAGGCATCATGACCCCTACCAATCAAAATCCTATTATTTTCATTGACTCTTCAAAGGTGTTTGAAAAGTTAGAGAATTTTGGGATTAAGGTATCTCAACCTTTGCAATTCCTAACATTTATTTGGGGATTATTTAATTATTTTATCCTAAGTTTATTTGCCTAAGTTATTTAATTATATGTGTACCCAATGATGTCATTTGTGGGAGTGGCAACTTGAGTTGTCTTCATACATATGAAGTGGCATGGGTGATATGGCTCCAATTTTTTAGGATGTAGGTGTATCACTTTGTATAAGTTGAATGGAGCCATAGATGATAGTATACTCATGTCAAATTGTGAGTTACAATTGATAGTTCCTCTTTCCAAGGAAGAGTCAAGTTTGGAAGTTGCTATTACAAGTGGAACTATGCATGTAGGCACATTTCTTGTGATGTTTAATTTTTCATGGAATTTGGGTGCCTTGGAGGTGTAATTATTATTTGGTAGGTGTAGTTTTGTATGTGCAATTTTGCTGACAATTGTAATTGTAGTTTTGCATGTACAAGTGTGTTGACAATTGGAAAGTTACCATTTTGTATGTGTATTTTTTTTTGCCTTGCTTGTGCATCTTTAGTCTTGGAAATTCTATTTTAGAAATGTCTATTTTATGCATTGTAATCTCCTATATATTTAACACTTGTATTTTGGAGTTGTAAGTTCTTTTATTTTGAAGTATTTTTTATGTTGCCATAATTACTCCAAAATCCTGTAAAAGTGTGAAAACTCCTACAAGAGCATGTATTGTAATTATTTTACTAATAATAAAATGGATTGTGTTTTGGAGTGTGGGGTTTTTCTCCTAAAACAGTTTTCCCCATGTATGTGATGTGTTATGTGATTTCTATTATGAATATTTATTTTGAGTAAATGAATGTGCATCTAAATTTGTAATTGTAAATGTATTTAGATTTTTTTTGCACTTGCATATGCATTGGTTGGTGTAGGAAGCATCTTTTGCACACTAAAATTCCTTTCAATCAAGACTCCTCAAGTAAATTTACATAAAATGAGAGGGACACATGTACAAGGATATACACTTCACCTCTACAAAAGTATATAATATTTTATATATTTTTTTAAATGATGACTATTTTTGGCACACATATTTTATATAATTTGTACCTTTATGGATGGTGGAAAGCACCATCATCCTCACTAATTGGACTAAAACCCCTTCAATACACATATAATTTCATTTCAGAGGTGCCAATATTTCTACTTGAGGTACCTATGAATTAGAGTATCAGTATTTTGTGAACTATATTTTAATTTAATTTTTAAAAGTGATTCCATTTTCTTTTAAAACAAATGAAATAGTAAAACTTATTTTATTCATCCACTCCAACCAAATATTATTTCCTAGAGCCAACAATTTAACCAAAGAGGCCACTCTCCTCATTTAATACTGAGAAATTATGTTCCTATTCATTAAGTTCCAAACATCCAGGCTTGCACTTATAATACTACAAGTTACCAATATATAAGTTAAAAAAAATAGCTATATCATTCCTCAATTCTATTATTATAATTGTTTTTAATGAATTACCATCGATCTATTCCATACAACATCATATTCAAAAGTCATAACATTCAATTAGAATAACACATTTCCATCTACATGAAAATATAAAAGTCTTAGAAAATACATTAAAACTCCTCTAAAGAACAATGGGAATGTAATCTTACCTACAAAAAATATAGGTTGGTGCAAAGAGAATGTGCCCGTAAAAGCTGATAGAAAAACTCCTAAAGTATTCATGATCCATACAAATGTTGGGAGATTTTTGTGTTGAAATACCATAAATTGTATCTTTCCATATGGGGTTCATCCCATAGTGTGATGGTTAAGTGATGGCATTGTTGTTGTGGCCATCGAGGTTCAAGTCTCTGCTAGGCTATTGTGATCATAGGCTCTATGCTTTCACTAATCCAATGTGTTTGTAGGCTTGACCC
Organism: Sequoiadendron giganteum; assembly: GCA_007115665.2. Taxonomy (NCBI): domain Eukaryota; kingdom Viridiplantae; phylum Streptophyta; class Pinopsida; order Cupressales; family Cupressaceae; genus Sequoiadendron; species Sequoiadendron giganteum. Next base: position 48,859,264 of record CM021109.1, read on the forward strand.
ACAACATTGAGTTTACCGATGGCGTTCATGCCATGTGTCAGGTGTTCATTTTTTAGGCCCATTCCCTCGTTGGGTTGGTGTGCTCATGGGCTTTATGTCCTTGTTGGGATACTAAGCTTGCGGGAGTGGATTGTTACTTGTGTTCATACCAAGGATGAGGTCCCTCGATTGTAGCCTCCATGTTGGTTAAGGTCAATACCCGTTCATAGCTCCAGGTCAATAAAGCGTTTACCCATCAAAATAATATATATATATATATATATACACACATCTTTTCATGGATTTTTAACACAATTACCTTTAACATAAAAGATAAACTATATTTTATTCATAAAAACTTATCATTCCACACACACATAATACATCAACAATTTTTGAGCATATTAAATACACTCCTAAACTAATATATAAACATATAAAATATCAACATAAATTAATAAATACATGAGAAATTTAAAAACCTCTAACTCTTAACTTACATGCATTATTTTTCATGACACCTCAATGCATATGTTTATTTTATTTTATTTTAGGAACACTAACATTATATACCATGTATGACTAATAGGTTAAGTACACATAAATAATAGTTTTGAAGTGCACCTAACTAACCAATCTTGCATATTATTGGATCCTATTGACCTCTAAATTATATAAATTTATTTTTTGGTTTATTTCCAACAAAATTTAATAAAGAAATCTAGGTGGTTTTCGTACAAGGTCACAACTAGAAATTTTTTATGAATGGGATTCTAGTGGTTTTTAATATTCACAAGAATGCCATGGTTTACCAAGAAACATGTGATATGTTATGCAATTCACCAAATTTATTCTATTAAATTAGTAAATAAACATTAAAAAGAAAATAATTTGTGTTATAATTGAAACAAATACATGTCAGAACCTCACACTCACACACATGATGTCAAAATTCAAGAACATCCTAAATAATGCATACAATGACACCATGACTTGCATGATGACACAAGATCAATGTAAACCATCATAAAATATCAAAAGTATAAGAATTACACAAACATCTTGGAATGATATCAACATAATGAGAAATAAAGGAGATGGAACCCCCTAAAAACTAATAATATAGTTCTCAACGCAAAACATCAACACTAATATAAATAAAGAATGGAAAGAACTAAATCCAATACTAAATTTCATCGCAAAAATATTCAATACCTCAATTAAAAACCAAATTATGAACTTACACCACTCAAAAATCCTAAAAAAAGCCACAAACAAGGCACTATACCACAAAATGAGCAAAAGGCGAGGCCTAGGAAAGCCTAAAGTATCCTACACAAGATATGACATTTTTTTTTTGGTTTATGAGCTACTAAAGAATGATTTGATGTGAAAAATTAAAAATATCTTAATCCACTTATGACATCCTTAAGATTCACAAAACATGAAAATTTATTCTACCCAGAAAATGGACAATTCACATGCAAGCAATCATCTTTCAAAATTTAACAATAGGACATGCAATCATGTGCAATTTTCAAATTCAACCATTAAGGATAATGATATGTGATTAATAATTTCCATACATTCACATCATCTAAAATACAATTTAATATGATTAATCTATCACTTTTATTCACAAGTACACATTAGGATAGACTTCAATCATGATATTTCATTCTAAAAAAAGATTCAATTTCTCATTAAATCACAAACCTTAAACAATTATAAAGGAAATATCACATCCCAAATATGGATAGATGAAATTATAATAAAAATATGAGGTACATATATATTTACCTCTTTTCCATTCCTTAGAAAAAATATCACCAATAACCATATAGTACAACTTCACAAATATTAAAAATTATAGTAATTCAAGATATAACAATTGAGAAGAGATTAGATCATTACATGATCTCAAAGGAACCACCACAATCCTATCATAAATCCCAATGGTGATCAACACCACCCAATCATGTGGGAACCTTATACCCACCCCTCTATATTAAGAGATAAACATTGGTTTTGAACATAAGCACAAAATAAATGGCCAACCTCAAACACACAACACAATCAAGCATGATTCTAAATCAAAAACATGTTTCCATACAAGGATCACAATTTACAAAAGAAGAATACAAAGGGAGGACCAAGACATAAAGTTTCTTCACCTTGGTCCTCCAAGACACAACACAAATTTTGGAGACAACTATCTTAAGCAACACCCATCACAATAAATAAACTCATTTCTTTTATTGGGAAAAGGGATTTAATGTAGGGGGATCATGTCCATATGTTTTGATTTGCAATTTTGGTTTTAGTTGGTTTTGGATTGTTTTTATTTCTCCTCTTATCGATAGGTGGCCATTCTTTGTTTGTTAACAAGAGGTTCAATTCTTCTTTTTACATTGCTGATGGATAGTGAGAAATAGTTAGAAAATGGTTTGGAAAAGGATTGAGGCAACAATGGCAAGGTGTTTTTGGTGTGCGTGTAAAGGAATTTTGACGGTTTTTACTAAAAAGAAACCAATTCTGAAGTTGGAGATGGAGTGAACTGATATTGGTCACAAAGGACAAAGAAACGTTGAGAATTTTTTCTACTGAAAAGGAGGAAAAATTATGGGAGTCAGCCTGTTTGGTTTTGGTCAAGTGGAAGGGTGTTGATTCACTCAGTTTTGGTAGAGATATTTTTCTAGGGAAGGAAAGATCGATGGAATGGAAATCGTTCAATGTGTAACAAGAAAGAGGAAACTATTGGTGGAGAGTAAGTTGAGTGATCAATATAGTTTGTATTGAAGCTTTTTCCTGTGGATAATGAGATCAACATTTTGGAAGAGGACATTATGTGTGGTATCAAAATAGAGCAAAGAGGTAAGGGGCAGTACTAGAAGAAGGGAGAATTGTTCTTGGTAGAAGGAACAAAAATAAACTCTAGAGGAAATTGATTCCTTTGAGAACTTGTAGAACTTGTTGGTAAGGTTATATGCCATAGAATAGGCACAAAAAAGGGGAATCATTATTGGTGATGTGAGTGAGGTTGCGAAAGAAGAAAAACCACAAATTGAGGATGAAGCTCAAGAAGAACTAGAAGGAGTGAAAGAAAGATTGATAAAAGCGGTGATGAATGTGGAAGCCAAACCAAGAATAAAGGTCCCCACATATTCTAGAAGCCTGAACAAGGAAGAGCTTATTGAATTGATCAATAATTTGGAGAGATATTTTGAGTACAAAGGAGTTACAGAAGAAAGAAAAGTGAAGTTTTCTTGTACAAGGCTTAAAGGCCACAAGACAATGTGGTGGGACTATGTACAGTCATAAAGACAAAATAGAAACAAGGAAAAGAATACCTCGTGGGACAGGATGGTTTCCAAATTGAAGATGAAGTTCCTTCTAGAAGACTGTCAAACCAATATTTTCAAAAGCTTGTAGAATCTCAAGCAAAAGGATATGTCAGTAAAAGAATATACATAAGAGCTCGACAAGTTAGTGATTCAGTCAGGCCATAGTGAAGAGGATTTAGAAAAGGTGGCAAGCTATTTGAATCGGTTGAAATATAATTTGCAGGATGAGCTAACTCTTGTGTCTCTGAAAAATCTTGAGGAGGACTATCAGTTTTTCATTAAGGTAGAAGAAAAGCTTATGAGGAAGCATAATCAGCAAGGACAAGGAGAATGAGGCTTTGGGGAAAAATGAAAACAACACCATCAAGATGGAGGGGCTAGTAGTTCTAGTAGTACAATTAATCAAGAAAGAGGAGGCTATCAAAACAAAGGAGGAAGATAGTTTGGTAGAGGTGGTTATCAAGGAAGAGGAAGAGGTTTTGTTGGTAAATGTTTCAAATGCGATCAATATGATGGGAACAAGAGTTGGGAGTGTCCAAAATTCTTAGGACAAGTTCCCATAAGGCTAGAAAGGAGAAATCAAATCACACAAGCAGATCAAGAAAGTGTGGGATCACTTGCTCAACATAATGAGGAACCAGAGTCTGGAGAGTCTTTGTTGTTCAAAAGAGTGTTATTAAAACCACCTAAGGAGAATCATGAAATTGTACAAAGGAAATATCTATTCAAGACAAAGTGCAAAGCTAAAGGTAAGTGTTGCAAGCTTATTATAGATAGTGGTAGTCTTAATAATATTGTTGCTATTGAAATGGTGGATAAGATAGATCTTAAGAGAACTAAACATCCTAATCCATATAAAGTTTCTTGGTTACAAAAAGGTCATTAATTGTTGGTAGATGAGCAATCCTTGGTTGAATTTCAAATAGGAAGTTATAAGGATAGTGTTGTGTGATATATCATGCCTATGGATGTGTGTCATGTGCTACTTGGTAGACCTTGGTAGTTTAACCAAAATTCCTTACATGATGAGAGAAATAAGACCTACACATTTGAGAAGGATGGACACAAACATACCTTGTTGCCTTTGCATGAACCAAAAGAGGATAGTCATAACAACAGTAGTAAGGTGATGTTAATAAGAGGAAAAGAGTTTATAAATGGAAAGGAGAAAAATAAAGTTGCAACAATAACCAAGGAGGGGATCCTTCATTTTCCTCAATGTTGCATAGGTGGAAACAGTGCTGATATGCAGGTAGGACAACCAACAACATGTGTTGACACAAATGAATGTGAGTTTGAGGCAACTATTGGTATTATGAATGAGGAAAAAATACTAGAAAGTTGAAAACAACAATGCCATGATGAATACATGTGCAAGAATTTGCACAGACAGAGTGTGCAGACAACACAAGAGAATGTGGAAGATGAGATGGCTCTTCAAATTGAGGCTATTGAGAAAGAGTGGCTTGAACTGACAGGAGGGGAGATAAATAGTGTAGCCTCCAATGGTGAGGTAATATCTCAGTTTTCCAACCCCTTGGATATAGTTGAAAATGATTTTCATGAATATGCAATGATTGTAATGGATACATATGTGGAAGCCAAATAATATATTTACAACAAAGACGACAAGCAACACCATCTCTAATTTCTCAAATTTTATGCATACTAATGTTGGAGTTGATTATTGTTTGAGGGAAATTAAAAAAGAATAGGAAAGATGCGACAATGAGAAGCTATCTGGAGAGTGGGAAAAATATATTGATGATGATGAGATGAGGTGTGGAAACAACAATTTTACCTAGAGAACAATAAGTCAAGAGGGGTTAATTATTCTGATGGTTTGGGATAATATGAAGCCAACCAGTGGAAAGAGCATGAAGAGTATATTTGGGAAGAGAAGTTTGATGTATGGTGGAACTATTTTGGTCAAATGCTAGAAGAAGAGAAAGAAATAATGGTCGTAGGTTGTCGCTTATAAGCATAAGGGGATATGTTGCAAGTGTCTTGAACTGAAAAGGGTAGTCCTACTACCCAAATCCATTTGTGAGCTACGCTCACAAACAACTCCCCTGGGGAGCCAAATGCAGGGGCATCGTGCCCATATGCTTTCATTTTCAATTTTTGTTATAGTTGGTTTTGGATTTTTTTTGTTTCTCCTCTTATTGATAGGTGACCATTCTTTGTTTGGCAACAAGAGGCTCGATTTTTCTTTTCACATTGTTGTTGGATAGTGAGAAAAGGTTAGAAAATGGTCTGGAAAAGGATTGAGGTGATAGTGGGAAGGATTTTTTGGCGTGTGTGTACAAAGGAAGGTTGATGGTTTCTACTGGCAAGAAACCAATTATGAAGTTGGAGATGGAGTGAACTGATATTGGTCACAAAGGACAAAGAAAAAATGAGAATTTTTGCTAGTGAAAAGGATGAAAAAGTATGAGAGTCAGCCCGTTTGGTTTTGGTCAATTGGAAGGGAGCTAATTCTCTCAATTTTGGTAGATATTTTTTGCTAGGGAAGGAAAGATCGATGGTTTGGAAATCGTTCAGTGTGTAGCAAGAAAGGAAACCATTGGTGGAGAGTAAGCTCAGTGATCAATATAGTTTTGATTGAAGCTTCTACTTATGGATAATGAGATCAACATTTTAGAAGAGGAAATTTTGTGTGGCAGTGAAATAGAGCAAAGAGGTGAGGGATGGTACTAGAAGAAGGGTGAACTGTTCTTGGTAGAAGGAACAAAATAAGCTCTAGAGAAAATTGATTCCTTTGAGAATCGCCTTGTAATCTGATTTTATTTACTCAATACACAAGGTTTTTCGTTACATTTCTATTCATAAGCTTTATTTTTCTGTTGTTTATGTGAGGATTGTGTTTTTCTAAGTTCCTAGAACACTTTGCAAGGGATTGGTGTAATCCATTGGGGAACCATTCTTTAGCTTGATTTTACTGGTTATTGTTGTCTTCCTGAACTCGTACTACTATTGTTTGTCTATGATAGCATAGGTTTTTGTTATCTTGAGAGTACCATTAGGATCTAATTCCTAAATCACACTTCACCTAATTTTGATTAGTGGATTAAAAATTATCTCAAAATCCACTTGACTACAATCCTCAATGGAAGAGTCAGAATGGTGGATCAGGGTTTTAATCCACTATTGTTTGTTTGTTTGTCTGTTTGTGTGATGTGTATTGATGATAATTGATTGAAATTGAAGATGGAGATGGAGATGACGGAGATGGAGACAAAGACAGAGATGGAGATGGAGATGGAGATGGAGACGAAGACGGAGGTGGATCAGGGTTTTAATCCACTATTGTTTGTTTGTTTGTGTGATGTGTATTGATGATAATTGATTGAAATTGAAGATGGAGATGGAGATGGAGATGGAGATGGAGATGATGGATATGGAGATGGAGATGATGGAGATGGATATGGAGACGGAGATGGAGACGAAGATGGAGAGGAGAGGGAGATACATAGAGAGAGAGGATAGAGGGATAGATAGAGATGGAAGATGTAAATATATAGAGATGGAGAGAAAGGGAGAGAGAGATGGAGAGAATGAGAGAGGGAGAGATAGAAATACAAAGATATTAGGATTGGTATATAAGAGGTAGAGATGGAAAGATATAGGGGTAGAGAGACATGGAGAGATAATAAAATAGAGATAGAGGGAGTGATGAAAGAAGAAACATGGAGAGATAGAGATATATTTAAAGATAGTGGTAGAGGTAGGAAGGGATAAAAAAGGAGTCTGTGTGTGTATACATAAGAGAGAGAGAGAGAGAGAGAGGGTAATATTTATGTATAAATATATAGAGAGGAAGGAGTAAAATAGAGGAGATAGGAGAGAGGAGAAGTATAAATATATAGAAAGGAGTGATAGGGAGAAAGGGGGAGAGAGGGAGAGATAGAAATATAAAGAGGGAGATATAGGGATAGAAAGGACAGATGGAGAGATAGATACAACTTGGGAAATATAGAGAGGGTTAGATATAGAGATTCAAAGAAAAATACATAGAGATAAATATATAGAGAGGGATAGATGAAAGGAGAGACAAAAAGAGAGAGGGATAAATAGATACAAAAAGAGGGAAACAATGAAAGAGGGGGAGTTGGAGACAAAAAGATAAAGATATAGGAAGTAATATATAGAGAGAGATAGAGAGGGATATAGAGAGAGTAGGAGAGATAGAGGGAGAGATTGATTGAATGAGTGAGAGAGATAGAGATAATGAGATATAAAGAGTGAGGGAGAGGGAGAGATGGGAACATATAGATAGAGGGGGGAAGAGTGAGAGATATAGGAGGTGATAGAGATAATTAATAGAGAGGGAGAGGGAGAGAGAGATAGAGGGGGGAAGAGTGAGAGATATAGGAGGTGATAAAGATAACTAATAGAGAAGGAGAGGGAGAGAGAGATAGAGGGGGGAGATGCAGATATAGGGAGGAAAAAATAGGGAGTTTATGTGTGAGAGAGTGAGAGAAATATATAGAGATAAATATAGGGAGGGAGAAATAGGGAGTGTATGTGTGAGTGAGAGAGAGATATTGAGATAGAGATAGAGGCCTGGATATATAGGGAGAGAGAGGGGAGAGAAATAGAGAGCGGATAGATAAGTAGAGAGCTATAGAAAGAGAGTGATAGAAGAGAGAGAGAGAGAGAGAGAGAGAGAGAGAGAGAGAGAGAGAGATGGAGATGGAGAGAGAGAGGGAGAGAGAGAGGGAGAGAGAAATATAGATATAAAGAGGGGGAGACATAGAGAGGGAGATCTATGGATGGATAGAAATATATAGGAAGTTATATATAAAGAGAGGGAGATATATATAGAGAGAGGTACAAATGTGGAGATATATATAGAAAGATATAGGAAGAGAAAGATAGATATATATTTATATCTCTATCTCCCTCTCTATCTCTATGTTTCTCATTATCTCTTGATCTCTCTCTTCCTCTCTCTAGCCTATTTCTATCTATATTTGTCTTCCATTCTCTCTACCTCTATCTATGTTTCTCTATTTTCCTCTATCTCTTTCTCTCTCCATATCTCTCTCTCCCTTTCTTTTTCTATCTAGGCTATTTATCTCCCCCCTCTTCCCCTTTCCCTCTTTATCTGTCTACCTCTCTCTCTATATTTTATTGTCTCCTACTTCTCTTTATTTCTCAATCTATCTATCTCCCTCTCTATGTGACTATATATATCCATGTCTCTCCTCTTCTCTCTTTTCCTCTTGCTCTTAGTTTATCTCTCTTCTTATCTCTTTCTATTTGTCTTTCTCTCTTTATTCCTCTATATATCTACCTCTATCTCCATATCTCTATCTCTCTTTTTATCTCTTTATATCTCTTTGTCTCCCTCTCTATCTGTCTATTTCTCTTTCTCTCTTCTCTCTTCTCTCATTTTGTATCTCCCTCTCCCTCTCTCTATCCCTCCATTTCTATATTTGTTTCTCTCTATCTCACTCTCTTTATCTCTCTCTTTGTCTATCTGCATCTCTCCTCCTTTTCTCATTTCCTCCCTCTCTCTTTCTCTCTTCTTTTCTTTCTATTTTTTCTCTATTTGCTTCTCTCTCTCTCTCTCTCTCTCTCTCTCTCTCTCTCTCTCTCTCTCTATCTATATATATATATATATTTTCCTCCTTAAATGTGCAATGGATACACTAAAGAGGTTATAAAGGTGAATTATCATATCCTTAATCAAATGTTAGGCTATCCTAAGCATAAATCCCTAGGGACATGTGTTATCCTTGGATTGATGGCATGCAATTACTAATCAAAAGTTATCTTCTCTCTCTCATACACATTTTATAACTTTTAATTTAGATTTTAAGTTTGAAATTCATTTTATTATATAAATTAAAATAAAGATTTGAAATAGAATTATTATACAATAATTAAACTTTAATAAGACAAATAATTATAAATTAAACTAATTCTAATATTTTTAAATTATTATTTGTAATTTTATAAAAAGACATAAATAATAAAAATAAATTTCAAACTTAAATATAAATACAAAATTAAAATAGAATAAACTAAATGCAAAGTCAAAATATATCAAAATCCAAATATTAATAAACAAAATACTTTTTAAAAATAATAATGAATAATACATTTTTTAAGTTAATAAATGATTAAATTAAAAAAAAAAATCAAAATTTTAATTTATTAGAATTGGAATATTAATAAAATATATATTAAAAAAGATAATTAATATATTACAGACAATATTAACATTAATTGAAAGATAAACTCAATTAACCATAAATATAGTTAAATTATTAAATAAGCTAAAAAAATTAAAAAGTAACACCAAACTTAAAAAGTTAAAAATTAATTAAATCTAAAAAATCAATTAATAATTTTTTATTTTTTAATATTGAAAAAATAATAATATTTATTAAAAATGCATTATATATATAAAATAATTATTAAAATAAATTTCAATTTAAATTTAAAAACATTTGAACATTTAATTTATTATTTATATATTATATTTTATTATAAGAAATCTAAAAATCTAAGTGAATTTAAAAAAAAAAAAAAATCATTCTTATCTTATCTAAAGCTAAGATTGGATAAGAGTGTAGTTTTTTTTGTTTAATTATATATTATATTTTTTAATATTTTAGAAAATTTGATGGTTGAGATCATTTTAATCATCTCGCATCCTTCTTGTAACTTTCAACCATTGATTTTCAAAAGCAGGTTATCCACTTCATATAAGGAACGTCTTCTGCTTAATAATATTCCACTCCAAGATGAATCGACAAAAAAAAATTATTTTTTCACAAAATCTCATTCAATATTTTAACATAAATAAGCAAAGGTTTGAAAAGTACACATTTTATCTCTCTTTTCTCTGCAAAAACTCATAAGAAAAAGAAGCTAAATAGAATGAATACTTTTTGCATATAAACCAATACCTAAAATCCACTTACCTATTGATCCTTTTCATACTCACTTTTTAAAATAAAAAATAATATATAATTTTCATCAAATTTCTATTTTTTCACATTAAGATCTAATATGATCCCTTTATCATGTTTTGAAATTCAATTTGCACTTATTACAAGTTAGAACCATTCTTAGGGTATATACATATGAAACCCACTTTATTTTTGCAATGAGAAAAGAACATTTAGAAGAAATTTATTTATTTTTATTTTTATTTCAAATGTATTCTAACATTTCACAAGTCTATTTAATTATTTCCCCAAAACAACCAATATCCATATATGAAAATAATAATAGAACACAAGGAAATGCAAATATTAATATAGCTAATACAATGGAGATTCAAAATTGTATGTGACTGAAATAGAATTTCATAGATATAAAAATATCTTATCACCCCCACATAGAGAAATACAAGTTAACAATATACCAAACAAACCATATAAATGGCTCTCATTGGGATTTTACATGCACTTGTCCAATATGAAAGAATAGCCAAAACAAAAGGTCAAATGATCCAATCATCATAATTAGCATTTCAATAATAACATCTAATTAATTTTAGACAATACATGATTTAATTCTTTAATAAACAAGACAAGACAAGAGTTAATATAGGTAGCTATTACATGTTTACAAGTGAGAAAACCAAATTTAAGAGATAAAATAGATATGTGTCAATATAAGCATAGATAACTTTCAAGACGTGGGCTATTAACTTTGTTAGTCTATTGAACACTAGTTAGAAAAAGCAATGTTGTATGATATTACTACCATAGATTATTTGATTCTTTTGTAGAAGCATCGGGAGCAAAATGTTGCATGGTAGTAGTGAAAAATCATTTGTCTATAAGAACTTTATCATAAGTTTTGTTGGAATTATTGGTGAACCTACTTGATAAAGAAGAACATGCAAATTTTGCACAAAGTGTTCATGATCATGCACCACAATGAATGTCCCTTATCATCTCCAAGAAAACAACATAATGAAATCCTTTAACAAGATCTTGAACAATGTATTAACAAATATTTATGATACAAAGAAAAATGATTAAAACTATAAAATATATATGTCATACTATATTCCTACTAGGCTACATATAATTAATTGAAGGAAATCAATTCTAACTTATGTAAACCATTCTAACTTATGTATGGTCAAGAGAAAATCAAGCCTTTAAAATGTTTGACACCAAGTTTTTATATAGCATATGGCTCTCATTATTCGAAGCATCAAAGTAAGTTGCAAATCAAATTGATGAGGTCATTTAAGATTGCTCAAATATCTCCTATAAGGGCTTATTGGCTGAGAAGCTACTTCAAAGATATTTCATTGGGAGTATTCTTCTATTGTAAGACCATTAGATTTGCAGCTAAAGAATAAAGTATTTTGACTAACATATAGAGACAAGTATTTGTAGGGATTGTTATTTAGTGTAGAGAATTCAAGAACAAAATGTATTATAAATCAAACATTTCTATTTGCACAAAAGTAAAGTATGACTGCATTATCAAAGAGTAAATCTTACCAAGAGTAATGATGGACAAATCAAAATAACTCATCTAAGTTATATGATGCTATCACTCAAAAAATGAAAAAAACCCTGACAAAAAAATGAAATGAAGGATTTTAATCATCAAACAATTTATGAGACTAAAAGTCCATAAAACCCACCAATCATAATAATAAACATTAATAATAAAAAATAAAAATAAACTTTAAATTTTTTATTCAATCAAATTGAATACTACACTTTCCAATCAATTTTTGTTGTATAAAACTCTACTCATTACTATATTTTATGCTATGCAAACATTCTACTATTTTTAAATTTTATAAAAGAAGTGAGATGAGAAGTTCTTACATAAGAAATAAATATCTCAAATTTCTTTTTTCTGGAGAGTTTGCTGTTTCTGGATCAAATTGTGTGCTAGTTTTTGAATCATTTCGGATCACAGTCCGTCTTTTTTTGCATCTTGATGATAGAGTGTGATCCGAAACATTGATTCAAAAACTAACACACAGTTTAATCCAAAAGCAGCAAACTCTCATTGATATAAACTGTAAAAATCTAATATCTTAAATTTTTTTTTTACTTTTACAAACAAATCTATACCACTGCTGAAAAGCAAAACAGATTCCACTTTATAGCCTTGCTGAATTTAATTTCTTCACCATGCCACCTGTTCGACTTCAGCCATTGAATTTGCAAATGCATCATTGATTGCAGCACTGATAATAAAATGTAAGCATTGCAACCTGCCATGGAATCAGCAGAGAAGGTCAAAATGTTAATACATTGAGATTCAATGCTGCCCTCAATGATGAATTTCCAAACCAAAGTTGTTGAATGAAAACTGTGGGATGAAGCACCGAGGACTGAAACCAGCTACTAAATAGGTAATATTATATTTTTTTAATGGCCAATTTGGTTAGTACACATCATACCATTCCATCATCTTTATTTCATCTGACTCTCACATGCGTTTCACTGGCTCTCTGGCTCTCAAATAGCTGTTTATTTGTAAACCCATGTGCTTCTCTGGAATTTCTGTTCCTCACCATTTATTCTTATTAGAGGAGAGGGTCCCATTATCCTGGTTGAATGGGTATTAGTAGTTGTGACAGTATTTGTACATTTAAAATACAAAATTTTAAATTATATGTAAATAGCAACAAATCATATGAATTGCATACAAAAAAAAATATAATTTAATGTATAATTATTAGTCCAATTTCTTTTTTAGATCTATGATATCCTAACAAAAAAACATGTTAATGACATAAATTGGAATTAAATTATCCACATCCTTCACTATTTGACAGTGAAAAATTTAGTGTCAAGACAGTACATATGTTGTCCCTTTAACCAACAAAATTAAGGTGCACCATTATGAAGTCTTCTCCCTACTTTTCTATGTATTCTCACATGCATTTGTCTAGGACACTTTTATTATTAACAACTTCATATAGATATATTTATTTTTGTATTAGTGAAATTTGCATTTCATGTTATTGTTGCATGCTAATGGGGGATATTCGATATTTCTTGTTTTGTAATTAACTTTGAAAGATTTCATCAATAAAAAGCAATGATTGTTTGTAAGCATATTGAAAGCATATTCAAAATTCTTGTCTTGTAATTATTTTTGAAAGATTTCATCAATAAAAATCAATGATTTTTTGTAAGCATATTGAAAGCTTGAAACACATTTTTGGGACTATTGTGTGGTTAAAAGGAAATGGAGGGCTGTTTTTACTTACCTCCCTGCAATTTTTGAGCATCATTTGCGCTGGAAAGAAGCTATTTTGGGTGTTGGTCTTTAGAATAATATTGATGTTGATTCCATATGGCAGATTGTTCTTTTTAATTTATGGAAAAGTAGATGTTTGGCTGTATTTGCAGATCATAATGATAATCTGGAAACAGGAATGCTACTGTTTTACTCTGACATCATTTTGCAAATTGTTTTCTTATGTTCTCAATTGCAGGGAGGCGAGAATATGAAGTTCAACAATCATTTGGACATGATCAAATGACAAATTTTGCAGCTCCATTCTAAGGATGTTTGTTGTTCTAAACAGCTTCAGAAATTGTTGAAATTTAGAGTTGGGCAGTTGGGTGTGCTTTTGGTGGGGTTTGTGGCTCCTGTTGTTACAGTTTCAGCTATTGTTTAGTCTTAGTTGGTTGCTGTTTTTTGCAGCTGTTTGTGTAGTTTTCTGGCTGTTTGCCTTGTTGTAGTTGTTATCTCTATTTTGGCAACCTTCATTGTCCCCCTATTGTATTATTAGCATTGTTTCAATATAAAAAATAAAATCAATGATTGTTTTGATTTTCTTTAACAATGTTTAATTTATAAAGAAGACAAGTTTCTAATAAATAAAATGTTTTTCTTCATATTCATTGGATTTCATAATTGAGATTTTATTGTCCCTATTATATTATAAATCTACTCATTAATAGATTGATAGTAAATAACAATTATAAAATATTTTTGGCTAGCTAACCTAACACATTATTTGAGTGCATGGACCTATATAATTTACTTTTTAGTTTATTTTCAATAATATTTTGTGAAGATATCTTAGTGGCCTTTATAGAAGGAGGTCACAGCTAGAAAAGTGTTGCAAATTGGATTGTGGTGGTTGTTACTTTTTGAGGAATATCATAGTATATCAAGAAACATCCATTATATGTTGACAAGCATGATGTTAATATTGACACAAATAATTTTTTAAAAATGAACTATTAACTTTGTTATATTATCACTGCCACAAATTATTTGATCCCTTGATTAAAGCATTGTTTAAACAATGTTGCATAGTAGCAGCAATAAAAAATGATTGATTATAAGAACTTCATCACAATTTTGGACGACTCTTTCAATCTGAGAAATGATAAATGAACTTATTTCATAGAGAAGACAATGGAAATTCTGTTCAAGATGTTTACGATCATGTATCAGAAGAGTCTCCTATCATCCCCAAGAAAATAACATAATAGAATCCTTTAACAAAAATCTTGACACAAAAGTAATAGAAAGAAACATCATCAAAGAATAATTTTATCAAAGATCAATAATGAACAGATTGAAATAATTCATTAATATTATATAATAATGACATTCTAAAAGATGAATAAAATTATGATAAAATCCATGATATCAAATAATCCATGAGACCAGAAAATCCATAAAACCAAACAGCCTATAATAAATACCTCAAATTCCTTTTTTGGGAAAGCAAATCTCTGCCACTGCTGAAAAGGAGAACAGATCCACTTTGTAACCTTTCAGCATGTTTTTTCCTTCACTATATCACCTGTTCTATTTCAGCCATTGAATTTGCAAATACATCATTGATTGCAGCACTGGTAATAAAATGTAAGCATTGCAACCTGCAATGGAATAACCAGAGGTGGTCATAATGTTAAACATTGAGATAATCAATGCTGCCCCCAATGACGAATCTGCAAACCCAAGTTAGTTGAATGAAGCAGTGAGGAGATGGACCAGACTTACCAAATATAATACATTTTAAATGATGAATTTGGTTAGTACACATGAAAAGTACAGATGAAGAGAGAGACATTGGGGGTTGATTAAGTACTAAGTATTGTTAGTAGTACAACATATAGTTTAAGGACCAACATTCAAATAGTCACTTTTATTTCTCAATTTTTTATTGCCATGCACTCGATCCTCAAGATTTTTAATATAGTCCAGTATTTTGAATAATCTGGATGAAATTCTACAGAATTTATAAGTTATATTTTATTATTTTGAATGGAATTTAGAGTTGTAAGAGACAAAATTTTCTATTTTGTTTTTTTTATTAATTAAGGAGAATTTCAACCAATCAAGAGTTTATAATTTTGTTAGCACTTAAATCTGGTTTGCATGGTTATATAGCAATTTAGTTATTACTTGTAGAATATGTGACGACAACATAACACCCTAACTCCTCTCCAAAACTCTCCACATAGACCCTACAATGTTTGTTCTAATAAACTTGTTCTTTGAAAGCAATCACATGGACATTCTCAAGTAACTACAATATAGAGAAATCTAGCCAAAATTTGGCAAGTGATAGGCAATGTTGTAACTATCGAGTTGCTCATCACCCTCCTATAGGTGCATTAATGTATATTGTCATTATTTGTTACGCACAATGAAAGAGTTAGCTCTAGCTTAATAAGAAAACAAGGGGACAGCCTATGAATTCACAATACATTTGGCCTTTTGGATATTGCACAATAAAATATTGCATACTATAATTATTATTGTAGTATCTAATTTTATTCATCTTTCTCATAGTCATATGTACTCTAGTACAATTCTTAGCCTCTATTATTCAATCACATCCTTCCACCATAGCGTATTTAGTCCACTAAGTGTGTTTATCCTATGAGTGTGCACCTTAAATTAGAGGAATCAAAGAAACACACTTCAAATCATGTCCAGTGGTATTAAAATTTACATATTTATCATGACTCAATTCGTATGCCCATCCATACAACAATGTGTTACATGAAGTTGGGGATTAAGACTCATGGCCCTTTTGGCATACCTTCCTATCCAATAACCCAAGATGGAAAGAATAGTTATTCTACAACATTAGCAAAAGGATTTAGAATAGTAGAATGCATGTGATAGAGAAAGTATCATTGATTGATATGCTCAAATTCTTGAACACATGCAATATCCTCCATTTAACTCTACCTCCCATAAACCCTTCAACAATTCCACACCATACAAGGTAAATCCAATGTAGACTTCCCTATTTTGAAGACAACATAGATGTAGATGTTCTAGATAATGAGATTAATATTTTGTACGCATACTTCTTAGTAAATCACTTATTAAAAAAATGATTTATTTTCACTTTTGAGATATTCTTTTCTTGTTAATAAGTGGTCGAACAATTATTGTACATTCCATGATAAGTATCTCGTGTCTAAATCTCTATACACTTATAGTGCTTCATAAAAGACTTGAAAGAGACCTATTAACCTAGTTGAGAACTAAAGACTAGTACATTAAGTTTTCACAATTGTGCTAAATATGGGATCAATCTATGCAATAATACAAAGATATCTTTCATACTCCAATTTCTAAATTGTTCATTAAATATATTGAGAATAATCTAATTTTGAAGTATAGGGGCTTGAGACATTACATAAAATAAAACAAGGATTTCCTATAGAAATCCACCCTTGGAGAAGCTTGTATAATTGATTGCAATTTTGAGGCAAAAGCTAAGAAGAACACTGAGAAAGAAGAGTCCAATGTAGACAAAGAATTTCAAGGATGGAACTCAGTAGAGTTCTACACAATTAATAAGACCAAAATCTTTTGAAAATATTAAAAGAGGGAGAAACCATCCAAGACAAGTGATCTCAATTTATAACATAAGCAATCACTTGTTGAAGAATACAATGCTAGAAAAGGAATACTTGTGCAACTAGATTCCATTGGTACTTCCACTATGGTAACTAAGAAAGATTAAAGTAGATCATGGATGTAGGGCTTGATGTAGTAGTTAGTACCACCACATTTCCTCTTCCTCAAAAAGTTACTCAAAGTAAACAAAGAAGATTTTCCACTCTCAAGACTGGGTTAAGAGACAACTAATACAATCCATAGTTGATAACAAAATTTAGAAGAATCCAATTTATCCTAAAGTTTATTTGACACTAATGCCTCACTCTACACCATTGGATTCTTTCCTTTGGGTTCAAAGAAACATATCACTCAACAATGTTGCTTTGTGTACAAAATCAAGCCATTTTAAAATATAGTCCTTTATGATGTCTCACCATTAGAGGTATGTGGTGTTTTCTTTGGGAACCCATATATGTTTTTGTTGGCCCACAGTTGTCATTGCACCAAAATATCAACATGTTAATGCCCAATACAACTGCCAAAGTTAATGGATCCACGGGAAGCGGCTAGTCCATGTCACGAATCCTAAGGGGAGCGTTGACCATTTGCCAACAATTTCCCCCTCAGTGTTACCCAAGGGGATTTAAACCCAAAACCTTTGGCTCTAATACCACTTGTTGGCCCACAGTTGTTGTTGCACCAAAAGATCGACCTGTTAATGCCTAATAAAACTATCAGAGTTAACGGATCCACAAGAGGCGGATAGTCCATATCACGAATCCCGAGGGGAGCGTTGACCATCTGCCAACAGTTTCATCAACATGTAACCTATGGAGAAATTATTAGGAATGAGATCATACATGTTAGTGAGTATATATACCACATACTAGGAGTTCCTAAGCTATATCTCATTAGCACCAAGTAATGGAAGAAGATTGCTAGCTCCAATAAAAAAATTGCCCTTCTTATGGTTAGACCCAAGAATAAGAATTAATGTGTAGCTCATACTCATGTTCTAATTCCCTTATCATGGTAAAATAAAACAAAATGATATGTTGAAGAAGTATTATGATCTCTTTTAGACATTGAATTCAGTGCCTCAACATTGTGAAGTAAGAATGTAGTTATTCATTGATTTAGGATACGTTTACCTAATATATCTTGTAGTAAATATAATTCCTTGAGTATAAAGAGATCAAGTAGAATATCCATGAACTCATGGACAAGGGAAAAATTAGGCGCAAATATTCACCTTGCAATAGCCCAATTGTGCTCACTCCAAATAATGATGGTGCATCACAATTGTACATAAATTATTGATCAGTTAACAAGATCATAGTATAAAATAACTACCATCATACTTAGATAGAGTATATCTGGACTAGCTCTTTTGCACCAAGCTCTTCACCAAAACCAATTTAAATTCTAATGATCATTAAATCCTTGTTAAACATATAGCCATACGAAACACAAAATTCAAAGCCAAGAAAGGTTTATTTGAATGGCTGGTTATTCCATTCAAGCTAGCCTATACTTCAATATCATTCATGTGAATGAGAAAAAAAATATATTAAGTCATTCACCAACACATTTGTTATTTTATACCTTGATGACATCTTAATCATAAAAAAATGTGAGATGAACATCTAAACCACATCTAACACGTGTTTCACACTTTGTGCCAAAAAAACTCATATAGGATTCTCATTTCAACAAAGTTGTACGACACTTCAGAGTCGAGAAGACCTAGTGATACTAAAAAAGTAATTCAATTGATCACACCTCCAATTAGTGTTTCTAAGTGTAATCAATCTCACCAATTTTTAATATGCAAACCAATAAAAAAATACTTTAGGTATGTGCAAGACTTTGCTAGTTCTAGAAAATCCTTGGAAACCCATTTGCATGGACATGATGTTTGGTTTTCTCGTCACTAAAAAGAAAAATCATTGTGTATATATTGGTATATATACTCCAAGACGATAATTCTTACACATTGCAAAAATTATATTTCATCTTTGGAAATAGCTTAATTATACTTTCATAATGTATGATTTCACTTTGGAGTACCATCTGCCACCATATCTAATCAAGGCATTAAATTATTGAACCATTTTTAGAAGGAAATTTATTTGTTTATAGACACAACTTTGAATAATTCTACCTCCTTATATTCAACCTTACATTTCCAAATACATTCATGCAGATTATAAACTACAATTCATTCACCAATTCTTTTAGTGATTTCTATCTTGATGACATCCTAAATTTTGGCAAGATATGGGATGAGCATATGCACCACATCCAACATGTGTTCACACTTTTAAGAATCATAAATCATATGGGAGGCTCATTTTAGAAATATTTTATGACACTTTGAAGTTTACAAGACCCTTACAAAATTGTAAAAGTATTTCTATGGGAACTCCTTCAATTAAACATCACCAAATACATTCAAAATTGTACAACATGTATCATAACTAAGCTAATCAATAAGAAGAAAGATAGGTACATGAGTAAAAGAAAAATCTTGTGTCACACTTTCAACCAACTAAATAGTTCTGATCAAAACTATGTTTCCCAAAACTACGTGGCACATACAATTTTGGGTGACACTTTCACTCGAAAGTATAATTTTCAATTTTTCCCTTTATAGTTTTCAAATGTGCCTTAATTTAAATGTAAAGTTTCAGCTGAAACATTTTCAACCAGTAGCCTTTCGATTGGAAATATTTTGGTCGAAACTATCTATGTGGCATCCTTGTTGTCAACCACCTTATCTTTGTAGAATTTTTTGAAAAATTTCACTTAAACATGATATTTCTGAAAGGAAGTTTGGTGAGCGGAAACAACTTCCTACACTAATATAAGTAGGGGAGAGTTATAAAAAAAATGTTCTAACAATTCACCTTATAAAACTAAAATAATATAGAAACACATAGAGAGAAAGAAAGTAGAACATCTACAACACATAAATCAATGAAACCAAATATACGTGGGGAAAACCCTTTCAGGTAAAAAACCCTACCCTCCAAAATCATAGTACTACTATATTATCTTAAATAAGGATTACAATGCAACCCCAAGTTCAAAGCTTTTTCAACAAGTGTTTCAAAACAAACACCTATTATGGAGTGAATTCAACAGTACTTCATTACCTGCAAACAAACTATGCATTCTACAATGTAAGTCATACAATATATAGAGAGATACAAGCTAGAAGAAGCATCTAGAAGAGGATGGGCATCCAAATCCACATGGCACAATATCCCATGCCATAGAATTGCATTTGGACACTTGTACAATATTTCCTTACACCCCTTACAACTGTCATAACATACAATATTCTCTCCTCAAGCTTGGGCACCCAAAATATGCTAATAATGGCCTATGACAGATGCCTTACAATTGTCATAAAATCCATCATAAATTTTCCATAAAATCTTCCATAAGATCGATAATAGAATATGTAATAGAATTCATCATAATTGACCAAATATTTGATTCTCTTACAGCTTGTCATAACCCAACTTGAGCACCAACTTTCTTCGTGCACAAAGATGCCTTATGGCATGTCATAGAATCTATCATAAGTCAAAGATTCCAAAGTGGGATGCCTATCTCCACTTGGGATGATGATGTGTCATACAGTCACCTCCAACAAGGATGCCACCCAGCCAGTGGGTCCCAAATTTATGACATGACAATATAGGAAATTAAATAATACAATAATACATTAAATTAAACATATTAGGACTCTAAGGCTGAGACACCTTAATCCCAACATTTTCCCACTTGTCAAAGACCTACCGAGAGTCATACGAAATCATTTGCTCAAGGTCACAAGGCCCATGAAATCAAAATAGCATATGAATTTCTTTATGCTCATTGGTTTCATCAGTGCATCAACAACATTCACAAAAGTGTCAACCTTTTCCAAGTTCACCTTTCCATTTTCTACCATATCATGAACAAAATGATATTGAACATTAATGTGCCTTGTTCTGGTATGGAAGGTAGGATTATTTGCTAAGAAAATGGCACTCTGACTGTTGCAACAAATAGTAATCTATCCTGCATCTAAACCAATATTAGAACACAATCTCTTAATCCAAATGGCTTCCTTACAAGCATGAGTGGCTGCTATGTACACTGATTTTTTCATGGACAAAGTGACTATAGCCTATCACTTACTCATCCAACTGATAGCACCACCAAACATCATAAACATGTAACCACTGGTGGATCTTTTATTGTCAATTTCACTTGCCCAATCTAAATCCACATATCCACGAATACTCATAGAATTTTTATGTCCAATAGGATGATCATTAAAAAAATAAGGAATACTCGAAAGTACCCCGTAAATATCTAAACACTCTCTTAACTACATCTCAATGTATCTATCCAAGATTAGCCATAAAATGACAAAGGAATTCCATTGCTTGGGTAATGTTTGGTCTCGTACATACCATAGCATACATCAAATTGCCAACAAAACTTGCATATGGTGCTCTGGTCATGTCTTCCATCTTAGTAGGAGATTTTGGGCAGTCATTCACAAAAAGATTCATCCCTTAGATCATAGGAACAACTAACTATCTACAATATTCCATGCTAAATCTCTCCAACACTAAGTTCACATACATTCTCTAGCTTAACCAAAGCTTTCTATTATCTTTGTCTCTCATGATCTCCATTCCCAGAATGTACCTATTTGCACCTAGCTCTTTCATCTCAAACTGTGCTGGCAATTGAAACTTCAAATATGAAATCATACTTTTACCATTCCTAATAAACAACATATCATCTAAGTGTAAAATAATAATGAGAATGTGATCATTATCAAATTTATAATACACACAATGTTCAAGTTTAGATCTTTGAAATCCCAATGACAACACATAGGTATCAAACTTATAGTACCACATTCTAGGAGACTATTTCAAACCATAAAGAGACTTCTTCAATTTTCAAACCAATTTTTCTTTACCTTTTTAATGAAATTATCTAGTTGTGACATGTAAATATCTTCCTCCAATTCACCATGAAGGAATGTTGTCTTCATATCCATTTGTTCCACTTCTAAATCATACATAGATGCAAGTGATAACAAGAACCAGATAGATGTCAGCTTCACAATAGGAGAGAATATCTCACCATAATCAATTTCCTCCCCCTGTGAAACCCCTTAGTGACCAAAAATTCCTTATGCTTCTCAATACTACCATCAGGACCACACTTTTTCTTGAACACCCATTTACAACCAATAGGTTTACATCCAACAAGAAAAGGTACCAGATCCCAAGTCTTGTTTTTCTTTAATGCAACCATCTCCTTGCCCTTGGCTTTCATTTAGGAATCTACATCACTCATACCCATAGCATCTCTAACAATCCTAGGCTCATCAAAGTTAGCTATCAAATCAAAAATACAACTCGATTCCAATAATGAATAACCAAACCTTTCTGGCTTCCACCTCACTCATGTAGACCTCCTTAAAGACTGAGGTTGAGGTTTTTCTTCTTCTTCTTCAAAATTTTTAGATCTTCTTGAGCTCTCCTCATCATCAGGTCCAACAAGATTGTGTAGTTCATCTTTCTTAAGAGTAGGTGGAATCTGAACTACCTCCTTCTTGTGTTTCTCTTCTTTCTTTGGTTGCAGATCAACAGTGGAAGGCTTCATCTCTCTAAAAATTACACTTTTGTTGTAGATAGCCTTCTGAGATTCTGGATCATAGATCTTGTACCCTTTCACATTGACACCATAGTCGATAAAGATACACTTAATTGCCTTTTTCTTCAGCTTTGACCTCTTCTCAACAGGAACATGAGCGTAAGATTTGCAACCAAATAATCTAAGATGTCTCATCGAAGGATTTTTACTAGATTGCTCCTCCACGGGTTTCTTTCCAACAAGCACTGATGTAGGCGATCTCTTGATCAAATAACATGCAATATCTACCGCTTCAACCCAGAAATTTTGCTCAAGGCTGACACCACCCAACATACTCCTAACCCTCTCCATCAACGTCATGCTCATCCTCTCTACAAATCCATTTTTTTGAGGGGTGTGTGGAGTTGTCTTATGTCTCTCAATCTCATGCTCTTTACAAGACTTTTCAAACTCTATGGAACAAAAATCACCATCATTTACAGTCCTCAAACACTTAATCTTCCTGCTAGTTTGATTTTCTACCAAGGCATTAAACTCCTTGAACCGACTAAGGACTTCAGCTTTACTTCTAAGAAAATAAAAAAAATCCTTCTACTGTATTCATCTATTAAAGAAAAAAATATAAATATTTTGATAATAAAGGAACATTCATAGGACCAAACGCATTTAAATAAACATAGTCCAAAACCATAGAAGACTTGTGAGAACTAGAGTAAAAATAAATATGGTACATTATTTTCCATAAACACAAAGTTTGCAAAAGTTGAACTCAAGATTACAATCATCAATGCCTTCAACAAGGCTCTTATTTTTCAAGGTTTTAAGACCCTTATCACCAATGTGACCATGTTGTTGGTTCCATAACATTGCATTCTCTATAGGAAGCTTCATTTTCATGAAATGAGTACCCTTAGGTACCCAAAATGCATGACCATCAAATGTAGTTGCAACAAAATTCTTCTCTGCATGATCTAATGGTAAGGATGAAGAATCCAAAGGTCTCTTCTTTAGTTCATCAAAAGAAATATTGCATTGAACTTTGCATGCATCCATCTTGTACAAAGTTTCAACTCGAACACCCTTAGCAACACCATAGCTCCTCTTTTCATCTTGCATCCTCCACCAAAGACAACAACTTGCACTCCTGAATCATTCAATTTACTCACAGGAAGCAGGTTTCGTCCATCAATCCCCTTCACTCTTCCATCAAGAAATCCATTTTTTACTCTTCCACGACCAATGATATTCAAGTGAGAGTCATCTCCTAGGTACACCTTCTCGCCATCGTACTCTTCATACTTTGAAAACCAACCTCTATGAGAGGCCATGTGAAAGGATGCATCTGAATCTATCAACCACACATATTTCAATGCATGGGTTGCCAAGGTTCCAAAAAATGCTTTTACTTATTCTTGAGATGATTTGTCAGATTCATAATCAGAGAAAGACTTGTTTTTCTTCTTCTCCTCCTTCTTGTAGTCTTTTCGAAAATGACTGGTTTCACCACAGTTCCAACATTTTTCCTTGGAATTCTTATTAGGAGACTTAGATCTCCTCAGAGACTTTGACTTTGATTTCTTTTCCTTCTTTTTCCCCTTCTCCTTTTGTCTACCATGAATAACAAGTGCCTCCTTGGCCATTGTAGTATCCTTTAATTAGGTTGATAACTGGGAACATAAATTCCTCTACTCAGGGATTAGGTATCATAGTTGGCAGTCATAATCTACTAAAGGACATCATTTGATTGTCAACCCAGGAACATAAGACTTAAAATTGGTCTGCAAAGCATATGCACTAACCACCTATTTCATACATGTATTATCTACTAAAAACATTATGCTGGAATTGGAATTGCTAGAAACAAATTCTAACTTGACTAAATTTGTTTAGAATGAAAACTAAATTCAGTTCTAAAGACAGGAACTTCTCTGTCCCTAGTGGTTGTAGGAACAATTGACAACTCCGTAATTCTATCAGTTGCAGGAACAGTCACACCAAAGTTCTATGAAAGGAAGTGCAGGTATTCTAATTGCAGAAATTAAAAGATAGACAGCTTCCTAAGTGGGCCTCCTTAGGTAGTGTCAAAGATACACAATAGATTAGACTGTAAATTCCATGAATGCTTTTATTGAGTTGAAACAAACAAGTACATGGCTCACAATCTCACAACTGTATTTCTGAAAAACTAAAGCTTATTACAGTAACAATCTTTCAGCCCTTTCTCTGAAGGAGAATGGGCTATCTATTCAAAACTGAACCTAACGACTAACTAACCTTTCCCTCATAAAATTGGAAGTCTTTATTACATCGTGACCAACCTAATGAAGAAGTGGATACAAAAAGGAAGGCCTGAGTCAAATCAGTTTGAAGATTTAAAGCACCACTATCCTAGATTTATGTGCCATTAAGACGCCTCTGTTGGATTCCTGGAATGCTTCCCTTGCATGGTGGATGACTTCAAGTTGTTTCCCTTATTCTTTGTTGCTGAACTAGTCCTCCTTGAATCAGTCTTTCAACAATCTATTTGAAGCTAAATCTTCTCCTGGAGACTTGGTACCTGCAAATAACTAACAGCTACTTCTGCGGCAAAGGATCGGCTCAACACATTTAACTCATTAAGACGATACATCATTCCACTCATTCATTCATTAGGTATTAGTTTGGAACAAACAATATTTCGGATATGGTTGCAAGGAGGTTAACAGTAGTGGTTGCAAAAAAGGCATGTCATCACAAATAGTCACAAGGCACACATCTTCTATCAAACTAATAAAACATGTAAACAATAGCCATGGAAAGACTTATCATAATAAACTTGTTATATTTAAGCATAAAATCTATGTATTGCTCCCATAATTACTACTAAATGTCTTCTCAACTCATAATAAAAGATATACAAATGTCTAAAAACATAGTCTAAAATATGCCAAAAACTGGGCTCATTAGCCATCTCAAAATAATTTCTCTACATCTCTTCAGATAACAATAAAGTAACCACCTCATCCATTTTGGAAGTGGTTGTTGTGCTTCTAATAGCCATCAATAGGTGACCCCGTGAGTCTAGCAACAAACATAACAAGACCATGCAATGGTCTTGTTCGTCAATTGTGTCTCCAACGGAACCTAATTGAGCAATCAATATGTTAAAACCAGTAAGGTGATCTGCCATGAATCTTCCATCTTTCATCTTCAGTGAATACATCTTATTTCTCAAGAATAGTTTGTTTACCAGGGATTTCGCCTGATAAACATCTCCAGGTTTCTTCCAAAGGAATTTTGTAATCTTCTCTTCATGGACATTTAGGAGAACATAATCAGCCAAACAAATTCTTCTCACACCCTTGGATTTCTAATCCAACAGATCCCAATTTTCCTATGATGTTGCAGTTGGTTTGGTTTCGGATATGGCAACCCATAGATCTTTGTCTACAAGCATATCCACCATTTTCATATTCCAAAATTTAAAAAATTTGCCATTAAAATTCTCTATATCAATCCTTTCGGATGTGATTACCATCCTTTTTCCTACAACAAGGTCATGAAATGCACTTCTCCAAAACTCCCACTAAAACAAAGATCAACTCAAAAAACCCTTCTAATCCAACAAAGGAATCAAGGCTAGCCAAGATCTGATACAAACTGAAAGGAAGTTAGGTGAGTGAAAACAACTTCCTACACTAATCTAAGTAGGGGAGAGTTACAAAAAAATTCTAACAACATCTTACACAGTTACAATAATAGAAACACACAGAAAAAGAAAGTAGAACATCAAGAACAAAACAATGACGCCTGATATACATGGGGAAAACCCTTTCAGGTAAAAAACCCACCCTCTAAAAGCACAATACTATTACATTGTCTGAAATAAGAATTGCAATGCATCCCTGAGTACAAAGCTTCTTCAACAATTTTTTCGAAACAAAAACCTGTTATGGAGTGAATCTGGTAGCAGTTCGTTACCTACAGACAAACTATGCACTCTGCAATGCAAGGCATACAATATAGAGAGATACAAGCTAGAAGAAGCATCTAGAAGAGTTTGAGAATCCAAATCCACATGGCACAATATCCCATGCCATAGACATGCATTTGGACAGTTGTACAATATTCCCTTACACCTCTTACAACTATCATAACATGCAATATTCTCTCCTCAAGCTTGGGCACCAAAAATATGCTAATAATGGCCTATGACATATGCCTTACAACTATCATAAAATCTATCATAAATTTTCCATAAGATCCTTCATAACTAACCAAAATATTTGATTCTCTTATAGCTTGTCATAACCCAACTTGGATGCCAACTTTCTCCATCCACAAACATGCCTTATGACACATCATAAAATCTATCATAAGTCAAAGCAAAGATTCCAAAGTGGGACGCCTATCTCCACTTGGGATGGTGATGTGTCATCTAGTCACCTCCAATGGGGATGCCACCTAGCTGGTGGGTCCCAAATTTATGACATGACAATATCAACAATTAAATAATATAAATAAATACAATAATACATTAAATTAAACATGTTGGGACTCTAAGGTTGAGACACCTTAATCGCAATAATTTCTTCAATTAAATTAAGGTGTCCAAATTTTTTTTTTTTGATATTTTGATTAGTTTTAATATGTTTTTTAAAATAATACAAGTAGGTTGTTATAGTAAAAAATGAGGCTGATTAAAATTAAAAATATATATATACTAAAATATTTTGAAAATATATGGGGCATTAGAGGATAGAATTTGTTTTTCGCGATCTCAATGACGTTGGAACCATATTTCAGAGCTCTTCAGTTCCATCCATGCACTTTTTTCAAATAAATAATAAGAGAAAAATAAAATTGTTTTCTCTTTTTATTGTGACGTCGACTTGATGTCACATTTTCCTAAAATTTTCAACAATTCAAAATTTACTCTTAAATTTATAAAAAATATCAATTTTTTTTTTTAAAACTTTGAAATTATATAAGCATAAACTTCATCAAGAAATCTATATTTCATTAGTTTACATCATTTTGAAATTCAAAACATAAAGACCACTTTTATTCAATTGAAGTTGAATTTTTTTGTTTGTGTTGGTTGATTCCTTTATAAAAGTGTGACACAAGTTTGTACTTTTACCCACATGTATTTGTTGATTTCTAACAATGCCTTGAGGAATTTTTCCATGGAATTTATATCTGGTTATGCCACTACCAAAAGAGGTAATGATAGTGTGTTCATAGTAGTAGATAGGTTCTCAAATATGGTAATTCTCATTCCTTGTAAAAAATCTATTTTTTCGATAGAAACAACTCAATTTTACTTTTATAACATCTATGGGTTCAATTTAGACTGACATCCATTTATAGAGTGATGGGCAAAGATTAGTAATAAGTGTGATGATGGTGTACCTTGTTCAAATTTACAACTCTAGGAAGCAATGCACATGGTATAAAATCCTATCTTTCACTCATCGTAGGGTGATCCCACAATATTGGTTTACAATTTTTGGCCAAATTGGACATTGAACTAAGATTTTTAACTAAATAGATTCACTTTCGGACACCTATAACTGTTAAACCATGAGGAATTTGAAGATGGTGCAAACTAGTGATTTGTGACATTTCGTCTATAGATTCTAAATATATATTTTTAATTTTTTTTGAATTAGATTGCATTTCTTTTTCCATCTCCTTTGAAAACTAGTTTTTAACAGTAAACACCATTTTTAAAGAGTGATGCTCACTGTAAACAACATATTTTTTTTCTATGAAGGATTAAATTCTAATTTTTTGAATTTAGCCATGTAACTACAATATCTATCACGTTCATTTGGTTTCATAGTGTTTTATTGAATCTTTTTTTCTTAATCAAGTTTTGAAGCCAAACCAGTTACAATTTAGACATAGGCAGATTGTAAACAACATAACCTTTTTGTATGTATCAAAATTCATTTTTTTTACTAGATCAAAGACATCAATACCTAGCATGAACACGGTTTTTAGAATTTTTTTGATAATCTACTATTTTTCCACTTGTGTAGAACAAAGAGCTTGATTTTCAATGAAAAACCTACCTTCATAAGAAATAAAAAATAAATATAATAATAAAATTAAATATATTTAAAATTATACTTTTTGGGGAGCTTATAATAAGGACTACATACTTACAAAAAATAAATTTTAAATGAATTCATTTGGTCTTCTGAAAGGTAAATCAAAAGTGGCTTTTTATCAACATTTTGATAGGTGTAAAGGAGACTTTGTTATAGGTATGGTTTAAACCTAGCAGGGTTCTATCCAAGGGGGTTTGATCTAAGGTGGTTTGATCAAACCCTCCTCAATTGGAATCCTTTAAATGGAACTTTTCAAGGCTTAAGTCATTATATTTTCTAAAAATATGTGATTTCAACAAAAATCAAGATGTCCCAAAAAGTGTAAACCACTATTGTGGGATCACCTCGTAATTACAATTAACCTCTTTACAACTCTACAACACATAGCTCTTTCAATTCTACTTAGGTTGTGAATTTCTATCATCCCTTGATATAGCTTATCTCATTCCACCATCCTCAATGGAAACTACTTAAACTCAAAAATAAGTTAACAAAGTCACTAAATTCATTAATCACATTCAAGAAAAATAATAAGTGCAAGCCATCCTTAAAAATAAAAATATTAAATAAAAAAAACATCATGATAAACACAATATGTTGTACACCTTCTAAGTTGGTGATTTTTAAATTGCATGTAAGTTTCATCTAATTCAATACATTCCCATCTCTATGACTAAGAAAAAAAAAGACAATGAAGTAAAGCTCAAAATTGTTTCATACCTTAATTTGCACCCTATTTTTAATGTAGAATCAATGCACCATTACTACATACCATTTTTTCACTCTCCAAACATGCACAGTTTCAATTAGAAGCTTGCATCACTGCTTCATGGACTCTAGAAAACTCATATCGACAACTTATTATATAGACAAGAATTTGTTCCCTAGATCTACCACATTGAAGAAATATTGGGGATTTTAGTAGGATAAAATTATTTGATGAATATGGAAAATGGTTTTCTTGCACAACCTCTAATTTTGGTTGATGTTGGCTTTCGAGATCTAAATAACGGTAAATTAGGTGTATTTCCTATATAAACAAGCTTTTAAGTCATTATTTCATCTAAGCAATAATCTAGAGAAAGCAAATTCAAGATCTAAGCATTCACAAGTATTCAAACATTCTTTCACAAGAGCATTCAATTTTTCAAGAACAAGCAAGGTTGAAGTCTTGGAGAAACATAATTGTGTTTTTGCGGGTATTCAAGCTCACTTTCATTTAATATCTAGCATTGTCAAAGGTTGATTATGGTTGCCTATGGTGAATCGTGATAGATTCTAGGTTAGGGAGATGCAACTAGCCATCAATCCAAGCCTAATGAATTGTTTTCTAAGTGATTCCATCCCCCATTATCACTCTACTTTCAGCCTAAGGAAGGTATAAGCATTATTATGACTTATTAGGGTGATTAGGGATCTCCCAAAGTGAGTCATTCATCTCCAAGTTTATTCATGCATCTCATTCTAGAAAAATAGAATAGGGATGCATTGTATTTCATATTTCCTAATCTTAGATACACTTAAGTTTAGGGTTTGTGTTCCCATTTACATTCAAGATCCATTATTTCTATCAAGGTTTAATTACCAAACTAGGGGTTTGACCAAGGCAAACCCCCCATAAGAAAATCAACACTATATTATGTTTTCTAGGTCTTTTTATAAGTTCAGATCCATAAATCAGATTGGGAGGAAAGAGTAGAGATTGGAGAGTACATCTGGACTTTGATTTTTTGAAAAAATAGAATGGTATTGATATGCCACAAGTGGCATATGAGTCCCAATGTAGTCATTTTTTTAGATTTTCGAAGATTCTGAGTCTACACTGCCAAATTCATGTTTCAACCCAAAAACCCTAGACTAGGACTGATATTCCCAACCTGGCATATGAGTCCCAATGTACCCTAAAGTTTTCATTTTCATAATTTTAGAGCTTGTTCTGAGCATATTCAAATTCCTAGGTGCCCCTTTGTATTTCCCTAGCTTTCTATTCTATTTTGCATTCATTTCTAGGTCATTTATTGTAGTCTTACATATCATTAAGTTTCATAATTAGGTATTACATGATACATGTCTTTCCAAGCCCTAGCTTGGTGGTGAACCCCTCTTTAGTCATTAATCATACCCTAGGACAACCCTATTGTAAGATCCCTCTCCCCCTTTCTACATTCAGATTGAGATCTCTAGGGTTCCTTGAGTGAAACAAGTGTGTGAAATAGGAACTCTGCCCCCAACCTATTTTCATTGTTTCGCCAACCATATCTCCATATGTTATTTCAAATGGCATAGCATCTTGAATGATTTCCTCTCTGATTGGAATAGAGAATGAATGTACCTAATATAAGTCTTAGCCTAAATCAATCTATGTTAGAAGTCATTGAAAGCCAAAATCATCACTATTGTTCCCAACAAAAGTAAACTTATCACTAACTAATATAGCATCTGTAAGTTTTGTAGAGGTTGTATCAACTGCTATATCATTCCTTGTTAATTAAAACTCTAGGTCTTCACATTCACTAATTTCTTCTACAACATGCAACATAGATGCAACAAACAATTTCTTCTAAACCCTGACTTGGAATATGAGAAAGGCTATTTCCAGTGTGAGTACCTTCAACATATCAATCAAAATCCACTTTATCTTCACTCCATTGTTTAATTTCTCCCTCAGTTTCATAGCTATCCTTCTTATTTTTAAAGATAATCCCACCAAACATCATGTCATTATAAGGAGAAATAAATATACTCAAGTTATCCAATTCAAATTCATGGAGTTCAAATAGAGGATTATCTCTAACTTTGAAAGTTCCATAGGAACTCATCAGCAAGGAAAATGCATTAGATCTTCTCAACCTATTTACATGATTTTCATTTCCAATTTTTTTGGCTGCTCTTGAACACCTGCTACTATTGTAATCTTCTTTACCGATTTATCAATAAATACAAAGGTGAAAGCTTCAAATTCTACAAGTGCCACCAATTGTCTAATATTTTTGCTTGTTGTGACAAAGGAAGTAGATAGTGTCCAAGAAACATAATCTTCCTCATCACTTGAGCTGTTGAAATCATTTGTGTCCTCTTCATAATTCAGGTTGTATATATTGGCTTTATGAGACCTGAATTTTAAGTTCATGTTTTATTAGATTTAAAGTGTTCTTGGCCCAAAACTGTAAGATTGGAAAATTTAGTTGTGCAATATAGAAGAACTACCCCTCTTCTTTTCTCATAATAACCATTCGTATATACTTTATTTGAACTTTCTCTAACTTGATCGCTCCATCTAGACAATAACAAATCATCTTCTATTTTAATGGTTTTTTGTTTCACAACTTCAAGATCGCATACCTTGTTTCGCTTCATGTAGAATTGAATTTTAGGATGCATTGCTGCAACAAAGATCCAAACAGGTTTTTCTGATTAGGTTGATCATCATGAGGGATTCTTTTTTTTTTAAATATCAAATCGGTCTATATAATCTCTCATACATTCGTGTTCCCCTTTATTAATTCTGAAAAGTGGCATAAAAAAGCACCCACATTGATTGCAGGTTTGAATCTTTTCAGTAACTTATCTCTCAATATATTATAATTCATAATACATCTGTTTTCCAAATGTCGAAACCAAAATTTTGCCTCTTTAATGAGAGATTTTATGAACAACCTAACAAAGAAATGTTCGTCTATTACTCCCAAGATCTTGCATGCAACAGTGAATTCTTGAATGTAGCTATTCGGGTCTTGTGTATTTTCTCCAACAAACTTTGGAAAATGTTTTTTTGTCTCGTAGGCAGGGATCATGTATTGTGGTAAAGCTAGAGGTCCAAAATGAGTTCCCCATGGTTGAGGTGAAGTTAAATCCATCATGTAAATTGCAATTCTTCTAACCAAAGAGATTTTTAAGGGTAAATTTCAAAATACATAGTCGCCAACCTCTAAGGAGTTACAAATCCTTGCATAGATTAATTTCTCGATTGTGGATTTTGATCCTATGGTCGATTATGATTTTATTTTTTACCTTGATTTTGTTGAGGGTTTTGGTTTCTTTGTGGATTTATTGCAATTATCACCCTAGGAAATATTTCTTTTACTCATTCAAATACTGCTACTAGTTGTTGGACCAATTCTTCTTCTTCCAAACCAAGATTCACTCTCATTTATTCAACAACATTCCTCCTATGTCTCTAGGCTAAAGTACATTAAATTGAAAAATGATATCTTCTTGTTTTGTGTGGACCCAATCAAGATCTAGTTGCACCACAGGAAAGATCATGTTATTATGTGTTAGAACCATATCTTTTCATAATAAGGAAACCATTTCAAATTCCCCTTTTGTATCCCCAGTAGAGTCTCCAAAAATCTATTAGTTGACAGATTGGTATTCTTGAAAATTAACTTAATATGACTCTTTATTGCCCAAAGGGAAGACAAATTATCAAAGAATTAGTTGGAGATATCACCATTTCATTAGTGATCTTCCTTTGAATTTTAACAAGGTACAACTCCCTCTTATAGTGTAATTTGATTTTCAGGGGTATGCTTTTAACCAAAAAGAAAAAAAGGCATGACTAAAATTGGTTCATAGCCATGATACCAATGTGACAAGACTTGAAACAAATATTACTAATACTTCAACACAAAGGTTGAAGTATCAACAACAACTAAACAATCATTCAGACTTAAACCTCACTTATTCTAGAAGAAAATAAATGTAAATCAATGAAGTATCACATTCACAAAGGAAAGAATATAATTCACATATTTATCTAAGCTCAAAAGACTTATGCATAAACACTAGCATTACATTTAAATCTCCAATGTTCACATAAAATGAATATCCTCAAAAATAAGTGAGTTATCGATCCTTCCTTATCAATTCTCCTCTTACATCCCTTTATGGCAAGAATAAAAAAATTGGACCCTTCAAATATCTTCAAATTACATATTTATAGGTCCTGTTTCTTGGGACCATTTTAGTTTTCATAACAGTTACCATATTTAAAATGATAATTTTATAAACCTAACCTCAAATTATTTTCTAACGAACTCCCTAAGTCTTTACATGATCCACTTTGAAACATCATCATTACAAAATATACCAATTTAAGATGGGTGAACTAATATATCACCGCTACATATATGTAAGCCTTATGGCTCTTCATACTTATGAAGACCTACAACTCCTAATATTTGAATTTAATTACATATTTTCTATAACTTCATGTGTGGGAGAGGATTTGGTAAAATATTTTCCACCAATGCCAAATTTTATCCAACAAGAAATCTGGCAATTTCATCACAACATTCGTTGTTCTGTCTTAATTAAAAATATTTCAGCAACATCCTTTCCAACTAGTTTCTAATCTGAGAAAATATTCTCACGATTTATCTTCTAGATACGATATCCAACTTCTACCTCTTTATATTTGAAGGATTTGCATTTCTCTCTTCACATTTCAATCTTACTTTCAAAATTTCTAGCATCTCGAGTGATGTGACCTCAAAAGGAGACTTCCTCACCATTGAAGGCATGGAATGTAGCTCTTTGTGGCAGCTAGGAGACATTTTCATCATAAGGAATGACGTTGAAGAAGAAGTGATCGAGAGGATTATAGGAGAGAATTTCTTGTGCAAGTTCATGTTCATAATTTTGCACTCCTAGAGTGGTTCATCTACAACATAGTCCAAACTTCTAGAAAATTTGAATGGGGTGCTAGAGCCACCGAGAGGCTAGTGAGGTCGGTGTATATAGCCAGTGTTGAATATGCCTTAGGACATTTGAGTGAGAATCCACATGAAGTTCTAATTGGAGATGTCATCTTCATTGCTACTACCTTTAAGAAGGAAGAAATCAAACAAGTTATTACTCTCTTGCACAAGGGGCTCGAGAGGAATTTAATGGAAACCTTTGTGTACTATGTATAATATTATAAAAATCTATTTGCTCTTGTGTAGATTGAGAGGATTTAGGAAGTTGTGGAGGGAATTTGCATCCTAATTTTCGCTCTTTGTGCATGAAAATTTTGTACTTGCATCTCCTAGTTAATATAATATATATGTTTTTATGTTTTAACTACTTCCTATGATGTGATGAATATTGATTATTTGATAATCTTTGGTTTTGTTGAATGTTCTTTCTATAATACATTAAATTTCCATTTTTTACTTTATTTTAGCCAAGTAGAGATATTCCAACACAAAATGGTAGTTTTAAGAGAAAGTTAAGAAACCAACATCAAGTCCTGACGAGGTTTTGAGAACCTCATCAGAATCTAACAAGGTTTAGAAACCTTTCCATCTTCTCTTTAACCATATTTCTTTAAGGCATAATCTTCAAAAAATTTGAAAGCACAAGCAATCTCTAAAACCAATAAAATGCTTAAAAGAAAATTTTTGCCATCGAAAATAGAATAGGTTATCCAAACCCTATCGAGAACCGATGAAGGTTTTGAAACCTTTAAATTTTTTGAAACTGGAATAGTTTTATTTTAATTTAAGTCCACCTTCCTTTATCGACATTTACCAAGGTTGCGAGAACCATTTCAAGTTCCGACAAGGTTATGAGAACCTACAAAAAGATTGACCAAGAAAATAGGCTCTTGACATAACCTTTTAAAATTCAGGTAAAAATAAGGTTATGGCAACCTTAGCAGGACCCAACATGGTTAAGAAAACCTTAAGAAGAACAACGCTTAAAACCAAGCAAAAAATTATATGGGTGGACATGGTTCTTAGGTGTTGACAAAAACCATGGTAATATACTTACTAAAATGACAAATTAAACATATATAAACACTCATAAAAATCATAGAAAAAGTGTACAAACGATATTTGTTAGAAAATTTGTGTTTTTTCATATGATAATAGTAAAAGTACAAGAACTATTCCATTGCCTTTATTTTCAATATATTCATATATCAATAAAATCCCTTAAAAATATTAAATTTAAAATAAAAAATTATTATTTTTTAATGATATTTTTAAATATAAAAAATGCATCTTTGCATTAAAATAAAAAATTGTCAATCAAACATAAATAAATAAACATTAATTTAAAATTACACAATTCAATGACCCAAAATTATAACTAACTTTTGGAATCGCCAAAGAAATCAAGAGTTCTATAATTCATTAGGTTAAAATTCAAAGCATAAAAGTCACTTTTACGCTATCCAAATTGAAAAACTATATTTGTTGGTTGTTTCTTTTATAAAAGTTGACTAGTAAATATTTTTTTAATCAATAGAATTCATAGACCTTGAAATTGGTTATTTCATAATCTAGAAGAATCCATCACCAATATAAAATAAACCATCAATAAATCAGACATATGCCAAATAAATTTTCCTCTACAAGTTTAACTTAAATTTCTTTGCTATTCTTAAACTTTCAATTTATCCCTTTCTATACATGTTCTAACTATAAAATGCACACTAATAATTACAACAACTATCTATATAAAGTATTTAATATTTGCATAATAAGGCCTCAAACGAATTCTAAAACATAGTCAAATTACTCATTATTTTTTAATACAAATGAAATAATATCATTATATCTTAAACACAAGCATATTAATGAATACAAGATTAAAAGCTATTTTAACAATTTATTGATCTATAAAGTGTAACATTGAATTGAGGCTTGACTAAAAGATGAGAGGCATAAAATATTCAAAGAATGACGGTCTTTATGGTGTCACATCTAATCAAATAATTCTTTGGAACCCCCAAATTCAAAAACAAAATTCACAATTTAAACACTACAAGTTATAAATATTTGAAGTATGTTGTTTTTATGATTCTACGATCTTGAATAAAAATACATCATTAATTTCCAAACAACTATACAATAATACTACCAAAGAAAAACCACCAATATTAATAGCCTAAAACACCCCAAAGTATCTTGACAAACCTTTCCATCAACCTATAATAAAAATCAATACAACTTCCTCACCAACAATTGTTGAACCCTCGACCCTTAAACCCTCAAACCTTAAACCCTAATCCCTCAACCCTCAACCCTTAAAACCTTAACCCCTAAACCCATAACCTTTAAACCCTAATCCCTCAACCCTCAACCCTTCAACCCTCATCCCTCAACCCTTAATCTCTCAACCCTTAAAAACTCAACCCTCAACCCTCAAACTCCAACCCTCAACCCTATATATTGGATCATAATCCTTCAACCCTTAAACTCTCAACCCTTAAACCCTAATCCATCAACCCTCGACTCTCAAACCTTCATCCCTCAATGCTCAACCCTAATTCCTCAATACTCAACCCTCAAGCCTCAACCCTTAAACCCTA
Organism: Sequoiadendron giganteum; assembly: GCA_007115665.2. Taxonomy (NCBI): domain Eukaryota; kingdom Viridiplantae; phylum Streptophyta; class Pinopsida; order Cupressales; family Cupressaceae; genus Sequoiadendron; species Sequoiadendron giganteum. Next base: position 48,896,505 of record CM021109.1, read on the forward strand.
ATCCCTCAAGCCTCAATCCTTTCTAAACCCTCAACCACAACCCTCAACCCTAATCCCTCAAGCCTATACCTTAAACCTTAATCCCTAATCCCTCAACCCTTAAACTCTAATCCCTCAACCCTCAACCCTCAACCCTCAACCCTTAAACCCTCAACCCTCAACCCCTAAACCCTCAACACTCAATCCTCAATCCTCAAACCCTAAACCCTTAAACCCTCAACCCTCAACCCCTAAACCCTCAACACTCAATCCTCAATCCTCAAACCCTAAACCCTTAAACCCTCAACCCTCAAACTGAATCCCTCAACCCTGTACCTTAAACCATAATCCCTCAACCCTCAGCCCTTAAACCCTAATCCCTCAACCCTCAACCCTCAACCCTTAAACCCTTAACCCTTAAACCCACAACCCTTAAACCCTTAACCATGAAACCTACAACCCTTAAACCCTAATCTCTCAACCCTCATCCCTCAACCCTTAAAAACTCAACCCTCAACCCTCAACCCTTAAACTCTAATCCCTCAAGCCTCAATCCTTAAAACCTAAACCCTAAAACCCTCAACCCTAATCCCTCAAGCCTATACCTTAAACCCTAATCCATCAACCCTCAACCCCTAAACTATAATCCCTCAACTCTCAACCCTTAAACCCTAATCCAACCCTCAACCCTCAACCCTCAACCCTATACCTTAAACCATAATCCCTCAACCCTATACCTTAAACCATAATCCCTCAACCCGCAAACCTCAAACCCTAAACCCTTAAACCCTAATCCCTCAACCTTTAAACCCTTAACCCCTAAACCCACAACCCTTAAACCCTATTCCCTATTCCCTCAACCGTTAACCGTCAACCATCAACCCTAAGCCCTCAACCCTATACCTTAAACCCCAATCCCTAAGCTCTCAACTCTTAAACTATCAAGCCTTAAAACCTAATACCTCAACCTTATAACCCTCAACCCTCAACCCTTAAACCCTTAAACCCTAATCCCTCAACCCTTAAACCCTCAACCATCTACCTTATATATTAAACCCTCAACCTTAATCCCTCAACCCTCAAGCCTTAAACCCTAAGGAGGGAAGGAAAGGTAGAGAGGGTAGAAGAGGGGTGGGTAATGAGACAAGGAAGGAGAGGTAGAGAGGTAAAGAGGGAAGGAGGGAGAGTCATGGAGATAGGGAGAGAGAGTGGGTGGGAGGAAGATTTAGTGATCTAGAGAAAGAAGATAGATGGGAACAAAACAATAATGGAGGGAGAGAGAATAAGAGAGGTGCAGGGAGGAAAGGATATAGATGGGGGTAAGGACAGAAGGCAACATAGAGAGGGAGATAGGGAGAGAGATCGGGAGAGACCTAGAGAGGGGAGAGAGAGAGAGAGAGAGAGAGAAGAGAGGGAGAGTGAAAGGGAAGTACTGGTAGATGAGTGATAAGCAATGGAGGGATAGGTACACATGGAGGGAGTGAGAGACATAGGGAGGAGGAGATAAAGAGGTGATGACCTAAAAATGGGAGGGGGAGGGAAGATGAGAGAAAGAAGAACAAGATGAGAGATAGAGGGGGGAGAGAGGTGGGTAATTAGACAAGGTTGGAGAGACTTGGATATGGGGAGAGAGAGAAGAAAGAGGTGAGGGATATAGAGGGTAGAGAGGTGGGTTATGAGATAAGGAGGGAGAGACCTGGATATGGGGGGAGAGAGAGAGGTTGGGAGGGAGATGTAGCGATCAAGAGAAATGGGTGAGAAATAGTAACAAAGGAAGATAAAAGAAGAGAGAGGTAGGGAGGAAATGATGGAGATGGGATTAATGAGGGAAGGCAAGTTATAGAGGGTGGGAGATACCTAGAGAGGGTTGAGAGAGAATAGGGTAAGTATTGGCTAAGAGGGAAGGAAACAAAGAGGGACTGAAAGGGAAAACCTTGACTATCCATAATTTTTCTTAAACCATAAACTTTAACCCTTATCAAAGCAGGGTAGTGAGAGACAAATAGAAAGTGATGAAGTTGGTCTTTTTTTTAATATATCACCATTTGGCGAGGGCCAAATTTGGTGCTCACCAAATATTGCATTGCATTTGGCAGTCTCCAAATTTGGCACTTGGCAAATTAGCTGCATTGGGAAGTACCAACCCAAAGGGTTGGATTTTGCCTTAGGCATCTAACCCAAAGGATTGGACGACCATTTGATACCATGGACGTGATTTTATTAGGAGGATATCAAATTTTCAAATATTTTTGGTCATGCTAACTATCTCATTTGCACATCTTTCAATGCAAGTTTATAAAAAACCCATGATGATGTTAGGTTCTCTCTTAGCTATCTAAACATTTTTTTTTATTTTGATTATGTTAAGGTTTTCATCCATAACTTCTCTTGTTATTGCCTATGTTTTTTGTCAAAAACCAACATGTTCTAATTTTAGGATAGATTTTTATTCATTCATCAAAACTTGAAACAAATTACATTTTTTAAACTAGACTCCATTCTACATGTGATGAAAAAAAGAATTGATTTTCGATTAGTTTTCAAAAAAATTAGGGGGGAGCACTCAAATTTCAACTTTTCAGGATGAGTCTACTTTGAAAATTCATAAAATATTATATATTCATAAAAAAATTAGTCAAAAGAATGGGGGTAAACTACATGGTGTTATCTAATTTATCACCTTTCAGATTTTTAAATTCTAAAAAAAAGTTAATGAAAAAGGGGAGCAGGGAGGGGGGGCCCTTAAATGCTATGCTATTTTTTGATAAAAACATGACCTATTTTTCCCCTTTGAAACTCTTAATCTTCATTATTTAAAAAAAAAAAAAAAGCTTAGAAACTAGACTTGAAGCACTACAACTCTTGTTCTTGTTGCATCTTCAAATTTTAAGCGTAACTATCTTCATTTTCTTGTGCACGTCAAATTTTGTTGATTTAAAAAAAAATGTGGCATCTTAAGAGCCATTTTTGTGTCACAACTTGGTGCAGGTACCCATAGTCAAATTAGTCATAATTTTTAATACAAATGAAAAAATATCATTATATCTTAAACACAAGCATATTAATGAATAAAAGATTAAAAATTACTTTGACAATTTATTGATCTATAAAATAAATACATAACATCAAGAATTGAGGCTTGACTAAAAGATGAGAGGCATAAAACATTCAAATACTAATGATCTTTATGGTGTGTCATCTAATCAAATGATTCTTTGGAATCCCCAAATTTAAAAACAAAAAATTTCATAAAATTTAAACATAAAAAAATTTGAAGTATTTGAAGTATGTTTTTTTTATGATTCTACGATCTTGAATAAAAATACATCATTAATATCCAAACAACTATACAAAAATACTACCGAAGAGAAACCACCAATATTAACAAACTAAAACACCCCAAAGTATCTTGACAAGCCTTTCCATCAACCTATAATAAAAATCAATACAACCACCTCACAAAGAATTTTTGAAACCCTTGGTTCGTTGTTGCTTCGGTTGGAGCAACTAATTCGACTCATTTTCTTATTAAGGTGGAAAACATGGTTTGTGATGGGATTTGGGTTCAGCTTCAAGTTGTTTTGGAGATTTTGTTGGGTTGTGTGGCTTCCTTTTCTCTTCGGCTTTCCATTAAGCTTCTCCTTTTGAGGTGGGGAACTCTCCTTTTGAGGTGGAGTCGGTTTGTGTTGTTGGAGTTGGGAGCTAATGCAAAGGGGCTTTCAAATATATTATATTTATTATTCTGGGATCTAGGTTCTGCTCACTGATTTGGCTATTTCGGTGCCTCCTCAGTTATCTCTATTTTACCCAGTTGTCTTGGATATTGGTTGGGTTTTGGATTTGTTTGTTGTTATTGTTGGAGCTTTAATCTTTGTTTTCTCTTGTTGCGGGTGGAGTTGTTGGGCTAGTGGTGGAACCCTCTCTTGGGGTTTTGACTTGGGTTTTTATTATGGTCCTATGTTGGAGAAGCTAGAGTTTGCAAGGGGGTTAAGAATGTTCTCTTTTTCTCCTATTATGTTGGATTTTAAGACTGGAGTTGGGTTCTTGGTCTTGCCCTTTTGGTAGTGACTGCTTGTTTTGTTTAGTTGTAGGCTTTCATTGGTTTTTCCCTATCTCTAGGGGGCTGCATTTTTTGGGTTGGTTTCCTCTTGTTGTTGCTTCTGTTTCTTAGCAGTTAGTCTATTTTCGGTTCCATGCTCTAGTCAAAAGCATGGGTTGTTTGTTGTTCCTTCCAGGCTCACTACTAGTGATTCTCACTTCTCTTTTTTTGTTATCTCACTTTTTGTGATCCTCTTTTCTACCTCTATGACTACTTTGTAAATGGGTATGGGCTCTTCCCAACTTTAACCTAATCAAAAGAATTGTTGAAACCCTATACTTACTAAATGACAAATTAAATGGAAGTTTTTTGATGCGGTGTGTGACACAACAATACCCATTTTTGGCACATGTACCTGCATCTGTTGTTTTTGGGTGCTCGCGGCCTATAACAGGTTGGGGCTTCCTCTTTTTGCTTGTTGCATGTGTTTGGGTGGGTGAAGAGTGTGGTTGGTAGGTGGTTGTGCGGTGAGGGGGAAGTGGGTGGTGGAAGCGGTGTGGCAAGGGTTTGGAGTGAGTGGAAACGGTGTGGGCTAGGTTTAGGGGTTCAATGTGGGGATATGGCAGAGGCTTCCTAAAGCCTGGTAATTGTTGGGCCAAATCCATCTCAGGATTTTTCAGCAGCCATGCATGCACAAAAGACGGATTCGTCTTTTGTGGGTGAGAGCTCTAAGCTCAATAAAGTGAACGGTTGCTTGTCATGGAGTCAAGGTCGCCCTGTTCTGGTTATTTCTCCTGAATCGGTTTAGGGGGACATATCTTATTGGAGCCAACATGTTATAATTTTTAAGTTCTTGGGTATTCATGTCCCTCTCTCGGCTTTAGAGTCCTGGATCCGTCAGACTTGGCAGGTTGAAGGTGATTTCGATCTTTTGGTGGCTGCGAATGGCTATTTCATGGTTAATTTTTCTTGCATCTCGGATCGTAATCGTGTTTTTGAGGGAGGGTCATATTTTTACAATCGTGTTGTCTTGTTCATTAAGCCTTGACATGGTAGTTTTAATGTGGTAGAGGATCTACCTACACGAATCCCTGTTTGGGTTTGTCTACCATGGTTGTCGTTGGAGTTTTGGAGGGAGGATATTCTGCACCAGATTGATGCTTTGTTGGGGAAGCCAGCTGCCATTTCTCATAATACTTTGGATAAAAAGGTATTCTCTTATGCTCGCATTTGTGTTGAAATTGATTTAAATAACCCTTTGTCGAATTCTTTAGAAATTTGTATTGGCTCTGCCTCGTGGATTCAATAGTTAGATAATGAGTCCCTTCCTTTTCGTTGTCGCTTTTGTCGTGCAAGTATGGAAACCTTTAGCGCCAATGTCCTCAGGCACCCAAAGCGGTGAGGGTTTCTTCTTCTCCTTTTTTTGGGCCTTCGGTGGAGAAGGGGGATAAAGACAAGGCGCCTGTGGTTGAGGGTGGGCCTGATAAGGATGGATTTATTCCTGTTAAGTCGAGGGCTAAAGGGAGGGGTCAGAAGTGGGCCTATAAGGATAGACAAAGTGATTAGGGTTTCAATCGTTTTGAGGTCTTGGATAATCAGGCTTTGGAGGAAGGGATTTTTGTTGAGATTTTTTTTGGAACCACTGGTATGGATGTTGGGTTGGATATAGGGTTGGAGCAGGCAATTGTTGTTTAGAATATTTCTCTGGATTTGGAGCAAGGGATTTTTGAGCCTCCTGGGGCCTCTGCAAATGTGCAGGATGATATTGTTTTAGCGGATTTAGCTAAGGCGTTGTTCTCTTCAAGTAAAGGTCGGGGATCATCTCTTGCTTTGGGAGTACTGGAATGCCTTTTCAAGAAGGGCCATTTTGAAAATTCTTCTAAAGTTGGTTGTAAGAAGGATATGGACAAGCTTAAATCTACTAGGTATTTGTTGGTGAAATCTAGTTCTATTAAGACCCTTGAGGCCCACTCCTCTCAACCTTCCTCATGATTATTCTTTCATGGAATGCAAGGGGGTCGAATAGCACTTCCCGTCAAAAGGCTATTCAGGATTTGATTTTGGTTCATTCTCCAGATATCTTTTATGTTCAAGAGACTAAGCTTCAGGTGGACCTCATGCTTCAACATGCTCATTATTTTTGGTTTGTTGGTCGGTGTCAGTTTATTGGTTCTAGGGGAACCTCTAGAGCTTTAGCTCTTTTTAGGGATCCTCGTAAGGTTGTTTCTCGTTGGTGGATTTCTAGCCAGTCTGTTATTTCTGTGGTGGCTTCGGTTTTGGAATCTGGTAAGACTTTTTTGTTTAGTAATGTTTAGGCTCCAATTGACATCTATGGTAAAATCTAGCTTTGGGCTCGTAATAGGTATGTTAGGTCTTGTGCACCTTTTCTGCCTTGGATCTTACTTGGTGATTTCAATTATGTGTTGAGCTTGGAGGAGAAAAGAGGAGGGTTGCCTAAGCTTGGTCCTACTTTAGATCTGTTTCAGACTAATGTGGACTCTCTTGCTATGGTTGATGTTAAACCCTCTAACAAAATATTCACTTGGAATAATAGACGGAGTGGGCCTGAAGCGATTTCTGAGCGGCTTGATCGATTCCTTGTCTCTAGTTCTTGGGTTAGAGGTAGCTTGGTTATTTGCTCTGAGATTCTTGATTGGTGTGGCTCTGATCATTGGCCAATTAATTTTTTTGCTTCATCTTTTCCAAATCCAAAGAATCCACCTTTCAAATTTTAGCTTATGTGGTTGCGTGATTCTTCTTTGGGTGATCTTGTTGCTCAGTGGTGGCGGGATGGAGCCCTTGCATATGGTACAACTATGTATTCTTTGGTTAAGAAGCTCCAATATGTCAAGTATCATCTTAAGTGATGGAATAGGTCATGTTTTGGTAATTTTCGGGTGAGGAAAAGAGAAGCATGGGATCACCTTGTTGTTATTACTCACCAAATTCAGGATTTGAGATTCTCGGAGGCTCTTGGGCATGTTGAGGCCCAAGATCTGAAATTGGTGGAGTCGGAGCTTCATGAGGAGATTTTTTGGAAACAAAAGCCTAGGATTGATTGGCTTCAATAGGGTGACAGGAATACTACTTTTTTCCATCATTCGGTGCAAGCTCGTCAGAATAAGTGTTTTGTTTCTTCTCTTGTTAATTCTGAGGGTCTTTTGATCTCTTTGCAAAAGGCTTTGTCTAGAGAGGCTCGTCAGTTCTACTCTAATCTGTTTATTGAGGATTCACTTCCTGCAGAGGTTGGCGATAATATGGTCCTTTCTTGTATTCCTTCTTTAATCTCTAATGAGTTGAATGCTTCTCTTATTCACCTGGTTACTTTGTTGGAAGTGTAGGAGGTTGTGTTTGGGATGAAGAAGGGGAAAGTTCCTGGCCCTAAAGGTTTCCTAGTAGAATTTTTTGAGGAGTTTTTGGATATTGTGAAGTTGGATTTGTTGGAGCTGGTTCGAGAGTCTCTTCATAGCAAGTAGATGCTTCGTGCCCTGAATGCTACTTTTTTGGTTCTCATTCCTAAGAAGGAAGGTGTTGATAGGCTTGATCTCTTTAGACCTACTGTGCTATGTAATGTGGTGTATAAGATTATTATGAAATTGATTGCTGAGAGGCTTAAATCTTGTTTGTCTGTGATCATTTTTGAGGAGCAAGGCGACTTTGTGGAGGGTCGTCAAATTCTAGATGGGGTGGTGGTTGTGTTTGAAATTCATTCCATGGAAACCTCTAAGGATAGGTCTATGTTTATCAAGTTGGATATGGCCAAAGCTTATGACAGAGTTATATGGAGTTTTCTTCAGAAGATTTTGTTGGCCTTTGGTTTTTCTTCTTATTGGGTGAGCTAGATTTTGAGTTGTGTGACCTCTTCCTCTTTTTCGATCATTGTGAATGGTGAACCTTCAGAGATTTTTGGGGCTACTAGGGGCCTTCGTTAGGGGGATCCACTCTCTCCTTATTTGTTTATTATAATGGCGGAGGGGTTGGGTCGAATTCTTAAATCTCGGGTTTCACAAAGCTTGATTCATGGGTGGTAGTGGGGGGTGGGCTTGCCAACATTTTCTTATCTCCAATTTGTGGATGACACCTCTCTTATGGGTTTGGATCATATTCAAGAGGCCGAATCCTTTAGGAAAGCTTTGGATATCTACCTTGCGACTTCGGGCCAGAAATTCAATGAGCAAAAGTCTTATATCATCTTCTTTAATACTCCTCAAGCTATCTAGTGGTGGATTGCAGCTATTCTACGGTTTCAAATAGGGTCTTTTCCCTTTATCTATTTGGGTATTCCTCTTGATGTTGGTTGTCAGCCCAGGTCCTCCTGGTAGTTGTTGCCTGATAAGCTAAGGCGGAAGTTTACTCATTGGACTCATCGTTGGTTGTTTATAGCTGCTAGAGTGACTCTTCTAAAGTCTGTTATCTAGGCCCTTCCCATCTACAGGTGTTTTGTTCAAGTGGCTCCAATGTATTTCCTTAAGGAATTTGATGCTCTCTCATGTCAATTTCTTTGGAGCGGTAATTTTTTGTCTTCAAAGTGGAGCCTTGTTAAGTCAGAATCTGTGTGTAGACCAAAGCAGGAGGGTGGTCTTGGTTTATGCTCTGCTATTTTGAACGAGCAAGTTCTTGCTGCAAAGATTTACTGCCGATGGTGTACCAATCAGCACCAATTACGAGCTCGTATTCTCAACCATAAATATCTTCGAGGTGTTGTTTCTTTTGATGTTCCTCTTTATCCTCTAGAAGAGAGTGGTTATATGATTTGGCATACTTTGAAAGTGGGGGCCTAGTTGATTAAGCGTGCACTTTTTTGGATCTGTCATTCGGGGTCACAAGCTCTTTTTTGGTCAAATTCTTGGGATAGTCACCCTCCTATTCTCTCTTCTTTTCCTCACCTTCAATCCCTTTGTGATGTTTTTATTGTGGTTGCCTGGGATTTCATGGAGTTTTATAAGTTGGCGCAGCATTGTGGATCGGCTATAGGTTTTCGTTGGAAGCATCCTTCTGAGTGGCCACCTGGAGGGTCTGAGGGGGATAGGCGTGAGCTTTCCCAGCTTCTGGCTTCCCATGTTTGTAATTATTTGAGGGGACCTAATGTCTTGGCTTGGGATGGTTTGGATTTATCTGGAAAGTACTCTGTGTCTGTTGGTTATAAGCATTGGGTAGGTAGTTGTTTGGGGACATTGAGGTCCCTTGGTGGAAGCAAGTTTACACAAGTTTTCATGGCCCAAGTGCAATTTCTTCATGTGGTTAGTGGCTCAAAATCGATGTCTTACGTTGGATAATTTATGTAAGCATGGTTTCCAAGGCCCTTCTATGTGTTTTTGGTGTCGTGGTTGTGAAGAGAGTGTCTCTCATCTCTTCTTCCAATGTTCTTATGCTAGGGAGATTTGGCATTTCTGGTGGAGGGTGTGGAATACGACCTTTTGGCATGTTTGCTCATTAGCGGAGTTTGTGGAACAATGGGGCAAGGCCCCTATTTCTACCTCCTTTCTTCAAGTTGCTTGGGATCTTGGCCCATCCTTTATTAACTAGAACCTATGGTTGGAGAGGAATAGGCGGATTTTTCAGGATGCGTTGTTGATGGCCCTTCACCTATGGTGCAAAATTTTGCATTCTTTGGGGGAAACTATTGTGGCTAAGTGTGATTTGACTATGTCGGTGGACCCTTGTGATGTTGGTTGTAATCATCTTCATCTTCCTCCTTCGCAACGATAAATCATGCGCAACAGATCTAGACATCCTACCCCGAACGTGAATAGGGAGGGAAGATGGTCCCCTCCTCCTCAAGGAGTCCTAAAAAACAACTCGGATGGCTCTTCTTGTGGAAATTCAGGTCATGCTGGCATTGGTGGTGTTGGTCGGGATAGCGCTGGAGATGTTCAGTTTATCTTCTTTATTTATAAGGGTTTTCATATTACTAATAATTTAATCGAGGCTCGGGCCATTTTATTGGTTGTGGAGCGGGGCAGTCAATTGGGATGGTGAAGGATCATATGTGAGTCTGACTCCCAGGTTGTGGTGAACTTGTTGAATAGGCGGCATTTAGATGATGTGAGTTGGCAGTTGGCTTTGATTGTTGAACAAATTCTCACTCTTTGTGCTTCTCTGGAGTATATTACTTTCACTCATATTCCTAGAGAATGGAATGGTGTTGCTGATTGTTTGGCTAAATGGGCTTCTAATCATATTCACGATTGGAATTTGGTGGATCGGGGTCAACTACTTCCGGATTTGTCTCAACAATTGGATCACTTGGTGAAACTTGATAGGGCTATTTAATGCCTTGCTTTGTAACGTTTTCTTGTTTTAATAAAAAAATTACCCCTCCTTAATGTTAAAAGAATTTGACAAATTAAATCCATATAAACACTAATAAAAATCAAAGCGTAAATATACAAAACAATGTTTGTTGGAAAACATATATTATTCATATAAGAATATTAAAAATACAAGAACTATTCCACTGTCTTTATTTTCAATATACATTCATATACCCAATAAAATCCCAAAAAATTGATTCTATTTTTAATAATTTTTTACATATTTTTAAAAATATTAAAACATACATTTTTACATTAAAATAAAACATTTAGCAAGGAAAAAATAATTATTTTAAAAGCATGCAATTCAATAACCATAAAAAATTCATGCCTACACTTTGAAGTGCGTGCCAGACAAGATCATTCAGGCACTTAGCTAAAAGCTAATTCCTTTTTACACAAGTTTAAACAACCTGCATAAAAATTAAGTGCTCAATTAAATTAATTTCAACCTTGATTGCAAACAAAACATAAGCCTGGTTCCTCATATGAAATCCACCTGTTAACGTTTGCAATGAATAGAGTGGAGGAAGAAAATGTTTTATGATGTTAAAGAAGTTTTTGAACCAGTTGACAGAAGCCTTGGGATATCTCTTCAGATTGTCATTGTAGTCAACAAAGTAGAGGCCAATTCTGGATGTGTAACCTGCTCCCCCACTCCCAATTGTCCAGTAGTGACCATGAAAAATGTCCACGCACATCACATCCATCCTGCCTGAGATTTTTTATAAGAAAATCCATAGTCAAGATTGGTGGAGAAATGAACTACAGCCAAATTGCAATAAGGAGTTTATATAAACATATATTTTATCAAGGTTTGAAAGATAGTCTCGGTGATAGCCTATCCTCTTTGTATCTTTCAAGGTCATAGGCAAAGGTAAGAGAATGAATGGTATTTGGCTCGTCCATTCTTGCAGAATATAAAGTGAAATTAGAGAATTTTTATTATTTTGATTATGGATTATTGGAGTGTGATTCGAAATGTTATGTAAAAAGTTTTTATACAATCTAATTTAAAAATAATAATGATAAAAAATAATATAACGACCGTTTCAATGATGATAACAGAAAAATTACCATAACTTATTTATGTAATTCATGAGGCTCCTCAATCCCACAAGAACAATATATAACCATATCGAAGATGGCTGAAACAATAATTATCAACGATCTAAACAATTTTTTAAAAATAATTCACAAATGTTTTTAATTGAATAAAGCAACACCCACCCTGTCAGTAATGGCTGTTGCTCCTCTGAATGCTGCAGCAACGAAAAAAACAAAGTAGGAGAATTTGTTAATGAATAACCAGTGCATAACTGCCAAAAAGAATGAAGTTCTGTGCTCACATTGAAATAAACAGCTTTCTTGTGATAGAAAAAAATATTGTGGTCTCCCGTGAAGACTGATTGACACGAGATTATTCTCGAATCCACCAACCCTACTACTTTTACAGCTCATGATTTCCAAAATTTAGTGGATTTGGATTTTTTTATAAGCATGTTTACTTTTCTCATTATTCAACGAGAGAATCTGAGCCACTTGATTAATCCACCCCTTGTCTCTCTCTAAGCCGGTGGAGATATACTTACCCCACCCATTATCTCTCTCCCAGCCGGTGGAGACATACTTATCTCACCTCTTGTCTCTCTCTGAGATGATGGAGATGATCATATGACCTGTTGTCTCTCTCAGATGATGGAGAAAGAGATATTCTATCTCTTGTTTTTTTAGAGCTCAAGGAAAGTAATTCAAATAGAACTGACAAAATCTTTAAACTTTTTTCAGAAACTGTTTCGACTGGTACAGTCACTGTTTATCTTTTATTGGTGGATGGAATCACCTCACTTCACAATGCACTTAAAACAGACAACCACAACCAAAAATTATAGCTCTTCCTTAGAATTTGTATATAACTCATTAAAAAATGGACTTATTTCTATAATTTAGAATAATCCATCACCACTATAAAAGAAACCATCAATGAATCACACCTATGCCAACTATATTTTCCTCTACAAATTTAACTTAAATTTCATGTTTACTATTCTTAAACTCTCAATTTATCCCTTGTCCATACCTTCTAGATATAGAATACACACCAATAATTACAATAACTATCTATATAAAACAATTAATATCAACTACCAAACAAATTCTAAAACATAGCCAAATTAGTCATAATATTTTTAATGTAAAAATGAAACAATATACCTTAAAGACAATCATATTAAGTAACAATAGATTTTTAAAAAAAATTAATGACTTTGTTTTTAATATAAATTTGTATACCAATAAAATCCAAAAGTTTTGATTAAAAATAAATAAATAAATAAAATTATAATATATTTTTTAATAAAGAACATCCATCTTTACATTAAAAGAAATCATTTAGTCAAAAATAAATAAATAGATCATTAATTTAATTGCATACAATTTGATAACCCAGTAAAAAAATTATACCTAAACTCTGGAGGAAGTGCCAAATAAGACCATTCATGCACTTAGCTAAAAGCTAATTCCTTTGTACAAGAGTTTAAACAACCAGCATAAAAATTAAATGCTCAATTAAACTAATCTCAATCTTGATTGCAAACAAAATATAAGCCTGTTTCCTCGTATGAAATCCACCTGTTAACGTTTACAATGAATAGAATGGAGGAAGAAAATGCTTTATGATGTTAAGAAGTTTTTGAACCAGTTGACAGAAGCCTTGGGATATCTCTTCAAATTATCATTGTAGTCAACAAAGTAGAGGCCAAATCTGGATGAGTAACCTGCTCCCCACTCCCAGTTGTCCAGCAGCGACCATGCAAAATATCCACGCACATCACATCCATCCTGCCTGAGAATTTTATTAAGAAAATCCACAGTCAAGATTGGTGGAGAAATGAACTTCAGCCAAATTGCAATAAGGCGTTTATAAACATATATTTTATCAAGGCTTGAGTTTTACTTGATGGCAGCAGAAAGGTTTGAAAGATAGTCTCGGTGATAGCCTATCCTCTTTGTATCTTTCAAGGCCACAGGCAAAGGTATAAAAATGTTATTTGGGTCGTCCATTCCTGTATCAGGAGACACAAAAATAATGATAAGAAGTATAATATTTTTTTATTATTTTGATAATAGATTATGAAATGTGATTTGAAAAATTGATATAAAAAAATTTACGCAATCTAATCCAAAAACAATTGAATGATAAAAAATAATATGACTGACCATTTTCAGTGATCATAACAGGAGGATTGCCATAACGTTGTTTGATGTAATTCATGAGACTCCTCAATCCCGTAGGGACAATGTATAGCCATATCGAAGATGCCTGAGATAATAATTATCAGCAATCTGAACAATTTTTTAAAGAAAATTTGACAAAGAACATATCATAGTGGAAATGTTTTTAATTGAATAAAGCAACACCCACCCTGTCACCAATGGCTGTTGCTCCTCTGAATGCTGCAGCAACATAAAAACAAAGTAGATTTTGTTAGAATGAATAACCAGTGCATAACAGCCAAAAAGAATGAGGTCAAGCCTGTCTCCATTAGTTCTGTGTTCTCATTGAAATAAAAAACTTTCTTGTGCAATAAAAAATTATTGTGGTCTCCCGTGAAGATTGATTGACATGAGATTATGCTCTAATCCATCAACCCCACTACTTTTACAGCTCATGCTTTCCAAAATTCAATGGATTTTGATTTTTTTAGCATGTTTACTTCTCCCATTATTCAACGAGAGAATCTGGGTCACTTGATTAATCCACCCCTTGTCTCACTATAGGCCGGTGGAGATATACTTACCCCACCCATTGTCTCTCTCCTAGCCGGTGGAAACATGCTTATCCCACCCCTTGTCTCTCATTGAGCTGGTGGAGATAATCATTCAACCTCTTGTCTCTCTCAGATGATGGAGAAATAGATATTCTATCTCTTAAGGAAAGTAATTCAAATAGAATTGACAAAATCTTTGGTATTCGAAATTTCAAACTTCATTTTCAGAAAACTATTTTAATTTGGATTTTTATTTTCAACTGATATCATGATATTATGATAAGGTCATTGTTTAATAAGATCATTTTTTATAATAGTTATTTTATGTCTTTATATCTAAATTAGAAATGTTAACACATCACATACTATTTTTAAAATTTTAGTTTTGACTTTTTTTAGTTAATTTAAATATTACAATTTAGTAATGTTCAGAGATATTTTATAATAAGAACAAAAAATAGATATTTTATAATAAAAACAAAAAGTAAAAGATAATGTTGTGAAGATGTTTATAATAATTATTATCTATTGCTTTAAATTTCACAATTATTTATACATCAAAATAACTCCAAATCAATATCTAATTTTTAAATAGATGTTTTCAAAATATCTACACTAATTTATATATAACTAAAAGATTCGGGGCGGGGCGGGGGACTTAGTTCGATTGACTAAAGTATCATAGGCAAGAAGTCACAAGATCTAGTCTCTTTCCAAACCCGTGGTACTGAAGGGCATGTTGCCCACCAGATGCACTGCAGGTTATAAAGAAATGAATACCCAGCCAATTTCTGCAGTCTAAAAAAACTTAGAGATTTAAAAATCTATATGCATAAAATTATAAAGAGAAGTAGTAGTATGGTTATGAAAAGAACTAACGGAGGGTGACAGCCCCAGAATCCGCGAGAGAATCGTTGAGGAGGACTCCAACGATATTTGTTCTGTTGCTACTGGCATAATACGTTGTATAATGGTTGATACCCACAAAATCCAACGATCCTTTTACCAGATTTGATTCTTCAGCAGAGAACTTTGGCAGCCGATTTCCTACCCTTTCTCTCATAGATGTCGGATATGAGCCAAAAAAGATTGGGTCCATAAACCTGCATATATTCAATGATTATATCAACAATGATACAACTTTTTATTTTATATTATTGTCTCATAGTTGTTATCCATTTAGAGTTACCAGCCAAACTGGAAATCCTGGGCTCTCTGTGTAGCGGCTATGTCCTCTGAAGAATTGGAAGCGGGCTCATACCACATCACATCGAAAGCAATCCCAATTCTTCCACCTTGCTTTGCCTGTGAATTTTTAATTAATTAATCATATATCTAATAGAATTATTGAATTTTAGTGCTGTTAATATACGCACCTTATACTTGCTTCTGTATATTTGCACAGTTTTGGCATGAGAAAGAAGAACATGGTGGCCGACAATGTAAGGCTCGGTAGCAGAATTTCCTGCAGTGCAAAAGCTACGGAGGAGAATGGAGCATCTTCCCGGTGCTTGCAGACCCACATCGTATCCCTGAATGGCGAAGGTGTGGGGCTCGTTGAATGTCATCCAATTCTTTACTTTGTCACCGAATTTCTCAAAGCATGTTTCTGCAAACTTCACATAATCTGCCCTGCACAATCAAAGATAGCATTCCATGACTGTCTAGTACTTGTCCTAGAGACTGGAATAGTCTTAAGGATTATAGAGGGTCCAAGAGGTTTCAGTCTAAGATTCAAAGATTCATGTTTTTTAATGATATAAAAAAATTTACAAATTTTCATATTTATTTTGAAGAGGGTGGAAGAAATGGAGGATTACACAATTTTGGAGTCAAGCCAGCCATTGTAGGCATCTTCCAGTGCTTGAGGAAGATCCCAGTGATAAAGCGTCACATATGGCTCGATTCCTAATCCAGAAACATAAAACTTAGATCATTTCCTGTTACCAAGCTTGTAACAAGGTCCAATGAATTTAAGTTAGAAATACCTTTCTCCAAAAGTGCATCTATGAGCTTAATGTAATGATCCACTCCCGCTTGATTGATTACTCCACTGCCATCTGCCAGACCGCCTCTCGACTGGTCAGTATTCTTTCCAAATTATATTTGATAAAATAAAATACTAATATGTGGGCTTAGCTTACTGGGAAATATGCGCGACCAAGATATAGAAAATCTGTAGGCGTCCATCCCCATGTCCACCATGAGCTGAACATCCTCCTACAAAATTACTCATTTTTTTATATTATATTATTTTTTCAGAGGAAGAATATAAAAAATCACATGTAGTCAATATATTGGTTGTTTACGGTTAAAACAGATCATATGTAATAAATTTTTGCATACAAATGACTGATTTATTTTAATCAATGTACCCATTATTTACTGTTGGAGAGGACCTCACACCCAACAATCAGTGTATTGACTAAATTATTTAGAAAAAGTCCATTCAAATGGTTTTTAACACCCAACATAGGTATTGTAAACAATGCATCTATTGTTTAGTGTTCTCGCATGTAACAATGAATGCATTGATTAAATTGTTTAAAGAAGGAAATTTCAAATGGGTTCTTACACAACTCATACATTGTCATTAATGCATCCATTCTTTATTGTTGAAACAGATCTCCTATGCAACAATCAATACATTTACAGTTGAAACCGATTTCACATATGAAAACCAATACTTTTGATGTTAACAGATTTTACATATAATAACCAATACATTGATTAATTTTATTAAAAAAAACATTTCAAATGAATTTCTAACAACTGATACATTGTAATCAATATACCAATTATTTACTATTGAAAAGATCTCGCATATTACAACCGATACATTGACTAATTTATTAAGAGAGGGACTGTTAAAATGAGTTTCTATACAACTGACACATTACAATGCACCGAACTTCTAGTATTGAAGTGGGTCTCGCACGGTGCATTGACTAAATTGTTTAGAGAGGCTATTCAGATGAGAACGAAATTTTCTTACTTTATATCGATGATATTGGTCCACTGCAACATCCGCATTGCTGAAATCAGTCACCCTTCCTGCCATAAAATATTTCAGAGCATTAGTGTCAAATTTGTCAATGGACACGAGCGCAACAGTCAATCTTTTAAGGGCTCATACTTTGAGCGAACTAATTTCTCATGATTACAAATTGTTCGCTGGACTATTGCTCATACGATAAAAATAAAAATCAATAGAAATTAATCAAAATCGATATTGTAAAAATATGAAATGAAAATTAGTTTGTTAGTTTTTAGATTTGATAATCTAAATATTTTTTTATTAATATTTTGGATCATATTTTATAATTTATCATTACAATGAATTATATGTTAAGAGTAAATTAATTATACTGTGTCCGTACAGACCATTTATGGGGCCTACAGCTGTCCAGTACACCACCTTCTCTGTCCAAACGACCTTCTTTCAGCGGTCCATAATAAATGTATGAGCTAACTGCTTGACTCGGTAGATGTAGAATTTATTGTATATTTTCCTGTAAATCTAATGCATGAGCCTGTAATCTTAGCCCCTCAAATCTGTTCTGTTTTGTTTCTCTATTTCTTTTCACTATATGATTTTTCTTTTCTACTTAGTTCATCATGATGATGAATCATGGAGAATGATCCAAAACGTTGATGAAAAAATTTGTTTACATGATCAAATCTATAAACTAACAACGCTAATTTATCATGAACTGTGAAAACTTCATGCATTTAATTAATTTCAAGTTTTTCAATTTGATGGAGTAAGTATTTTTCTATCAATATTTTAGATCATATTCTAAATCTATCATCAAAATCAAAATAATATGATCCATTATTTTTCTTTCCTTTGACTATCTTCATTCTTATACTTCATGCTTCATGATCAAAATCTTGATGATAATGAAAAAATATTTACACCATAAAATCCAAAAACTCCAACAAAAAAATTCATATCTTTCATTAAAACATATATAAACTACTTACCAAATCGATGAGAATAAATGTCCCATACACTCGGTCCTCTCCCATCTTCTTTCACTGCTCCCTCATACTGCAAACTCACAACTTCAACAACCATTCAAAATAACAGACCTTAACAATCAACATACACGAGTTCGAATCCCTGGAGTACTATTTACCTGGAATGCTGAAGAGGCCGTGCCAAACACAAATCCTGAAGGAAAACTCTTCCGGCTGATCTCTGATTTAGCAAGAGTGGAGGATGGCAGTATCATAAATGAGAACATAATCATCAGCGCCAAATTAGGGATACTCATCTTATTTACTGTATTTGCACTGATGGTACTCCTCCAAAATAGGACCACTGTATTGCCCACTATATATAGTTGTCCAAACTGGAACAAGCTATTTTTACCCAAGACAGACAAAGGGAACCGAATAATCCTTATAATAGCTGTAAACTAGTGGGCGATATTGGATTTACACCAAATTCTGACAATTTTGTGGCCCACACGTTGTGGGCAATGTCCAACCCAAACCCCTTTCTCACGCCACTTCATTCACACGCAAGAACTTAAGTCTAATTTCATTATGCTATTTGTTGAATGCTTCTATTGCCGTATTTGACCTCCCACGGATTTACTTCCACACAATGATATCCAGACTTTAGAGGAAATTTAGGGTGTGGTTTTTATGGAGGTGTTATGATTTTAAAGAGGGTTTTTTTAATTTGTGGATTATATATTTTTAGATTTTTTAATAATTATATGTTATGATATTAATTTTAAAATTTGATTACGTAATTTTTAAGTCAAATTTGTTGATTTATCTTTTATGAGTAGTGGTTCACATGAATCCAATTCAATCCAATTCACATGAAAATAAATGGTCCACTTAAAATTCATTACATTCAGATGAGGTACATAAAAATGAAAGGTCGAAAAAAAATCACTCATTTCAATATTACTTTGATTCAAACAAGTTTAATCATAAAAATAATCCAAAAGTCAAACCCATTTTACTTGTTACTTCATCTATAAAACCTAAATGAAAATTCTCTTTTTGAAATAAAATAAAAAATTATTACGTCATGAAACCTCCCACTAGAAGAATAAATTTAAAGCCATACATGGGACCGCTTGCTTATTCCAAGTTGCCTACAATCTTGTTTTTAGCGACGGCGTTGTATTATTTGTGATTTTGTTAATGATGACTCAAATAACTCGGAACGGATTCTCATTTATTTAGTGGTGTTGCTTTCATGAAAGGGGAATGGCGTCTTGACTTAGTATACCTTAAACCTGGAAGCTATCTTAATTTCTTTTCTTATTTGAAATATAGGTTAAAAGATTACACGGTTTCCATAGTCAATGAAATGATCTTTGAGTAGTACAATTTTAAATTGTCGGTAGAATTTGTTTATTCAGTGATATAATATTGTAGAAGAGAGTGTATTTTTATTTTTATGATTTATATTATTTTTTATAGATATTTTTATCTATGGTTTTAATTTTTAATATATTTGTTGATTTGATTTTGAAATGAATATTTTGATATACTAATTTTTTTAGTATAAAATATTTTTTATTTTGTTTCTAATATATGGATATAATCACATTCATAATTTTTAAAATTTAAATCTTTATTTTTCAAGGTTAATAATTGTAACATATTCAATATACATATTATAATAGTTCAAATTGTAATTCTAGAGTTGAGTATTTAAAGGCGTCATTGTAAGACACTTTCACATTAGATTGAGATATATTGTAAAGGAATCAAAAGATTACTACAAGAGGATCTCCCTCACAAGAATTAATTGTTGGTTGATTTTCAACTTCAACATAATCACAATCAACAATGTGGCATTCATTGTCATCTTCACAGTATGTTCTATCAATCACAACATATATCGGACAAAGTTGGTACCACACATCTACTTGCATCAAACCTCAACATAGTCAACAATCAACTCATTGACATTTGTTGTCATCACTTATCTCTTTTTTCATTACTACTAAGTCCACCTAGAGGCCTAAATCATGATTATGGAGGTTTCATACTTCAACACTCACTTAATAGGTTTCCAATAGTGCTCTCTAGTGGGCCAAATCACAAGTGTAGTCTTGTCCTTGTATGAAAGATTGGTCTATTATAAAGGGCATCATGCCACCCGAGATAGAATCACACTAAAGGTGGACCAAATCACAAGTGTAGTTGTGTCCTTGTAAATGCCTAAAAATATATAGGCAAACGTGGAAAGTTCAATGATGATATGACAAACTAACACATGACCCATGTGGCATGAAAATGGTTTACTCTCTACAAATTTCCTAACTAGTGGTAGTGTCTAGCTAGCTCATAAGACACATCAACCTTTTCTTGCATGCTTGTTAACCTCTTGCTTAACCTTTGTCCTTCATTTCCCTTTAAAACTTATGTTTTGCCCCTTAAGTGATAATATCGCCAAGTTATTGATTTGAATCACACACAATATTTTAGAATTTCTTATGTCATTTTGAAATCACTCCATTATTGGTAAGACAAACAATTATGTAAATTAAAATTATGTGAACAAATTTTTATATTTGTACATCTTGGCACTATTTTAGGTGTTTGAACTCTTATTTATCTAATCTTAGAGTGTAGACAATATTGTTAAACTCTGGTTCTACTTCACCCATCATGGTTTTGAATAGATCTAATAGGTGAATTTTTTATATTTTGGGGTCTTCTATCTAAGAAAATGTATATTATTTTTGTATATGTTTTCATTTAAGCACTAGCAACAACTTCTTTTATTTTTTTCATTGCTTGTGGAGGAAGGTACCACTTTCATTTAGTTGTCCACAAATCCCACAATATTATTGTTGCAATTCATCAATATCATACAACCTTTAGGATTTTATTTAGTCATTATTCTAGAAATTTCTCAATCAACAACTCTCAAACTCTTCATACAATAGTAGTCTTTTATCCTTGATATTCCTTTTGTATTATTTTATTTGTTCCTCATGTCATCCCTATTGGGAATTAAGTGTCTCAACCTTTGTAAGTACTTGATTTAATTATTTTATTACTCACCTTTTTCTTGTAATTTATATTATATTTAATTGATATTTGTGCTCCACCTCAAATAAGATGCTTAAATTTTTTATGGAATTGAATGTGGTGTTGATACTATTGTATGAGTTGTAAGTCAACATACAGTGGATATATTTAGAAAAATTGGAGCACCTCTCATTTGTGGGATACTATGACAAGTTATGATGGTATCTTATGATGCATAAGAGCCAAGAATAGGTCTAGTTACTTTGGAATCATGAGATGCTGTGACAAGATTTATTATTTATCATATGGTGCCTATTTTGAGGCAAGAAGTTATGACAAGTTGGGTGCCCATGTTGAGTGTGTCAAACTAGGAGTTACAAATTATTTATTTATTTATTATCTTTAGTGGGTAATAAGGAATCTTCATGGGTGGAACTAAAAATTGTGTCAAAGTTCGGCACCACCTTTTGGGGGGTTTTTGACATAGTTTTGAAAACCATATTTTATTTCCCAGCTTGTTTGAATTGGTCTATAAATTGGTACAGCTTGAGGAAGTGGTTTTATATGATCTAATTTGTAGGTACATAAGTGTTATCAGAATGTAACCAAAATTATTCCAAGTTTATTGTTGGTGAAATACTCTTATAAAGACTTGTATTGTAAGTGTATTGTAAGTGTATTGTAATCCTCTTTCATATTTGATAATAAATTGTGCAATTTTTTGAGTGTGGGGTTTTTATATTAAAAGGGTTTTCCCCAAGTAGATCACTAAACATCGTGGTATAACTTTTTATCTATTTAAGTTTGTGTTTCTTTACTTTATCTAATAATTTTAGATCATATTTTATTTTTTCTATATAGCTCATCCCTTCAAAATTAGCATAAGAAGTTGTTTTTGAATACCTTTATTTCTTACAAATAGTAAATTAGAGCCTGGTCACCTTAAGTTTAAGGTGCTAGGTAGAGATTTTTAGAGCTAATCATTATTTGAGTGGGATCTTGTGCAAAAGGAGAACTTTATGATCTTTATTGTAGGAAATAAAGATGGAGATTACATCAATGATATTTGAGGTAGAAAAAATTTTAGACACGAACTTTGAGATGTGGAAATTGAAAATGGAATATATATTGATTGACCATGATCTGTGGGGTGTTGTTAATGTAAATGTTTAGAGCAATATGGATGCTTCTCAAGCATCTTAGTATGATGTAATAGATCAAAGATTAAAGAGTATATAACCATATTGTTCCTTATAGTTTTTGTTCTTATAAATTATCATGAAGAACCACTACAAAACATTTATAAAAAAATGAAAGAGATCTACCAATCCAAATCCTTGGTGAATAAAATGTTCTTAAGGAAGAAGCTATATTCCTTGAGGATGAAAGAAGGTGGGTGAAAAAAAACCACTTGGAAGAATTCAATCTGTTGGTTCCTTAATTAAACTCTATGGGTCTAAATATGGATGAAGAGGAAAGATGTCAAGCTTTGTTGTGTTCATTGTCAAACTCATGGGATAACCTAATCATGCCATTGGGAACACTTATACACAATATACACTATGGGTAGAGATTTTTTTTGGTTCTTGTTTCTAAACAGATGAGGAGGAAGGTCTCTATAAGTGCCAAAGAGGCCTTAAGTGTTCAAGGAGGGAAAAAATAAAAAGGCATTTACACCTTGGACAACTCAGAAGCTAAGACCATCTATCACTTACCCATCCTTTTTCCTTAATCATAAAAGTAATGTTCTTGACTTCTTGTTTGTCTTGAGCATAACATTTCTCTTGGACATCTACCAATTTTGAACATAATGATACTACTTTATACTTCAAGCTTTGTATCGACAAGGTTTCTTCGGCCATTATGATCTCTATTACCTTTTGACAATCCTTTTAGATCTTTAAGGTTAACCCCATTTCTTAGCCTATTTCAACTTAATAGAGTTTTCAACCTTTCGGGTATGTGCAGGATCATCATGGAAAAAAATGGGCCCTTAAGTGGTGATGAAAATTCAAAAAAAATAGAGTTAGGCAAATTGACGTAAAAAATTGAATAAGTTATCTATATTATTTCAAAAATATGTAAGAATAGAATCTGTAGCAAATTGAATGTAGTTTCTAAACTACTAAGTTTTTTTTTTTAAAATCTATTTGGTGAAAATTTGAAATTTCAATGCAGTAGTACTTAAATTTTAAGGAAAAAAAAAGAAGTAGGTGTTTGTTTGACCACCCTAACTACAATAAAATGATGATATTTTTTTATAATATTTTAGATATAAGTAGAGGACTCATGTCCTGATGTGATGCATATTTTTTTGTAATTTTTTTTCCAAGTAAATAATTAATTATGAATTTTTTATTACAAATTTTAAAAAATATAAAAAACTCGTATGTCTGACCACCTTAACTTGGTCAAAACTTCATGAAATTCAATTTTTTTTAATCCTATAGTATATGAAGCATAGAATGTGACACATGTTTTGGATTCAAAAAATGTGATACCGTTTGAAAGATATAGATGTTTTTCAATCAGCCTATCAATCAAGACTTTAGTCGTAATTCAAATAGAAAATGAATAATAATTATTTATTATATTCAAAATAAAGCATAATTTATATTGGTGGAAAGTTGAGAAACTCCTTTAAAAACCCTTTTCGTTTCATCAATTTAGGATTAAAAAAAAGTCGTCAACCACATGGGCGAAGTCTAGAAAAGCAAGGCAAGTTGTTAAACATGTTTTTTGTGTTGACTTCTTAGGATTGGCATGTCCTAGCCAAATTTTGAAGCAAACCTGAAGCTAATCCCTAGGTAGTAGGGTTTATGTCAGAGATATCAAATCGGATATCTGATTTATTTTATATATGATTTTATATAATTTTTTATTTTATATAAAAAATGTAATATAGTTTTTAATATATAATTTAAAAAATGCAATAAATAGTTTATAGTTTATTTTAATATATCTAGTTGAGAATATACAACATAGTTTATAATTTAATATATAATATATAATTTATGATAATCTCTTATGGAATTATGTATAATATATAATATATTATATTATTATGTATAATATTTATATATTTTAGTTAATGTATAAATATTTATATATATATATATATATATATATTAAGTTAATATATAAAATATTATATAACTAATTAATATTACTAATATATTAAATATTTAAATATTATCTCTTTCCCTCTCTCTCTCTCTCTCCCTCCCTCTCCCTTTCCCTCTCTCCCTCTCCCTCTCTCTATCCCCTTCTTCCCCTCTCCCTTCCCCTCCTAATTATCTCTCCCTCTCTCATACCCTTCTCTCTCTCTCTCTCTCTCTCTCTCTCTCTCTCTCTCTCTCTCTCTCTCTCTCTCTCTCACCCTCTCCTTCCCCTCTAATTATCTCTCTCTCTTTCCTCTCTCTTTCCTTCTCTCCTCTCTCCCTCTCTCCCCTTCTTCCCTCTCCCTTCCCCCTCCTGATTCTCTCTCTCTCCCATTCCTCCCCTCTTCCCCTCTCCCTTCCCCCTCCTAATTCTCTCTCTCCCTTTCCCTCT
This sequence comes from Sequoiadendron giganteum, assembly GCA_007115665.2. Taxonomy (NCBI): domain Eukaryota; kingdom Viridiplantae; phylum Streptophyta; class Pinopsida; order Cupressales; family Cupressaceae; genus Sequoiadendron; species Sequoiadendron giganteum. The sequence continues at coordinate 48,921,173 of CM021109.1, forward strand.
AACTTTCCCTCTCCCTCTCATTGTCTCTCTCCCCTTCTTCCCCTCTTCCCCTCTCCTTTCTTCCCCTCTTCCCCTCTCCCTTCCCCCTCCTAATTATCTCTCTCTCTGTATCTCCCTTTCCCTCTCTCTCCTTCTCTCTCTCTCTCTCTCTCTTGTCCACCCTCCACCTCCTAATTACTCTTGGGTGTATGTGTGCAAAAATTGGATATCCAATTTGAATGACTTTAAAATGACCTTTTTGGTTTTATATTAGTCGACCCAAATCAGATATCCGATTTGTTTTACTTTGGCTTGGGAATTGCTATGGAGCAATGTACTGACACCCAACCCAAAAAAAAGTCAACTCAGGATTTTTGTGTTTTTTGGCAAGTGCAAAATGCTACTTTTTCATATCGCCACATTTTGGAACATCATGATCCTGCACATGCCCCTTCTTTTCCATATAATGGATCAAACCTCAATAGTAGAAGTTTATAAGTATTCTACAAATCATTCAAGATTTGGTTTACCACTTTTTCCAATTCGGCTACAATAATATATTATGCATTCATTCAATTGAAAGTCTCATAATATGATCATGGTTTACACAACTGAGACAACCTTCTCAGGAATAATAAGCAACTACTTCACACAATATATTATTTAGGACCGAAATCCTATAAATGAAATTTCTAACCAATGTTGGTTACCTTGGCTAGTTTGTTCACCATAGTATCATGTCAGTTTCGCCGACATAGATAGATTAAACTATCTTGTGCTCTATCGCTCCCCTTCTAGAATCTCAAGAGAGTATACATGTCCTTCCAATGATGGCATATAGTCTTCATTTCCTGGCACACTGGACAATATCTTGATATATACTCTGCAACATATTCACTCATCTTTTCCAGATTATAGTGGTTTCTCATAACTTTTTCATTCTAATGTCCTAACTATGACATCAATTCCCTCGTTTCATTCCTTAATCCTCCAAAAATTTAGGTACATAGGTTCTTTTACATCCCATAATAGTCTATTCTTTGACTATGTGAAAACCTATTTTGTGGTCGCATGCCACTTTTAATTCCCAAGTAATAATGGTTAGGAGTTTTTCAAAGATAAATCTCATTTATCCTAGGACATCCATGCCTTGGACTTCTTCCATCCTTGGATCATTTCCAAAGATGTAATTCAACTTTCAACTCAATCTAACTTTCCCAATAAGAATTGGTACTAATTTTGAGTAATAATCCTCATTTATTCATGTTGGTTCCTAAAAGATATCAAATTAAACGACCTACCTAATTACCAAGAATGAATGTTTCCGTAATTACTCCAAATCATGAGTAATCTAGATCTTTCCTTACCTATTTCTTAGGCCATGATCTTCCCTTTCATGATCAATTTATCTGCCTATCCTTTTCTAAGGCATTAATGATAATAGCAATTTGATCTTTCAATCAAATATATGTATGGTATGGTGTGATAATAGGTCTTAATCCTTGACCTTTCCATTATTTTTCTCCAAAAATTCCAATACCTTAAACTTGTGGTCATGAAATACATGAGTTAATTGACATCATGACTTACGAAGAAGTCAAAAGTTCTTCCAAATCAAAAATATGTTTGCGATTTTCATTGGTTGGGGTACTTAATCTAATTCAATCCACTCTCTTCCATCCCCCCTTGGATTTTCCACAACATTTGATCAACTCAAAGTTGAATTCCTAGCAAACATTTTATTTCTCGAAATGATTTATCATTCCTTATTGTTGGCTTCCTATTGCCCTTTTCTTGCCCTCATGGCATACCTTGAATATACTTATTCCCAAAATTAGATTCATCACTAATCTCTAGTCTTATAGATTCAACAATTGGATCGTCAATAAAGAGATCTATTGAATAATTAACAACTTTACAAGTTAAGAGGCACTCTAATATACCAATTCTATTTTCCAAGTAACCCAATATATTTTTGTGGAGGAATTTCCATATCTGTAAAGCTTCTTTTGTTGATGTACCTTTCAACTTAGAGCATTGTTTCCTTATAACTTCTATTGATTTGACACATAGTGTTACATTGTATCCCATTTCCTTTTGGAACCTCTAAACATATGTTGGTTTTCGTTGACACGTTGGTGAGTTCAATTTATATTCCAACCAATCTATGTACTTTCCAAACCTTTGTCTAATTGGTCCAATTTACCTTTTCAGGTTTCTTTCTCACAATCACCTTTTCGAGCAACGTTGTCCCAATTCTTGGTAACTTATTCTCTCATAACCTTTTAGAGATACCAAGGTTGTTCGGTTCCTTTCCTCATCTTAATCAAATCTAAATTGATCTCATCAATTTTGGTTGTTGAAACTATGTCCACTTCATTGATTACTTCATTTTTGACCATTTTGGTCTCTTCCCTTATTCCAAGGTACTATCTCCTTTCTTGCAAGATCTTAGCCTTGCACATAAATTAGATTCTTGTCAAGAGTTCTCCAACCTCTTGGATACTCCTTCATTAACTATCTACTTCATTTGAAGTTTCCAATTTATGCCAATAATATAGACTCATAGATTCGTAGCATTCATACTAAATCCAAGAATCCTTGACTCTTTGTAGCTATAGATTGCTATCAATAAGGGAGATTCTCTCAATCCTCTCCATCCCTCAAAGTTATATAGCTATCTATTAGGGTGAAGGTACCTTTTGGTTATCCTTCATAACCTTCCTACATAACCTGATTGCATAATCTTCCACAATCCAAGGTATTATCATAATAAGTTGTTGGTTTAGGAGTTTCCAACTCTAGGAATGACTCTTATCTAGTCCCAAACTTAAACAAGTTTCCAAGAATCTCATCTTCCTTTTCATTTCCCCATGTTCTTTCTTCTTGCCATCTTGGCATAAGAACTTTTCTACCATTATCTTCCAATAAGGTTTATGCGTTGTTTTCATAATGAGCTCATAGGTTCTAGAGCTAAACCTGGTAGCTCTAATACCACATGTAACAACCCAGTTGTTCTACTTAGTAAAATTTCCAATGTTTTCACCTTAAGTGAATAAACCATGATGTCATAACATGGCAATAAAAAAGTTTCTTCCCATAATGTAAATTACATGCATATTTCAATTAACACCATTTCCAAACTTCCATTGCATTCCATTGTAATTTCACAAATCTTTCCAAAACATAGATGTCATATTGAATGAACTCAAGTTAATCTTTCATGATTACATCCTTCCATATAAATGGGCACATGATACATATATAGCTCTTATGAGCTTCATCTAGCAATAGATATACAAACTGGTCATAATGTTGTTGCATTGACGCATACATTTTGAATGTCCTTGCTCATTGGTGCAAACTCTCCAGTTGTCCTTGATACTGGCATAAACATCCACAAACCTCGGTTGCCGACTAATGAGGAGAAGCATCACTCAAGTGCTTTTCTACCAACCACCTCATAACAAATTCTTATTCGAGCTTAATATTGTGTCCTACAAACCAAAACCTAATCATACAGTAAATACTCCTACAAGTATGAAAAATCTTTAACTAGAATGCATAAAAGAAACACAGTGAAACAACAGTGTAAATAATGGCAACTTACAACTTACACTACTTTGGCCAAAGTATTCTCACTTAGTACTATGAGTGGCAGTCCTCACATTCACATAGACTACTATGGCTCGGTTTGGGCTACGACCATTCTTATACTATGCCTAGGTAATTTCCTCCAATAGGTAATCTTTAACCCCAAAAATAACCTACTCCTCTTTTTTCCTAAAACACAATGGTAACTACCTGTAGACACCTAAATTTGACTTATTACATTTAGTCAAATTTATCCCTTTCGGCTTCTCCATTGATATTAATCAAATTACTTATCTGATTAATATTTCCTCTTTTCCCTAACATCCCTAAGGTATTTAATTCAATAAATTAAATATCTTATCATTAGCCTTTTCCTCTCTAAATTAAATAAATGTTCTCATTTACTTAATTTAGTCGTTTAACCTTTATGCATTTAAATCAATTTTAAATTCATAACTTTCTCTCTCCTAGTCCCATCCTCCATAATCCACTCCTAATTTGGATTAATCTAATTAATCTATAATTATGGATGTGCACACCCTTAATTGGGATTAATGTTGCATCCCCCATCATACCCCACTTGCCTTAATCTTCTTCTTATCACCTAATCCCTTGTTTGCACAACTTAATCACTTAATTAGGTCTATTTAATCCCTATGCCATTTATGGAATTTCACAAGTCAACCCTTTCATTAAATGCTTCCCTTTTTGGAGAAGGCATCCCATTCCCAAGGTGAATTTTTAATTCACTTTTATTCTTCCAAGGACTTTCAAGGAATTTTTAATTCCTTAAAAGTCATTTCACCCACACAAGGACAAGGGTTCCCTTTATGAGGAGATCTTGTCCAATTCCTAGGTACTATGAAATTACTTCCACCTCATGTCCTTCTTGCCATGTCATCCACCACATGCCACAAGGAGAGGGCTTGTGAATGCACAATTCATCCAAGCCCTTGATCTTATCCAAGGTGGCTTCATCTTGACCCTCCATTTCTTAAGAGGCCTTTCCCCTAAAATTAGAGGATTTGGCTCTCATTTGACATTCATTCATTCACTCAACACTTTCATTCTCAAGCAATTCAATCACTCACACTTGCATCCACCATTGTTGACAGCTTTGAGCTCATTTTGCATCAATTTGATTCATCTATCCGCATACCCACATTGTCCATTGCAATCCTCATCTCATCCACATCATTTTGCATCCATTTTTGTGCCATTACTATCGAAGGAGTGCACACAACTGGACAATCCATAGGGCCAACCAAAAGATCAACTTGAGCAAGGTGATATCTTTCCTTTTCTACATTTGTTCAAGTTCAACAAAAGCCCTATTTGAGGTGGTGTTGTGATTTTTACTTCCTTGCATTTTTTTTGTATTTTGCAATTTAGGTTAAGTAGATTTTCACTGCGCACATTTCTAGCTCACCTGGTGGGACCCACGTCATGGTTTGTTTCTTTCACGTCCTTTGTTGTTTTCCTTTTGCAGGTCAAAATTTCAGTTAAAGGGGCGGAACTATATATAGGGGCGAATTTGCTTGACTTACAAGGCCGAATTTGACAGAAGGGCGAATCTTCCCCCTACATAGGGGCGAACCTGCGTGAAAGGGCGAACCTAACCCCTATATAAGGGAAAACCTACAAACGGGTGAATCTGCCTCCCGTACAAGGGAGAATTTGCAAAAGGGTGAATCTTCCCATTGCACAAGGGCGAATTTGCACTTCAATCTTAGGCAAATCTGCTCAATACAGAGGTGAATTTGAGGTAAAACCAGAGACCCATTTGTTACCATTTTTGGCATTCTTGCTTTCAGTTTTGGGTACTAATCTGCTAACTCGTGTTGTCGATGAGTGTGTTTGATTTCACTAACATTTGGTGCAATTGTCCTCCATTTGGCCAAGGCCAATGGCACAAGACTACTGACACTTTTCTGCAGGATGAATGGTCGAAGAAAAGTAGTTAGTTGTTTGTTGTTTTTCATACTAGTTAGATGCACATAGTTTAATTAGGGGGGTCAATACATAACTTTTTGTTGTGCTTGTGAGGGAGTTGCTGACGTATTCTCTCCCCTTGCGCCTCTCGATGATCCTGGGTGACGAGAAATTACAACTCACTCTTGTCTAGTCGAGTCCACCCAGAAGGTCCTAGTGCGTCAAAGCTCTCCCCTTGCGCTTTGTGCGAGCCTAGGGACCAGCCGAGACGTCTAGTATCTTCTTCCCTTAGCGGGACCTGCCTAGGATTTCATCACCCGGGGGACGATCCCAACCACGCGTTATCGATGGGGTATACAAGGGGGGGAGTGAAATTTGTACCTCAATCTAGTCACATCGTGTCTGGTAGAGCATTGAAGCTAGGGTGATACCTAAATAAGACATAAAGAGTTGGTCTAAGTCTCCAATACCTCACTGGGGCTCCCGACTCATGCTTGTGACAGGTTGGTGTTCACGATTTGGGCCCCACGTACCGTGTGTATATCGAGGACTCACGAGATAGCATTGTTTAGCCTAGATAGAGACCCATGTTTTGGTCATGGCTTGGTGTAGTGCAGGGGATGTGGATCATACCCTGAATTTACTCACCATATACTCTCTTGGGTTGAGATAGAAATCCTCGTGGTGGACTTTGATAGTCCTTGAGTGAGAGCGTGAAGGTGAGCCTATGGTGTCTGTTAATGACCCTGTGCCATTGGAATGCTAGCTATTCACCTTCGCGAGAAAGGGTGATCCAGAGAACCACCCTAGTATCATGGAGTATTAAGCTTGGGTTGTCTACCTAAGTTGGTGAGCCTACATTGAGTTTGCAAACCCATCTTACTAAATATAGGACTGTGTTGCTTTGACTGTCTTTATGTGATATACCAGTGCTTGCATTTGAGTTAGTTCTGCCAATAGTTGGTTGTTGGTGTCCTTTATTTTGGTCCTTTGTCAAAGTTGGCCTTCTACAAGGGTGATTCTGCAGCCCCTATTTGACCAAACCTACTTGTTTGGGCTACTCTTTCGGCTCTGTTTGGGTGAATCTACCCTTCACGGTTGACCAATTTTCCCTATTTGGGTGAATCTACCCTTCACGGTTGACCAATTCTGCCTGTTTAGGTGACTTCATCGGCTCTGTTTGGGCAAATTTTCCCTTCACAATTGACCAATTCTGCATGTTTGGGCGATTCTGCCTAAAGGGGTGATTTTGCAACCTTCGGTTGACCAATTTTGCCTATTTGGGTGAATTTACCCTTCATGTTTGACCAATTCTTCCTATTTGGGTGAATTTGTCCTTCACGGTTGACCAATTCTGCTTGTTTGGGCGACTCCGTCGGCTCTGTTTGGGCAAATCTACCCTTCACAATTGACCAATTCTGCCTGTTTGGGTGATTCTACCTGAAGGGGTGATTTTGCAACCTTTGGTTGACCAATTTTGTCTATTTGGGTGAATTTTCCCTTCACGTTTGAACAATTCTACCTATTTGGGTGATTCTGCCTGAAGGGGCGATTCTGCAGCTTTTGGTTGACCAATTTTGTCTGTTTGGGCGAATTTGCCCTTCACGGTTGACCAATTCTACCTATTTGGGAAATTCTACCTAGAGGGGCAATTCTAAAGCTTTTGATTGACCAATTTTGCCTAGAGGGGCGATTCTACAGCTTTCGATTGACCAATTTTTCCTGTTTGGGTGATTCTATTTGAAGGGGTGATTTTGCAGCCTCTGGTTGACCAATCCTGCCTGTTTGGGAGATTTTTCTTAGAGAGGCGATTATGCCTGTCGCGGTTGACCAATTCTGCCAAAAGGGGCCATTTTGCTAAAAAGGGCGATCCTACCTGGTTTGATTTGGTGAGTCTGCTCAGTTAGGCGATTCCATGGGCTTCAGCAATGTAACGATATTATGTGTTGCTTTGAGCAAACCTAAGTTTGTTCCGTGCACCACTTATCTTCTAGCCTGATCTAATATTCTTGGATAAACGAACCATCATCATTTACCCTTCTATTGCCATCATTCTCATCCTATTATACTTCAAAAGATCATTGGTCCACCGATCAAGTTATCCAATATCATCCTTTGATCATATAACCACCATCAATTTGTCAATCTAAATCTCCTAAACTTCATTGTGGAAATCTTATCCAGGTTGGTTTAGGTGTCTGATCTTGATCATCATTATACGTACTTACTTGGGATTGCATATGTCCTAAGTTAGTAAATCATCTTAGACCCAATCAATCTATCTCTATCCTGAGGTAGATTTGGTGTCATAATTTGTGCCTCTATTCGATCAGTCAACATCCTGCATCATCCAATCAAAGTTTCAGAATCGGAGTTTGGGCTCGGTTGTGGTAACCCAGTATGATCCAAATCGAATCAATCAAACATTTATCAATCCAATCCCATCAACATCATCATCCTATCCAATCCAATTTGATTGATCCAATCAATCTTATCATCTCATTTATCAATCCTATTCAATTTCATCCAACTTGCGTTACTCATTTTGCATCCAACCTGATCAATTAATCATTCACATAATCCAGTTGATCAATTCCTTGTTCATCACTAAGGCTCATTTTGTACATGCTCGTTACCACTTGGTCGTAGGTGAAAAATATCATGGCTAATCAATAGACTCAAGGCACCCAGCCCCATAACCCTCAAGATCCCAATAATGGGACTCAAGATCCTAATAGAGGTTCATCGCATTCCAACATTGAGACCCAAAACACATCCTCTCTAGTTGATGAAAGCATGGTGAACCAACCCGAAGTCATGATGGAGGAATATCTTGACAATCCTATCAATCTTCAGATGATTGATCATCTTCTCAATGAGCATGGAGACAAGATCCTCGTTGCCCTACTAGAAAAGGGCATTAAACCATCGGCAGGATTTGATCTATTAAAGTATGTCGAGCTACCATCTTCAGCGCTTCCTACGCCTCATGACCCACAAGCATCACACAACCTTCTAGGAAATGATTATGTACCTGAAGGTCCACCCATTGACAACTGGTACCAACCAAGATTTGGTAATGCAATACTTTATCAGGACCTGCAGCCCTGGGTTCCGATCACAGTTGTAGGAGCACCGTCAAATCCGAACAACCCCTTTGCCTTTGGTATGCCCTTGAATCCTCCTTAACTTCCACCTCAAGCTCAAGCCCCATTATCAATCCCATCCGCCCAGCTTCTCGGTAATCTTGGGGCAATCCCTTTGCCCAACTATCACCACCACCTAGATGGATTCCACCTCTGAGTCAAACTCTTCAACCACCCCCACAAAGTGGGGATCCATCTTCATAAACACCGCAAGGTAACCCCCAACAAGGGCCACAACCACCAATCTCGCATACTTCAATCCAGCCATAGCCAATACAACAACAACCCCCACAGCAAAATATCCCCATATCGACACAACCACAACAATCGCCTTCTCATCCATCACAAAGTAACCCATTGAGACCACCTCATCAGCCCTCATGATCAATAATCCAATAGATACTTTAGAAAAAAATTCCCGTCAACCAACCTCGAAGCACTCCCCAACTTCAAATCCTCCAGCAGCATCAAAACCCTGCTCGTTCAACTCAGCACCAGCCTTCATCATAGTTTCAAGGACAACCCCGACAGCCTTATCATCCAATCCTTAGCCATGCACCGCAACATCCTTACCCTTAACAAAACACATTATACTTACAATGTCCCCCAACATACCATATGCTGCAACAAGCCCCTTTTCAACAGAGACCTATTACGCAACAATATCTGCATGCGACTCAACAATACGCTGCTCATAATTACCAATCCAATCCCCATTACGCATCACATTAACACCAAACACCGATATCACACCAATTAGCTACTACTGTGCCATACTACCAAACACCGCCATCATACCAACAAGGGGGTCCCTCGACTTACCATCAAAATCAGTCGTCCTACCAACAATCTTACACAAATCCATCAGCACAACCTACATATGCCAATTCATATCAAGTGAATGTGTCATTCACAACTCCATCATCTTCTGACCAAATCACTCCTGCTTCATCCACATATTATCAACAATATGATCCATCTTCATCAACACCCATAAAGAAGGAGCTAGAGGAAGTAAAAGCCGCTTTGAAAGACTTGCAAGCAAGAAACTCAAAAAAGTCTTTCAAATTTGAAGACATCTGCTCTTATCCATTCGATCCATCAATTTCACTCATTTCTTTCCCCAAGCATTTTGAAATATCCAAGTTTGACAAATACAAGGGGCTAACGGATCCTAATAATCATCTTCAACAGTTCTATTCGCATTGCCAGAAAGTCACTCATAATAATAACTACCTCCTGCGATTATTCCCCAGAAGTCTAGTGGGGCCAGCTCTTAATTGGTTCATGGGTCTTCCAAAAGGGTCGATCACTTCCTTCGCTGATCTTTCAGAAAAAATTATCTCTCACTTCTCCTTCAACTTGGAGAAGGACATTGATACTCTAGACCTTCTAAGAGAAGCACAACGGGAGGGTGAGACCTTTGCAAATTACCTACAGAGGTGGTGCACTTTAGCTAGCCGAATGAAGTCTCAACTCAACGAAAAGGACCTTGTAACCTTGTTCGTGTCTAACGCTCATCCTAAAATGAGACATAATCTTAACCTTCACTGCATCTTGACCTTTTTGGAGGTTACTGAGAAAGGTCCCATCATTGAGAGAGCCCTTATCGCCAAAGGGCAAGTGCGAATTTATAATCTAGATAAAGAGAAACAGTCTGGAGACAAATCTTGCTACTGGAACAAGAATAAGAATGCAGTCAATGATGGTGTCATAGATACTAAGCATGTTCAAGTCGTAAAAACTTCCCAATGGTCTCAACATACTCCTTCACAACAACCATCGCAAAATCCCATATGTGTGCCGCAAGCTATGTCTCGTCCTCAATTGTAATCTAATCAAAATAATCAAACTAATCAAGGCACTAATTAGGGCAATAACAAACGTTCATTCACCACCTTGGGGGAGCCCTTAAGTGATGTGTTCAATAGGTTGTTACAAGAAAAATATCCAATCACGTACCCCGTAACTAAGCCTTTCGACCCATCCACTTCGAAGCCAGCATGGTACAAAGAGAATGAGTATTGTGAATTCCATAAGATCAAGGGTCACTCCTTAAACAAGTGTAATGGGCTTAAGAAATATGTCCAAGATCTTATAGATCATGGAGACATACAGGTTGATACCAATCAAACATTTTCATCCAATGCTCAATTACAAATATATCAGAACACCTTCCCCAATCATAGTCAAGGGGCCAACACGTCTAACATCAATCCTACAACCCATGCCACCAACGACCAAAACAACAATGCCAACAATATTAGCTACAAGAATGTACCCTATAACTATGATGGTCTGGTTATGTGTATTACCCAAGTGGAGCCTAGTGTATCCATGATTCATGTCAAAGGTAAGGATCCTCAATGTGTTGTCACCACTCGCCGCACTCACATCTCAATTTTCGGTCCTTCCACATCAACCCAATCGACTTCTATGAGCTCGCAATATAACATTCTTGACCACCTAGGAAAGACACCAGCCCAAATATCAATCTTGGATTTGCTCAAGTCCTCTCTTGTGCGTTAGGAAATTCTCACCAAGGCCTTACAAGACACCCAAGTACCAAATGATATAGATCTCACTCAATTTCAAGCTTTAGTGGGGCACTTGTCGTCCTCCTATTAGTTGGGTTTTAGTCAAAATGACATGCCCACCATCAACCCAGATCACAATCGTCCACTCCATATAGAGGTTCTCGTTGCCCGCCATAAGGTAAAAAGGGTCTTGATAGATAATGGTTCTACCATCAATTTGTGTACAGTGAAATTCATAAAACGGGTTGGATATACCTCAGCTGACTTAAAAAACTAGGTTATCACTATAAAGGCATATGACAACGTAGAGAGGAATTCTAAGGTCACTATTTTTCTTCCCATACAAGTTTGTCCTGTAACTATGGATTTTCCTGCAAGATTAAAAAGGTTAGCAAATCACATGCATATTATATCAATCCATAATAGACAATGAAAAGAAAATGAATAAACAAAGGAATGATCTCACCCAGTCCTTCATCCTCCATGGCTGACTTCCATTGTACCTTCTAATTTGTTGAAATAATGAAGTGCCCTCATATTTTGATGAGCAACTCTATACTGTGGACTAGCCCTAATCAAGTGTTGAAGGATTTAAGTACTTGTGCAAGAGAAAATCAATCCTACATGCAATGATCTAAGTAGTTAAATGACAAAAAACAAGACAATGCTAAAACTCAAGAGAATGCAAGAGCTTAAAAGATTAAGATTATTCAAGATGCCGAAAATGAGGACAAAATTGACATTTTATAGAAAATACAATTTTGGATGGACGAATGAGATTAAAGAATGAGAAATGCCCTAGAATCAATGGTCAAGATTCAAAATGACAACTCTCAATTAGGGTTAGGTCAACATTTCAAAATGAGTGGACAAGATTTAATTTAAGAAATTAAATCAAGGAATGAGAATAAGTGTGACAGTGAGATGAAAATTAGTAAAATCAAGAAGATCAAGTTTGAACAAGAAGATGAGATTTGGAAAATCAAGAATTTTAGCAATTACTTGATTTATAGAAGAATATTACCATTTTGAATTAAAATTAATTCAAAATATGGATTTAGTGTGATAGTAAATAATTGATTTTAAGATTGTTTACTAAAAGAAGTGGCAGTTAACCATGTGAAGCCATTTTAAATAAATTGTTTTATTTAAAATGAGGGAAATGTCAAATAAGACAATTAAATAATTACAAATAATTATTTAATTTAGAGAATGGGCCCAATAATTAAATAAATTAATAAATCTATTTAATTATAAGAAGAATTAAGAATTAGTGACATATTAAATAAATAAATAAGACATATTTATTTAATAATTAGGAAGACATAAATGGAAAAGATTAATTAAATAAATTGAGAATTTTATTTAATTACGAGAAGACTTTAGATAGTTAGTGACGCATTAAATAAATAAATAAAATCTATTTATTTAATAATCATGAAAAATAAAAAGACAAGAATTAATTAAATAATTACGAATTATTTAATTAATAGTCAAAGGTGGGCCACAAACATAATTAAAATATCATAATTATGCCAAGATGAAAGTGGTAAAATAGAGCTTGCAGGCCTAGGTCATTTTTATGTGTCTACATTTTGCCCCTCTTTGTCATAATGCAGTTTATCGCGTTATGGAAAAGAAAACAAGTCAAGAATATGCCCCAGCGAAGGTACAGAGTGTCTATGCCCCCTTGGGAATTTTTTTTGAATTTTGGCTCGGGGTCAGAAAAATTGGAAAGTGTCTCGATTAGTCAAATTGATGACCAAAAAAAACAACGACATGATCGGTTTCAAAAAAAGTGGACGTTAAACCAACAAGAATGCCAGTCAAAGGCGGTCGAATGAGCCTCCAATACAAACCTATTAGGTCAAACCCTAATTCTCAACCTATAAATAAGTTGAAAAAGCCAAACATAGTGTCATTTTCACAATTGCTATTTAGGGATTTTGGAGAGCAGAGCACGAGGAGACGATGGTGATTCCAGTGATAGCGCACCGTGGCTACCGTGTGAGGACATTCTAACGGCCTGAGGGCGCAGAGGCACCGATAAGTACCCTATCCGACTTTATCCTGTGACATGATTATTTTTGAAATATATATATATGTGATGATTTTGATGCGGACTACATGCTTTGTTTTATGTATTATGATGTTCCTATGCTATTATATGATGCTATGTGATGTGATCCATTTATGATTTTATGAGATATATGATCATCGTGTTTTATGATTATGGATGTCGTTATGGATATGTTCAAGTATGTATGCATTGTACAATGTATGATGATATGATTCCTATATGTTAATGCAAATGATGGTTCTATGAATGCAAGATGAATGGATGATACTGTTATACAATGTGAATTATGGTATTTGATTTATGAAAATTTGAAATGTGATGCTCATATGATCATGTATGCAATTATGTTTTTGGATGTCACGGGATATCATTAGAGGATAAAAGAAGAGGGGACAAAGATGGATGTTAGTGCGGAGAAATATATGCATGTGAGTGCAGAAATAAAAATCCTTCAACACTTTCCATAGTACTATAATAGTTGTTGCTCTTAATCATCATTGGGAAAAAATTTCATGATGGCCGACACACTATGATATGGCATAGATCAATAGTGTGCAAGGTCGAACCATCACGTAGATCAATAGTCGCAAACAAGGATGATCATGACTCATACGAGGAACACAATTGCCCCTAGTCATTTTGTTATGACCAACCACAAACAGAAAAAACTAGTCATGGGATGTCGTTGCTTCTCTAAATCTTGATGTCAGGACATCCTCGAGAAACTAGCCACATGATAGTCAAAAATAGACAAGAAAAATCATCATACTACGTCCTTGTTCCTCTAAATCCTGATGTCAGGACATCCTTGAGAAACTAGAAGCAAGATGATCAAAAGGATGAGGATGATATGTCGTGGTTCTTCTAACGTAAAGAACTAATATCATGATAATAATAAAAAAGACAGACAGTGTTCGCCAAGTGTTCACCAAGTGAACAGAATGTCAAGTGTTGAAAATGCCAAGTGTTTTAATGTTGAAATGCCAAGGTTGACGAGGTCACGATTTTCAAATGTCAAGTGATACCAGATTCGAGAAGGACACATCCTGAATGACGTTGATATCAAGAGGATCGATTCTCGAAGTCAGGAGAATCCATCAAAATGCCAGGTGATGATGACGATGCTTAGGAAGGACACATCCAAAAGCATAAAGAAATGATGAGAGTTGCTTCTTAGAAGGATACATCTTGAAGAAGAACCCAAAATTTTGATAGGTAGATTTCTCTTGATAGAGTTTGACTGGATGATAGAGTTTACGACATGTCATCGCTTGACATGCAAACTTGATTGAAATGTTGATGAAACAAATTTGTCGGTAGATTGCCTGTTTAGGATTGAGAGACGATTTGATTTGAAGATTTTTGATGTGTGTGAAAGTGTAGTGCCATGAACCCTAATGGACTGACCTAGTGCGGCCTCAGGGGCTCATCGATTGATGGCCTTGCCTACGTCATGCACTTAGAGACCTCGTAGTTCGACACGACCAATGAATTTTTCTAAAGGACAGAAGATTGAGTCATGATTTTATTTTGAAAAACCTAGAAGAACTGACCTAATGTCTCGGGGATTCATAGATGAATCTTGTCTACGTAGAAAATGCGCAGAGACAATGTAGTTTGGACCAGGACAAAGATTGAGTGACGTGATTGACTTGACATGACGAGACATACTTGACTCTATTTTGAGATTTTTGACACTTTTTTGTATTTTTTTGTACTTTTTTTAGGACATTTTTCAATTTTTAGGTCTTTTTTCAGGACTTTTTCATATTTTTAGGACTTTTCTTCAAGACTTTTTCAGATTTTTAGGACTTTTTTCAGGACTTTTTACGAATGTCGGATTATATGCGATACCCACTGTAGTTACATGATAAAGGTCTTGCCCCCAGACAGGTCGAGGATTATCTAGGCCGAATGATATGGAAAAAGGGCAGACGCGGGACAAAAGGCAAGGATATGCAAGGGGTGATGTCAACCAATGCTAGCCATGGATGGAATTGACAGGACTTATGATGGATGCCATGAATGTGTCAGGTTGTCATGATTATGCAAAGTGGATAAAGGCTAATTAGAGTAATAGTAGATGGCGGAGCAACGATCGACTATGCATGGCGCCTATTTGCCAAGTTTTCACCATGGTACTTATCCAAAGCGCTTGTTTATCAAGTTTTCACTATTGGATGAATTTATTTCTTTTTACTATTTTTGTCATTTTTAGATTTTTTTTTTGTGTCACCAAGACGCCTGTTTTCCAGGTTTTCATCAAGGGACGATTTTTTTCTTATTTTTCAATTTTTTTGTATTTTTAGATTTTTAGCCAAGCTCTTTGATGCTATGTGTAGAAATTTTGCAGATGTAGGTTATTGATGGGTTATGCCAACTCTTCTCCATCAGGTGTGGCTAATTGATAAGCTCCATAATCGAATGTTGCAATAATGATATAAGGATTGAGCCAATTAGGCTCAAACTTTCTGGGCTTCTCACGATCAGCCTGATTTCTTGGATTCTGCATGATGACCAGGTAGCCAATTTTAGACTTTCTGACCATCACTCTTTTATTATAACTCCTACAGAGATGATTTTGATATGGTTGCAAGTGATTCAAGGCATTTTGTCATCTTTCTTGTAACATTTCTAGCTCATGTAGGCGAGACTGTCTGTACTCTTCATCATCAATCATTCCTTTCAAAGAGACTTGGAGAGAAGGAATTTCAACCTCAATGGACAGTATGGCCTCAAATCCGTAGACAAGGGAAAAAGGAGTGGCTCCGGTGGGTGTACAAATGTTGGTACGATAGGCCCACAAGGCAGGACTGAGTTGTAGGTGCCAATCTCAACCAACATTGTTGACAGTATTCTTAAGAATGTGAAGAATTATTTTATTTGACGCCTCGGCTTGACCGTTGCTTGTGGATAATATGGTGTGGAGAAATAGTGTTGGATGTGGAATCGCTCACAGAGTTCATGAACGTCTTGATTTTTGAATGGACGACCGTTATCTGTGATGATGGATTGTGGAACACCATACCGACAGATGATGTAATTAAGGATAAACTTGGATATTTGCTTACTGGTGATGTAAGCGAAGGGGACAACTTCAATCCACTTAGTAAAGTACTCAGTGGTGGTGATTATGAATTTATGGTTGTTAGAGGAGGATGGATGGATCTTTCCCATGAGGTCGAGTCCCCATTGTGCGAAGGGCCATGGAGAAATGATCAGTCTCAGCTCTTATGCAGGTGCGTGGATTAGGTCACTATGCACCTGGAATTTCTGACATGTTCTGACAAACTGAAGAGCATCTTTTTCTAGTGTCGGCCAATAGTATCCAAGTCTAGTGACTTTCCTAGCTATAGTTGGACCACTTGAATGAGATCTGTATATACCCTCATGCACTTCACGTAAATTTTTTTGGGCTTCATCAGTTTTGAGACATCAAAGAAGGGTGTTATCAAATCCATGACACTATAGGGTGTCACTGATGATGGTGTGTCAGGCGGCTTTTCGAATGAAGGATTATCTCTAATTATTGGATAAGTTGGGTGGCAAGGTTTGGGACTTAAGATAATCATAGATGTCTTGGTACCAAGGCGAACTGGGACCAACAAGTTCACAAACCATTTCCAACTTTGGAATGTCATATGCAAGCATCAACAGTTGTTCCACTAAGAACTCAAATTGTGACACATTTTTGGGGATGTCTAAGAGAGATCCAATAGTTTTCATTGCATCAACTACTTTATTTTGTGTCCTTGGGATTTGTTCAAAATCAATCATACTAAAAGATGTTATGAAGCTATCAACCATCCACTTGTAAGGCAACAACTTTTCATCCCTTGTCTCATAATCATCATTCACTTGGTTGATAACCAACTGAGAGTCTCCAAAGACCAACAATGTCTGAATTTTCCATTTAATTGCCATTTTGAGTCCTGTGACCAGTGCTTCATATTCTGAAATGTTATTAGTACAAGGGAAGGCGATCCAGAATGTCTTAGGAATTGAATCCCCTTGCGGTGTGATGAACAAGATACCAGCTCCTAAGCCGTGACCAGTGTGAGACCCGTCAAAATACAGTTTCCAAGGTGATGTAGGCTCTGCATGAAAGATAGAATCATCGGGAAAATCAATTATTAGTCGATGAGTGCCTTGGATAGGTGCATCTGCAAGTTGATCCGCTATTACTTGCCCTTTTATTACCTTGCACTCAACATATTATATGTCATATTCACTCAAAATCATGACCCACTTTGCTAATCGGCTTGTCAATGTTGCCCGGCTTAGGAGATAATTTAGTGGATCAATCTTAGCTACCAGGTGTGTTTGGTGATTCAACATGTAATGTCTTATTTTATGTGCTGCAAAGACAACTGCAAGGCATGCATGTTCAATGGTTGTATAATTCAACTCATATCCAACCAATGTGCGGTTGATATAGTATATGGCCCATTTATTTTCCTCATAATCATTTTGTGCCAATAATGCCCCTAGTGCCAAAGTGGTTGCAGAGACATACGGGATCAATGACTTTCCTTCAATGGGTGGCATTAGGATAGGTGGTGTCAATAGATATTTTTTGATTTGTTTGAAAGTTGTTTGGCATTTTTTTGTCCATAGAAAGGGGATACTTTGCGTAACAGGTATTGAAATGGTTGACACTTGTCTGCCAACTGTGAGATGAAGCATCAGATGGAATGCAGTCTGCCCTAAAGTGTTTTCAACTCACTAATTCCTTTTGGTTGAGGCATGTCTAGTATTTCTTTTACTTTTGCGGGTTCAACCTCTATGCCTCGTCGTGAAACTATGTAGCCCAACAGTTTGCCTGAAGTAACCCCAAAGACACATTTTTTTGGGTTCAAACGAACCTTGTAATCTTCTAGCTGTCTAAAAATTTTGTCCAGGACCCTGAGATGATCCTTCCATGTCAGATATTGGGCCAAAATATCATCCACATAATCTTTCATTAGGATATGCATCATGTCATGAAATATTGTTGTCATAGCTCTTTGGTATGTGACGCCTGCATTCTTTAAGCCGAAAGGCATGACATTCCAACAGTATGTTCCCCACGGGCATGTGAATGTCGTTTTGTGCTAATCCTCAAGTGCAATGCGTATTTGGTTATAGCTCAAGAAACCATCCATGAGAGACAACATCTTGTACCCTGTTGTGAGATCAACAATCATGTCTATATTTGGCAATGGGAAATCATCTTTTGGACAAGCCTTATTTAAATCTTTGAAATCCGTATAGATGCGGATTTGTCTATTTGGATTTGTGGTAGGGACAATGTTGGGTATCCAGTCAACATAGTCTATTGATCTTATGAATCCAACATCCAGTATCTTCCTAAGTTCAGCCTTTACAAGTAGTGCAATCTGTGGATGCATTTTTCATAATTTTTGTTTGACTGGTTTGATACCTGGAATTAAAGGAAGATGATGCAATACCAATTCTGGATCTAGACCTGGCATGTCGACATATGACCATGCGAAGTTAACTTTCCTTTCTGTGAAGAATTGTTGGAATTCAGGTTTTTCTTCTTCTCTTAATGATGTGGCCAAGAGAACCATTTTGGGATTCTCTGGTGTAGCTATGTTAACTTCTATGGTGTCTTCAATAAGCATTGCTGATTTTTCTTGTGTTACGGGAAGAAATTCCAATCCTCCATCCTTAGGCGCCTCAGAGAGGTTTTCACCTTCGGATACATCCTTTATTTTTACTATTGTATTGTCAGAAGGTGCCTTGCGGTTTTCACCTAAAGACATTTCTTTTTTTTGTTTTATTCTTTGTATTTTTGCAATTGGAGGCTTGCACAGTCTCCTCGAAGTAAGTTGCACAATCTAGATCAATAGAAAATCCCACTTTGTGATCACCCCACGGTATGCCTTCTCGAAGTCCCATGAATTCCACAATGGCCTCATCATTCTGAAAAATATCCATAGCAGGTGGCTCTTGTTGGTCCCAGTCAATGAGTTGTGGGTAAACAAGGGAAATCCCATTGTCAATGTTGGTAAAGGATTGGGAAGATGCAGAAAGCATGCAGATGGACGCCTCAAGTGTGAAGGCAAAGTTGCCAATTTCAACTTTCGTGTCAGATTTAATGGAAGGACCATATTCAGGTTCAGATGAGTTATATTCATAGGAATAATAGGGTATAAAAGTATCAGTATCATGATTACTGGATGGCAGTTTAGAGGCACAGATAGTAGGTTCAAGCATGTCAGGCTCCTGGGTGGGTTTGGGAATGGGGCGGGATAGTTCAGATGTTGTCGGTGATAATTTATGTCTTTCTGGATCCCAAGGGATGCTTACCCATTCCTTATTTTTAGACCAGCGGTCAATAGGATCAATGTTGTATTCTTGTCGGAATATTTCTTCAAAAGGGAGTTGGTCGAGTTCCAGGAATAGCATAGTTACTCAGGGTTTTCTCAAATCCCCATTCCCATTCATTAGAGTCAGTTTTGGTAAGGGATTCTTCACTTGTCACAACACTTTCTGGAGTCGTTACGTCCTCACTTGAAAATTCATAGTTACGTCGATTGTCAGTTTCGAGTTGGTCAAACCCTAGCCCTATGTACCTTGGTCTTGTAGAAATAATGACAGGTTCTCTCCTTCCATTGTTGGATTTTCCAAGGCCACTTGTGCCATCAAAACCCAGTGCCTTGCATATTTCATAGCCCTTTCCATAGAGATGCACTGGTAGTGGAGGTAATCCTTATGGATCTTTGTAGATCCAGTCAGCTATATCAATAATGGATTCATCACTCATGTATCCCCATAGTGTGAATAGTCTTTTCAGTGGAACCTTGAAAGTTGTTTTAGGCTCGACTGCAAAGCAAGGTTGACCATAGACTTTAGGTGGCTTAGGTATTGTAGTGATACAATAAGCCATATTCAATTTGAATTCTCCATAGCCACGATCTCGGATCTAAAGGTCAATACTTGGTATGGAGGCCGAGGAGGATGGTGCGAAGGAAATCAATGGAATGGATATGGATGATCTGGTGAGTGCAGACAGGTCAATGTATTTTAAAGAGGTGGAAGCTGAAGCTTCTTGATTGATGGGTACCTGGTGCTCAGTAGTGGCTCTCAAATTGGTACAGTATTGAAATGGATCAGGATCTCCTAGGATAGTAATTTTGGTACCATCAAAAGGGAATTTCAAGCATTGGTGGTATGTGGAAGGAATGGCCTTTGAGGAATGAATCCATGGGTGACCAAGTAAGATATTGTAATGTATATCATGATCCAGGACTTGCCATTTTGTTTCTATGATAACCGGTCCCACACGAATTGGAATAGTGATGACGCCTTTAGAAGCACGTTCCTCATCATCATATGCTTTTATTGCAATGCTCTTGGTAGCATCCACACATGCATCAGAGAAGCCCAGAGCTTTAACCAATTTTAGAGAGCAGATGTTCAATCCTGCTCTGTCATCTACTAGAACTCGTCTAACCTTGTGCTTACGGACAAAAAACTTGATGTGGAGGGCATCATTATGAGATGGTCTGGGTGAGGAATAATCAATGTCCGAAAATGTAATGTGGTGAGGCGAAGTCAAATATCCGACCATAGTTTCAAAATGGTTGACATCAATGTTGTTTGGGACAAAAGACTGTTGCAGGACTTTATCCAAGATGGCCTTATGTGCGGGTGAGATGCGAAGCAATTCAAGGATGGAGATTTGAGTTGGTGTTTTGTTCAATTGCTCGATAAGGTTAAACTCTGGATTTGGTTTTGGTTGCTTGACAGATGGACCAGGTATGGTAATATTGGGTTGACGAGCAGAGGGACCTGGGATGGCGACCTTGCCTTTGCATGTAGTGATGTTGCATTCTGGGGCCTTTTTAATAGTAATGGTATTGACACATTTATCTTCATCAGCAGCGTGAAGATTATTAATAATAGTTCCACCGGAATAGTTGAAAGCAGTGCACACATAATTGGCTTGATTATTGTTATTCTTTGTTCGAGATGAGGAGGGGTTACCAAAACCATGACCGTGCAGTGGATTCTTATGAATTGTATGGTCTTTGTTAGTTGTAAACGTTTGACCACCTAACTCAATGGTATTGTTTTCAATGAGATCTTGCACAAGGTTTCTCAATTGATGACAAGAGGAAGTTTTATGCCCTTGACATGGTGGTAATCACAAAATGTGTTATCATCCCACCATGATGGCTTGAACTGACTAGGATCATACGATTTAGGTTCTTCCAAAGTTATGACACCGTTTTGGATAAGTTTCTTTAAGACAATTTCAATGGGTTCACCCAAAGGGGTGTATGTGCATTTTTGAAATTGTCATGGTTGGCGTGGCTGCCTTTGATTAGACTGAGCAGGATTGTTTTGGATGGTATTGGCAGTTGGTGTCGGTGTAGTTGCAGGTGTATTTTGATTTTGAACTCCTTTGATGGTGAGTACATGACGTGTTGCATTGACGGTTTTTGCATCAACCACACCACCATTGGTGATGTGTTTATTCTTAACCCAGTATTTGGTTTTGTCATTGGAAGCACTTGGGTTAGTGTTTGTGGTGGTGTTGATTGTTTTGCCAATATATTTTAATTCGCCTTTGGCGATCAAGGCTTTTTCAAGTTGAACACCATTTTCAACAAGGTCAACAAAGGTGGTACAACAATGGACTTGTAAGCCATATCTTAGTGGTCTTAGGAGATTTTGTACAAACATGGTGACTTTCTCCCATTTTAGGTATTTCTACTAGACATCTGCTGGATAGGGTTCTCCATCTTTGAAAGAATGGGATAAAATTCTCTCTTGCATCATCTTGGGTAAGTCTGCATAAGGAGGCAATGTCAATATATGTGTCAATGTTATAGGCATAGTTTTCAACAAACTTGTTTGCCAATTCATCCCATGTTTTGATTCCTTTAGGCAATAGTGAGAACCACTCTAGTGCATGGCCTGCGAGGCTTCTAGAGAAGAGTCTCATGAGATAGGTTTGTTCATATGCAATGTCCATGCAACTGGTGGTGAATTCTCTTATGTGTTCAATGGGGTTTGTCTTGCCTTTGTATTTATGGAAATGTGGCACCACATATCTTGGAGGAAATGGTGGCATATACAAGGTTGTGTCAAATGAGTATGGACATAGGTCATGTGACATGTAAGAATTTTTGTTTGACTGTTGTAAGGTTTCCACCTGTGTTTGGAGAGCAGCAAGTTTGAGTGTGAGTGCTTCCACAATTGGGTTGTTGGTAGCATCACATGTGTTGGTGAGGGGTATGGATTGTGTGCCCACTTGTTGTGATGAGATGTGTTGCTTTGGGATTTGTTGTTGGTGAGAAAAATGAGTGTTCCGATTTGGATGTTGTTGGAAATGAGCGTTTTGATGAGGGATGTACTGTTGTGTATGGACTTGAGAAGCATAAGTTGAGATGTGGGATCCTGCCATGTTGGATTGAATTTGGGGGCCTTGCTGGTTTTGAGCATGTTGATGCCCAAATGGAGTGGAAAATTGGGTGCCTTGGTTGCCCTACCCAAATAGATAATTATGGCCTTGAGGAATGTTGGTATTTTGCCTCAAGGGGATGTTGGTATTGGTAGTACAAAATAGCCAAAAATTAACAGCCATTTAATTGTATTGCCAATGTTTGTTTGCCAAAGATTAATTGCTTGATAGTTTGACAATTTTGATGGTTTGACTGTGCTTAAGGTCAGGAAGGACACATCCTAAAAAGACAAATGACATTTTGACGAGGTCCAAATCCAAGAAGGACACATCTTGAAGAGGACCAAAAAAGGAATGATATTGACATTTTGACTAATGTTTTGGCAAGTTGACTGATTTTGACTATATGATTGATTGGCTTATGTTGTCTATTAGGTCATGATTGGAATGCTAACGTTCGAATGAGTGTCTTGTGTCAAGTGCGACTATGTCTGCTTTATTTGATCGATGCGACCATGTTTGGCTTATGATTTTTATTTTGAAAAACCTAAAAGGACTAACCTAATGTCTCGGAGACTCAAAGATGAGCCTTGCCTAAGTAGAAAATGTGCAGAGACAATGCAGTTCAGACAAATGACTGACTGACTGACTCGACGGACTTGACAAGATATGACTCTGTTTTTGTTTTTTTATGATATTTCAATTTTTTTGGATTTCTTCTAGACATTTTTCAAATTTTTAGGTCTTTTTTTAGGACTTTTTATGATTTTTAGGGATTTTTTCAAGACATTTTACGAGGGTCAAGACAAATGCATGTGAATGATGCCTACGCCCATGAATCCAAGGAAAACCATGGTTTTGCCGCTAGTCAAGCTAAATACCAACTGACAGGTGATGATGAAAATGACAACGTTGTTTGATGTGGGAAGGAAACATCCCAAAACAACGTGAGGATGACAATGATATGACAAGAGGATAAAAGTCTGCAGCAGGGCCAAGGACAAATTCAAGGAATGTTTTGGATGATGTGCCAAGTTTTCCATATTGTTGCATTTGGAATGACTTGATGAGGACTAGATGGGATGTCGAGGGATCTTTAGACCATTGACAAGGGAAACCAAGATGGGTGATAGGTATAAAAGGACAATGGAAGGCTTTGGTAAAAGATAGGAGACATGGATGGCTTGGACTAGGAGAATTATCATATGGTCTCTAAGGATGATGTCGCATAGTGAAAAGGAGGCTATGAAGCTAATGACATGATATTTAATGAATAAGGTATGACCAAAGGATAGACATGTTAAAAAAATTTCCCAAAGCATGATTTATGTTTGTACTGTAGTCCTTATGAAGATCAAAGTAGGTGGGAAAATATACGAAATGATAGGGCTTAGATGGATGGATGGAAATGTCAAAAATGTCATGTGATGGGTAGGGGAGATGAGATGACTTGCCCCCAAGTGTAATGGTCTGCATAGATGATTTTATTCTACTCATGATGCCTGTTTTCTAGATTTTCATCATGGTACTTATCCAGAGCACCTGTTTACCAGGTTTTCACTATTGGACTAAATTTTTCTCTTTGTATTATTTTTTGGACTTTTTGAAAAAAAATTGGTGTCACCATGACACCTGTTTGCCAAGTTTTCATCAAGGTGACAATTTTTTTGATTTTTGATTTATTTTTGAATTTTTTCAAATAGCCTTGATGCTTTAGGTGACCACTAACTTTGTTGAATCCTTTGACAGTGCCGATGTAGAGACTGGTGCCATGGCATGCCAATAATGGCCTTTTTGAAGTAGTTGCCTTGTCAGGATGATAGCACTTGCATATAGTTGATTGATGTCATGCTAATCCTTGTTGATACTAGAGTTGGCCTTATTAGAATACGCACATCACGATAGAGTGCCATGAGAGTCCTTATGATAGAGAGTTGTTGCCAAGATGTGACAGATTTGTGACATGGGACATTTGGAATTTAGGCAAGATGTAGGATTACGATGGATGATGGTGGATGTGGATGGATTGTTTGGATGTTTGGATGTAGCCATTTTTATTCTCCAAACTTTAGGTGTCGAGTTAGGAAGGTGTTTGGAACCAACAATTTTATATGTCTTTCTTGATGACCATTTTTGAGGGGGTGGACATGTATTATATGTGGGAGTCCTCTTATGCTGTGGCTCCACATTTTGATTGACTTTTGTATTTGATATATTTTCTTTGCTTGATTCATTCCTCTCTTGACTTGATCCATTTTGTTTTGGGATCCACTTTAGCTTCATTTGTCCACTTGTATTTTTGATTGATTATGTGGCCTTTGACATGTGATTTTGGATTTTGTATTTGTAAGACTTTTGTTGGTTCCAAATGGAAGGTTTATTCATGATGGAATGATGGTTTGGGGTGTGGAGGGAAGGGGTATTGGCAACAATCTTATGACAAGGACTACTCATGACACCCATTTTGACATTTGTATTAGATAAAGTTGCCCTCAGTATCGAAGAGGAACCACTAACATCATTAGATTTTTCAACTGATGAATAGCCAAGACCTTGATGTCTATAATCTATCTGAACTTGTACAGGCTCAATAATTCCTTGCTCGTGTAGGCCTAGTCCTTTTCCTTGATAATGCATGTTCTGAAAAATTTTGTTTGTGATGGGGTACTTGTTATTTTGGAAGCAAGATGATAACCCATCCTTATTGTGGAAATTAATGCTTAGAATCTTCTCATTTGTAAGAAAGCCTGCTCTGAAAAAGATAGATGATCCTAATTGATAGGATGTTGTAGCTTCACTGACATGTTGGATAGACTTCTGATTGACATCTTTTGTCTGATTTTCTATCATATCAGATTCTGATGATTTTTTTGGTGCTTCCCAGTTGATGTCAAAACCATCTTGATGGTCAGTGTCATAGATCCCACTGAATTCAGTTATAGCCTGATCATTTGCAAATATTTCCATGCTAGAAGACTCTTGTTCTAGTGGTAGATCATCTATGTGTCCCATGGAGGCAAGTGTCTCACTTTTGAAAGTGTCACTATCAAAAGTTTGGATAGGGTCATCTTCAAGTTTTTGATCATGACTGGCATAAAGGTCAAGGAGTGGATCATTTTGGACTTCTTGATCAAAGATAGTGTCTTAATCAAAGATGGGTTCGTTTTGAATGACATGATCGGAAATAGGATCTTGACCAAGGATAGGTTCATCTTGAATGACATGGTTGTGGATGGACTCTTGACCAAGGATAGGTGTCTTTGGAATGCCATGATTGTATAGGAGGAATTCTTGAATGGATGTAAAGATGGGGTCATGGGATGGACTACTTTGATCTTGACATGAAGGGGGAGTTATAATGTCATGCTTTGGATTTTCCTTTTGACGTGTATCTTTAACTTTATTAAATGTATGTATAGATGGAGTGTCATGGAAGGGATTAATGTATGATGGACTAGGATAGGATGTGGAGGTTTGGAAAGGGTTAGTGGACGAAGGACTAGGATTGGATGTGGATAAAGGACTAGGATATGACGTGGATAATGAACTAGGATATGATGTGGATGAAGGACTAGGATATAACTTGGCCAAAGGATTAGGATATGACATGGATGAAGGACTATGATATGACATGGATGAAGGACTAGGATATGACATGGACAAAGGACTAAGATTGATGGATGGTTGATTTCCCTTGTCAAGGTTAGGGTTGGTATGACTAATGGAAATTTGTTGTGTACAAATTTCATGGATTGTGCTAATGTATTTGTGATAGGGAGGGGAATGGAAGGAGGACTAGGACTTATGGGTTGTTGGTAAGAGGGATAGATGGATGGAGGACTAGGGGTTGTAAATTTGGACTTGGATTGGAGGTATAGTATTTTGAAGTCCCTAGTTGTGCTTGACCATTACTAATGAATTGGCATTAAATTCGACTAGAAAGCTTGTCATAGTGACTTGAAGACATGATGGTGGATGGAATGAGACTAAGACTATGTTTTTGGTCTTTTTTGGAATAAGGAGTGCAATGATGCAAAGAAAACTAAAATAAGGAGACTAAAATGCAAAATATTCTAGGATGCACTTAATTGTGTTACACTTTAGGAGAGGTACACTCAACCATACAAAGATTTGGAAATGTCTCAATTTTGGGAATTTCAATGGACTTGTTTGAAGGACAAAGTGATAAGATGACAAGGTGACAAGGTGAGATTTCCACACTAGATTTATGAGTTGGAAACATCTCACAAGAGGACAATGACTACATATTGATTTGTTGTTGACTTGGTCCAATGACAACGTATTTTTGAGACAAAGGTTTAACAAAATAAGGAAAGTTTTCCTATCCCAAAGTGTGCAAAATTGAGGACTTAATACTTTTCCTATGCTGAAGATGATGGTGGATTGCAAGCTAAATGAAAACTAAAAATTCAAAAATGGATGACATGGACAAGTGTTCCCTTGGTTTTGGATAGAGGCTACTAGAAAAAGATGTCAAGAAATCTATTTGCAAATGTTGAACCTCGGTTTCTGACAGTAATATTTTTTTGTGTTTGACAGGAAAATGCATCATTCAAAGAAGCAATTGTGTTGCAAGAAGGAAAATGTGTTGCAGAGTAGTCAAATGCATTTCAGATTCTTGCAAATGCATTGCAATATGGCAGATGCGTTGCAGGATTTAGCTAGTGTTGTGCAAAATGACATATGCGATGTTTCAGATGGCCAATGCGGTTCGAAAGATCAGTTGCGATGTTTGAGCTAGAAAATGTAGTATATGAAAGGCAATTGCAACGTTTTAGATGGCGATTACACCTTGACAGAGCAGATGCAACTCATGAATAAGCAATTGCAGTGGAGTATGGCCAATGCATCGTAGGAAATGATCGTGGCAAAATTTCAGGCAAATTGCAGAGAATTTGTTTTAGTTTGGCAGTTCTGTTTCAGATTTTGAGGTAGATGTTCATTTGTTCATGTTGTCCGAATACACTTGGCAAACAAATGATGTTATAAGAAAGTGAAAATCAACCACATAGAAAACATTTACAAATCCCTATTGCTACAAAGACAATATTCTTTTGGATCCCACACGGATTTTACTCCAACCGCATATTCTTAGTGGATGAATCTAGAAGCTTGGCCCCATGGGCTCCCCATTACAGTGCACTCACTTCTCAGGGCAACCAAGCTTCCAACCCCAATGAATCTACCATGGTAGGCTGATCATCTCTACTAAAAATTGTGCAGGTGTGGGTGCCTTGGCAACGACCGTTGTTGCACCAAAGAATAGAAGGTTTTTGGTCACACTAAAACAAGGGTTTTAATTTGGGCACTCGTTCGAGTGGCCATACATGGGGCACAAGATTAAGCTCTGTTTAGGAGGAACTCTAGCCTGAAAAGGTTAAGCTCAACAGGGTTTAAGGGAGTACTACTTGGTCCGTATGACATATCTGCACTCGTAATCCTAGGCTTTCCCTTAGGATTCACATTTATATATCGGTCGGGAGTAACTCGGCTAAAGAGCTTTGTTGCCGATTTGAGTCGCTTTGGGGTGAGTAATTTTTCCCCCCAAAGCAGGCCCAGTTTCTAAAGTTAACAAAAGCGAGCAAACATATTTGTAGTTCAATCAATCTTCGTTCAAAAACAAAGAGAGCACACCAATATGTTTGACTCACACTCACATGGTTGTTCTTTTTAAACCCAAATTGAAAGTGTGAAGGTGTGGTAAAGTAACTAAATCACAATACACATCAAACACGCATTCATTTTAACCGTTTGTAGTGTGAGCTAACTAAGAGTTCATTTTAAACCCATGAAAAGTGTGATTGTTCTTTTTAAACTAATGCAAATGCATGATTATTCATTTTACCCATGAGTGAAATGCATGATTGTTGTTGGATTAGATTGAATAAAACAAACAATGAAATTTAGTTAAACTCCAACTTGACACACGATGTAACCCATGGATTAGTACCTCAAAAATCTTTAGTCTAGAAATAGAAAAAACATAAATTTGAAAAACAAAACATAAATCCCATTTTTACCAATCACTTGCGTCGCAACAGAGTGAATGCATCGTTAGGTATTTCATATTCGGCTTTATATGTCAAATGTGACTTGGTTTCTGTCAGATGCGTCTCAGTTTCTATTGAATGCGGCTCGAGTTGGCAGTTGCATCATTTGGACAATCAAATGTGTTACGATAGAGCGGTTGCGTCGCTTGAGATGGAAGATGTGGCGTAGTAGAGCGATTGCAATGCAGAAACTGTCGAATGCATCGTTTCGTACCTATACCTGCAAAAACGAAAAAAAGTCGTACAAAAACCTGCAAAAACGTGTTTTAAAAAGCGTCGGGTTCACCAATGTAACTATGGATTTTTCTACAAGATTAAAAAGGTTAGCAAATCACATGCATATTATATCAATCCACAATAGACAATGAAAAGCAAAGGAAGAAACAAAGGAATGATCTCACCCAGTCCTTCATCCTCCATGGCTGACTTCCATTACACCTTCTAGTTTGCTGAAATAATGAAGTGCCCTCAGATTTTGATGAGCAACTCTATACTATGGACTAGCCCTAAGCAAGCGTTGAAGGATTTAAGTACTTGTGCAAGAGAAAACCAATCCTACATGCAATGATCTAAGTAGTTAAATGACAAAAAACAAGACAATGCTAAAACTCAAGAGAATGCAAGAGCTTAAAAGATTAAAAGATTAAGATTATTCAAGATGTTGAAAATGAGGACAAAATTGGCATTTTATAGAAAATGCAATTTTGGATGGACGAATGAGATTAAAGATTGAGAAATGCCCTAGAATCAATGGTCAAGATTCAAAATGGCAACTCTTAATTAGGGTTAGGTCAACATTTCAAAATGAGTGGACAAGATTTAATTTAAGAAATTAAATCAAGGAATGAGAATAAGTGTGACAGTGAGATGAAAATTAGTAAAATCAAGAAGATCAAGTTTGAACAAGAAGATGAGATTTGGAAAATCAAGAATTTTAGCAATTACTTGATTTATAGAAGAATATTACCATTTTGAATTAAAATTAATTCAAAATATGGATTTAGTGTGATAGTAAATACTCGATTTTAAGATTGTTTACTAAAAGAAGTGGCAGTTAACATGTGAAGCCATTTTAAATAAATTGTTTTATTTAAAATGAGGGAAATATCAAATAAGACAATTAAATAATTACAAATAATTATTTAAGTTAGAGAATGGGCCCAATAATTAAATAAATTAATAAATCTATTTAATTATAAGAAGAATTAAGAATTAGTGACATATTAAATAAATAAATAAGACATATTTATTTAATAATTAGGAAAACATAAATGGAAAAGATTAATTAAATAAATTGAGAATTTTATTTAATTACGAGAAGACTTTAGATAGTTAGTGACGCATTAAATAAATAAATAAAATCTATTTATTTAATAATTATGAAAAATAAAAAGAAATGAATTAATTAAATAATTACGAATTATTTAATTAATAGTCAAAGGTTGGCCACAAACATAATTAAAATGTCATAATTATGCCAGAATGAAAGTGGTAAAATAGAGCTTGCAAGCCTATGTCATTTTTATGTGTCTACAGGTCCCATAGTGCAATACACCACGTGTCATGTTCTAGATCTTGACCTTTTGTATAATCTTCTCCTTGGCCGCCCATGGATTCATTCCATGCAAGCCGTTTCGTCTACCTACCATCAATGTTTGAAGTTTCCTTTTCAAGGAATGGAAGTGACCATACCCATCGATCCTCAACCGTTTGAATACTGTTGTGCTTTGGAAGCTTCTTTCTCCCATTCTCACTATTGTCTTGGAGTCAAAATGCAGCACCTCAAATGTCACCATCTAATCCATCTCAACACCCTTCAACCGATACCGCATCCATCACCTCTACCACTCCTTACCCCACCATCACCAAGGTCAAGATCGTCGATAAAGTTTGTGGAGAGTATGAGATGCAAATGACACTCAATATGGCAACAAAGCCTCCCTCTCCCCGCTCATTTGGTCAGCCTTCTCAATCATCACTACATGTGGAAGAAAAGACACTCACACTCAGCTCTAAAAATATGGGCTCAACCACTTTCAGAGATTCGAGAACCCTTCAAGATCAATTGGAAGATGATGTCAGCCAATGGGTTTACAGAGAAGAACCTGAACTGTCACCTCCTCTCATGGAGTAGTTCCAGGAAGCTTATCCCTGCGCGTTTAAGTTCATTGAAAAGTGCAACTATCAAGGTGGGGGACTAGGAATAGAAGAACAGGGAACACGACAACATGTTGAAGCATCTATAAGACCAAGGCATATAGGCTTAGGCTATGACTGGAAACGAAAGGGTCCAGTAGCATCAACTAGTACGTCTAACAATGTCAGTGAGGACAATGGTCTCCTCGAAGACATACCTAAAGAAGAATCCATCATACTCGCGTATGATGACGTGGATCTCTCCTCCATGTTTGATTGTCTATCTGTCTACACTATTGACCTCCCCCTTTGCCACCCTGACCTCATTGACTGGAACCTACGAGGTACCACTGCACCCATCAACACATTTTCTTCAGTCGATACATATGTTCACCTCAGGGGATTAGGGGAGGATGAACGCCCTAACCACAAAAGTAAAAAGAAATAAAATAAAAAAGAGTCGCCTAGTGAAAACCCCTCGAAGGCACTTCTTGACTTAGAAAAAGTAAAAATAAAGGGTGTATCTAATAGTGAAAACCTTGACGAGGCACTGGAAGATGGGGATGTTCATCTTCCCCTTGTGGGAACTCAAATATCTGAGCGATCTTCTATTCTCATTGAAGAGACATAGGAGGTCAATTTGGGAATAGAAGAAAATCTGAGGATCACCTATGTAGCAGAATCTTTATTAGAAGAAGAACATTCCACTATTGTCCAACTTATCAAGGAAGGCATCATCAACTTTGCATGGGCCTATTTAGATATGCTAGGCTTGGATCCCGCTCTAGTGGTGCATCATTTAGATGTTCATCCAGAGGCCAAGCCTATCAAACAAAAGTTGCACAAAATGCATCCTCAAGTGGCCCTCTTAGTCAAAAAAGAATTGGAGAAATTGCTAGAAGCTAGATTCATTCGGCCCATCGATTATTCAGATTGGATATCAAACATTGTACCTGTCACCAAACTGAATTAGAACATTAGGATTTGTATAGACTTCTAAGATCTCAACAAAGCATGCCCCAAAGACGACTTCCCCCTATCGAACATTGATATGATGGTCGACCTCACTATAGGGCATGAAATGCTATCCCTCATGGATGGTTTTTTGGGCTACAATCATATCAAGATTTCCCCCGAAGATCAACACAAGACAACCTTTACTACACCTTGGGGTACTTTCTGTTATAATATCATGCCCTTTGGTCTAAAAAATGCAGGGGCAACATATCAACGGGCCATGACAGTTAGCTTTCATGACCTTATCCACATTATAATGGAAGATTATGTTGACAACTTGTTGGGAAAATCAAGAACGAGAGCATAACATTCCACTGTCCTGAGAAAAATCTTTGAACGGTTAGAACATTATAAATTGTGCCTAAATCCTAAGAAATGTGTCTTTGGGATCACATCAAGAAAACTGTTGGGGTTCATTGTCTCCATAAGGGGTATAGAAGTAGACCCGGCCAAAGTAAAAGCCATCATGGAAATGCCTCCACCACAAAACAGTTAAGAAGTCTTCAAGGAAAGTTACAATCCATCAGGAAATTCATAGCTCAATTGGCAGAGAAGTGCCAGTCATTCTCTCATTTGTTGCAAAAAGATGTCACATTCAAGTCGGACTCCAAGTGTCAGCTCGGTTTTGACCAGATAAAACAATTTTTAGCTCATCCTCCTGTTCTTATGCCACCAATCCCAGACAAGCCCCTCCTGTTGTACATTTTAGCTATTGTAGTGGCATTCGGGGCATTATTAGATCAACATGATGAATCATCAAAATAACGTGCTATTTATTATATCAGTCGAACATTAGTGGGCTATGAGCTTAATTATTCTCCTATGGAAAAAGCATGCCTAGCTATTGTTTTTTGTTCACAAAAGTTATGCCATTACATACTCAGTCATCTAGTGAAATTGATATCAAAAGTTGACCCACTTAAGTATTTGTTGTCTAGAACGGCTTTAATGGGTCGAATGGCCAAGTGGATCATGCTTCTAAGTGAGTTTGACATTGAGTATGTGGATAGGAAAGCCATAAAAGGGAAAATAATTGCAAATCAGCTGGTGGATTCTACTTTGGAGGATGCCCGTCCTTTGACTACGGAGTTCCCTGATGAAGAATTAGTCACCGTCATAGAGACGTCCATGTGGACGCTTTATTTGACGGCTCATATACGCACAATGGGTCTAGGGCAGGCATCCTATTTGTCACACCTCAAGGTGACTACATTCCAAAATCATTCAGGTTAGCTTTTCCATGCATGAATAACATAGCAAAATATGAAGCCCTTATCACAGGTCGCAGGATCATTGTCCAATGGAATATCACTCAGTTGTGAGTTTTCAGTGATTCCCAGTTGGTCATCAAATAGGTCAATAACGAATTTCAAACTAAGGATGACAAGTTGTTACCTTACAAGCGCATGGTAGATGATTTTAAGAAGTATTTTACCCTCATCCAATTTGGACAAGTCCCAAGACTCCAAAATAAGGTAGTAGATGCTATGGCTACTATTGCTTCTTTGATCGACATGCCAAAGGATCACACAGATTGTCAATTCTTAGTTGAACAACTCTTAATCCCAGCATATGATATCCCTGAAGTTGAAATGGTGTGCAACATTGTAGGACCCAAATCACCTTGGTATTGTGACATCTACACTTACCTCCACGATAACATCTTACCCTCCAACCTTACGCGCAATCAACGTAAATCCTTTATCCAACGTGTCTCCCACTATACCATAGTGGGAGATACTCTTTATCATCACAGGTATGATGGAACCCTTTTTAGATGTTTAAATGAGACTGAATCTCACACTGTGTTAGTAGAGGTACATAGTGCCATCTACAGGGCCCATTCTAATGGCATGGCCTTAGCTAAAAGGATTCTTAGAGCAGGCTATTATTGGCCAACCATGGAGCAGGAATCTTGTGAGTTCGTTAAGAGGTGTTCTCTATGCCAACAGTATGCAGATTTGATTCATGCTCTAACACAAGAGCTACAGCCAATCATCGCACCGTGGCCCTTTTCACAATGGAGTTTTGACTTAATCGGCAAGATTTATCCACCATCATCCAATGGCCACACTTTCATTATCACCACCACTGTTCATACTTTACTAATTGGGTGGAAGCAATTCCACTCACCCAAATTACGGGTGTTCAGATATCTAAGTTCATCCTCTACCATATCCTCTATAGGTATGGGATCCCCTCCACTACCATTACTAATAATGGAAAGCCATTCAAGAACAAGTGTATGAAATTCCTCTGTGAGACCTATCATATCCAACATAATTGGTCTACTCCCTATTACCCTCAAGGAAATGGCCAAGCAGAATCCACCAATAAAACCTTAGTCAAAATCCTCAAAAAGATGGTTAATAACATTGGTCGTGATTGGCATCTCCATCTTCATCTTTCCCTTTGGGCTTACTGCGCTTCCATCCATACCCCCACTGGCACCACACCATATTCCATGGTCTATGGCATTGAGGCCATATCGTCGATTGAAGTTTAAATCCCATCACTTCACATATCATTGAAGAACCTCATAACTGATGAAGATACATGGGTTGCACAACTTGCTCGGTTAGAACTCCTAGATGAGAAACGCATGAAATCCTATAATCATTTGCAAGTTTACCAACATTGCCTCAAAAGAAGCTACAATAAGAAGGTTTTTCCATGTCAATTCAATGTAGGTGACTTGGTCCTCAAGGAGAATCAACACAATCAGCAAGATCGAGACAAGAAGGGAAAATTTGAGGCCAATTAGCTAGGCCCTTATATTATAACAGCTAAGTACAATTCAGGGGAATACAGGCTCACTATCCCTGAAGGGGAACCCTTGGAAGAGCCCATTAACATTTTTCATCTCAAAAGGTTTTATGCTTAAGTCACCTGGGTTGTCCTATCTTGCAAAAAAATACAAAAAAAATCAAAAAATCAAAAAGTAGTAAAGAGAAATAATGCATCCTATGGTGAAAACCACTCTTTGTGGCACCTTGGATAGGTGTGTTTGGTGAAAACTTGGTCAGCAGGTTCCATTCGTAGAGGGCTTAATCATTATCTACCTTGCATCCATTTCACTGTCCTATCCATCCTTCTGCAACATTGGGGCATGTTTTGGAGTTCTTTGCTACCGCACACTTCCCACCACCCTTCCTATGCTATGGTGTCATCTTTCTAAATCTATTCATCTATTGAGTCAACTATATTTTATTTTCTTCAAAACACTATTATTCTAATAGTATTTCGAAGAGGGGCAAAATGTAGACACCTAAATTTGACCAATTATATTTGGTCAAATTTATCCCTTTCGGCTTCTCCATTGATATTAATCAAATTACTTATCTGATTAATATTTCCCCTTTTCCCTAACATCCCTAAGGTATTTAATTCAATAAATTAAATATCTTATCATTAGTCTTTTCCTCTCTAAATTAAATAAATGTTCTCATTTACTTAATTTAGTCTTTTAACCTTTATGCATTTAAATCAATTTTAAATTCATAACTTTCTCTCTCCTAGTCCCATCCTCCATAATCCACTCCTAATTTGGATTAATCTAATTAATCTATAATTATGGATGTGCACACCCTTAATTGGGATTAATGTCATATCCCCCATCATACCCCACTTGCCTTAATCTTCTTCTTATCACCTAATCTCTTGTTTGCACAACTTAATCACTTAATTAGGTCTATCTAATCCCTATTCCATTTATGGCATTTCACAAGTCAACCCTTTCATTAAATGCTTCCCTTTTTGGAGAAGGCATCCCATTCTCAAGGTGAATTTTTAATTCACTTTTATTCTTCCAAGGACTTTCAAGGAATTTTTAATTCCTTAAAAGTCATTTCACCCACACAAGGACAAGGGTCCCCTTTATGAAGAGATCTTGTCCAATCCCTAGGTACTATGAAAGTACTTCCACCTCATGTCCTTGTTTCCATGTCATCCGCCACGTTTCACAAGGAGAGGGCTTGTGAATGCACAATTCATCCAAGCCCTTGATCTTATCCAAGGTGGCTTCATCTTGACCCTCCATTGCTTAAGAGGCCTTTCCCCTAAAATTAGAGGATTTGGCTCTCATTTGACATTCATTCATTCACTCAACACTTGCATTCTCAAGCAATTCAAGCACTCACACTTGCATCCACCATTGATGATAGCTTTGAGCTCATTTTGCATCAATTTGATTCATCTATCCACATACCCACATTGTCCATTGCAATCCTCATCTCATCCACATCATTTTGCATCCACTTTTGTGCCATTGCTATCGAAGGCGCGCACACAACCAGACAATCCATAGAGCCAACCAAAAGATCAACTTGAGAAAGGTCATATCTTTCCTTTTCTACGTTCAAGTTCAATGAAATCCCTATTTGAGGTGTTGTGATTTTTACTTCCTTGCATTTGTTTTGTATTTTGCACTTTAGGTTAAGTAGATTTTCACTGCGCACACTACCAATTAAGCCTAAGCACTAGTTACCCCTTCAATGGATATTCCTATCCTAGGTATAACATATGAGCTTATCTTTGCATAAACAAGACATTCTCTTCAATATACAATCTAGTCTTAAGTATAACTTTACAATCTAGAGTATAGCTACGTAAGCTTTATCTAATCATAGATTCATAAATAACCGACTCCATTCAGTAATATTACACACAAATAATTGGTTCTCATCAAGAGTATAGACACTTCAATGAATGACCTCAATCAAATAATAATCATATCAATAGATGATTCCATTCGAGAGTGTATTCTCCTTATTTAAAAGGGATGATTCTAGAGTAGAATCTTGTCAACATTATGACTTCATAACAAGAGTACAAAGCAACTATCCAAGTAGCAACTCCTACTCAATAGGTAATCCCACCTACGTCTCTTTTCATATAGTATCTCATAAGCTCACATGATCTACTTAATCACATAGGTGAGTCTCAACCTTAATATACCCTAATCTTAGGATAAATCTATCAACCAATGACTAGTCTGATTATATAGGTGATTCTAACTCTATATATTCCAATCAATACCAAAAGCACAACCTAGTCAAGTAAGTTATTCCCAACCTATAAGTATCAACGATTATTCAAGTGCATAGCCCAACCTAGTAGGTAAACCTTAACCTAAGGTTTTACTCTTAATCAATGAACTTCTTATCCCAAATAGGTTATTCTAAACCTAGGGTTGGACATTCAAGAGTATAGTATGATCAAGTGATCAATCAAGTAAAGATAATCGATGAGGTTGCATAGCATCACATCATGCTTTATCTTTCATACCATCTCTATAGCTTTATAGCTAAACCTTATCATCCCCAAGGTTTCCTGTCATAGTTTAGATAAAAGTGCCAAGTTGCTTCATGATATTGAC
Source organism: Sequoiadendron giganteum (assembly GCA_007115665.2). NCBI lineage: Eukaryota > Viridiplantae > Streptophyta > Pinopsida > Cupressales > Cupressaceae > Sequoiadendron > Sequoiadendron giganteum. The sequence goes on from CM021109.1 coordinate 48,958,460, forward strand.
ATATCTCACACTATACCCATAGTCTAGCTATCTATGAATAGATCAAAAATAGCTACTTCCCATATAGGGGCAATAGGAATAGTAAGACACTTTCTTTAAGCTGATCCTATTTCATCATTCCTAGTATATAATACCAAAGACAAACAATCCCTCCTATTATGGAGTAATTACAAGCACTTCATAAAACAACATAAGCAGCTTCTATTTTCTTTTCAAAGCAAATTCTATATTTCCATAGTATAAGTAATCTCAATAGATCAAATAAAGCACTCAAGAATCAATCTTTCATAAACAAAGACAAATGAAGGAAGATGCATCCCCATGTTTGTATTACGCCTATCCAATTTGTTGTTGCACAACTATCCAATAACAACAACTAGTTTTACTTTGACCCCACTAGCAAAGCCTCAATAAAACCTTTCTCTTAATTGAATAATATGCTTCTCTCAAATTGATAATATGCTCTCCCCAAAATACTCAAGCTCTCTCAAAATACTCAGAATGATTTTGTAGAACAATGTAGATTAGAAAAGAAGAATAAAAAGCAATAGCATGCACTCCAAATGAGAGCTCTACCTCTCTATTTATACAATGAAAAGGAGAATCCACAACCTACAAAATAGGAATGTAAATTGACAAAAAATTCCATGCAGTCGACTCACTCCATGTAGCTCAAAAGGTGGCAACAAATAAAGAGTTTACTTAGCACACTAATCTACAAGTCGATCTCTAAGTTTTGACAGCAACAAAAGACTATTTCAATCTGCACATGATCAAATGGTGATATTCAAATTAGCCTCATAATGGAGTTCTACAGTAATAAGAACTTCATAAGATTGCGCTAAGCAAGCAGCCTTCTTCCTATTACTTTGGGCGCAATTATTCCTATTGAAATAGCCTACAATTTGCAATCAACACATGCCCAAAGTCAACTTAGTCTAATCTTTACATATAACAAAGGAGTAAAGAGTTGGTTGACTCATAAATGATCTTTTGACCAATTCCATGCATTGTTGTTACTTTACCTATTTTCATGCATTTTACATTTTATGCAGTTGGCATAGCATTCTATCGCTTCACTCCCTATATCATACATTTTCTAAGTCTGAATAAGTCACAGCTTATGAAGAAAATGATGCCTTTCATAGTATCGACATAATGGTTTATATCGACCTTATATTGTTGTGAAATACTTCCACATAGTTTGGCTTTAATACAATGTTACCATTTACATGTTTCACCTTAAATACTTGTGCAATATTTCATATGCAAATCAGCCTATGCACATATATACAATTTTCCCTCTGATGAGGTAAAAATAACCTCATCAATATAAGTAAACTAAATACCCTTCCTCATATTTTCAAGCCACCTTTACCTTGCCAATTAATTGTCTTTAGGATTAATAAATGCTTTCTTTTTGTGAAAAGGTGTATAATCTTTATTTTCTAAAATTACTTGAAAGAAGCTAACCCGTGCTAACTTAATGGTTTAGTTTCTAAAATATTGTACAAGTTTTCATGCATAATCGGTCATCATGCTCAGCTAGGAGGATTCAACACAAACTTCCATATGGTTGAAGATTCAATGAAGACTTCAATATGGTTGAAGACAAGTACCATAAGAATAGGCGTTGGAATTCTAGGGGACACATGGTGGATCGAGTTTTTGTAGCTTTCTTATTATTTTTTGTTGAAAGACTTTATGGCTCACTCAGAGCCTCTTTAATGTTTTATGTTATGGACTTAAGTCCGTTAGTTTGTTAAATTCAGTTAAAGTCTTTTTTAGTGGTAATCTTTACCAACTGAATTATAGGATTTTGCTGAACAACTTTTGTATAAGTGTGTAACTGTTAGAAGCAATGATACAATAGAGAGATATCGTTATGTTGTTGTAATGAGTTTTCAAAACTATGTTTCTGAATTATACTTTCAATATGAATAAAGCAAGTTTTTCCTACCTCATTCTAAGTTGTTAAGTATTGTGTGGAATCATTTTGAATGGAGTAATCTTGGAGTTACAAAGTTTATGTGATCTGAGTTAAGCGTAGGAGCACCCGAGAGCTAGCCACTCGAGGGACTATAGAGTAGATAGATAAGTATTCCACTTTTAATTGTGTTGTTTTTGTTTTGTAAATGATAAGTGTGAGTAAAGTTTATTTTCATGTGTAGAACTCCATTAAAGTTAATCCTGCAAGTTGTAGTGAGTCTGTAATCTTTAATTTTGTTAAATGAAGTTCTAGAGCACCTACCTCCATTGTTATATTCAAGTTGTTAAGTTGTTTCCTATTAATTATTAAGTTTGTTAGCCAGATGTTTCATAGTTTCTTTACATGCATTTCCTGTTCAGCAATTTACACGTGCTTATTATTTTAATTATTTCCATGCGTTCTAGTTTAGTTGTTATGCTTTTTAGATTGATCATTTCTCGCTTTCTAGTTTAGTGGCCTCTTAGTTTTAGTTTCATTTCAGTTGTCCCAATCACTTAGAAAATCTGAGAGAGATAGTTGAGGAGTTTCCTATTGTATACAACCTTTGAACACTACCCGGTTGATATTTGATGCACTTTTCAAGCTAAAGAGATAGGACCTAACGAATCCTGTCACCCTCAAGGCATAATCATACTCTTCTATATGGCTATGCCTTCATTTATAATGCATCCTCTATATATATTTGTTAATATATATACATGCTAATAAGGCTTATAAAGTATGCCATGCATATGTATTATAGTGTTTTAAAATAAAACAATAATTTAATCATGCATTATATATATTATATGTGTATAATATAATATATATCCATATATTATATTATATATAAATGTATACTTACAAATATATATATGATATATATTATCTTTGCCTAAGCATCATTCGATAATCGAATGCATGGCATCCATTAACTTGGCCATAAATAGTATACATAGCATCCAATGCTTATACATATATACATACATATATATATACACAAAAGTGTTTAATGTTAGCTATATACATATATATATCATTACTTTCATATATATGCAAGATAATAATATTGTACATAATATCGACTATATATAAAAATAAATATATACATATTCCTCTATGCTCATGTATACATACGTATACATGTATTTATGCATATATCTTTTATATATATGTGTGTGTGTGTGAGTGTGTGTGTGTGTATACATTTGATTGTACAATCAAGCACATACATATTTACTATCTTATCGATAGGAGATATATGTGTAATGGATATATATAAATACATCCATCCCACGTGTGTTCACCTTATCGATACAAGCATAGCAATATAGGGAAGAACTCATAAGATCCGAACATATATCATCCAAGAGCACACTTCAACAGTAATCAAGACCCTTACTAATGCAAACACATCATGCTAAGGATGACTTACCAATTCCCACTACTATGTCTAGACTCAACCATTCTACTGTGAGTGTGTGTAAGCTCAGATAGGTTACGTTACTGGTTATCTAACCAATCACTTCTCCCAAGTGATACTTCCCTTCCACTTGGAGGATTGAACCTATCCTTGCAACCAACTCAACACATTTGCAATGGTAGTTAGACATTCATAATAAATCTATATGCATCATAAATTAAGCATGTTCATATAGCAATACATGTTCATCATCAATGCAAACATAATTACTCTTTCAAAGAATTTATCAACACTTTCACATAATGCCTATTTCAATATCCCATTAATCATATCAAAATCATGATTGCATTTACCAACCTATTTACTCATGAAGGTAAAATAAAATCAGTAACAACAAGAAGGGGTGTGACAAAGGGGTTGCAATCTGTCTTATGGAGAGACCATGCTAGGTGAGGGAGAATAGATGCTAATACAATCTTCACACCATTCTGGAATGTGCATATTAAAGGCAAGGATGAAGGCAGATATATTGGAATGAAATGAGAAAAATAGAAGGTGCAATGTAAGGTTGAAACTATCCAAAGAAAATGTTGATTTATGTTCAAAAGGGGTGTGTGCATCAGAGATAGTGAAGCGGAAGGGGTTGAATTGGAAGACATGAAAAAGTAGTGTATTTTATTCATTCAAGTAAATAAAAATGGATGCAGATTAAGAGATAGAGCGCACAGTATGAAGTTGAGAGATAGCATTGAAACAAAGACATGAGAGAACATTATAGGGTAAGCATATAAATAAGTGAATATTATTGATATGGAAAAAGGTTGTGTAATGAGAGAGATGTCATTTGAAGACCATGTGTAATTTCAAAGTGTGTAATAGATTTAATTGATAAAATCCATTATATTTGCTACAATTTTGTTTTGTGTCAGGGTAGATCATTGCCCATATAATGTATATTTGATATTTGTAAGATTGGAGGAGTGGTGTTTTGGCAGAGGGGAGTACCCTCTTGCATCATAGCCATAGCAGCAAGGTAGTGAAATGTTTGATAAAATGCTTTGGTAGACATGTATGAAAAACGTGGTAGCATAGATAAGGCAATGAACTATTTGAAAAATACCTAAAAGAAATGTGGTCTCATGGTGATGGAATGCCATGACAAGCACATTGAGACCACATTTCTTTGAGGTATTTTTTTGAACAGTTCACTACCTTGTCTATGCTATTGCTTACTATTATGCTTTGATAGATTTTTTCCAAGCATTTGTTTTAGGCTTTTAGCCATAACAACAAGGTAGTGAACTGTTTGATAAAATGCTTTGGTAGATATGTATGAAAAATGTGGTAGCATAGACAAGGTAGTGAATTATTTGAAAAAATGCCTCAAAGAAACATGGTCTCATGGTGATGGAATGCCATGACAATCCATAGCAATTTTCTCAAGTCATGGCATTCCATCACCATGAGACCAATTTTTTTTGAGGCATTTTTTTCAAACAGTTCATTTTCTTATCTATGTTATTGCTCACTATTATGCTTTGATAGATTTTTTTCCAAGCATCCATAGCTTGTTTGAAAGCACCTATTTTAGGATTTTAGCCATGGCAACAAGACAATGAACTGTTTGATAAAATGCTTTGGTAGACATGTATGAAAAATGTGGTAGCATAGACAAGGTAGTGAACTATTTGAAAAAATGCCTCAAAGAAATGTGGTCTCATGGTGATGGAATGCCATGACAATCAAGTAACATTCCATCACCATGAGACCACATTTATTTGAGGAATTTTTTCAAACAGTTCATTGCCTTGTCTATGGATTGCCATGACATTCCATCATCGTGAGACCACATTTCTTTGAGGCATTTTTAAAAATAGTTCACTACCATGTCTATGGCTTGTCATGGCATTCCATCACCATGAGACCACATTTCTTTAAGACATTTTTTCAAACAGTTCATTGCCTTGTCTATGCTACCACATTTTTTCAAGGCAGTGAACTATTTGATAAAATACTTTGGTAGACATGTATGAAAAATGTGGTAGCATAGACAAAGCAATGAATTGTTTGTAAAAATGCCTTAAAGAAATGTGGTCTCATGGAATGCCATGACAAGCAAATGCAATTGGTAGATGCTCCTAGTTATTAGTTATGCAATTTGAAGTAATTGCATTTAACTGCTTAGGTTGACTTTATAAAAACTATATTGTAATTGAATTTTTTTCATCTATCAACATCTAGTTATTAGTTATGCAATGCGAAGTAATGCTTTGAGTTTGAAAGATGTGCAATGCAATGCAATTAGCGATATGAATATAAACTACAAAAATCTATTTTTTACAAATCATTAGTTAAACTCTTTATTTTATTTGCTCTCTATATTTCTATGCTATGGAAATGCCTTTCAATTTTTTTAAAAAATGGTTTTTATCTCTTGTTCTACAATTTTTTACCTTTTTTTTTTTTTAATCCGATTTTTTCAAAAAAATCTTTTATGATTTTTTTCCCAAAAGATTTTTGCTGCTATGGATATAAGCTATATATATTTTCATTTAATACAATGTCCATATATCTATAAATGGTATTCATTTTGCTTTGTTTCAATTGTATACATATATATATGTCGTATTCTAAGTAATACAATATAATTCAATTATATAATATAATAAGAAAGACATATTATTTCCCAAGACAAAACAAAAGGATTTTACCACATTTTGTTAAGGAAATGGTAAGGACAAGTGGTGGGGAAATGGAAAGTCCACAGGAATGGATTGGAATACGAACTCCCGCCAACTAGAGAGGGACTCAATAAGATTATGCTATCTGATTAATCAGATGAAAGACTAGTTAATCGAAACCCTATTTTCTTACCTGTACCAGGCAGGGTATCTACACGAAGAACTCTTTCACTTGCGGCAAATGGAGAGTAGAGAAATTTCATAATCTCTGTAGTGAGAAAGAATGTGAAGGACTCCATAAACTTTCGGAATAAATCCGATGCTTGGTAGTCACACTATTATTTCGATGGTTAATGGAAGCCCCCCGCATTCTTTGTCAGTTTCACAGAGTATTTTGTTCAAGCCGCCTAAAAGAAGAAAGAAATGTAAATCCATGTATTTTATATACGTCTGAACTCAGCTCCAAATAACTTTCACTTACAGGCGAGTTGCATGTAATGTTTTTTGTCATGATGTGAGATTTCTCTTTTGCTGTAATTTTGTTGTTTGATTGATAAGGGTTTACAGGATTTATTTTGGTTTTTTTATAGTTTTCTTGTTGTTTAGGGTTTAGGGTGAGATCTGAACTCGGGTTATTGTTAGACATCTACATTATTATTGTAATGGTGAAAATTTTATATTGGGTTTTTTATAATTTTCCTGTTGTTTAGGGTAAGATCTGAATTCGGATTATTATTGGACATCTACATTATTATTGTAATGATGAAAATTATATACCTTGCACTTTTCCTTTTGATTTTGGATCCACTTTTATTTTATTATTCCTTATGCAATAATAGGTGTATAAGTGGCATGGTTTCTCTGAAAGTTGGTATGTAACCTGAACCTTACCTGATTCTATCTGCTTCGCTTCGAAGGCTAGTTCTGATCCTCGTTAGTACCCATTTCCTATCTAGGTTCTGATTTGCTGAAATAAATTCAGAACTTTTAAATTTTCGAAGTTCAGATTTGGGGTCAATGTAACCCTTTATATTAACTAATATGTGCTGATTGAAAGCACGAAATAATTTACTTGTAACTTAAGTATATAATCCCAGGTATAGTAAGAAATAAATGTTATTACTCAGCTGTAGGTGAAAAAAAAGGCCATCTTAGAAGATGAACTGAACAGTCATTTGAAGATCGATAAATATGTTTTTGTGAACACTGAATATCAAAATACAATTTTAGTTTGTATCAATTCTATTTTAAAATTTATTTTTCAGTCCTTTCTTCTCGTCTGATGTTGGTTTTAGAGCACAAACAATCATTTTCTATCTACCCCAAGCTGTTTTTTCTGTTGACATTTTCTCTCATAAACTATTTTCTACTCATGAAATATGGGTCAATGAGTTTGACTCAAAAATACACAGTTGAATCTTGATAAAACATTGTAATTTGACATGCTGTGAAAATACCTCCTACTTGTCGATGGATGAGCTAAAGGGTATTTATAAAGAATAGTTCATAAGACACAAAAAACAAGCTAACTGGGCTTGATCCTTAGGGAAACTCAATGGTTAAAAGTGCTTGAATCAGAGTAGCGCTGGGACTTATAACCTCCTGGGAAGTTCCAATACTTTACCTCTATGAGCATCATCTAGATGCAATGAGTGTTAATTTTTAAGTGGACCATTCATATTCATGAGAGATGGGTTCATTTGAACCACCATTACTAAAATATGGGTCAATAGATTTGACTCAAAAATTACGTAGTTGAATCCTAATAAAACATCATTATCATTCTCCCATTGCTTCTATACCTCTATATTCTGCATAGCCTCTCAAAAGAACATCCTCCAAACCTGACATCAAAGTCAACCCCATAGGTTTCATTGGTGTTTGCAAATTTAAAGGTGTCCAATTTTCAGCCTTCTTTGACTGTTTATGGCCGATGGTATTTCCAAAATTAGTTTGGGTTTGAGCTCTTGCAAAATACTGTAATGAAATGAAGTAGGCGCTTTTCGCACACTTTCATCTCCATCTGCCTTATCTATCTTTTCGTGGTTGTTTCTGTCTGTTATTCTGCGAGAGAAGCAAGAAGAGTACAAGGCTGTTGATAAGAATGCTGCCTGCAACCTCAAACACAATTTGTAAATTGAAATCATGTGTTGGCGTCCACAGCCAAATTGGAATCTTCTCCAAGATTTTTCTCGCTTCAGCTGCTGCCTGAAGTATGTCCTTCAAATTTGATTGTGAAATATATTTGCTTGGGAGTTTTAGGCCTACGTAGGATTTTTTTTTGTAATAAGATATATTTGGGCGTTTTATGTCAAAAAAAAATATATTGGGTTTGTTTTTAAAAATTAGGTTGCTTTTTTAAAAACTATAAGGGAGTCTTTTTATATTTAAGTTGTTATGTATTGACAGTTGCAAGTTGGAATTGTAATGGCATGCATTGTCTTCCCTTGGTACAATGCAGGATATCATTGATGCTGATGACATTGTCTCTTTTACCGAGACACATCAAAGTCCTGAACATCGTCTGCCTTCTTTTTCAGGTTTTGCTTGGTTGTCAGCTCATTGGAATTCTCGACAGACTAGAAGATTGAGACGTCAAAAGGGGAGTGGCTTGTTTAGTACAATGTAAATACTTGGGTAGGATGTCTCATACTAGTGCAAATGAATATGGTAACTTCACATTAGGTACCACGCACGACATCATTGATGCTCAAGATATTGTGTCCAGAGCTTCCTCTGCCTTCTTTTTCAGGTTTTGCTTTGTTCTCAGCTCATAGGAATTCTTGACATACTGGAAGCATTAGACGTTCAGGGGGAGTAGCTTGTTTAGTACAATGTAAACACTTAGGTAGTATGTTTCATATTGGTACAAATGAGCATGCTCACTTCGTATGGATGAAGCTTTCTAGAGGTAGAAGGATGCAAGAAATGTACTTTTTTGTATGTTATATCAGACCATTAGGATCTGCACTCTATTATTGTGGATGGTGACCTTTACTTGGATTTATATCTCGAGATATCTATGTTCTCATTTTTGGGCAAGGTGGTTATGATTGGAGATTTCAATGCATATATAGGCATACAAGTTCCCGTGCATAACTTGACATAGAATACTTTTCTTGCTACTACTATTGATCCAGAAGATTTTTTTAGTAGTTTTTCTGGATTAAATTCTGTAACATGTTTTCTCATCAACATTTCGGATCACATTCCATGATCCAGAAGATTTTGTCATGTGAAGGTAGATCCTTATTTGGCATGGGTGGAGTCTCACCAACGTTTTATTCTGAATGGTTTACTTGTTTTAACAACAAAAGGTGTGGCTAGTGTAGTTGATTATCTTTTGACATCTTATAATATCATTCTAGATATCATTCTTTGCCTCACTTGACATACCCTTAGCCAACCATGCATATTTGTCCTTTAATCTCAAAATCCAGACATCATCCCTCCATGCCTACTTACATTACAAGCCCATGCACTATTATTCATTTTGATTCCTCTCTTGCCATTGTCTATGTTGAACACCTAAAAATAATTTGTCCTTCCCTGCTTGTATTATAAATAGTAAATACACATGAGAAAGCTACTTCATTAGTCAATATTTTGTTTACTATTGTCATAAATATCTTCCCATACTCTACTTCTTGAGCTAGAAATCAAAGACTTGGTAGGTGTCCAATGAATAAATGTTTTAATGAAGGATGTAAAAACCTTCACTGCACACTCAAGAACCTTCTTCCACATGACCCTACTGCTGCTAAGAGTCTCCATATAACTTCTCGCACTACTCTATGATGCAAAAACTAACAATTTCTTTATATCCATTACTGTAGCATGACATCCACCTTGTAAAATGACCCTCAACATTTTTGGTGTGCCCTCCTCCCTCATAAGAATATATGCCGTGCAGCCATATCACTGACCCCTATTTTTGGATCCAGCATCTTCATCATTTTCTTGTAACGTGTTTACTTACTACAAAGTGAATGAGGCCATATATAAATTACAAACTAATAAAGTGGTTGATGTTGATGAATTGCAATTTGAATTTCATAAGTATGTAGCTTTTGTACTTTGTTCTTCCATTCTTGATTTATTTAAAGAAATAGTAAACCATGGATTACCTCGTCTCGTTCTTCTACCGATTCATCCTATCTATAAGTCTGGTGACCCTCTTGATCCTAATAATTATAGGACTATCATGATTGGGCATACACTTTGAAGAGTAGGAAAATAGAGTTTCATGAAAATGGAAGGATGAATCTAATTAACTACTTCGAAGTGTATTTATAAAACTAACAATGCAGAAATCCTTTTTTAAGAAAAAGGAAACAGAAATTAATCTAATCTAGTGCTTAAGCTTTGATTCAATAAAAAGAAAGTGTTTAAGATTGAATACGAACTGAAGTATAGAAAATAAATTGCTTAAAAGAAGAGAAAAGGTAGAAAGTAGCTTCCTTAAATTTGTCAGTTGATAAAGCGGAAGCCAAAGCAAAAACTGTGAAGTTAGGTAAAACAAAAATCAAAGCACCCTGGTCTGGTATGGATTGCTAATGACAAAGTTGCAGTAGCATCCTTGGGCCGGAAACCAAAAGTCATTTAGAATCTTTAGAAATGCAAACTCGAAAGATCAAGTATAGCAAACACATTCATGACTGATGGAGAATTGACAGTTGTGTCCACATTCTTGTGTTGTACAACCTTCAAATTTTCAGAACGGGTATGCCTTGGCCAATGGGGCACTTGAGAAGTGGAATCTAATCTATGTGTAGAGAGAAGTGCAACCTAGACCTGTAAGTATGGGACAAGACAAATGGCTGGGACTGCTTGGGAATCTACCTTAGTCAGATCTCTATTTGGTGTGTTTCATCACTTTGTGTAGTTTGGAAATAGTGGATGTATGTGAGCGTAGCCTAGGGAGCTCTGTGCTAGGCAAATAAGCAATGTAATTCAAAAATTGTAAAACCCACAAAAATTTCTGAAGTATTGTGCATTGTGTGAAGAATTTGGGTAAACGGATCTCACCAATGTATGCTTAAGGGATAGAGGAAGTAATAGAGGTTGCAAAAGTAGAAAGAAGAGCTTAGAAGAGCTATAGAAGAATTATAGAGCTTGTAGGGAATAACGGAAGAAGATATCACAAAGGATGAAGAAGTTATAAGAAGCATAAAAAAGGATCCGACAAAAAATGATTGATTCTAAAGGCCAAGGGAGATATCTTTATAAATAATGTGAATAGGCCATTGGAACTCAGAAAAATCATGAACGTTGGATTTTATCCACTGGAGGTCATGAACACGGTATTTGGCCATTTTATGAAAGATTTTAAGGATGCTACGGCGATTGTGTTAGCATCCAAGTAGGAAGAAAATTGTATTAGAGTTCAGGAAAAGCTTAAGTCATGCACAAAGTATGTTTTGGCTTCTTGGTAAGGGTGAAAAACTGAAGATTTGACTAAATGCAACCTAAGCATGCTGAAGAAATGGACACTAAAATGAGCGTAATATATAGAGTTGAAATTGCAAATTGGGCAATTTTCGGCTCCACACACTTTACAAGACTTATAGCACTGTTCTAGACGCTCACATCTTTTCCTTTGTGGATAATTTTAATCTCTGTGCTCATGATCAAGCTAGATTTAGACATGATCGTTAGACGATTAATCATAATTCACTTTGCAAGCCATTATTTAGGAAATGAAAGCCCATCATAGAGGTGATCTTGTATATTGTTTTGCTTTGTTATTTTTGGAGAATTTTGGATATTGTTCCTACACATCTCCTCTTTGAAAGGTTGAGAGCTTTGGGTTTTGATATTGTTGTTCAAGCAGTTTCGTGACTCTATGGAATAGTCAAAAGTCTTTACTTTACAGCACATGGCACTTCTTCGATTCTCTACAACACTATAGGAGATAAGCAGGGTGGTCCACTCTCCACTCTTTTTGCTCTATACATCTAAGTTGGAAAAGTTTTTTTCTAGAGGAGCTTCCTAGCTTTGGTGAGTCATTGCATGGTATGCATATCCCATTATTGTTGTTTGCTGATGATATTGTTTTTATCTCCTCAACAACTAATGTTTCAGACTCAGTTAGATAAATCCGTTTCTGACAAAACAAAGCTAAAAATCCATCTCACTAGTTCACCTTTCAAGGTGAGATAGTCCCATGCAGCTCTTTTTACACATATCTTGGGGGCAGATTCAAAGGACCTAGACTTTCTTTCAAGCTGGCCGCTGAGGCTAGTCTTTTTTAAAACTATTCTGCTTAGAATCAGTCAGAAAAAAAAATGTTTCCAGCTTCAACTCCAGGTTACATTTATGAACTTAGATCTTTTTGATACTCTTGTTTAGAGAACTGCGCTTTATGGCTTGAGATTTGGGGACATTCTCTAAATGGCAGCCATTGTGCTTGCTTGGAATAATTATAAACTTTATTCCTTAAGAGAATTATTTGATTTAAAAGCACATTTTCTCAGTGTATTTTCTAAACTGAATTAGATTTACAGCTGCTCAAGTTGAACACTATTTTCAGGATTGTTTGTTATTTGCATGGACTACAAGATTTTGTAGATAATCTTAAGGGTACTTTGAGGCATCCTTATTATGCGTACTTAACCTCTTTGGAGCTCTTCAATCAGGGGTAAAAAATTTTGGTTAACTGGTGTGAACTTTATTCTCTATAGGCTATTCAGGGTTTCTTGGAGGGGCCCCAATCTCATAGTGGGTCAGAAAGAGACTAACAAATGCATTGGAGAGGACACTTACAAGCTTACATCCAACATACGTAGATTGCTCTACCTAGGCAATTGAGTCCAAAATTGTATTATTATGCATTTGCATTTCTCCAAATATGTAACGGAGACATTATCCTTCCTAACTATCTGCAAACCCTTGGTCTCATGGACTTAAGAGTTCTGCTTGGCCAGATGTGTGTCAGCTCCCATCAATTGAGGATTATGAAAGATTACCACATTTCAAGAGAGGAATGAATGTGTCAACATTGCATTAAGAAGGTAGAGATTGATGATCATTTTTTAAAGGACTCGTTTAGGCACTGAAGGCTGTGAAGAATGAAATGGTGATGAAGCTCACTAGTGCAAAATTTGACAAACATGCCCTAGCGGTGAAAGACATTGGTGATTCGGCGGTGAAATATGTATCGATGATGATTGGGTATAAGACCTTTTATACAAATAGAGAGAACAATGTGTATGCTACTGCTATTCACACAACTCACCAAATGGTGAAGGAAGGTCTAGACATAGATTTGTGCGAACTCTTGAGACAACAATTGATGGATAACCTGCAAAAAATCAAGGAATCAAGGTACCCCTTCCAGTATGGTACCCTAGTTATTTGTTTGCTATTTTACTTTCTTAGAGAAGTGCCCAATACAAATAACATTGTATGGTTGGACAATATTCCAGTTGTAGTTCAAATTAGAGACCATTTGAGAAGGTTAGGGAACCTAGAAACCCAAAAAACTATGTTGTGGTGTTTCTTTAAGACATTTCAAGGCAAAATGCAAGAGCAATACAAGATTTTGGCAAGCATTGTTCATAAATACAAAAATGATATATCCTTTATGGTTAGCAGAAATCACTGCTTTATGGAAGCAGTTGAACCCAAAACAGTCTAGATCCCAGAGCTTGGATATGAGGTTACTAAAACAGAGCTTGCTGATCTTGCAAAGATCATGCTAAGCAAACAAAGAGATCCATTTGTGGACAGGTTTGGCACTTATGCAGAAAAATCTACCCAAGAAAACCTAGAAAAGAAGAAAGATATTGAGAAGAATGTGGAGAAGATGAAAGCTAAGTTGGAGGAGATAGTAAACACTCCTAAGGGTTTTGCAGAGAAAACCAAAGCTACAACTATTGCCCCATAGGGTACTCCCAGCACAAGAATGTCAATTAGGACCTTTGCCTCCTCTCTTGTTGTTCCTAAATCCTCTGGAACAAAGCCTGCAGGAAGTTCTAAGAAGAAATAAACATTTGGCCCTTTTGTGCAACAAATGCCCCCTAAGAGGAGAAGAAAAGAAAAAGGCCACAAGGGAGAGATAAATTAGTTGTGAAGATGAAGAAGAAGAGGAAGAGCAAGAAACCCAATTGGTTTGGAAGAAGAAGTCACAAGCCTTTGTGGAAGAGACTAGTGTCAAGAGGACAAAAGTTGATATTGTAGATATTGGGAGCGAAGAAGAGGTGGAAAAAGAAAAGAAAAGTTTTATTTTTCAAAAAAAGAGAAAAGAAGTTTGGAGTAGAAGAAAAATCTCCTAAAGGCAACAAAAAGAAGAAAGAAAAGGCCCCTCCAGTAAGAAAACACAGTCTGTTAAAGTTAGATGCTTTGTTTAATAGTATTGTAGAATTTGGTCTCCTCGAAGAGATAGCTAAAATTCCTTCGGACAATGAAGACCAAATGTAGCATGAGACATCTATCTCGGAAAGTAATGAGCCTGTGAGTGAAGAACATGAGTATGTGCTTGTGGATGAGAATGTGCAAGAAGGCATGATGACTGATGACCCCCCCTCTAGATGTGGAGAATGTTGTTGGAGAAGAGAAGGAAGATAATATGCAGGATGCCCTGGAGAAGGAGGAAGCTCAAATAGAACAAGATTTGCCCCCTCTGGATATGGAAGAAGATAATGTGAAGAAAGAAGAAGATAAACAAGAAGTCTTAAAGAAGATAGAGGCACAAAAAGATGAAAGCTTGCCTCCTTTGGATAGTGAAAAGTTTGTTGAAGAAAAGAAGAATGTTGAAGCATGTTCCGACAGTGGTGAGGAAGAGAAGGATGAGAAGAAGGAAGAAGAAAGTGCTAAAACTGTTGGTGAATCCTTTGGAGCCTTTGGAGATTCATTAAAGGATCTACGGGATATGCAGTTACAGTTTGAACCGATGGTTTCTGCACAACTCCTACAAATACCCCTGCAACAAGGTTAGGTAGACATGGACAAGATTTCTCCCCTACACAAGTTACAACTTGGTGATGCTTTCCATGCCTCTGCAAGGAAGGAAATACTTCAGAGACACCAAAAGAGTGTAGAATTGATTGAAGAAGCAATAAAGGTGTTGTAGGAAGGTATTCCCAAAGCAATTGATGATGATTCTTTATCTGGTGTACAAAAATTGAAGTTACTGCCTTTCAAGGATTATTCTATCGGTTTAGAAGAAAAGATTGAAAAAGAAATGGCAAAGAAGGTCAATGATAGGAGATTGATCAATTTTTTTGATAAATGTAATGTTGCACATGGCAAGTTGCAAGGCAACTTGGAGGAAGTCTAGAAATGTCTAGAAGAAGCTAAAGTTCTATTTCAGTTTTGTTTGAAATGGCCTAATTCTACAAGGAGCATAAAAGATCAAATGGACTCAATAGAGTCACAAATTGCTTAGGCCTCTGGTGCTTATGATCCAACAAATGATGTAGATGATGCAACAAGAGCAACTATTGAGAATTTGCATGGTCAATTCTTCCTACTACAAGAACAAGAAGAAAAGATAATAATGTAGTATAGTCAACTTAGAGATTTGGTTAGTGCAAGGCTTACATCTTTGATTGGAGTTCTAGCAAATGCAAAGAAGGTGACACAAAAGAATTTGGAGCCTAGTACCCTAGATGAAGGAGAAGACCTCTATACTCAATTTGAGAGTTAGTGTTGTATGCTTGCCTTCACTAAGAAGGATTGGGAGGTAGCAAAGAAAGATTGGGAGGCACACCTTGCCAAACTAAAGGTGTCATATAAGGGTATTTTACCCTCTACTGGCTGAGGTTGTACATTTTTGCTTTACATATGCAATTTTTTGAATTCAATGTACATATGCGGAGTTAGTGGATAGTGTTGTAGTACATTTTTGGTCAATTTTGATGGATAACATTGTTAGGGGGGGCATTTTTTATGCAAATATTTCTTTAGGGTAAGATTGTTGGAGAAGTGTGTTGTGTATAGGAGAAAAGCAGTAAGGGGGAGTTACTCCCATGTGTATATATTAGTTAGGGGGAGTATGTATATAGGTATAGTGAGCCCTTTTCCCTTGATGTCAAAGGGGGAGAGTAGTTTTAGAGTAGTTTGAACAATTTTTTGGAGAATGAGAGTGTTGCCATCAATGCCAAAGGGGGAGATTGATGAGCATGACAATATATGGTGTTGTCATTAATGTCAACTCATTGTCCTTTGTAGATATATCTCAACCCATTGTCCATTGTATAGATGCAAAAGTATTGGTTTAGAGAAGACCAAATGTTGTGGATTATTGGCTAAGTCAAAATGTAGTTTCAATGTTACAATGAATCAATTTTGTGGTCCACATTGCTCCACTATGCAAAATCTTGTCATGCAGTTTTGAGGTGTTGATGATGTGTATTGAAGGTGTTCAGATCCAAAGTTTCATGTCTTTTGCAGATGTAGATAATGTCGACAGAGTATCGGGCTTGGTAATGGCAAAGTTGCAAAGTTGCAGTTGCAGAATGTATGTTGGAATGTTCCGCATTCCACCACAAATGAATATTATGCTATGCAGTTTTGAGGGAGTATTGACAAATGTCAGAAGTATGTTCCAAGTGGCAAGTGATGTGGTGGTCCGCGTGTTGAGTTGTGAATGAACAATTGGTTCATTCATTATTACTTCACCAATTTTGCCATGTGGTGCCAACCTAAAAGTTTTGGGGTCTGCAAAGTTGAATTGTGTATGGAGCAGAATCATGAGAGTGATTATGGGTCATGTTGACCTATTTTGGTGTACACATTTTGGTTCCTTCTTGTGTGTGTTAGAGTTTTGAGCCGACATGCTATGTAGTGCATGTTTCATCTAATTAGGTTGACCTAATTGATGTTTTAGATGTTTGCGGTATATATACAAGGTTAATTCCTTGCGTGGGTGTAATGTATGATGTGATTGAGTGTGTGTGCAAGATCTGGTGTGGAGAGAAGTGCAAAGTGTAATTGTGGTAAAGTATGAAGTGTGTCAAGTCAATTTTTAAAGCTTAATTGGAATTGTATCTTCAGCATATGTTAGATGCATTGTTAGCAATTCATCTTTGGTAGTGAGCCACCCTTTCTTCTATCTTTTTCTATTTTGGGTAGTGAGCCACCAACAATGAGTTGTTATCTTTTTTTGGACAATGAGTCCACCATTTTGTATCAATATCATAACCGATTATAATATATTGTGAGCTAATCCTCATTGTCGTTTTTCCCTTTCAAGGGTTTTCCATGTAAATCTAGTGTTCTTGTGTTCTTTGATGTGATGCATGCTTTATATGTTCCTTTCCATTTTTGCAAGTTTAATGTGATGCATTGAATGAATGTTTAAATTGATAAAGTTAATGAGTTTTTGGGAATATTGATTCACCCACACTCTCAGTATTCTGGGTGTTCAACATATACACCCCATCCATGCTCCTACGTCTATCGGTTCATTCATATTCCCTTCATATCATCCATATCCTTCCACCCATACCATTGCTAGTGGAAGAAATTTGGATGCTAATGAAAAAATGCATACAAATACACATCCACAAAAATCTAAGGATCACCATGTCCCCTCAAAACGACATGGTTTAAAACATAGAAAAATAAAATCCAAAATTGCAATCAAACCCAAATGCCACAAAGGCCCACCAAAAAATAAAATAACAAAACCATGTGGATCCCAAAGCAAAAAGTAGCAATTTATTAAAAGGAAAAACCCATAATGGTATCCAAATTGCTAATCCAAAAGCTAAGCATCCCCATCCTCTATATCCTAAATCCATAGAGTAAAAACAAAACCACTTGTTGATATCTAGCTATCCAAATATTTATCCCAATCAAAATTAATAATCCCCATACGTTCAACACCTTTCCCACATTATTAGTGTCATGATAACAAAAATATTAGTTTACAATTCCTTTCAAGTAAAAAAAAATATGTTCACCTACATGTAATGCTCTTTACAAATATTTGGCATGAGCCGACTTAGAAATCCCCTTGCTCATGTAATGTTTAAGCCTCATACATATTAATGCATACATAGAGCTATCAATTACAATTGCATAAGAAATATTTTTGATGACCCTCAAAACCTCTATAGGTTTAGGGCATTGTTCTAGGCTCAACTTAGTGGTTATCAAGGTAAAGGAATATTGATAGGATTATCATCATACATGTTGAACCACTATAGAATAATCCTAAGACACTTCCTCTAGTTTAATTATAGCTTCTTATTATCCATATTTCTATGTATTTATATCTCAAGGATGTATCTTATAGCACCTATATCTTTTATCTCAAACCTATGATCCAACTAAACCTTGAGTTCTCTATTCAACATTTCATTATTCCTAATGATTAAAATATCATTAACATGTAAAATTATGATTAACTCAACTTGATTCTTTGTAAAACCCAATTCTAAGGCATATGGATCAAATTTTTGATCCAACATACATGGTCACTACTTTAATCCATACAAAGATCCTTTTAGTTTACAAACCCAATATTTTATACCCCTTATCTAAAATTATTTAGGTTAGGAAATATAGATTTCCTTGAATCTAAATCTTCATACAATAATGTTGTACCAAAATTTATTTTGTCCACTTCAAAATAAAAAAAATGTAGCTATAGACAACAACATCCTAATGAAATTACAAGGGAAAATATCTCACTAAATTATATTCCTTCTACCTTTTTTTTTCTACTCTAAATTTCCTCTAGTACACCCACTTGCAACCAATGGGTTCCTCACCTTCAACTAAATCAACCAAGTCCCAAGTCTTGTTTTTTTAGTGCCTCCATCTCCTCTTTCATGGATTTTATTTTAATATTTGTTCTCCTTGAAAGAGATATCTTCTCCTATAGAATTTGATTCATCATTAGAACAAGTTAGAGAAAAAATACCTTGTTGGTAACTTCTATTGTCTTATAGATCTTCTCACAATTGTCATCAATTTAATTATTGCATTAATAATCCCCCATTCATTCACCCCTACATTTTTATTTTATACCATCCCCATTCATATATCCCATCTATTCCATAATCCTCACCTAATCATTGATTCCATGTGCACTTGCTTCCCCTTGTCCTTATTTCTCCTTCTATCTTCCATCTTCCACTTATCTTGCCCCTGTATTCGATGTACCATGGCATGACATCTGCATCCACATATAATAATATACCATATCACCTCATCCATCATCATTACATTAATCCATTAGGTTCATTTTAGGCTAATATATATATTTTTAGTCTAATCATTTATCATCCATCATGTTGATGTTATAGCAGTGGGAGATATCTTTCTCTCAAATTTAAAAATGATGGATAAATAATACCAAGGCAAGGCAGACTTGCTATATATAATAATTTTATGAAGAGTTGCCTTGTTTCTTAAAAGAGGCCAACCCAAATGAAGAGTCACCTAGTTTTGTATAAATACAAGATGATGATCATTCATTTGATCATTAAGTTCATTCATCATAATTCACATTCCTAGAAGAAGTTGATACTTGAGCAACAAATCATCATCTTGTAGCAGCAGATCATCATTTTGTAGAAGCAAACTGAATTCAAGGAGAAACATATTGATTTGTATCTTTGCATCTAGGAGAGGTGTTATTATTCATTGTATCAAATTCGATACTGTGTTGGGCCTGAGTTGTAAGCAGATTTTTGCTCTTATTCCTTCAATATATAAGATATATTTGTTGGATTTTTCTCCCTCGAGTAGGAGGGTTTTCCCAAGGTATCTTGTAGTGTTCATTGTCTTATGTGTTGTATTTTCTGATTGCTTTCATATTTGATCCCAAATCTAACATGGTATCAGAGTGGGTCTAAGAAAAGATCTGATCAGATTTGTTTAAGCAATCAACTTTTCATCTATGGCAGATCTTTGAAGGTGAATTTGTGTGGAAAAAGAAGATGGTGAGCGGTGTCAAGTTAGAAGATAGGTTTGATGGAGCTTCAAACTTCAACTCTTGGAAACCTAGGGTACTCATTGCATTAGAGGAGAATGATCTTGATTTCGTGGAAAGTGATATGCCCGAGCCTTCTGATGATACTGAGAAAATCTAGTGGAAGAAAAATGGCACGAAGGCTAGAAAGATCATGCTAGACTCTGTGATGAATCACCTAGTACCGATCATCTCCAAGTTGAAGACAACTAAAGAAATGTTTGATACTCTAAAATGATTGTATGAGATCAACAACACCAACAGAGCCCTTGCTTTGAGACAACAACTTCACCATGTAAAAATGGCTAAAGATGATCCAATCATCTCATTCTTTATGAAGATTGTTGATTCAAGAGATCAGTTGAGTGCTATTGGGGATATAATTGTAGATAAAGATCTTGTTATGTTGGCACTAAATGGTCTTCCTCAATCTTGGGAACCCTTTACTCAGAGCATCAGTGGGAGATCCAAGTTGCCCAAGTTTGATCGTCTTCAATTTGATTGTATTCAAGAAGAGTCCAAGTTGGCAACAAGAGGAATTGGGCGAAACTATCATGATGTAGAAAATCAAGTTCTTGCTACACATCTAGAGAAAGAGGCAAAGGAAGAAAGAGGAATAAAGACAGAGAATCAGATTCAACCTCAAAACCGAAGAAGAAGAAGGATCTCTCTCACATTCAATGTTTCAGGTGTGACAAGCATGGTCACTTTGCTCGAGATTGCAATTTAAGGTCTACACAACATGTTTCTACTATGGAAATTGACATAGGGACATCTCAAAAGGAGCCTAGCTCTAAATTTGATTCAAAAGGTTTCTTATTCTAAAGTAGATCAATTTATTCAAAGAGGAGGAAATGACATTCAGAGGGAGTCAAATTCAGAGAATTCAAGGCATGAGTTGAGAGCTTGTCCAGGAAAAGGATTAAGGTTCTGAGATAGGTCAATGGAAGGGAGTTCACTTCCAGAGGATTTCTTTGAAATCTCTGAGGCAAGGATCAAAAGGGAGTTATGTGACTCACTAAGAAGAAGTGAAGGTTGCAGTGTTGCAAGGCCAAGTACAAAATCCTTGGAAGACCTCTTCAGCAGCTGAGAACATAATTACACAAGACAGTTAATCTGGATTTTCCATTGGTAGTTGTTGATGCCAAAAGTTGGCAAGGTAACAACCCTCTGTGGGAAACTCAGTTTTAGGGGGGACCTATTGTGCCAAACTGAGTAACCTCTGGATTTTAAAGAAGTTGGCTTCTTCTAGAACTGGGGTTTGAATGAGAAACGTGAGCAAATATAAAATAAAAGATCTAACTAAGGCGATACGCCAAGATTTAGATTCTAGGCACGATAGACCTATCTTGTAGATGTGGTCTAAGGCCCGCTAAGCAATTTGCTATTTCCGAAATGACAGTTTTCAAAGATAAAGACTCGAATGATTCATTTCATAACATAAAATCATTTGTATAGAATTTGCTGAACAAAAAGAGTTGAAGACATGGTTCTAAGTCAGCATTCCATTCAAATCATGGAAGTTGCAAATAAACTATTCAGAAACAACACAGTATAATGTTATCAATAGTTAAGAAGCAGAAAGGCCAAATTACAAGGGCACAATCTGTGAGTCTTTACAACTATCTAACAAAACAAAGGCTTGGTGTCTCCTAGATTCTCCTACAGATATTCCGAACTAGAAAATAACACTTCCTCCTTCCTAACTTTCGCTAAGAAGAATTCTCTGTCAAGACCGATTTCTAAAAGGACTTCCCAAAGAACAAAAAAAGGAACCCCATCTCCTTCGAGAGAAGTAGTATATACAACCAAGAGCATCCATCACCTTGAAAGTTTTTAATAGAAAACGATTCCCCATCATGAATCATATTGCTTGCATCAATGATTCATCGCGACCGTTGCAATAGAAAGATTCTCGAGCATGAACCTAGTCGCTTGCTAGTCAGGTGCATTCCCTACAAGTGATGGTAGTGGTTCCTATTGGAATCTACCTCAACTTTTTGGTCGACCCATTTGATAACTTAGGCATTTTCTCTCTATTTCGGGCCTTTACTGCCATACTGCGGGCCACCCTGGTCGGCGGTTGGGCGGTGTTACCGCCTTACTGCGATGGTCTTCATCTTACCTGGCGATAGCACAGTGAGCGGTGGTGACTAACAATTCAGAGTGGTGGTTACAGCCCTACCGTGTGGCTTGTTTTCTAAGCCGTGGTGGACGGGGTAAACCACTGGCGGTTGGTTGGCAGCAGTCTGGTGACAATTACCACCCTACCATGGTCGATGCTCGGAGTGACCGCGGTGGCCGCAGTAAGACCACTGGCGGTCAACGCTGGTGGTTACCACCTTACCGCAGTCGGTGCTCCGAGTGACTGCGGTGGTCGCGGTAAGCCGCCTGCGGTGTGGCCTGGCGGTTATCGCCATATCGCGGGCAATGAGATGGTTGACCGCGGTGGTCGCGATAAGTTCTCTAGCGGTCTGCCAGAGCGGTTACCACTCTACCGTGGTGAGGCCTGATAGTCTCAACGGTATGACCACTGACGGTCTGTTGGGCAGTTACCGCCATACCGCGAGGTGGGTCCAACAGGGCTGCAGTAGCACGGTAGGAAGGTGAGACAGGGCTTGGTGAAGACTTGAGTGAGCTCGGGTGAGCTCACCGCCATACCACGGCTGGGTCAAATGGACTTGACGGTAATGTGGTAAGAGCTTGGATGAGCTCAGGGCAGAGTTTGACCGAGTTGGACTCGGTGTCAGAGCGAGACCGGTGTGGGCCAGAGCTCGAAGGAGCTTGGATGGCTTACCGCCATACTGTGAGGCGTGTTGGTCTGGGCAGCGGTAGCGCAGTAGGAGCTCGGAGCTTGGTTGACTAAGCTTGACCGAGCTGGACCGACAGTCAAAGAGCGATCAACGAATGTGAAGGCAACATGTGGCAGGTTGGAAGCATCTGATTGATCGAAGACCAAAGAGGCTAAGATAGTTATTGTAGGCTATGGAAATAGAACTCGATTAAGGTGATGGATTTATTGCCTGGATGTCTCGATGCAATCTGTGCAGATCGGATGCGTGCTTGGGTGTTTGATGCATGAACCTGAGTGTTAGCAATTAGTTGGGTCATTGAATGTGATGTATAGCTCGGTTAGAGATATACATTATGATAAAAACCAAAAGGTGGCAGGTTGTAGTAGAGTAGTTGACAGAGAGAGGCGTGAAGTGTGTTTGTGCAGTATGCTAAGGAATTGAAACTGCGAACACTCTGTCTCTTGGATTTGAACGATGTGAACTTGTTGTGAGGCCTTGGGGCTGTGCTAGCCGAGAGGTTGGCTGTGACAGTCTATTATGAGGAGCTGAAGGGAATCTATGTAGTAATGATCTATTATGAGGAGCTGAAGGGAATCTATGTAGTAATGACATATGGATGTCATTGGAACTACATGAAGGTTCCAGTTTTGTTGCCTGCTTGTATTCTCCTGTTGGACAAGATGTAACACTCTTGGAAGAGCATAGCTCTGTATTTTTGTATTGTAATGCTTTTATTGAATAATACAATCTGAGCTGAGTGTTTTGAAGGGTGGGGTTTTTACCTGAAAGGGTTTTCCCCATGTATATTTGTGTGTCAATATTGCTTGTCTTTCATGGTTATCTTTTTATGTTGAAACTATTAATTGTTTTGCATTTTCTTCTCTCAGAGGATCAATGGGGGATACTCTATGCCTGCTTCTGCTTTATGGTACAATTGTGTGTGTCTTTGAAGTGATTTTGAATTGAAATCACTAAGGCACTATTGTCTTAGATGCCTATCTTGATGACAGATCGAACTCCTTATCCCCAACAAGTGGTATCAGAGCTAGTAGCTTGTTGCTCGTGATACCAACAAGTGGTATCAGAGAAGGTTTAAGGGAGGTCGAGGCTTGATGATACCAACCAGTGGTATCAGAGCCTTCTCCTGGTTGTTGAAGTTCTGGGTTTTCTGCTGTGATGATTTCTTAGCCTGACAAGCTTGAGGAATCGGTTGGTGATTGATCCTTCGATGAGTGGAAGTGTGTGCTTCTTTGATTCAACACATAGTTTGAAAGACGCTGGAGAAGTATGGAGTTGATCATGTTGTGGCAATGTGATCTGAAGCTCCTAGTTGGTAAAAAAGTTCCTGATGCAAAGGGTGTGAGGTATGTTCATGGTTGTGTTGCAGGAAAGCATGGTGTTCATACTAGGTGTCTGTGTGAGAGGCTCCTCGACAGTATGGACTTACTTGTGTTGTTGATCAACTATGGAGAGTTGTGCTTGTGTTGGGTGTTTTTTGACTTAGCACTGAAGGCAGTTTCTCTGGTGCTCTGATTGCATGGAGGCTATGAAGTGACCTTGGTGATCTGCAAATTTTGGATAGCCTAACTCTCTCATTTGCTTGTGCATGACTATGGTGTTGGAACTGGTCTGAAATAGACCTATTATTCCTGTGTGCCTATTTCTTGCACTTGCATGGTTCATATTCATGTCTTTGGCTCTGAAGGTTTTTTTGTAGACTTTCCTAAAAAGTCTATCATGTTTTTTCATGTTTCTTTTCATTGTTCTGGTTAACCGTGATGGTTGTGTGCAGACTCCTGAGTCGTCCAAATGAGCAATGAAGATGGAGATGCATGGGTGTTTTATAAACACTGTGGTTTTGTAGGTTTTACACGATCAAGGAAAACTTGTGTTGTGTGGAGCTAATGTCTGCAATTTTTCAGATCCTGGCTTTTGGGGTGTGACTGGATGAGATAGTTGCAGCTCAACATGTCTTAGAGGAGGTGTGATGTCTTCTCTGCATGGGAGTTTTGGTATGTGTTTTACTCATTCAACATTCCTGTGGTGTGTGCTTGATGGTTGTATGGACTATGGTGCTTGAGTTGTGGACGTGATTGGCAAATCATATCTGGTCTTTGAGTCATGGTGGTCCACATGGTTGTTCTCTTTGAGATCTCAGTTTTGCAGTTTGTCAATGTGATAATAGATTTGCAAGGTTGTAATTTGAAGTGGATCTCCAAGTTTTGTGGTTGATAGATTAGCTACCTATTGACTGTTGTGAGGCAACTCGGGAGTGGACTGTCTATATCCATGTGATTGCTTCGGTGTTGTTGTAGATCTATTAGCTGACCTTGTTTGTGGTCACTTGTGCATTAGCGTGGCTGTTTTGAGATGAGGTGAATGGCATTCTGAGTACCTGAATAGTTAGTTATGGGGACCTATAGCATGAGAGTCACGTTGTCATGATGAGCTTGCTACACTGGTTAGTGTAAGCTTTTGACAGTGATGGTGTGGTCAGTCATGGTGCTTGGAAATCTCGGTGTCACGTTGCAGTGGGAGCTTTAGCAATGACTGGTGTCCTTCTTTGGTGTTGCAGTTGTTGTGTTCTTTTGCATATGCATGTTCACTATTTGAAGGTGTGCAACATCTTGGAGTCATGGAAGTCATTATTAGTTTTGGCTGAGTTGCTGGTGGTGCTTGACAGGTGATGTTGGTGTCGGTTTAGAGTTGTTTGCTTTATGTCATGGTTACTCTTTCGTAGAGTTTTGGCATTTTGCTTTGGTCTTGAGACTATAGCTTGTTCACTTGAAGCATGGTATCTCTGAACGAGGATGTGTAGATCATGGTGTCATGATAAGTTTTTCAAGCTTTGACAGTGGTTTGGGGTTTCTCTATGTTTTGAGTGCATTGGTCACATGCTGGTGAACTTCATGATTGTTGCAGTATTGCAGATTGGAGTCAGCATGATATGATAGGTTGTTGATACTCATAGATGCACGGAGAATAAGGTGAGGCTGGAATTCTCATGAGAATGTTGTTGTTAAAGCTGAAAGTCCAAGAAGCCTGCACCTTGGTTGAATGTGAATTCAACAGAGACCTTGAAGGAGAATGCTCTTGGGTAAGTCACGGTGACTTGTATATCTTGGATGAGCATGTTTTCTTTTCTCCTTGGTTTGCTCGGCAATGTTCCTATGAAAAGTATTTTCCCATTATAATTTTCAAGTGTGTTATACTTTATCTTTCATTGGTATGAATCTTGAGTTGCTATTTTTTAAAGATTCTAGAGGATTCATAATGGAAGATGGATAGCATTGTGTATCTCCTTGTCCTTTTGAGAACTGATAGGAGATGGTTATATGGGTGAGTCTGATCTTCTTTGAGGTGCTTACATCCATGGATTTGTTGGGTGTTGTTATGGTTTTTTCCTTTTGGGATGTGAAGAAGATCATTCTTGTCACAACTGGCATATTGAAGTGTTTGTAGAAGGGCATGTTCTGATTTGTTGTTTCTCTCTAATATGGTCTTGTTCTTCCTGATTGATCTTTTGACTGAGATGTCTTTGTGGAACCGTGGTGGCCTTTTGTGGTCATGTGTTGTCGCTTTGGTGATGATGCGTAGGTTCCTGTGACCTCTTTCTTTAGTCAGATTTGGAGGACCTTGGAAGAATGGTGGAAGGTGTTGAGAGAAACATTTCTCGCAACAGGTGGTTGCAGGTTGTGTAGATTAGAGTGGGTTTCCCTTGTAACTACATGGTTACTTCTTCAATATGCAGGGTTTGGTGGACTTGGTATGCCTGGATAATTTCTGATGGTGCTTTATTTGCACTCATCTGGATAGTGCCCTTGCAGTGGTAGTACCTGAACGTGTTTGGTCTATGATTGGTTGACACAGGGTGCTTGTTTGCTGCTGAGATGGGTGGTTTTATGATGGCATGAGTCTGTTGCTGGTTATCATACCTTTGAGGTATGGGTGGTTGGATGTTTCAGCACGAGTTGTGGGTGTTGGTTTTCAGTTGAATGGGTTCGATCAGTTGGATGGAGGGCAGTCAATTTTGTGGTTGTTGTTCTAGTTGGTTGGTTTCTTGTTCTAGAGATGGTTTGTTGTTCTATGTTTGCGTGCTGCTTTGTTTTTGCTGTTGTGTTGCCTTTTCCACCTGAAGGGTCATTTGCTTTCGTTCCTAAGATTGGTGCATTTATGCCTTGGCTTGTTCCTTTTCTTGCGTTGGATGTTTGGAGCAGTTGCCTGAGATGGTGGACATTTTGAATGTCGATTGCAGTGATCTTGGTTGGAGTGTGAGAGCATGTTTTGCTCCTTGGTCAGTGTAAACAAGTGTCATCTTAAGTGAAATTTGGTATAACACGTGGCACAACATGGCAACCATGGCATTCGCGTCACTCTTCTCTTTCATTTTAACCGCACCGAGGGGTACGTGGCTGCATTTCGCAACCCGAAAAATCATCTTCCTCGTCCTTTGATGAGAGCTTGCGACGAAGAGACACGTGGTCATGTTCTTTGTTGTCGGCATCGCTTGAGGGGCCCACCAGAGTTTACTCGGGTGGAGGCTACGTGGCAGGTAGTCGAGGCCCGAAAGAGAAGAGAAGGAAAGCCTTCCTTCGGTAAGCAATTTGGTGACACGTGGCAACTCTGAACAAAGAACGTCGAAAGGTGAAGTTGGAGACCCTTTGAATTATTGGTCAAGGTCGAAAGCAAAGAAAAATATCAAAACAAATCAAAGGGAGCATGGACTATTTTAAATATACACATCTTTTGGCGACTACTAGGGGCATTTCACCTACGGAATGGTGAATCCAAATTTTTATGGTTTCAAAGACCAAAGCTTTATTCATTGGGTGTTGGAGTCATAGTTTAGAAAGTGCATCCTGCAAGTGCAGCCATTTAGCCTTGGAAGGCATTGATATGGCGCGTAGGATCTTGTGGGTTTCGTGCAGGTCAATAACCTCCCTATAGGACATCACCGAACACATTCTCGACCCATCCTCAAGCTGGAAAATTATTCGCGCGATCTGATTAATTATAGCCTCAATGTCCTCGATAGTAGGAGGTTGGCTGAAATTTCAGAAAACTGATAAGTCCCATTTCTTCTCCTCAATTTTAGCTGCAATCTGCTTCGCGGTATCCATCGATTCATTTGGAAGAAAAGGAGAGGGTAAGCCCATCTAGGCTAGTTGGGAAAGCTTTGCCTGAACGCCGTCCATAGTCTGCCCCAATGTAATCAAACATTTCTGAGTATGAAGAGTGGCCTCCTGGCAGCGAATAAATTTATTTGCAACCTCAACAGTCGTCTTCCAATCCTTGATCCTTGCTCGTTCTAGATCCTCGCTTGGCACTGTGTATAGCTTGTCCAAAAGCCTCTTTGCTTTGAGGAATTTTTCTCTATGAACTATGGGAACTGCTCCATTGTGTCGTGAACCTCCTTACATAAATCTATTACCTCAACCATGAATTGGAGTACAAGCTGAAGGGTTGGGCACAAGGCCTTGACCTTTTTCCAGTAGGAAGTGTATAGTTCTTGGGCTACCGAGTTGAGGTCTGACTATGGAGCAAGGGTTTAGACGATTCTCTTCAAGAGATTAATTTTTGCATCCTTTGTCCCAATTTCTTGCATTAACCCTGTAATTTTTTCTGCGGTAGAGGTGAGCTTCTCTTTTAGGTCCTTTCGTGTGGCAAACCATCTTTCTTCAGCCTGGTTTTAGGTTGCAAACTCTTGATCCAGGATAAGCCTAAGCTTCCTAAGATCTTCTTGGAGTTGAGCTTGTGCGCTTGCTTGGTTTGCCTCCTTTTCCCGTACCATCTGCTTTAGATGGTCATTCAGCTACTACAATTCTTTGATATTTCGTTGCACTTCTTCTTTCGATTGGGCCAACCCGTCAGATAACTCCCAATTTTTTTGTTGTAGCTTGACTATTCGACTCGACTCTTGGGTTTGGAGTTTCTCGAGCTCTCTTTGCAGGCTAGCCTGTTCATCCCGCAAATTTTGTGTGAGGCGCACTCTTTTAGCTTCATGTGCTTTGTCCTTGGATAAAGAAACATCCAACCTTGCCTTGACGGTCTTGAGCTTGTCCTCCATCTTTTTCAATTTGCAACTAGACTTAAGGAAGTCTATGGTCACCACACATTGTGTCTCCTCCAGGAGCTCGACTTTATCCTACAGTCGGGCAACATGTAAGTCTAGTTCGATGGCATGGATGTCATAGTCATCAGGTTGCATTTCTCCCTGTGTTTTAACAACATTTGGATGCAGGGTTGTGAAATGCAAGGATTGTTGAGCCTCGTTATAAGTTGTATGGACTCTACGCTTTGCTAGTCTCTTGGCATCTTTTGCTTGTCGCTTCTGAAGTCGGAGAGCTCGAGCCTGCTTTGTTATATCCCTCTGGGGCAAGAATTTAGCCGACGATTTGATCCGTTCACCTGCAAAGGGAACACTAGGAGGGACAACAAAAGGCAAAGAGAGGTGGGTGACCTCATATGCTTTCTTCTTTGGAAGGGCTACCATTTGTGGAGAGAAAGGAGGAATATTCCACATCCCAAGCGATGAGGGCATGGAGGGGCTTATGGAAAATCGTGGGGGTGAAGGGGATACACCAAGGTTTGATGTTTGCAAAGGTTGAGTCAGAATTGACTTTGTTGATGTAACAGGGACAACAACCTCAGGTACCAAACATGGAGGTGGATGAGGAGGTGGATGGGGCGATCGAAGGGGTGCCGACCAATGACGGGGCAACTTGGGGGGGAGTAAAATCCATCTGCTCGATATGAGGGAATTGGGGAAGACCTCTTGTAGCCATTACAGAGGGGACAAAGAAAGATAGTCCCATACCGAAGCTAATAGGCATTGTAGGGACCGCAAAAGAAACAAAAGACTGTGAGCCAAGAAGAGGGGAAGAGAATGATACCTAAGAGGCTGATTCTTTTTCCAACTCTTGGTTGATTGCAACCTCCTACGAACTACCAGCGATATCGGCATCAATGCACTGCCCTTTGTTTGGTAGAGATTTCTCCACATCTATTACCTCCATTGGTTATTACGTTGCCCCAAGGTTAGCTACTACTGCTGCAAGTCGAGACTGTGAGGGCCCCAATCATGATGTTTTTACTCGTACACTCCTCCTAATCGTAGTGCTAGGCTGCGTCGCCGCCTTCCATTTGAGCTTTCCCTTGTCAGAGCATGGCGAGGAATCCTCAGGGTCGAGTTCCTCTGCATCACTTGCGTCAGAGTCCAAGTGATTCTCATCATAGAGGGAATCAAATTGATCATCGACATCGAAAATCGATGCATGTCGAAAAGGGATATTGGGGTTCCTAGTCTCTTGGCGATAGATCCAGAAATCATTTATCTTTTCCAGCTTCCAATCATGCTCCTTTACTAAGATGCTTTGGAGGGTAGTACTTATTCATCTATTTTCATCTACCCTCCCTTTGACGAGATAGAATTTGAGCCATGGCAACCTCCAATTGTCTGTTGACATGAGTGCCAAATCTACCTAGAATTTGTTGTCATCTTCAATCGTATTTCTTTGCACCTCCCAGTATGGCTGAGGGCTATGCTTTACCTTAATAGATGTGTTTCCCAAATCATTCTCGGGGTTGTAGTCCCATTCGTCGCAAATAAAAACCAACCCGAGGTGCTCCAATTTAGCCTCAAGTAGCTATGTTGACTTCCTCTTCACCATGATTACTGTTTTGTAGCTCATCGGGCAATCGAAAAATACTTTCTTCTTCTTCGAGTCAGAACAAAATTTTCAATCCATAACAACCATTTTTCAAAAGAGCTCAAGGGCTAACACTCAATCGGTGGGGGATGCGGGGAGTTGGATCAACTCTTTGCAAAAAATGTGCACTCAGACACATGTGAAATCTTCACCGAGGAACCAGTCACATTCTAGGAATAGGGACCGCATCCAGCTGATTTGATCGCTTGATAGGCGATAATAGTCACCATCTTCACTTAGGTCACGCAAAATCGGGTCCGAGAATTTCTCCAAAAATACATAATAATCGTAAGTGGAACAAAGGATGGGAGTCCATACCAAAGTTGGCTTTTGATGCTTCCTCTCATCAAATATTGACAACTCTATTTTTTCCCTGAAGAAATTAGGGTTTTGATGTAGGAACATATAGGCAAGAAGAGATGGATACCTGAATTTACCCATAGTCTCGAATTCGCCAATCTGTTTCTTCATGTTAACCATTTTCGCAAAATCAGACTAGAAAGGTTCCTTCTACCTCCTGAGTTGGAAACCAAGGCCTAATTGAGCCTAAGAGATGATCTCGTCGTTATCAAAACCACACACAAAAGCCATCATAGAGAAGGTATCCTTCATATTTGATTATTTGTAATCACCGCAACAATCAAACTCTTCAATGGCTGCTTGCTCTCCTGGGGTCTTCTGGTCTCAACGTTGTAAAAGTTTTGGGCTTCATTTTGACTCTCCCAGTATTCAAAACCTTTTCTCTGGCTGAAGTGCTTCATCGACCGCTCTCTGGTGCCAACCTCAGGAATGCATAACATGTGCCTAAGAGCATTTGCAGTTAGCACTACCCTCGATTTGCGACCTTCAATGGCGCCAGTCACCAAATTGAAGCATTAGACACTTTACTGAATCATTTCTAGGCAGTGGTGCACATAGGGGACCATATATTGGGGGAGTTTGCTTTGCCATTTCTTGAATGGTAGTTGGTGTTCTTGGGATTTCTTCATCCTTGCAAAACCAGCTTCCTTCAAACCATTAGAGTTAGTCTTGAGGACGGGATCATAGATATTATCCCATTCCTCCTTTATCTGATTAGCATCTCCAAGTTGACCCTTCTCAGCGGCTCATGTGTGAACCCATTCTATTTTATATGGAATCCCTGGGGTAGCATAAGATTTATGCTGCTCAAAGATATTGACCATAGGTGCGTTGATTATCGCATTGGCCAATCTTTGGGATGCTTCACCTGGTTCATTCATTTGTGGATTTTGGGTTACTTTAGGCGTAGCAGATGCTATTTTCCTCTAAAACTCTCTAGAAATTGCTTAGTGTCTATTAGCAACTCTACTCTTTAAAAAAAAATTGCACAACTCTTGTATTTAAAAACCCTCCTTGCTTTTAAAATAATCGCATGCAATGTTTAGCTTTGTTGGCATCCTTTAAGTGGTAGATGGTGGTTAGTTTTTCTTGCATTAAATTCGGCATGTACTACTGGCCTTTGGGTTTATGTGAGGCAAACTACCTGCTATTTTGAAATAATAAGGCTTTATTATGACCCAAAGTACTTTGCAACTCTCGACGCAATTTTTCTTGGAAATTGGGCCGATGATTTGAAGGCAGGTTAGGCATCATATGTCATGGTAATTAATACCCTGGATGGAATGATTATGTCAAAGTATGTGATAACCATCACTTAGATCTACATCTTTTCTCAGGCTTTGAAGAGTACCTAGAAGGACGACACCTCACCGTCCGGTCGAAGAGGCTACCGCCGAATGCTGCCAACAGCTTGTGCTAATTAATTAGCTTACCTACATCAAATCATACCTGCAATCACAACTTGGTGAAAACTTTGAGCGAGCCTTGGTGTGGTATTTGAGGTAGTACTTTCCAGTTCTCATGCTTATGGAATGCGAATTATCGCACTTATCCTTGCTGCTTCTATAAATAGGCGTTTAGTCAGCAGGGAGATTAACTTAGCAAGTTTTAGCAGAATAAGCGTTAGGTAATTGGCTTAGCAAGTAGTAATAGGAGTTTGCACAGTATTTGCATAGAGTTTGAATTTAAGCATCTTGCATAGGATTTATGTTCTGAAAGTCATATAGCATCTGATGCCATGAACACCCCCATTAGGCTAACCTCCCATAAACCTAAAATGACTTTTCTAGGGGAGGTTTCGACTAGGCGTTTAAAAAGGATGATGAAGAATAAACATTCCTTGGCCATCATAGCTATGAAATGGGTCCTTGGTCACGACTGCCTTGAATATGAGGACAAGTATAGGGTGAACATTGATGTGAGCTCTCACTTAGTGGCATCACTGCTTGACATCCAAGTTCCCAAGCCGCTTATCATTCAGTTGGTGACAATGGTATTCCAAAATAAGTACATAAATGGACTCGAAGAGGTGTTAGCACACGCTACATTTGGTAGGATACCAGCTACAAAAGACCTCCGCTGGTTCGTCGAAGAGGACGTGGTCATCCTATGGTTGCCTATTCTGAGTGACTTTTACCTTTAGCCATAAGAATTTCATCACCAAAAGGCTTCCCGTGCCTGCTACTTTCTACTTCGGATATACAACGTGGTGTTGTTCTTCAATATTGATTGGTATACCGACTTTAGGAGCCTAGTGTTCCCTCCACTCCCTGCCAATGCTTCTTTGAATGACACTATTGATGTGGCTGAGGATGAGGTGGTATCTGGTGATGTTGATGTTGTTTCCCTTGCCGAGGATTGAAAATCTTGTCTTCCTTATTTCTCAAGACCAAAATCTTGTTAATATTTTTGTATATAGCCTAAAAAAGGCTTCATAGCATATATATAATTATATACTCCTCTGAACGCGTGGCCTTTGAGCCATTTTGTTGTAATTTTTTGAAGTACATAAATATAATGAAGACATATCTTATATTTAATCTCTGCCTTGTTGCATGATTTATATCCCTTTGGGAATTATGTAGTATTCACTATATTGCATTGTGGAATTTTCGTTGTTGTATTACTAATTAGGAAGATCGACCGAATGAAAAGAACAAAGAAGAAAACAAACATGCTAATAACATATTTACATGGTAGGATTGCCTGAACGAGTTTTATTAGAATTTCAAAGTGAATTCCCTTAATGGAAAACCCTTGACAATTTTCTTTCTTCGCTTCCTGATTTGAAAGCCTTGTCTCGTTCATTTTGGATTATCATGAACAAATTCCTCATGTTGGTTAGTTCTTGATTTTTGTTGACTGGATATTACTACTAGACTTTTACCCTTCGGTCATTGGTCTAAACGGCCATTAAATAGGGGCAACATGCTTGCACTTGCTATGTTATGTGAGACTAGTTCCATAGAGGGTGGTGTGTGATAGTTTCTCGCTAGCGCTTGCTTTCGTTTCCAGAAATTGGCACATAGGTGAATTCCTTCGTTTTTCCTTTGGGCCGAAAAGCAACCAATAACCCAAACACTAGGTTCAATCGAGAAAGTAACTCGCATCGGTATTAACCTCGTCGACCTTTGTTGATTTATTAGAGCTTCAATATTTAGAGTTACTAGCCCTTTTTTTGGCGTGTTGATTTGGTCCCTTTCTCTGTTGTTATCATGGGTTGGATGAAGTCAGGATCATATCTTCTAAGCTTGTCATACGACCAGGCAAATAACCAATCACTTTCCTTTGAAAGATGTATGCACCTCTCTTTTCCTTGACATAGGACGCTTTTTTGTTCTTGAAAATTGTTTGCCTTTATGTTTTGATCCTCCATACCATTATCTTCTCTTGTTGAGACCTTTCTCTTATTATTTCTAGTATTACCAAAAGGGGAACCCTTGGGAGTGGTCAAACCTTTTGGAAATTCACGGAATCCTTGATGGATGTCTTGCTCGTTGTCGCTTGTGGTGACTCTTGTTCTCCTTTGGTCGATAGCTTCTTCCAACTACAAACTGATCCAAGTGATGGGTCCATTGTTGTTGAGTACTTGTCATTTATGCCCATCATCTTTATTTGTGAGTTGAGGTGTTAATTCCCCAAAGTGTTGGTTTTGCATCGGGTCGGGCGCTAGTTGAGATTTTGGTCTAACTTTGGCCATATCTTTTATACCATAATTTTTTTCTTGGGAACAACTTGAATATTGCAGGTTCCAAAGCTCTTAATTAGGTCCCAGACCTTTTCTCCGGATGATCCCACACAAACATCACTTGTAGGCTTGATATTTGGGGCTTGATTTATGATCAGTTCGGGAAATCCGAACAAATCCATGCCCTTTTTCTTTAATTATCCCATACCTATTATGAAGCCTTTATTTCCCATCCTGTCACTAGAACAAGACAATCGAGATCGGAAAGGCCTGATTATCTTCTCATTGCTTGAGGAAGTTGGGTCTACTTTTGTTTCTGCACCGCTCTCACATTTTGCACCCTTGAACTGTGGTGACCATAGTCCGATTGTCGAACCCTCTTTAGGTTTTTGTGTCACCTTTGGGATAGCTTGATCTTCGTCATAAATGACATAGGTTTCTAGTCCGGTGGCATGATAATTGTTGAAAGGGTCTTTGTCAATGAATTCGCTCATAAGAACTTCTTCTTGATCAATTCGATTTCCTGTGATCTCTTCATCCTCAAGAAGCTTGGTGCAATACATTTCCTCCTTAGTGATGGAAGTGTGGGCAGACTCAAAGATTGTCTTAGCTTCATCCACAACATGTTTTGAATTCAGAGGTTCGGATACTAGTTTCATTTTGGCCCTGTGCTTGGTCCTTATAATTAGGTGTGACCAATCTAAAGAAAGGTATCCACCTAGTTTAGAAGTGAATTCTTTGGATAAGAATAGATCAAATATTAGGGGAATATCAATGATCACAGTATCCTGCCTGACTATGATATTCGGGCAGGCGATTAAGGTCAATGGTAGGTCTTTAATGATCCATATGGTATCAGCCATATTCCCATCTGATTGCTTGATTCCTTTATTCAAAGGTTCGTAGCTCAGTCCTAGGGCTTCAACAATTAGCTTGGGCATGACGGTGGTGCTGGCGTCGAAATCGATCATGGAATTGTGTAGTAATTTTTTACCCACAACAAGGGTTAAGTAGAACGACTTTGGTTTCAGATTGACTTCATCGACTTTGAATGTTGATTTTTCTTCTTAGTCCTCAGTAGAGGTCTCTTCTACAATATTTGTGAGAACTTTGGCCGGAGGTGACTGACTGATAGCTTCCTCCTGCTATGATTGCTCTTTTGGTTTTGTGCTTGGGTCTTCTCGGAGAGCCTTTTGTAGTAATGTTTTTTGCTCTAGAATGGCTAAGATTTCCCATAGGGAAACGTTAGCGGATGACCTTTTCAATTGTTCCACTACATCAAACGGTGGCAGCCTTGGAGGTTCTTACCTTCTAGCCCTTGTTATAATTTCATTTGTCGGTGAACATGGTAGTGCCACTGCAGAAGTACTAGATTCATAGTCAGAGGTATTTTTTGGCTACAGACTGACTAATTGCGGGGTGACTGCTTCATCCATGAAGCTTCCTTTGGAGCAGGTGTTTTAGTCGGACTGCACATGTGGAGCTTCAAAAGTGGATGCTTTGAATGTGAATACCGCCTCTTCTCCTTCCATCCATGAGAAAAGGCCATGGTCAGGAGCTATATCGGTTTCTTGCTCTAGAGACATTCCTTGCATTTGAGCGATAAGTACTGCATTTTCCATTTGCGGGGAGGTGTATGCATAGCCTCCATGGCCCGATGTTGCACCTTGGTTGTGTTGCTCTGCTATCTTCTATTGTAGATTGTCGCGTGGGCAGTTTCGGGGCATATGTGAATCACCGCAAGCGAAACACCAAGGGTTTCCATCATCAATCAAATTGTTTTGTCTCGCAGTCAGCTCTTTGTTTGAGCTTAGGTTGGTATTCAACAACGAAGTGGGTACCGATACTATCTGACTTGTTGTTGACGTGTAAGGACTTGTGCGAGTGCTTCCTTGGAACTGATTTTGCTGGTAAGAGGGCCTCCCACCTTGATAATTCTGGTAGGCTGGCTTCAGAGGTGCGACCTGGTTGTGCTTGATAATATTTATCTCATTGGCCATAGCTTGCAACATTTCCTTTATGTCGCTCGTTTCATCCTTTGAGGAACTAGGTGAGACGCTCTGAGGCACTCTTGCATATGTGTGCATAGATTGAGGAGGGACAGTTGGTGTCATTGGTGGCGCTGCCTAGTTGGAAGTTGGCATCTCGGGGAATATGGGCATGGTGGGCCAAGGCGGAAATTCCACAACGTCAACCAAATTGTTTTATGCCTTAATTGCAATATTGTATGTGCTTGGTAGCATGGTTTCGTCAAGTGATTGAATCATCATGGAAATGTCGGCATTGATGGGCTTTAGGTAAAACATGAATGCCAAGTCGGGTGGTGGATGAATTGCAGCCTGAACTCTTTGCCAAGTTATGTGGAACCATGTGTTGAAGTTTTTCAAGGCCTCATACGGGGCCCACTTGATGATCTCTAGTTGGTGATACTAACAATATCAATCGCCATCATTCGAGAATCTTTCAAAAAAGGGGTCTCTGAGTTGATCCCATGTGCTGATAGAGTTAGCTAGCAGAGTGTGGTACCAATCTGATGCTTTTCCTCTAAAAGAGGCTATGAGCAACCTCAACGCTATGTTTTTGTCTATTACTCTTTGCACCAAACACACATCTGCAATATCTTGGAGATGTTCGAATGGTGTTCTCCAGCCATCTCCAGTAAATTTAGGAATAGAGTTGAGGGTAGAGACCAAAATGAGGGCCCAAATGACAGGTGCTACTGGGGCAACAAGAGGACTCCCGGTGTCCCAAGCCACATAATTTCAGTTGGTGATAGGCAAATAGCTAGTGGATGATTTGGGATGTTTCTATAATGGGTTCTAGTTGGTATTGACCCTAATGGAGATACCAACAAACCAAGGTTGTTTACTATTTGGGATCTTGTGACAGGTTGATGGCTCATGTACCTAATCAAAGCTTAAGCATGTCTTTCATTGTCTCACTGGGCATGCCAAGGAAAAAAAAACTGTTGATGCCAAAATTTGGCAAGGTAACAACCCTCTATGGGAAACTCGATTTTAGGGGGGACCTATTGCACCAAACTGAATAACCTCCAGATTTTAAAGAAGTCATCTTCTTCTATAACTGGGGTTTGAATGGGAAATAAGAGAAAATATAAAATAAAAGATCTAACTAAGGCGATACGCCAAGATTTAGATTCTAGGCATGATAGACCTATCTTGTAGATGTGCTCTAAGGGCCCGCTAAGCAATTTTCTATGTCTGAAATGATAGTTATCAAAGATAAAGACCTGAATGATTCATTTCATAACATAAAATCATTTGCACAAAGTTTTGGTGAACAAAAAGAGTTGAAGACATGGTTCTAAGTCAGCATTCCATTCAAATCATTAAAGTTGCAAATAAACTATTCAGAAACAACATAGTATAATGTTATCAATAGTTAAGAAGTAGAAAGGACAAATTACAAGGGCACAGTCTATGAGTCTTTACAACTATCTAACAAAACAAAGACCTGGTGTCTCCTAGATTCTCCTATAGATATTTTGAACTAGCAAATAACACTTCGTCCTTCCTACTTTCGCTAAGAATAATTCTCTGTCAAGACAGATTTCTAAAAGGAATTCGCAAAGAACTAAAAAAGGAACCCCATATCCTTCGAGAGAAGTAGTATATATATCCAAGAGCATCCACCACCTTGAAATTTTTTAATAGAAAATGATTCCCCATCATGAATCATAATGCTTGCAACAATGATTCATCGAGGTCGTTGCAATAGAAAGATTCCTGAGCATGAACCTAGTCGCTTGCTAGTCAGGTGCATTCCTTGCAAATGATGGTAGTGGTTCCGCCCTACCCTGTGTAAAAAAGTGTCGTCTTAAGTGAAAGTTGGTATAACACATGGCACAACATGGAAGCCATGGCATTCACGTCACTCTTCTCTTTCATTTTAACCGCACTGAGGGGTACGTGGCTACATTTCGCAACCCGAAAATCATCTTCCCCATCCTTTGATGAGAGCTTGTGACAAAGAGACACATGGCCGCGTTCTTTGTTGTTGACATCGCTTGAGGGGCCCACCAAAGTTTACATGGGTGGAGGCTACATGGTAGGTAGTCAGGGCCCGAAAGAGAAGAGAAGGGAGGCCTCCCTTCGATAAGCGATTTGGCGACACGTGGTGGCTCTAAATGGAGAACGCCAAAAGGTGAAGCTGGGGGCCCTTTGAATTATCGATCAAGGTCGGAAGCAAAGAAAAAGATCAAAACAACCTGAAGGGAGCATGGGGTATATTAAATATCCACAGTAGCTCCACAAACCTATTTAGAATAAGGTGATTTGGGATGAGGTCGAGGAGGACAGTCCTGGACTCGAGCAAGTCAATAGTGCCAAAAGTGTGCATTGGAAACTGCTCCTCTAAGGCAAGCATTGTAGACAATCTTAGATGAGGAGGTCAGGAGGTTGAAGCAAGTACTTAGAGCTCTAGAGGGAGTCACATCATCATGAAGATTTTTTGTAATGTATATTTCTTCAAGACAGATAAATATGAGGTGAAAGCCCTTGTAGTGTATATTTCTCTACGACGGAGAAATATGAGGTGAAAGCCCTTGTAGTGTATATTTCTCTAAGATGGAGAAATATGAGGTGAAAAATCCCTTGTAGTGTATATTTCTTTGAGATGAAGAAATATGAGGTGTGAGTCCTTGTTCATCTTTGTGACTGAGATGAGACGTCATGTTTGAGAGACTCCAAGATGACATCACATTGAGAGACTCCGTGATGAACCCTTGTACTTGTGTTTCTTTCCACACATGGGAGTAGCCATGGTGGACGTCATGTTGAGAGACTTCGTGACGACATCACGTTGAGAGACTCCGTGATGAACCTTTGAGTTTTCCACAAATGGGTGTAGCCATTGTGGGCGTCATGTTGAGAGAATCCATGATGTGGATATCTAGAAAGATACCTCCATAGCTAAGAGGGAGTGTTGATGTTATAGCAGCAGGAGATATCTTTCTCTCAAATTTAAAAATGATGGATAAATAATACCAAGGCAATTCAAACTTTCTATATATAATAATTTTATGAAGAGTCACCTTGTTTCTTAAAAGAGGCCAACCTAAATGAAGAGTCACCTAGGTTTGTATAAATACAAGGTGATTATCATTCATTTGATCCTCAAGTTCATACTTGAGCGGCAAATTATCATCTTGTAGTAGCAGATTATCATTTTATAGCAACAAACTGAATTCAACGAGAAACATATTCATTTATATCTTTGCATCTAAGAGAGGTGCTATTATTCATTGTATCAAATTCGGCATTGTGTTGGGCCTGAGTTGTAAGCAGATTTATGCTCTTATTCCTTTAATATATAAGAGATATATTTGTTGGGTTTTTCTCCCTCAAGTAGGAGGGTTTTCCCAGGGTATCTTGTTGTGTTCATTGTCTTATGTATTGCATATTCTGATTGCTTTCATATTTGATCCTAAATCTAACACAACATATCCTTTCATTATCCATGCATCTGGATTTGTTAATCCATGCATATTTTATACCTTATCTAAATTTATTTAAGTTAAGAAATATAAGAAATTAAACATAGATACAAGAGAAAATATCTCACTAAATTATATTCCTTCTACCTTATAATAACCCATTGCACCAACTATCCTTGTACCTTTCTAAAAAAAAATTCTACTCTAAATTTCCTCTAGTAAACCCACTTGCAACCAATGGGTTCCTCACCTTCAACTAAATCAACCAAGTCCCAAGTCTTGTGGAACTTGTAAGAGGAAATTAGGGTTAGAAATAAATAGTTCCATGGGGCCATGGAATAAAATATTCATTTTAAAAGAATATTATGATAAACCCACTTGATGGGGATGAATTTGTTGGTTAAGTCTCTTACCTATAGCTCTTTTTACTTGTTATATGTTTCACTTCTATGATTTTCACTTGAGATCTTGTCACTCGTGAACAAGGTTATTCTTTTTTTGTAAGATACATGTGCATACATGATTGCTAAAATTATGAGAAAAAGTAGGGTCATCTTTTATCTCATATAACATGCAAATAGATCCCTCAAAGGTAACTATTTCACATATTCATTTTTGAATTTTGAATTTTATTTGATAATTATCATGTTGAAGATTTGACAAAATATGCAACTCATAAATTTAGTGTTCAATAAAAGATAAGGAAAAATAGATGCCTTCATCTATTAGTGGAGCAAACAAAATTTTGCAAACTAAGCTTATTTTTCATAAACAACCTGCAACTCATTAAAACTGGCAAGAATTAGTAAGACAAAAGATACACAAGATGAATCCTAAAATAGCTTTGTTGGTTAAAGCTGAAATTGAGAAGTTCCTAGAGCTGGCTTTATTCATCCCATCGATTACTAACCATGGATATCTAATATTGTAGATGTGGCAAAGCTTGATAATCGTATTAGGATGTGTATGGATTTTCATGATTTGAAAAAAGCATCTTTAAATCACATTTGCATAGATCTAATCAGATTTGTGGTCTTGTTCATAACCTTGTTGCATGCCTTGATCCAACACCAATCACCATCATCGAGATGTATCCTTCCCAATCTTTGTGTTGTTTTAGGATATACCGTTCTTATATCAACAACATCCAATCATCATCATCATGATGTATCCTTCCCAATCCGTGTGTTTTTTTGGATATATCATTTCCACATCAACAACACTCTATCCATCATCAATCGATCTTAGCTTTTTTGTTCAATCAAGGCAATGCCATTTTCACCTTT
Source organism: Sequoiadendron giganteum (assembly GCA_007115665.2). Lineage (NCBI taxonomy): Eukaryota > Viridiplantae > Streptophyta > Pinopsida > Cupressales > Cupressaceae > Sequoiadendron > Sequoiadendron giganteum. The sequence continues at coordinate 48,999,753 of CM021109.1, forward strand.
GAATCATTATGTGCATACTTTCTAGATTGTGCCAATTGAAAATCATAATGTGTAGTTCAACATGCAACTTCATATATATAATTAAATCTCATTATAACCGTAAAGCAACATAAAATTAGGAATACACTTTGGTTGGGTTACAAATACCTCCATTATGTGAAGATAAAGGTTGTGTAATCCAACCCTTTGAGATAACCTCAAATTAGAACAAAAACACATCTTACAAATCATGAGCTAAACTTGTGTAGGGTGAACAACACAATGTGTAATTCAACTTGTAACTTTATATTTAGAGTGGAATCTTATCAGAACCCTACAACAACATAAAATGAGGAATACAATTTTGTTGGGATGCACATTGTAACACCCCCACCAAGTAACACCAGACGACAACACTAAACCAGGTCAAATTAATGGAACATTTTCTTTTGAAAAATAAATAACAATATAATGAATAACATAACATAATAATCTAGTCCTAGGTCCTCTAAGGTTCCTCAACTATGCTACTCACAAAACTAACAATCAAGACTACTAGAAACATTTCATCAACAATAAAAGATACATGATCGATCTACATTTAAGGTTCATTTTAAGCACCAAATTAAATAATCCTTTATTACTCACTTCCACAATGTGACAACTGATAATCAAACATTAAAAATCATTTTCTAGATAGCTAGCATATGAATGATACATTATTCTACAATACTCTTTACAAGAAGAAATCATGAATACTTGTTACATCATTATAATAACTACAACATTGCTTCTTCAAGTACATGTAGGAAGATTACATCAGATTACATTAAGAGATACAGATGGAAATACAATCCAATATACAAATACATGATAGGATGTCTTCTCAACTGGAATAGGAACTGGATTCCACATCACAATGATCAATATCCATGCACATGAACATGCAACAAGAATACCCAATGGAGGAAAAGCACCAACCTCCCAACCATGTGGAACCCTGAGGTCCACCCCCCGTGCTAGGAAATAACACAAGGTCCCACATCCAATAGACAATCAAGAAAGCAACAGGCTAACATAAGCAAGGGTTATACATGACACCATAACAACACTGCTAACAACACCAATATTCTCAACACCTACATCACTTCCAGAGGCACACCACCAAAGAAAGAGTAAATACAACTAGGGAGTGCTAGACTGCAATAGGGAGGAGTGTCATCACATGGTCCTAACATGGGTTGTCCTAACAACCTCTCACTATACCTTGACCCCCATCTATGGTTGTCCTTGTAAACCTCTCACTAGGTCCAGATCCCATAGAGTGACACATGCAAAATCAACATTCCTTTCATGAGGATAAGGAAGTTGATCTTTCCAACCAGGTCTTCTCAACCCATCCTTAGCCTAAACGAGCACTACATGAAATGGGCGAGGCATCCATTATCTTGTCTAATGTGAATTCTACCCATCCCCCTAATACATTATTAAGGTTGTCACTAGATTAAAAAACCCTCCAATGGGTTGTCCTGGACAACACTTTGGGTTCTATCCCCCATTGAAAGCCACTCCCCCTACTTGCGACTAGAAAACCCTACATAGTGCAAGACATTGTGCATCTTGCACACCTATCACAATCTCATGAATCCATACATAGACAGGAGGCAACACCCTTAGGGTTTTTGTTCATACAATTCACATGACCAACAACATAGCCAAACCACTTCCAAAGTTAACAACCCTAAGGACCATTCATACAAATATACCCCCTCCCAGGCCTCTGGAAAACCAATGTACTAAGCACACTTCCCAATGGCACAGAACCTTAAACATACTTTGCACATATGACATCCATCTTTAACAATTACATAAACACTTAATCCAATAATCAGAAAACATTGTTTAATACAAAAAATTAGTTCAATTAATAGATTATTTACTACAAATAATATATATTTAAAAATAACTATATCATTTAAAAAAAAACAACCATCTCTATCAAACTAGTTAACACGAAACCCTAATATTAAAGTTACAATTTTAATATAATACAATAATAACAATATTCTAATGGCATTGGGTGGGAGTTGCTCTGGCGACGTTCAACGGGAAAAAAAATTGTGTAATGATGTTGCACGGATTTTTTTGGATGGGGCTTTGTTGGGGAAGGTCATTTCTCCAAACAAGGTTCCTCTATCTCCTCTGAAGGACGTGAGTTGGGCTAGTGTAGACGAGGATCTTATGAATGGTGTACAAGAACATGTTGCAGTGTGGGATCCCAAGTTTGGCAATGTTGTGTGGGTGGGTGTGGATTTACTGGGGATGGACAGGTTTCCCCCTATTCCTTTTGTTTTTCCACCTCCTACTTTGACTACTGGTGGCACTTCTTCGGGTCGGGTGAAGTCCTTCTTTGAGGCTGCTAAAGGTGACCGGTCTCCTGCTCTGGCTCGATTTCAACCTTTTCCCTATGCTCGTGATTCCCCTATTGTGGTATGTGGTCCTAAGGCTACTGAGAACGAGGAGTACCATTTGAGGCAGGTTGTGGTCTGCAAGTTTAATGGCTTGTGGCCCTCCCTTCCCGATCTCCATGAATAGGTTTTTGTCTCCTAGAAACCTATAGTCTCTGAACAGATTGAGCTCTATCCCAACACAAGGGGGTTCTTTTTAGCAACCTTTTCCTCCTCTACAGAGCAATACTATGTATTGGAAAAGGAGGTGGATGTGGGGTATTCATTCGCTATCCATTAGGCCTTGGTCTCGTTCTTTCAATCCTCTTATGGTACTTGGACTCCCTAAGGAATCTTGTATAGAGGGTGTTTTTTTTGGGGTTGTGTACTTGGAAAACATCATTAGGAACCCTTTCCAAAGGATAAGGCCCATCATGATACTACCTTACTTGAGTTGGCTCATAGTGACCTCATGTTGTTTCCAACTTCTTCATTTTTAGGAGCCAAGTATGTACTCACTTTCATTGATGATTACTCTCGTCGCACTTGATTGTAATTTCTTAGGCACAAATGTGATGTCTTCAACACTTTTAGGACCTTCAATATGTTCATGGAGAAGCAATTAGGTTCTTCTATTCATTAGATCTACACAGATAATGGAGGAGAATATGTGAACTAGGCCTTTATGGAGTTTTATGTTGAGCATGGTATTCAACATCAATATTCAGTTCTCTACACTCCTCAGAAGAATGGTGTTGCCAAAAGAATGAAAAAATCATTAGAGGAGATGGAAAATTGTATGCTTTAGTCTAGGTCTATGGCCCCATCATTTTGGGCTAAAGCTATCAATTATGCCAAATATATTCAAAACCGCTCTCCTCAAAAGGCAATTTAGAATTTCACTCCAGATGAGGCTCGGTCCAGAATCAAGCATGATGTTTCCTTCTTCAAATTATTTGGTAGTGAAGCTTGTGAATTCATACCAAATGGTCAAAATAAGGCAATGGAGAGGAAGAGTCAACAATACATCTTTGTTGGTTAATATGAGGATGTGAAAGCCTATAGGTTATTTGATCCTATCACTATGGATGTCTGCCTTCGTAGAGATGTCTAATTTGATGAGTCTTTCACATAGGTAGATCCTCCATCTTTTTCTTCCTTACTACCTACTTTGCCTCCTTCATCTCATGATGGTACTTTAGTCCTTGAGGATACTTCAGATGATGATCCTGATTTATCACCACCACCTTCACTACCACCTCCACCATCACCACCACCACCACCTCCTATCACTCATGTTTTTCCCAAGTGGGCTAGAGGTGATGTTGAGGAGGATGGTTCTTTAGTTGGTGATCCTACATCCTATAGATGTACTTGTTCAAAAACTTCTAACACTAGTCTTTTAAGTCATGCTATATCTCTAGATCTGTAAAAAAAATTAGAGGATTTTGGTATTCTAGATTGGGACAATGCTATGGTAGAGAAGTATTCTTCATTGATGAAGAATAATACATGGGATTTAGTTACTCTCCCTAAGGGAAGAAATTTGGTTCGGTGCAAGTTGGTTTACTATACCAAATATACATTTGATGGTTCTATTAAAAGATATAAGGCACATCTTGTGGCTAAGGGTTTTTCATAGGTTGAGGGTATTGACTACTTTGAGATATTTTCCCCTATAGCCAAGATGGATTCAATCCACCTTATTCTTTCTATTGCTGCATCACAAAGATGGCCAATTTATCAAATGGACATGAAGAGTTCCTTTTTACATGGTGATCTTCATGAGGAGATCTATATGGAGTAGCGTCTAGGTTTTGTCCAAGACTTCACTTGTTTGCATGTCATTCTTTATATGCTCTTAAGCAAGCCCTTAGGGATTGGTATGACAAAATTGATGGTTTCCTGCTTATATCTATTTCACTCATTGCCACTCAAATCACATAGTTTACATCCAGAGACATGGAGATGAAATTTTGATATTATTCTTATATGTTGATGACTTGATCCTTATTAGTAGTTCCTCATCCATGATTCAAGATATTCAACATAGTTTGGTGGCACAATTTGACATGAAAAATCTTGGGCTTTTGCATTTCTTCCCTGGTCTTCAAGTTCTTTGGTCTACTAAGGTGATTTCCATATACCAAAATAAGTATGCCATTGACTTGATTCATTGATTTCATATGAGTGTTTGTAAGCCTGCACCTACACCATTTTAGTCTGGTGTTATTTTGACTACCACTTTCACCACACCTAGTGTTGATGCTACTTTGTATAGACAGTTAGTTGGTAGTCTTTTGTATTTGACACATGCATGTCCAAATATTACCTTTGTTGTTGGGTTTGTCTCCCATTTTTTACATGAACCTCATGAGAGTCATTGGAGGTAGCCAAGTGTATTTTGAGGTACATTAGCAACACCATTCATTTTGGCATTCAGTACACATTAAGGGTTTCACATATAGTAGGCTACACTGACTCATATTGGGTAGGAGATGTTGATTATTGGAAGTCCACTTCCAGTTTTGTTTTTTATATTGGTATTGGTCTAGTTGCATGGTCTTGCAAGAAGTAAACTGCTATTACATTATCATCTACTGAGGTTGAGTATTGAGAAGTGGTTCTTGCTAGCCAAGAGATACTATGGCTTCAACAACTTATGATAGAGTTTGGTCTTCTAATTGATCATCCTATTATAATTTGGTGTGATATGGTGTGTCATTCACATTTCATGCAACCTAGTTGAGCATCAACAAAAAAATCACATTGAGATTCATATACACTTCATTCGATAACTTATCCATGATGACTTTTTTTCTGTAAAGTATTTGTGTACTAAGGATTAGGTTGCAAACACATTCACTAAACCTTTAGCATCACCTCAATACATTGTATTAAAATAGTTTCTTGGGGTGAAGGAATTTTTCCTTGGGGGTCTTAAGTATTCCTTCCTTTGTATATAGTTTTCTTTTTCAGAGGAGTTTTTTCCCACTAGGTTTTCTCCTTAACTCTATTTGTGAGAGACTTTTTATTTTGTACATGAGTACCTTATCAGGCCTTGTTTTTGGGACTCATCTTTCAGTGGCATACTCCTTAAGTATCACTTAAGGGGGGTGCTAGTGTGAAAAGTATCTTTATGTATCTAGTTATCATTTATCTAGTTCCTACACCTAGTAGTTCTATTCACACTAGTTTAAGTTCACTTAGGGGTTTAGTTGTCTCACCTCATAGACACTTGACACATGCCTTCACACTTTTTCCAAGTGTTCTACATGTGTCACATCACTTGGAGGGTTAGTCAATCTTTTTGTTTCACCTTCCTACCTCCTCCTTGTTCTATATAAATAAGGAGTGATAATTGTATTCTACACATTCTATGATTGTTATTTGGATTTTTCATTATGATTGATGCATTTCATGGTGGTTTGAATATTTCATTCATTATTTTCTATTCCAACACTTTTAATAATACAAATTATGTATTACATAACCTGCATAAATTTAAACATCAATTTTTTTTGTACGTTGTCATTCCAAATATCAATACATAATCATGTGAAAACTTGAAACACATATTTTCATTAAAATAGATGCCCTTAATACTTTAAAAATTATTATGAGAAGTTAACCAAAAGGGGAAAATGACATTTTTGCAACATAATCCCCTTTGCACAAAATCTCACTTGTAAAATTTGGCTAGATCTAGCATATATATAAGAACCAAAATTTTACTGTCATCTCAAAGTTACATTATACAATAAACTACATTGTATAAATACTTTACATGATTCACAATAAACACACACTTTTTAAGTAAATGCAAAAATCAAGGCAAAAAAGTTCATTTTCCTCCATATGAACCTTGTTACAACTCATACCATTACTCAATTTTGTTGGACAAATCCTTCTATAGAAAGTTATGTTTACTCATTAACTTACAAAAGGGGTAGAATTTTCCCTCCAACATAATTTGATATACATATTACATAAAAAATATGCCAACATATAGTGTTGTTTGTATGAGAGCTTCTTTGACAAAACTTTCCAGAGCTTGAAAATATTATATATGAACAACACAAACATGACATGTTGACCATTGTATTCTTGTTGGGAATATTCTACATAAATGGAACATATACGCTCATAATGAATATTTCCATTGTTTGTATTATTAAATAATGGACATATTGTTCATTTTAACCTCTACCCAAAAAAATTAATGTGAATTGTAAATAATATACACTTTCATTAAAAATAATATCATTATTTATCTCCATTAGCAAAGAATTTTGGCAAAGCTTACTTTTTTGTTGCTTCCAACCTAGTGTGTAGAAGAGTACTTTGATTATTGAAAATTATTTTTTTAACATACCAAAATATGGTTTAATGTTATGACACATGTTATATATGTGCTATGTCAAATTTTCTACATGCAATCCTCTCTTCATTTCTCTCTTTTGTAACTTCAATATAAAATTTACACCTTTTAGAATTTGGAGAAGTTTTTATAACTACTATAATCCACCATTTAAAGAACATGATGTTGCATGATTTGGGTATTAGGACTACATAATGTGCTTTAGTTATTTTTTCTTATATTTTCACTTTACTCAAATTTTTCTCTTTCCAAGTCATTTTTGGGTACAAACATAAAATCTACTATATTTCTAAACTTGATAGGATTATTAACATACAATCAAATGCACAATCTACTAAGATGTAGGTACGTTTCTTTTGAAATTGAGATAATTCCAAAATAAAAGCTAATTATTTTTAAATGAACATACTTTAAGAATTATTGACCATCCACAATCCAAGAATAATTCAGTAGACAAAAGACAAAATACAAATAGGAGGTGTTTCATCGATCTTAGCTAAAAAGGAGGGGCACTAGATTTTTGGGGGATTGATTTCCCTAAATTGGAACTTCCATTTCAATTTATAGAAGTAAAATTAATGGGTTTAACAATTGAACTACTTATGAATCTTAAATTGGAAGGTATGCTACAAACCTAGAAACTAGATATGCATCTATAATTGAATATAGATCTTAAATTAAAGCATTAATATTTTAAATGCCATGATTTGTCTCACTATCAAAACTATATGAACTAGATTACCTACCAAAAGCCTTCTTATAACCAAATTTTCAAATTGCATTAACACACTAACATTTAAAACTCTATTAATAAAATGCTCAAATTGATTCTTTGGGGAACTTGAATTTGCTAGGGTTTGTGTCTTTTATGCTATCTTTTAATATCCTTATGAAAACCACACCTCTGGTATAGGAAAGCCTTTAACCTTCCACATTTATTGTGGTTTTTTAAGATATTTTTTTATGGCCTCAAATAGCTTCAACCTATCAATTCATACTAGTGTTGATAGTTTGGTAGCTCTAAACAATGCCACCTTTGAAAAAGCAACCCCAAAAGTTTGTTCCAAAATCTTTTCACGAGACACACTTTGAATCCCTAGAGGATGTGCTTTTTTCAATCCTTGAGCCTCATAATGCATGTAAGTGGCTAGACAATTTTACTTTGATAGACTATTTTATTGAAATAACTCCCATTGAAATCATAATTTCACACTAGGTTAACAAGTATTGGGCCTTGCATGGGGTCTAGCTTGATGTTGTTCAGAACCTCACTTTTATTTTTTCATTTATTGAGGTGATCCATACTAAATCTGTTCTCAAGCATGGCATGTGGTATTCTTGTGCATTAGTGTTAGAAATTCAACCATGGATGCAATATTTTATCATCTTAGATGAGAAGATATTTTTGTGTCAGTTTGGCTTGAGTTCCCAAGTTTATCCCTTCCTTGTTGGAATATTTTAACCACCATTAATTCTTCCCTTAAGAAGGTCATTTTTGTTGATCCTGATAGGTTTTATTAGGATCATCCATAGAAATGTGTATGTGTTGAGGTCAATTTGTTTAAGGATTTGAAAAAATCTATGGAAATTCATATTGGACATCTTTGTCACACCCAACGTGTGTCATACCTCAATTTTCCCAATAATTGTTTTTGGTTCCAATATGCTAAGCATAAGATTAAGGATTTCCCTTTGTTAGCCCCTTAGGTTAAGTCACATCCCTAATTGTGTTCCTTCCTTGAAAACTAAGAAATCTTGACAATTATTTGATGCTAGAAAAATAAGAATGCTAATTCTACTGGCTCCTAGGCTAAAGCCTAGACCACTATGGATGAACCAACTACTAAGGTATAGCCCACAAATTTTAATAATGGGAAAGATTGTAATTCCCCACCAAGGAGCCCTAGAGGACAACACAATTAGGGGTTAAACATGGACTCCAACACAACACTACTCACAACACATCACTTAAAATACTGACTTCACTTCCAGAGGCACACACATAACAAGAGGAGAAAATACAACTAGGGAATGTTAGACTACAATAGGGAAGAGTGTCATCACATGGTCCTAACATGGGTTGTCTTGACAGTTTCTCACTAGACCTCGACCCTCATCTATGGTTGTCCTTGTAAACCTATCACTAGGTCTTGGCCCCATAGGGTGACACATGTGAAACCAACATTCTTTTCGTGAGGACAACGAAGTTGATCTTGCCAACCAGGACTTCTCAACCCATCCTTAACCTAAATGAGCACTACAGGAATGGGTGAGGCATCCATTATATTGTTTAATGTTAAATCCACCCATTCCCCCTAATTCATTTTTTAGATTATCACTGGATTAAGAAACTCTCCAATGGGTTGTCCTAGACACCACTTTGGGTTTCGACCCCCATTGAGAGCCACTCCCCATAATTTCAACTAGTAAACCCTACACAACAAGCAAGGTATTTACCATCTTGCACACTTAACATAATCACACGAATCCAAACATAGTGCAAGGCATTGACCCTCTCACACACATATCACAGTCACAAGAGTCTATACACATTGCAAGGCATTGACCCTCTTGCACACAACTCAAAACATTACCAACCAATTTCAAGTGAAATAAACATAAACCCCATACATACAAAAATACTCCCTCCTAAGCCTTTGGAAACTAACCTTAACAATTTGCACAATGACTCCCACTTTTAAACATTCACCACAATCATCCCAATTTCCAATAATCAACACAATAAAACAAGCAATCACTCAAACAATACAACCATGAAATACATTATTTCCACATTTCATTTTACTCATAACTTAGCCACTAAATTCACTCAGTTGGTCATTTAGCACAATAACATGTATTCTAAATAACTAATTACATAGAGAATTTACAAATCAACTATTAAATGAATATGAAAGAAACCAACATTTAAAAAGATCATCTAATTCATTCATTTAAATAATTCCTTCAATTATCTAAATATAATTAAATCAATTTCCCTATTTGATCTTCCAATTCATTTATCTACTAAATCAATTAATTCACATAGACATAAATATTCTCTTACAATAACCATAATATATACATATGCATATATATTATATATACGAGCACAAAACTTGCACAAGCTAACAATTGATCAACAAAACAATGGCAAAAATGTTAGAAAAAAAAATCTAATGCTCTCTATGAAATTCTTGGAGAAACAAAGTTGAAAACATGAAAAGAACACAATATGAAATCAACTAAGCTAATCAAACCTCAATCCCATATGGGGAGTGGTTCTCCTTTGATGTGGAAAGAAACCCTTTCCCAATCCCTTTGATAAGCTTTAATGTTGAATGTGATTCCAAGTATGAAAAATGACTATAATCTAGCTAAAATGGATGAAAAGGATGAAATGCTATGAACTCAAATTGCTATAGTGATAATGCATGAAGTTGTGGATCCACATTATGAAAATGATGCCTTTATTTATGTTGGCATTTCAAATCGCACCTTTGGAATGCATTATGGAAATGGACAGTTATGTGTAGTAAACTGCTCTTCGAATTAGGAGGGGAAGCTCCCTCTTTTGTTGAGTTGCATAAAGAAAAGTAATCTAAACTTAATTACACCTATCTTTTTGGTTTAGCTGCGAGAACACAAGGTTATAGAACACTAAATGTTGCGGCTGAGGTTTTCCCTTTAATGAAACTAGACAGCTACAACTTAACCTATGCTTAAAACGTTTCCACCCTCTCAAGTAAACGCAGAGCAAGAGAGTTTGGAAATAGATGAGTTTGATTTCTGACAAAGATACTTAAACAAACTATTCTTCAACATATGTTTTAAGGCAAGCTGAAAAAGAGATCATAAAAGCATTACAAAAATATGAGACTTTTATTTCAAGGCAGGCAAAGCACGCTCAAAATTTTATTTACTCATACTTCTAACACAAAACAAATAGACGGAAATTTTAGATATGTATATCAAGGTAGACAAAGCACGCTCAAGATTTTATTTACTCAAGTTTCAGGAACAAGGATTACAACTTCAGGACAACAAGTCGTAGCAACATGCTTGCAACATGCGATCAACCTAATTGTAATCAACACAACACATGCACTAAACAAGTATTTGCAGCTAAAGAGGCATGCAAACTTGCTCCTTACACAAAGTGAACAACACTAGACGATAACAAAGAGAAGGTACTAAAGACACTTATGTCTTGTTATCACAAGCACGGTTAAATTAAAATGAGCAAACACTGCTCTTATTTATAACTAAGTAGAGGAGTAGGAAACCCTAAAATCTCCTTGCTTTTACAACTACTGCTTGCCAACATGCAAGCTTTATTTCTAAATCTAGAAGAGATTAAAACATCTAAACCCTAGAAAGCTTTTAAAAAGGAAAGTGCCAACTCGTGATAACTTGTTACAATATTTTCTTTCTATCCTCAAAGAATGGAAAAGATTTGAGACACGAATAGAAATAAAGCGTGGAAGATGTTTCTAGAAGAAAGCAGATTTAAAGCTCAATCACATCTGCTAAAAAGCGGGCAACTTCATCTGAAGTAGGAGTGTTGATGCTATTAATAGAAAAATGCCGCTTTTCCAAGATTTCTTCGCCATCTATAATTGATTTCAAGAAATCTTCACTCTCATTGGCCGCTTTCTCGAACCTTGCTGACATCATGGAAATCATCATCATTCTCCCAACAATGCCTTCACTGCCATGCAATATGCTCTGAAACTCAGCTTGGACTACGTCAAGCCCAAAGTAGGAACCATCCTCAAGGAAATACTGACAAGGAATTGCTGCAACTACTTCTCTGACGAACCTAAGAGTATCAACAACTCTTTGTTTATACGCTGCAAACTCCTTAGATATTCTGACATATGTATTCACCTTGAAAAGATGACTTTCTTTCCACTCCAAGATTTATCTTTTATGTTTTCTTGTCATTGTAGAGCCATAAGCCATCTCTAAATCTGCAATTATGATTTCGTGCATGAGCTTGAACTCGGCTATCAGCTGTTCAAAATCCTGGATACCTTGATGTAAATCATGAGCCTTGTATCTCAACTGGAAGACTTGTGTTAGGACCTCTTTTCCTCTATTGATGATCTCTTCAACCCACTTATTAGTTTGTTTACCACAAATAACTAACTGCCTTAATTGCTGCTGATCAGCTGGTGTTTCTAAGACTTGAGGCAGCAATTGAGTTGTTTGTGAGGTGCCTTGGATAAGATTTGATATACATAATCGGAGTTGACAATTTTTAGCCTTGAGGGCTGCCTTGTCTTCTCCATCCTTTTGCACTCTTTCTTGAATGTTTTATGTTACCATCTTAAACAAACTTATATCAGCATGTCGAGTACTTTTACCAAGGTTTGCTTTGACCATGATAAAATCGTCAACATCCACCTCATCTCTGATTTTGTCTTCAAGAGGCGTAGCTGTCTCCATGACCATTTCACCCTCGAGATTCCTCTCAAAATGCATTTGTTTCTTGGCCTTCTTCTTGGGTGCTTCTTGGTATATGCTAAGGTCATCAACATTCACCTGATACGAAGGCCTTCTTCTTGTCCTTCCCAAGGATCTCTCAAGCCAAGATGTAGTATTTCTATTAACATCCAAGGGAGGAATAAAAGTAACATTGGCCTCTATCTCCTCGTCTTCCAATTCAATGTGAATTGGCAAAGACCTAGGAGATGATAGAGTTTCTTGTATCAAAGGTTCATCATGTTGTACCTCTTCTTGAAGTATGGGCTCTGGTGGAGGAACTTCTGTTTTAGCTGTAGGTTGCTCCTGTATAACAATCCCTGTATAACCCAACCTCCTTTTAGCACTCTTAGCTGATCTACTGCCCTTTGTAACCTCTTGAGATTAAAATTTTTCTTTGTTCTTTGGTTGCACTCTTGAAGATGAGGGAAGAGATGAATGTTTCTTTGGTGACTCTGCTACTGGAATAGACTCTCTTCTCTTTAGAATCAAGAAAGTCGTACTGTACTCCACCACTTGTCTTGTCCTTTCTTCCACTGTGATACATTCTTTATGAGCCCAATTGACCTGTGGAAGAGGTTGCTGCTCAACCTTATTTCTAGTGTAGGCTGGAAGAATTACATCCTCATCATCATCTGACAACCCTTCAATATCTTCTGATAAGCAATCTTTCATTTGATGAAGGGTTAACCTACTGTGACTTCGCATCCACACCTCATACTCGTCTCTACAATTAGCCCAAAAGTCTTCAAGTGCGGGCATATGAGCATAGTTCTAACCAAGTCTAGACACATAGAAGCCATGGGGATCATATAATCATCTCTCGTTGAAAGGCTTGAGACCAAATTTGTCTAAATCATTACCCATTAGTTTAGCTTCTGTGGATGATCTACATGTGTAAATGTCTAAAGCGAAAGGAATGTTGAAGGCTGGTTTCTTTTTGTTACACAGACGGGTGTAAACATTTGAAATATGCTTGAAGAATTCCATGCATACTACCTCATCTGATGGATACCTCGGTAACATAAGTGGAGCCCCTGAATAACTGAACACCCTTAGGTAAGTGAAAGTGGTGAACTGAATAAACCAATCTGCCCATTCTCATATTGTAGCCCTGGCAATGGATGAGATGCAAACATGTAGCTCATTGTCCAAGTCCCGCACTGTATAAATCAAGAATGCTTCATTCACCCTTTTGTAATGACGTGATGCAACAGTGAATTCCAACCGAGTATAGTAGTTGTAGACATGCTGAACGTTTAAAGAACCCTTCGTGTTTAACCCTCTTAATTTACCTTGATAGGCAACCAAATAGACTAGGTAGGAGACCATATGAAATGCATGTCTATGAAAGTACTCAGTTATCTGATGATGTAAGCAATCACTGATCAATGTAGGCCAGTCATAGAACTCTGTCTTTTTCATTATATGAGGTATCACGTAGAACATCCAAGGCTGAAACCTTGTTGCATCCACTTGACCTGTAACCCGACTGAGTAGGGTTATTATGATGGCGAATTCATCTTTGAATTGTCCTCTTCCAACATCCTTTGGCAATGTAGAATGTTTCTCTTTCAGCCACCTATGTGCAATCTTCTTGTTGTATTTATCCTGATGTTCTTCCCATATCCTTTCACATTCTTCTACGTTGATGGTGACGCTTCCAGGCCATGGTGGAATGGAGAAGCATTTCTCAATCATGTCTAGTTTTAGGCTGCAAATGATTCTCCCATCAACTGACTATATCTCCCTTGTAGCTGGATTGTAATGCTTGATGCAAGCAATTATGAACTCTAAGCTCTGTACTGAGAAAGGTATGGATGCTGCTGCAAGAAGACCTGAATGGCCAAGATGCCTAATGGTGGTATTGCCTGCATCTTCTAAAGGATGTATATTAAACACTGGCTTGATGTGATGCAAGTATGTCTCGGTTGTTTCAATGAAATCGTGGTAAAGCACTAATTTGGTCTTAAATTTTGCAGGAGTGTATTCCATTCTGAAAGACTTGAAGATTGATAGTAAACACGCCTAGGTTCAAACAAATTTTGGAAAACTTTCTAAATTTAGCTTGCTGATTTTTCTTCTTCCAATGGACGAATTTTTGAGATTTATTCTAAGATATGGGTTTTGACTAGAATTTCGGTACAAGCCAACCCAGATTGTCCATTTTTGAAAATATGAAGTGGAGACTGAAAAAGCAGCAAACCCTAATTTTTTCCAAAAAAGTAGAAAAAAGTTGTCATCTGGGTATTGTTCTTGAGCATAATCTGAATGGACCCAGTAGATTAGATTTTGACAACCCTGGCTTCTGACTGAAAAAGAAACAACTTTTAGTTTCTCTAAAAAAGCTAAGGTATGGGTTTTGTCCAGAAGAAGCTTTAGCATAGACCCAGAAGACTAGAAATGGATGAATATGAAGTTTTCCCTGACATGCAAAATAAAAACAGTTGCTGCAACTTAGAGAGAAATCTTCAACAATTTGTCCAGAAGATAGAACAAAAATAGATATAGATAAGCTTGCTGAAATTTGATAATATAGGCCTTCCTCTTCTTAAATTTGATGTTCTTGATGAGAAAATATGAAAGAGGAGGTCTTCTTTGATTGTTGATCTAAAAATTTATGAGAAAACAGCAAGTTAGGGTTCTTGAATCTTGAAAAACATAGGTTTGAAGTTGCTGCTTTGTTTCTCTTTGAAGGCACCTGCAAGAAAATATGAAAAATAATACATAGAGGTGTCCTTAAATAAGTTTTTGCTTTGAAAACCCTAATCTTGAAGAAACCCTAAACCTAATTCATGCCTTGAGGAAAGGCGTATTTCTCTTCTCTTGAAAATTTTGAAACTTTCAAAAAATAAACTAAGGCATGAAGGAATGGGCGCCCTTCTTGAGTTATGGCGCCCAGTCTTCCCAGACTTAGCCAAATTTCTATCATTTTCAAATTTTGTTCACTTTCTGACCCTGCTTCAACTCTGTTTCCCAGCCTCTAGATTTTTCTGCTGAATGAACTGATTCTTCCATCGTGGAGCCTGATCATATCTAACAATTTTGTTCTAGAGACGTCATCAGCTAAAAGCTTCATTTATCCCTTCGAAACGTCAGGTGCCTATCCTTGATAAGGGCGCCTATTTCTCCCAGTGTTAGCCATTTTTATGATCTTCAATCTTTATGCTTATCTTCTGACCTTCAAATGATTTCACTATTCCGGGTGTTGTACTTGTCGGATTGATTGGCTATTGAGTTCACTGGATAGTTGAGATGAATCTGGAAGGGGTCTTTTGGATCACTCATTTCCGGAAACTGACTTCTGGTGGCCTTAAACCCTAGGCGCCTTTCTCCTTCAGGGGCGCCCATAGCTTCTAGTGTTAGTTTTTATTTTTGAATTTTCACTGTTGCTTTCCACTTTTTGCCATTTCTCACACTTTTTCTCCTCTGTTTGCTTGGCGATATCTGATGACTGCTGACTCTGACGGACGAGCTGATGGATTCGTTGGAGAGCTGAATCTAGTATGAGGAAGTCATGCTAGAGAAGTCTTAAGTAAATTTGACCATCTACTATCTCAAAAGTTTGGGCGCCCATCTTGAGGTATGGCACCCATCTTATCCAGACTTAGATTTTATTTCATTTTCTTCATCTTCAGAGTTTTAAAATACCTCTCTCCGTGGCTCCTGTTCGTCTTGAATTTTCCAGTGACTGGATGATCTGATGAGCCTACCAACTGATTCGTTGTGAAGCTGGGATGATTCTGAGCAACATTGACCTGGAGATGAAAAACCCTGATTTTGACTTTTGACCTCTTGGAAAGCTGGGTGCCTTTCTCCTTCAGGGGCGCCCATGGCTGGTAGTGTTAGAAAATTTTATCAAATTTTCAAATTTACCTTGTAACATGTGTTTCCATTGCCTTTGGTTGCCAAGATGAAAATTTTTCTAAGGCATTGAAACATGGGCGCCTCTTCTTGACAGGGGCACCTGAAATCTCTAGACTTAGATAAAATTTGACTTTTTTCATTTTTTTAAACTCTTCAGCTTGTTCCTCATTTCTCGTGCACATTGTTCATCGACAGTCTCTGTTTGATGCTTGAACTTTTGATTCTGACACCTGGTAGCTGACTGACTTCCATGAATGGCCTTGGATCTCCGAAGCAGCTTCTGAAAAATCAGAATAGACCCAGTAGAGTAAGACTGACCTTTTTGTGATTCTGACTGCACCAGTCTGATGAGGAAGGATTTTAAGCCAACCAAAATCAGTCTTAACCCTAACGGCCAAAATTTTTATTTTTAGAAATTTTTACAAGTATTTGTTTCGTAAGAAACCCAAAAAAAGTTTCTATTTTTAGAAAATTACTAAAAATAGAAATTTTCCTAAAATTTAGGAATAAAAAACTGAAATCTGGGTATTGTAGGTTTGATCTTTTTGGACCGACCCAGATTCTCAGATTTTGAAAATTTCAAGTTAATGACCCCCATGCAAGACATGCAGACCCCCATTTTGACATTTTCTGATAGATTTAACAGTATTTCAACTCAATTCTTCAAAATGCTTAAGTGTAGCGAAAATTTTAATTTGGGTTACAACAATTTATAGAAGCCAAGGGTTGATGAATGTGGGATAAATTGAGAGTCAATGAGAATGTAACACTTGTAAGCATTCCATTGGATGAGGGTGGAGCACATTTTAGGAAATGTGTGAATGGAGGAGGATGGAAGAGAAATAAATGTTGTTGGTTGAGAATTTGAAATTTTTGTAAGAGGAATTGAATGAGATTTGAGATGATGTAAGAGAATTTGAAAGGTTGTAAGAGAATTTACTGCAAATGTAAAAGGATGTGATAGATTTTTGAAAATCTTTGGAGGGAAATTGAATGAGATGTAGTTGAAAGGGATATTCTTTGGAATATGCCTTGGTGAGGGAAAATAGATGAATTAAATAATTAATTGAAATTATTTTCATGTGCAACCTGTTTAGTTGACCATGAGTTGATTTAACTCTTGAGGAGTTAAAATATGGAAGAATTAATAATGATGATTAGAAAGATAATTTAGGATTAATTAATCCATAATTAATTAATTGGAGTGAATTAGGAGATGGGACATTTGATTTGATTTGATTTTAATCAAATGAGAGGATTAAGAGATGATTTAATTACATGATTTGATTTAATTAAATATGATGAGAAATTAGTTAGAAGAAGGGTGAATTAATCCAATAAATTTAATGATTTGATTAATAGATGAATTTGTTGAATTTAATTAAATAATGTTGATTATTCAATTAAATGATCGATTTGAAATGATTTCAGAAGAAATGATGTTAGTTGGTTAGAATCAAATATCCAATATCAATCAGGACATTTTTTCGGTATCTCCATTTTTCCCCTTTTTGAAGCGAAGTACCTACTGCATCGATTCACATAATATTACTACCAATATCAAAATTAAAAAAAAAAATCTATTTTTTCGGATGGCTCGTTGCTACTCTAGCGGAAGAATTACATTGCTACACTATCCCCTCAAGAGATTGAGCGAAAGTTACAAAATTAGGTTGAGCTCATGAAAAATATTCAATAATGATTCAAGAGTGGAAAACAACCCATGAGATGTGAATTTAGGCTCATAGAGATGAAACAGATCAAAACGGGCTTCATTTAGACATAAACAGATTAAATGGGTTCAAAAAACCCTAAAAAATTCCCAAAAAACCCTAATTTTTTTGCCAATAAGGCGTTAAGAGCGTTATTTTCAAATCATTTTCTTACTTTCCCTTTAGAGATTCTGACGATTTTTATCTGAGATTTTGACGGAATGGCTGCTCGTGTGATTCCCAAACATCGGACGAATCAAGTTCATGAGTTCCAGAGGCCTCAGGATGTAGGACCCTCAGTACGCCTTTCAAAAAATTTCTCATTTTTCATGTTTTTGGCACATTTATTAGGGTCTCTTTAGGTCGACCAAAAGAGGCTCTCTAGGGCATCGCTTTTGTCAAGAGCGACATCACTTTCACAGATGTTGACCATGTTTGCAGTGGAGCGCCGCGTGGTGCTCTAGGGTTCCAGATTCGTGCAAGAAATAACAACTCACCTTTGCAATATTGTGTCAGGTGGTCCTAGGAGGTTTTGGCATTATGCAAAAATGCTGACTCGCCTCTGCATGCTAGCGTCAAATTTTACTTCAACGTTGCATGTTCAAAACGTAGAGCGTCACTTTTGAAAATGTTGCGTCACCTTTGCTTCTTTAGGATTTTAATTTTTTTTTTAAAGCGTCCATTTTGCAAACTTTTGACATCATGGGCATTTTGGTTGCAGGAGGTCTTGTCGATGCTCCATTTGAAGGAGCACCGGAGTCAGTTCTTGCACCGAGCTAGGCATTTGTCAAATCGAGCCCTGTTTTTCCTCAAAGTGATTGGTTTTGGCCACATTGCTTAGATGCCCGAGGTGCAGACGCACCTCACAATGATGATAGATTTGGTTAAGCAATGGCAGAGCGAGACCTCATTCCACCTACCGATTGGCAAGGCCACCATCACCTTGGAGGACGTATGGCGGATCTTAGAGATCCATATTCATGGTGAGCGCATCATATACAATGTTGAGGCCGATAATGATGCCATTTTTTCTTTGTTTGGCATTGACTCGTATGAGGTGGACAATAACTAGATAGACGTCCGCAGATATGAGGAGATTTCCCTTGACTTGACTTTGTTCATCATCGCACTAATTTTAGGATTCCTTGTTCTCGATTGGCAGGCTAGAGGATGCAGTGTTGGTTGGAGAGTCGTTTGGTCCCAGATGATGGAGAATATGATCGTCTACGCCTGGGGGCCAGTCGTCCTAGCCTTGTTGTATCATGATATGCACCAGGTTGTATACAATGGGGCTCATAGCATTGGAGCGGGTGTCACTCTTCTTCACGTATGGACCTACGAGCACATTGCCATTTTGAGGCCATAGATTTCAGATGTCTAGATCGACCGCGATGATCCTGGGGCATAAAAATTCGGGGGGATGACCACCCTCCACTTCACAAGCATTATAGGCATCCCGCATTGAAGGAGGATTTTGGACGAGATGACAGTTTTTAGGTGGAGGCCTTGGCTGCACTTCCCCATATGGCATGATGATGACGATCATCTTTTCTACTGTCGACAGTCCCGATATATGTAGGGACTAGAGAATCACATGGTTGAGCGGTACCTCCTAGATAGGGTTGCTCGCCAGTTCGGGGAGGTGTAGGATGCACCTGATGATACACAAAGAGCCATCTTTTCTCGCAGGTCTAGAGAGGCAGCATGGGGACATGGGATCCCACCCTAGCAGGCGATTGATGATTTTAGATAATTGTTCATGGTGTCGTGGGTATAATTTGATGGTCCTATAGATGCAGGGACTACCTAGGATTTTGATGCATATTGGCGGGGTCATTCCCCTATTCATTTAAAATTACCAACACTACCAATACCAGGCAGTGGATAGGTTAGGAGACTAAGGATTGGACATGTTCCACAATAATCTGGGGGTCAGTTGTAGGATAAACAAGATAGGGGTGGAGATCATGACAAACAGATCCCACCATTGGTGCCACCTGTTGGACAAAGGCCACTAGTCCAACCACCCCAACAACCACACATGCCACCCCAATGACCACCACCAGGTCTCGATCCTAGGGATGATCAAATAGTAGTGCTACAAGTGCAGATATAAGTTTTGATAGGGCGATTTCAGTAGGCCCAAGCAGAGATTTAGACATTGGTCTAGGAAAGGGATCAAGCATGTCAAGAGGTGGCACAGGAGTGTCAAATGTGGCAGGATTCAGATATGGCCTTGGAATTGGAGACAAGATAGAGGCAACAGTTAGAGGCTACAACATAATAGGTATAGGGGCAGGCCATGGTCTCGATTGAGATGTATGGTTGAGCGATGCAGGAGACATCCTACTACCGGGGAGTGTACTACAAAGTTGTGGCCCAGAAGTGGCAATAGCCCAATTTCATTCATTTTAGCCAGATTTCTCCTTCCATGACCCCTCATGCAGGCACATTAGGGAGACCATCAAGGTCTGACCATTAGAGTTGAGGCAACCATCATGGATATAGACAAAGCAAGGGTAGCTTAGGACACTAATAGTACACTTGGGAACACTTTTTATACAACCCGATTTATGATGTGTATACATTCATTGGCTGAGGTTTTTACTAGCCTCTTGTATATTTGATGATGATATTGTATATTTGATTTTGATGTATCATGACATTCAAATTTTTTGATATATATATGAGATGGTGTTGATGTGATTATGTGATACGAAGTTTACTTTATTTTATGTGATATGTTATGGATGCATTTATACGGATGGATGTTTAAAATACCTACATTATGACGCTATGATGTTTCACGATATGCTATAATTTATGATGTATGATGCTTATGGATCTACATATATGCATTTATATTATGTTATGATGTATAATGGATGCAATGCGATGATATGCCTATCTTTTTCAATATCTTTTCTATGTGCAATATATGGATGATGTATGTAATGATTTTTTCAAATGTGATCATGTAATCAATGATAATGCAAATGAATGGTTTATGAGATGCTTAGAATAACAAATCTAAATGTAATGATTTTTCCTATTATGATAATATGCATGATATGAAGTATGTTGATGGTTTGTGGATGCAGGATGGATATATATATATGGATTTTGTTTTTGTTTTTGAATGTCATGATACCTATGTTAGTATTAGTATATGGAGAAGATGGAAGAAAGAGAAATCAACCATTGAATTCATAATATGATGCAAAAACATAATGATAATGATGATGATTTCTTATCAGAGATTGCGGACACAAAGAGCTTACTTTCCTTATTTTCAATAACATACATAGATACGATACATCAAGGTATAAAGAACCAGGATGGCGTTGTACCTAGTGCGATGGACTTTGACTTAGCAATCAGATAGGAGTATTCTTGCTCACACCTAACATACAAAACCCTATTTAGGATGCAGTTCAGATATTTCAAACATCTCAGACCAAAACATAGAAAGGACAACCTTCCCGTGTGGTCAACAAGATATCCAAAACACCCTCCTTACAGACTAAACAAAGTAAGCATGACCAAAGTTATATTACAAGAGTATCCAAAAAGCACAATAGATAAAAGATAATGATCAATACCCCATTCCTTTCTCTCTAAATTTTTTTGAGTAGACATCATCGAGAGGTCATTGGAATGAGCGCAATAAGATAAATCTAAAAGACAAAGATCAAGTAAACAAACAAGATAATGTTCTTCATACCTCTAGCCAAGACTAAACTACGGTGATGCCTGATGTTGATGTCCATTGTAGGAAGGATGCATCATAGGACATGATGTTATCAGATGATTTTGGGACTAACTAGATGATGGGATATTAATACCAAGAGTTGACCAACTTGTTTTCTTACTGACCTAGACTTGAGACCCTGACGTTTGAGGTTTCATTTTTAACTGCTAAGCTTGTTTCTGATTGTTTTGCCAAAGATTGAAGGTGACGATTGATTTATTATGAGTGGATGCTTATCTTGGGTGAAAGAAAAATGTGATGGATGGATTTTGGGTTTTTTGAATGTTTTTGATATTTTGAAATGTTTTGAGGCTATTTTTTGGTATTTTTGAGATGTTTTACAAATGTTTTAATTTTCTAATGTTTTGGTGTTTTCCAAGATTTTGAGCATGAACCTAACCTAAAGACCTATCCTAGGGGCCTCGGGGGCTGATCAAATATTAGCTTTGCCTATGTTGTACATGTAGAGACCATGTAGTTTGACATAGACTCGGTTTATTAATGAAGATAAGAACATGTTGGATTGTCAATTTATTGTGACAAACTCCTAAAGGGCTAACCTAGGGTATCTCGGGGGCACATCGATGATGGCCTTGCCTACGTTCAAGCTCAGAGATGGCGTAGTTCAACATGACAAATCTATTTTTTACCTTTTCAATTTTTGACCTATTTTTGGATTTTTGATATGTTTTGGATGTTTTTGGGTTTTCACATGATTTTATGAATGTTTTTTATTTATTTTTATTTTAAGAAAGATCTCAAGAATATACATGAATCTGAGCCAATGTAGATATAAGAACGTGCCCCAGCGTGGTGCAATAGACTACTCTGATATAGGCAGTACAAATCGACCTTAGGAATGTGCCAAGTAGTACTAGGAGGGAACATGATACAAACACAAGATCGAGCTATGATGTAGACACGAAAGGGTGAACATAGATTATGGATGCATGATGCAAAATAAGTCGTAGAGATCATGGTGGATGGAAAGTGCTTTATTTACATGAAGCGCTTGTTGCTAGGTTTTCACTAAGGTACTTTCCCAAAGCACCACCGAAGTGGTTTTCACTAGAGGACGATTTTTTCTTTATTGTTTTCAATCCTTTTTTTGATTTTTTTTTAATTTTTATATTTATTTTATTTTAGATTTTTTGGATTTATACCTTGAAACTTTAGAAATAATTTTTTTTGAGATGGGAGCTATTGATAGGCTCCTATAGAGACTCACCTTCGGGTGTTGACAACTAATATGCCCTTGACTTGTAACTTACCATGAAAAAAAAAGGTCCCAACCAATTGGGTTCAAACTTACCCTTGCTATCTAGATTTGGTACATTTTTCTAATTTTATTTCATCACGATCTCACCAACTTGAAAGGACCGGTTCCTTATCTTCTTGTTGTAGCTCCTCTTCAAACGATTCTAGTAGACTTGCAAGTGGTTCAGAGCATCCATGCATCGCTCATCCAATAGTTCCAACTCATTCAACAGTGACACCCAATATTCTTAATCAATGATGATGTTTTGCAATGATATCCTTAGAGATGGGAATTTTATCTCGATAGGGAGGATTGCTTCTGATTCGTAGACCAGGGAGAAAAGGGTTGCACCTGTAAGCTTGTTGATACTTGTTTGGTAATCCCATAGGGCGAGGTTCAACTGTAAGTGTCAGTCATGACCAACTTCATTGATTGTCTTTTTGAGGATTCTTAGAATGGTCTTATTCATAGCCTCAACTTGGTCGTTACCCTAGGGGTAGTATGGGGTGGAAAAGCGATGTTGGATATTGAATTTTTGGCACAAGTCTCAAACATCCTAGTTTTGAAAGGTATCCCATTATCTGAGATAATGGCTTGCGGGGCACCGTAGTGGTAGATAAGGTAGTTCAAGATAAATTTAGTAATCTAATTTCTTGTGATATAGGTCATAGGAATAGCCTCTACCCACTTTATGAAGTACTCCGTAGCAATGATAATGAACTTGTGTCTATTAGATGAGGTGGCCGATATTTTACAAATGAGATCGAGTCCCCACTGCGAGAAGGGCCAAAGTGTTACAATCGGTTGGAGCTCTTGAGTCAGTCCATGGATGAGGTCCCCATGATGATGACATTGCAGACACTTCTTGACATATTCGTGAGCTCCCTTCTCCATTTTCAGCCAGTAGTACCTCGTTCTCAATAGTTTCTTAGCCAAGGTCATACCACTCGAATGTGAACCACAAATACCATCATGTACCTTAGTAAAATCAATTAAAGCTTCTTCAATGTTTAGGCATTGTAAAAGGGTTCCTTCAATACCCCTACGGTACAAGGTGTCACCTAAGATAACAAAGCGAAATGACTTCTTGACAAAGGTTATTTTAAGGTTCAGAGCAATATCGGTAGGGAGGACTCCTATTCTTAGGTAGGTGTATATTTCATGATACCATGAGTTACCGAGACCAATGATTTCACACACAAATTCAGAATCTGGTACCTTGAAAGATGGTACGAGAAGTTGCTCTACAAGGAATTCATGCTTAGGGATGTTGCATGGGATATCCAATAGTCCAATCGTTTCCATGGAATTTGTTGCTCTATTGTTTTCCCTTGGTATTTTCTCAAATGTGATGGCAATGAATAATTCCTTGAGGTCCTCTACTAGTTTCTTGTACGGGGACAGTTTGTCATCCTTTGTTTGGTACTCATTGTTGACTTGGTTGAAAGGAAAAGAAATAGTGCAGAAATCCTTTCCTAACGCTAAAACCATATATGAGAAGTGCAAAGACCAGTTTTAAAAAACTTCTTAAACATCTGAGATGAACAAACATAGTATAACAGGAAAGTCAGAAATACATAGTCACAGAGATAACACCAGATTTATGTGGGAAAACCCTTACGAGAGAAAAACCCACCACACCAAGCTAAATCACTTTGTATTACAGTAAAATAATTTACATACAAAGTTACAGACTTCACTTGAATATTTCACCTCACAGCAACATCCAGTCAACCTCCTCATAGATACATACACTGTTACAATGCTATCGCAACATACATAGAAAAGACTCATTTTTAATTTTTTTTTTAATGTTTTCAGTTTGTTCAAACTTATGCATATCAACTAACCAATCAGGTGTCTTAATTATACACCTTCCTTCTAATAGTCGAATCTGACCTCCTCCTATCCAAGTCACCCTACAATCACGCATTGAGTCACCCTGCATTTAATTCTATTTGCCATAATCGGATCCTATCACCTGCCGAAACACGTTTTACAATTAACGCTTTCACTGCTTCAAAATTCGGCCAATCAATCATTGATAACTCACCACATTTTTCCTTTCCATTCATTCATTACTTTCAGTTGATTCAAATCAGTCAAAGAAGCATCGAGCACCTCTTACGAGGCCACCACAGGTAGGTCAAATGACCCTCACAATAGAGCGATGTACCGCACTACCGCCCAACTCAGACTAAGCCTTCATGGTCTGGCGATAGACATACCGCAACCGAGCGATGATACTGCAATGGTATAGTGGTAGGAAGTCATCCACCAGTCTGCCACCTTCATCGCGCTACCACCGAGCAATAAGAAACCATATGCATTAAGGAGGTAATCGCCTGTGCTGACCATCGAGCCCACCACACTAACGCAACTTGATTGCAAGACCTTTGCGGTAAGGAGGTAGCCACCTGCACTATCCATGATGGTTTACCACACCATGGCCGAAATGCCACCATCGTGTGGCAGTAAATGTTATCACCGATTGTTGCCCTTCATCATGTCATCATGTCACCTCCGAGCAACCCCTATGGTGCCAAGGTAAACATTCCTATTGACCACCCAGTCCACCACGTCACCGCCAAGGTAGGAGAGTGACTTCGCGGTATGGCGGTAACACCGCCCAACCGTGGACCGAACAACAGAGGCTCGCGATAAAGCGATAAACCACACCTCTATGAATTGTTCCCCACAGTAAAGAGGTAAAGGCTAGAAATGAAAGAAATCCACCAAGTCTTTTTCAGAGGTACAAGCTAGAAGTTGAGGCACCTATTTCCAACAATCTCCCACTTGATGAAGACTTATTGGCTTCCTCTAGACTTCAAATTTACTGATAGTCATAGGCCCCAAGGCCCATCGAACTAGCACACCATCTGAACTTGTTTGTGCTCACTAGCTTTGTCAATGCATCTATGACATTCTTCACGGTATCCACCTTTTCTAAACTAACCTTTCCATCCTCCACCATGTCTCCAACAAAGTGATACTACACATCGATGTGCTTCGTCCTGGCATGGAAAGTAGGATTATTTTCCAAACAAATGGCACTCTGGCTGTCACATCAAATAGTAATCTGCCCTGCATCAAAACCAGTATCAAAACACAAATGACTCAGCCAAACAACTTCTTTACAGGTGTGTGTTGCTGCCATATATTCTACCTTTGTAGTGGACAAAGCAACTACAGCCTGTCGCTTGCTCATCCAACTAATTGCACCACCATTTAACAAAAAATTATATCCACTGGTGGATCTTTTGTTGTCAATATCCCCTTCTCAATCATAATCCACATATCCATAAATGATGAGAGTCTTGTGTGATCCAACCAAGTTGCCATGGTAAAACATGGAAAATCTGAAGTTCCCTTTAAATATCTAAATACTCTCTTCACAACATCCCAATGTGTACTGCTTGGGTAATGTCTAGCCTTGTACAGACCATTGCATACATTAGAATGCCAAAAAAACTTGCATACGACACCCTGGTCATGTCCTCCATCTCAATAGAATATTTTGGACAATCTTCAACAGATAACTTCGTTTCCTGCAAGACTAGAACAACTAGTTGCTTGCAATCATTCATACCAAATCTCTCCAGAACAATGTTTACATACTTACTCTAACTTACCCAAAGCTTTCTACTCTTTTTGTCCCTGGTTATTTCCATCCCCAGAATATACCTTGCTGCACCTAGATCTTTCATTTCAAACTTTGCAGACAACTGAGACTTAAGATCAGAAATCATAGTCTTACTATTTCCTATGAACAACATATCATCCATGTACAGGGTAATAATACGCACAATGATCAGATTTTGATCTCACAAATCCCATAGACAACACAAAGGTGTCAAACTTTTGGTACCACATTCTAGGAGATTGCTTCAAACTGTACAAAGATTTATTTAATTTGCAGACCATACTTTCTTTAGCTTTTTCAATGAAGTGCTCAGGCTGGGACATGTAAATTTCTTCTTCCAACTCTCTATGGAGAAACATTGTCTTCACATCCATCTGCTCGATCTCTAAGTCATACGCGACTGCCAGTGACAAAAGAAATCTGATAGATGTCAGATTTGCTACAGGGAAAAATATTTCTCCATAATCAATTCCCTCTACCTGGGAATACCCCTTTGCAACCAACCTCGCTTTATACTTTTCAAAACTGCCATCTAGACCAATCTTCTTCTTAAATACCCATTTATAGCCAACAGGCTTTCGCCCTTCAGGTAAAGGTACCAAATCCCAAGTTTCATTTTTCTTCAATGATTCCATTTCTTCATTCATGGCTTCCAACCAAGAATTTGAATCAAACATATTAATTGCCTCTTTCACAGTCCTAGGCTCATCAGTGCTAGTAATCAAAGCATAGGCACAATTTGAATCTAACATAGAGAAACCATACGTATCAATTTGTCATCTTTCATGTGTAGACCTTCTTACTAGCTGAGGTTGTAGTTCTTCATTTTCAAAACTCTCAAAGCTACTTGAACTCTCCTCAGTTTCAGGTACACTATGTAGTTCCTCTTTTTCTGGAGTCTAAGGAATTTCAACTACATCATTCTTCTTTTCCCTTTGTTTTGTCTCTAACTATGGATCAGTTGTTGAAGGTTTCAGCTCATGAAATATTACACTTCTTCTATATAAAACCTTCTCAGTATCAGGATTCCAAAGCTTGTATCTCTTCACACCAACACCATAGCTGATGAAGATACATTTAACAGCCTTGTTCTCCAACTTTGATCTTTTCTCATTTGACATATATGCATATGCCTCAAATCCAAAGACACGAACGATTTACCAGGTAACAAGGTGAAAAACAAGGTGAATGATTTACCAGGTAACATGTTGTAGCCACAACCTCAGCCCAAAAATTTTGCTCCAGACCAGCACTGCTCAACATACTTCTCACTCTCTCCATTAATGTTTTGTTCAACCTTTCAACAACTCTGTTTTGTTGTGGAGTATAAGGTGTAGTTTTATGCCTTTTAATCCCATGGTCTTTGCAGTACCTTTCAAAATCTACAGAACAAAACTCACCGCCATTATCCATCCTCAAGCATTTAATTTTCTTTCCAGTCTGATTCTCTACCAAGTTTTTAAACTCTTTAAAATAACTGAACACTTCTAATTTACTCTTAAGAAAGTATATAAATGCCCTTCTCGAATAGTCATCAATAAACAAAACATTATATCTAGACTTCGATAACGAAGGAACATTCACTGGACTAAAAACATCTGAATGAACATAATTTAATACACCAGAAGATTTATGAGGACTCAAATAAAATGAAACACAGTGTTGCTTTCCATAAATATAGTCTTTGCAAAAATCGAACTCAAAGTTACAATCAACAAGCCCTTCAACAAGATTTTTATTTTTCAAGGTTTTTAAACCTTTCTCACCTATGTGACCGAGTCTATGATGCCACAACATGGTCTTCTCTATTGGGAGTTTCACCTCCAAGGAATTTGCACCCAGAGGAGCTTCATCATCCTTCTCTACAGGAGTAGCTTTGCTTGACTTTACAGAGACATTGTTACATTGAACAAGACATGCATCCAGGTTGTATAGAGTGGTAGTACGTACACCCTTAGCCAAAACCATTGTGCCTCTATCCATCTTACATCCTTTACTCAAGAAAGAAACTTTCACACCAACATCATTAAGCTTACTAACAGAAAGTAAGTTACAAGCCAAACCTAGTATATGTAGTACATCACCAATCCCTTTGATTATTCCCTCAGGGAATTGTATTTTGACTCTTCCACAACCAACAATCTCCAATGTTGAATCACTTTCCAGGTACACCTTTCCACCACATACTTTTCGTACTTAGTGAACCACTCTCTATGAGACGTCATGTGGAAAGATGCACCTAAGTCAACCAGCCAGACATCATCTGATGTCTGAGTTGCCAAGGTTGCAATGCAGGCATCTGCATCACTTTGAGAAGAGTCATTGTATGAAGAGTTATTATTATTATTATTATTATTATTATTATTCTCCTTACAATCCTTTCAGATATGGCCAGGCTATCCAGAATTCGAGCATTTCACCTTGGACTTTTTACCAAGAGACTTTGATCTCCCTTCAGATTTAGATTTAGAATTTTTGTCCTTTTTCTTGTCTTTCTCTTTCGATCTACCCCGAACAACAAGAGCCTCTTTGGCCATCTCTAAAGACTTTGTCTGCATTTCTTCTAACAACAGTGAGGTAACCACATCTTCCATCTTGAAAGTAGTGGTCGTACTTCCAATAGCCATTACAAGATGATCCCAAGTGTCAGGTAAGGAACATAATAGAAGCATGCAATGATCCTCCTTCTCTATCTTCACACCCACATATTCCAACTGAGTAACACTCATATTAAATGAGTTCAGATGGTATGCAACATATGCTCCTTCTTCCATCTTCAAGGAGTATAACTTCTTCCTCAGGAATTACTTATTTACCAGAGACTTTCCCTGATAAATATCACCAAGCTTATTCCATAACGAAGCTGCAATCTTCTCCTCATGGACATTTAGGAGTACAAAATCTGCTAGACTAAGTCTTATCAGTCCTCTAGGTTTTCTATCTGTAAGGTCCCAATCTTCTTGTTTCATACCTAGTGGCATAGTTCCAAACACAACAATCCAGAGGTCTCTATCCACCAACAAGTCTTCCATTTTGAGTTTCCACAACTCAAAGTTGTCTCCATTGAAATTTCCAATATCTACTCTCCTAGATGTACTTTCCATCTCAGATAAAACACATTGTAAACTGGTTCTTCCTTTGTAAGACTCCCACTAAAATAGAATTAGCACAAAAAACCAACCCTACTAACAAGGATAACACAACTGGCCAGGCTCTGATACCACTTGAAAGGAAAAGCAACAGTGCGGAAATGCTTTTCTAACGCTAAAACCACAGAGGAGAAGTGCAAAGACCAGTTTTAAAAAACTTCTTAAACATCTGAGATGAACAAACATAGTATAATAGGAAAGTCAGAAATACATAGTCATAGAGATAACACTAGATTTACGTGGGAAAACTCTTATGAGAGAAAAACCCACCACACCAAGCTAAATCACTTTGTATTATAGTAAAATAATTTACAAACAAAGTTACAAACTTCACTTGAAGATGTTAGCTCACAGCAGTATCTAGTCGATCTCCTCACAGATACATACACTATTACAATGCTATCTCAACATACAAAGAAAAGACTCATTTAAAAAAAATAAAAATTACATTTTCAATCTGCTCAAACTTATGCATATCAACCGACCAATCAGGTGTCTTAATTATACACCTTCCTTTTGATAGATGAATCCAACCTCCTCCTATCCAAGTCACCCTGCAATCATGCATCAAACCGCCTTGCATTTAATTTTGCTAACCATAATTGGATCCTGTCACTCATCGAAACATGTTTTGTAGTTAATGCTTTCACTGCTTCAAAATTCAACCAATCAGTCATTGATAACTTGTCACGTGTCACCTTTCCATTCGTTCACTACTTCCTGTCAAGTCAGATTAGTCAAACAAGCACCGAACACCTCTTATCGCACCACCATAGGTAGGTTAAATGACCCTCACGGTAGAGTGGTGTACCGCGCTACCGCCCGGCTCAGACTAAGCCTTCATAGTTTGGCGATAGACATACTGCACCACCGTGACTGAGCGATGAGACCTCCATGGTATAGCGGTAGGTAGTCATCCACCAGTCTACCACCTTCACTACGCTACCGTCGAGCCATGAGAAACCTTTCACGATAAGGAGGTAACCGCCTATGCCGACCGTCGAGCCCACCATGCTACCGCAACTTGATCGCAAGACCTCCACGGTAAGGAGGTAGCCACCTACGTTGTCCGTCATGGTTTACCGTGCCACCACGATGTAGCGGTAAATTTTCTCACTGACTGTCGCCCTTCATTGCGTTGCTACGCCACCTCCAAGCAGCCCCTGCAGTATCGAGGTAAATGTTCCTATTGACCGCCTAGTCCACCACGTCACCGCCAGTGTAGGAGAGTGACTTCACGGTATGGTGGTAACACCGCCCAACTGCGGAATGAACAACAGAGGCTCGCAATAAAGCGGTAAACCGCACAACTGTTCCTCTATGAACTGTTCCCTACGGTAAATTAGTAAAGGCCAACACTACTGCTAGGCAAGCCTTTTCAATGAATGTATAATTTAACTCATGCCCTACCATGGTTTAGCTGATATAGTATATGGCTCTTTTCTTCCCCATCTCATCATGTTGTGTTAATAGAGCCCCAAGTGCTACTATTGTTGTCGATATGTACAAGATTAGTGGATTATTCTAGATCGATAGCATGAGTACCAGTGGTGTTAGCAAGTATTCTTTGATTTTTTTGAATGCTTGATTGCACTTCTCATCCCACCTATATGCTACTCCCTTGTGGATTAGATGAGAATATGGGATAGCCTTGTCTTCTAACTATGTTATAAACCTACAAATGGATCAGAGTCTTCCTTGTAAGCCCCTTAACTATTTTTTATGTCCTTGATGCCTCTATTTCGAGAATTCTTTGACTTTGGCAAGGTCTATCTCGATCCCTCTCATTGATACTATATATCCCAGAAGCTTTCTTGATTGCACGCCAAAGACACATTTCTTAGGACTGAGTCTAACATTATATTCTTCTAGCCTGTCAAAGATGGAGTTTAGTGTTGCTATGTGATCTCGACGCTTCCTTGATTTGGCCAATATGTCATCCACATAATATTCTATGGACTTGTGAATCATGTCATGAAAAATGAGAGTCATGGCCCTTTGATAGGTGGCTCTAGTGTTCTTCAACCCAAACGACATCATGTTCCAATGGTATGTACACCATGGACAAGTAAAGGTTGTCTTATTTTGATCATCTTTTGCTCTCATTATCTTATTGTACCCTAAAAATTTGTCCATTAATGATAGAATTTCATGCCCTACTATTTGATTAACAATCATGTCAATATTAGGAAGGGGAAAATCATCCTTAGGGAATGCTTTATTTAGGTCCCTAAATTCAGTGCAGATCTGGATGCCCCTAGTGGGCTTAGTGATTGGTACCAAGTATGAAACCCATTCAGGATAATCGATGGTCTTATGAAGCCAACATTTAGGAGTTTCTGCAACTCAAGTTTGACTAATATATGCTAATTAAGGGAAAAAAATTGATGCTCACTAAAAAAATTGTTCGCATATGCATTATGATCTACTCTAAGTCAAATTATTATGTGGAACACAAGCACATTATCCTACTATTTATAAGGAAGGTAACATACTACTTCTTTGTAATAAAGTTGGTCGTATGAGAATTCATGGTAACATCATTTAAGGAAATACATATAAGATGGTCAGTCACACACTCAAGTTCTCAACACTATCCTTAGCATTCAATAAGTACCCAAAACAACTACAAGAGAAACAAATATCACATAGCATCATTTAACAATCACTCGCATAAAAAACAATGGGCACAAAATATGAATGAACAAACATAAGGTGAGGACTTGGGATTGCACAACCACGAAGGCTTGAAATGAAAGCTTCAAAATTAACTATTAAAGTTACACTACTATCTTGCATAATGGGCTCATATGTATCTAGAGTACCCAGTGCATGAACCTAGGCTCTGATACTAGGTGTAATTCACTATTAAGGAACCCTAGAGGATAACACAATCAGGGGTTAAACATGGACTCCAACACAACACTACTCACAACACATCACTTACAATACTGGCTTCACTTCCAGAGGCACACACACACAACAGGAGGAGAAAATGCAACTATGGAATGATAGACTACAATAGGGAAGAGTGTCATTGCATGGTCCTAACATGGGTTGTTCTGGCAATCTCTCACTAAACCCTGACCCCCATCTATGGTTGTCTTGGTAAACCTCTCACTAGGTCCCGACCCCATAAGTTGACACATGCAGAACCAACATTCATTTCGTGAGGACAAAGAAGTTGATCTTGCCAACCAGGCCTTCTCAACCCATCCTTAGCCTAAATGAGCACTACAAGCATGGGTGAGGCATCAATTATCTTTTTTAATGTGAAATCTACTCATTCCCCCTAATTCATTTTTAGGTTATCACTAGATTAAGAAACTCTCCAATGGGTTGTCCTACACACCACTTTGGATTTCGCTCCCCATTGAGAGCCACTCCCCATACTTGCAACTAGTAAACCCTACACAACAAGCAAGATATTTACCATCTTGCACACTTAATCACATGAATCCAAACACAGTGTAAGAAATTGACCCTCTCACACACATATCACAATCACGAGAATCTATACACAGTGCAAGGAATTGACCCTTTTGCACACAACTCAAAACATTACCAACCACTTTCAAGTGAAACAAACATAAAACCCATACATACAAAAATACTCCCTCCTAATCCTCCAAAAACTAACCTTAACAATTTGCACAATAACTCACACTTTTAAACATTCACCACAATCATATAATCAACACAAGAAAACAAACAGTCACTCAAACAATACAACCATGAAATACATTATTTTCACATTTTATTTTACTCATAACTCAGCCACTAAATTCACCCAGTTGATCATTTACCACAATAACACGTATTCTAAATAACTAATTACATAGAGAATTTACAAATCAACTATTAAATGAATGTGAAAGAAATCAACATTAAAAAAGATCATCTAATTCATTCGTTTAAATAATTCCTTCAATTATCTAAATATAATTAAATCAATTTCCCTATTAGGAACGATGATGGATGAAGGGGATATGTGGGTTTAAGAGAACACAGGTGTGCTCTTGAAATGGATGAGAGGACACAAGGGGAGATGGGGAAGAGGATGCAAAATGATGGTATGAAAAGATAAAGACAAACACAAATGGATTTCAGGAAAAATATGGTGTTGCCCCAGTCAAGCTACAAGCCAAGATGAACTGATGGTTGATGGAGTGTTGTTGATGAGGGAATGATATATTCCAGAACAACACAAGGATAGGGAAGGATACATCCTGATGAGGATGAGGATGAGTGCTGTTGATGAGGAAATGATACATCCCCAAAACAACACCAAAGGATAGGGAAGGATACATCCCAATGAGAGCATTGTTGATGAGGGGAGGATACATCCTAGAAAAACACAAGGATAGGGAAGGATACATTCCACTGATGATGATGATGATGATGATGATGATTGGATCAAGGCTTGTAGCAAGGCTGGGAACAAGACTAGAGATGTGATTAGATGATTTGTGCTAAATTGAATGGATGAGGATTGGATTGGGATGAGAGATGGATGAAAGAAATAAAAAGGATGGGGTACAAGATGCATAGAAGATGATAAAAGAGACGATGATAAAAGATTGGATGGATAGGGGAGGGAGATTGATGAAGGATTATGAATTGGTGGAGGATTTTGATGGATGATAGGATGAGGGATACATGCAAGATGATGGAATGGAAAATGAAATGCAATTTTCCATCTTCAAAGCACTGATTTTTGCTATAACATAAGACACCAGGCGTTAGGGTATGTAAACCAAGATGAATTAGTGTCTAATACGTAAAACAAACACAACAAACAAGAAGGTGATTCTAACACCCCAAAGTCACGAAGACCTTGGTCAGGCCAGGTATTGGAATAACCATAAGCAGAAAAGGATGCCCCAGTGTAACACAAGACCGTAGGAGTCTTGGTGGGTACTACGTGGGACAACCAAGAATACAACAACAAAGAAAAGATCAAGATACGCCCCTATGTTTACTAGTCAAAGCACACATGATATGATGGATCAAGGTGACCATGGCAAGTGATGATAGAGAGCTCAAATGATAAATAGAATCCAAAATCATCAAATTATTACAATCAAATGTCAAACATCCTTTGCCATAGGATCAAAAGGATGGATGGGGTTGATGAGGTATGTTAGGAAGGATACATCCTATTGAGACTGATGATGGATACTAAACTAAAAGATTAATATAATGTAGGATATTCAAAACCAATTGGATTTGATGATACAAGTGGATCTTGTTTGTGAAGGACCAACTAGATAAGAACATACTTGACAACACGACACAAGAGACCAGACAAAATATTGACACACCCTAAAGACCTAGGGGCTCAAGGGATGATCAAATATCAACCTTGCCTATGTGAAAGCGCAGAGCCCTCGTAGTTCGATAAAAGAACATGGATAAAAGCGGAAAGAGGATAATGGAGAGGACGATGGAGAATGTAGACTGGACAAATACCCTAGGGGCAGACGAAATGATTTAGCCTTGCCTATGTGAAACCATAAGGGCAATGTAGTTCAATACAAGGCCAAAGACAAATGATGGAGGATGACAAGATAGACCCCTGGGGGCGGATCAAATGATCGACCTTGCCTACGTGAAAGCGCAGAGGCAACGTAGTTCAACAAAAGACCATGGATAAAAGTAGAAAGAGGATAATGGAGAGCACGATGGAGGATGCAGACTGGACAAATACCCTAGGGGCAGACGAAATGATTTATCCTTGCCTACTTGAAAGCGTAGGGGCAACGTAGATAGACAATGGAGGATGACAAGACAAACAAAAGATAGAGCCCTGAGGGTGAATCGAATGATTGACCTTGCCTACGTGAAAGCGCAGGGGCAACATAGTTCGACATGTGACCAACAACAGACAACGGAGAAGGGATGATGAGATGACCATGATAAATGGATAAGAGGATGAAGCCGATATGATGAGCCACCGTGCAGATGGGATGGTTGATATGTGTAAGATATGTATTATGTGAAGCTCAGGGATGGCATAGTTATTCAGATCATTAAAATATGAATTGAGAAGGTGAGATAATGGATAGATGAGCGATCAAGATATGAGAGATATGTGAGAAATAGATAGGAATGATGAGAGGGAGGTAGCAAGGCATTGGATTGCATGGGGGTAGCTTGTAGCTAGATACCAATGACAGGGGATTATGAGATAGGAGGAAAATAGAAGGAAATGGATGGATGGATAAAGATGAGGAGATAGAAATATGCTAGGATAGGTGGATAGAGGGATAATGAATTGAAAGGATGGATTAGATTATTGGGTGGATAAATGGATGGGAAGATAAGGATGACAAGATGGAAAAGGACTAGTGGATGAGAGTATAGGAAGATAAGGATTTGGTAGATGGCAAGGATTACGGGATGGATAAATGGATGGGTGGGATGGGGAGATGGAGAGGATTACTTGGAGGGATCGATGGATGATGTCTCCAAGGAATCTATCACAAATAAGAAGATGCCCCCACTCTAGAGGTGTCATGCATGATGAGGTAAGAGGAATAGCACGATGGGTGGAAGGGATATGGGTGTTGACATGATTGATGGATGATGAAGGGAGATGGGCAATGGAAGATAGATAGAGGTGGATAGGATGCATGGACAATGTAAGATAGAGAGAGGTGGATAAGGATGCATGGAAAATGGAAGATAGATAGAGGTGGATAGGATGCATGGACAATGGGAGATAGAGAGAGGTGGATAAGGAATATGATAGTGTATGGATGAGAGGAATATATGCCAAGAGGTGTCTAAAGCATGTATATAGGTTTTCCCCTATCTTTATCAAGATCACAAGGAAGATGGAGGGACTGGGATAAATGGGATAGGATGGATATGATACAAAAGATAGGCAGATGTAGGAGATGGAGGAAAGGAATACATAAGTGGATGTTGTCCCCAATTGTGGAAGGAGACTAGATGGGGGATTTATGCATGACGCTTGTTTGCCAGGTTTTCATCATGGTACTTATCCAAGGCGATTGTTTGCCAGTTTTTCACCATTGGATGAATTATTTTTCTTTACTATTTTATTTTTTCTTTGTTTTTTCTCTCTTTTGAATTTTTGTTTTGTTTTGATTTTTCTGACTTTTTAGACTTTTCAAACAAAAATATGGATGGAGATGGAGGAAGATATGGATTCAAAAGACATGATATAGTAGATGGATGAAGGACTCAAGCATCAAGTTCCATATGAGGTAATAAGAGCCCATGTGTAAAGTGACCATTGGATGTTGGTACAACCTTATTAGAATGGATGGATTAGGCAAGGGAATGGATTAAAGGGATTGGATGGGGGAGATATGGGGGATAGTGGATGGGGTGTTGGAAATTATATGGATGGAATGATGGAGTGGATGTGTGATAAGGGAAGGTGTTCAAGACCAACATTGGCACATGTGATGGATGTGAAATTATAGGAGGGTTGACAGATGGAGAATGTGGCGATAATGGAGGCGTTGGGATAGTGAATTCTGGGACATAAGGACCCAAAATAGATTTAGGAGATGGAGGAT
The DNA here is from genome assembly GCA_007115665.2 of Sequoiadendron giganteum. Classification (NCBI taxonomy): domain Eukaryota; kingdom Viridiplantae; phylum Streptophyta; class Pinopsida; order Cupressales; family Cupressaceae; genus Sequoiadendron; species Sequoiadendron giganteum. The sequence goes on from CM021109.1 coordinate 49,036,980, forward strand.
GTGAATGATTAGTTTTATAATTAGCAAATTTGGATGCCATTAGAGATTTTTGATTTAAAGGCATTGCCTCTTTTTTCTTTGGGATCCACATGGTGTTGATTTTTTCTTTGGTGGGCCTTTGTGGCCGTTTGGATTGATTTGGATCTTGGATTCAATTTTTCTTTTTGTCAACATGTCTTTTAGAGGGGACATGAGGAGTTGTAGATTCATGTGGACGTTTGGATTTATACCTTTTTGCTTAGGCATCCAAAGTGCTTTTAGTAGCAATGGGATGTGTATGGGGAGATGGATGATGTGGAGAGGACATGGATGGAGTGATAGAAGTAGGCGTTTGACAAGGAAGTGTGGATGGAGGATGCAAGATACCATACATGGAGGGGTGCCTTGGTTGATCTTGATTAGGAGTTATGAAGTTAGAATTTTTATGCTGTGCACTAGGGATAGGTGATGGATGGAGGAAAGGATGAATAGGATGGGATGGAGGGGGTGATTTTGGGATATAAGGACCCAAAATAGATTGTGTATATGGAGGATGTGTGAAGTTTGGTGGAGGGTTATAAAGACCCAAAATGGGTTTAGAGGATGAAGGAGGAAGATGGACAGTTGTTTTGAGGTAATATGATTGAGGAGGGGGGATGACAACAAATGGTTTGGTAGAATGATGGGAAATGCCTCTCATTCCTTTAGGAGAGGGTCATTTAGGATGTATGGAGGTTGTACCAACATTTTTGGATTCTGACTCTTGGAAGATATAGCCAAGACCTTGTGTGCCTAGATGTTATTTGAATTGGATGGGCTCTAAATTACCTTGCTCATGAAGGCCTAAACCTTTTCCTTGATAGTTCATGTTCTTGAGCATGTGATCTATGGTAGGATTCTTATGATTTTGGAAGAATGATATGAGTGCATTATTAGGTGAAGGAGGATGGGTGGTGCATATAATTTATTTTTATTCTACAAGGGGACCACCATGGATGAGTGTAATGTTATCGAGGTGATATAAAAGTGGTTTTGGGTGACAGGGCTAGGTGGCAATGAAGGATCATGCGATGGAGATGAGGGGATAACAACATCAGGAGGAATGGGTGATAAAGGATCGAAAGAGGAATTAGATGGTATGTCAGGATTTGGATTTGTGGCAGTGGGTGATAAGGGCTCATGAGATGGCATGATTGGATCTTGGGTGCGAAGGGGATCATGGGATGGAGCAAACGAGCTAGTGTGATCTTGAGATGGAGTAGATAGGATGGTAGGATTAGGATTTAGGTGAGGAAAGGAATCGTGAGATGGGATGGATGGGGGACTATGATCTTGGGATGGAGTGGATGAGATGGCGGGATCTATGTTTGTGTGCTTTGGATCAAGCCCTTGGCATGGCTCATCATGTGTGGGAGGCACAATGATGGAGGATTATTGGAGGGACTCCTTAGGTGGGGGAGATGAGAGGATGGAGGATTCATGAAGGTCATGGGATTGAAATTTGGTAATATTAGGACTAGGAAGAGTGTATTGGATGTCTCCAATGGATTGGGTGGATGGGGATTCAATGGATTCGATGGGTTTGACAGGCTCAACCATTTGGATGGTGTTAGGAATGGTAATGGGAGTGATAGGTGTAGGATGGAGGAGGGCCTCATCATTAGTGATTGTACATGATAGAGTGGGAGGGCATGGTGTGTTTTTTGTCATGAGTCCTTGGATGACATGTGAAAGGGATATATAGGATTAGGTGGGGTGGTGGGAATGGATGGAGGGCTAGGATTAGGGATTGGTGGATTAGGATTAGATGTAGGGATGGGAATGGATGGAGGGTTAGAGATGGATGAAGGACTAAGATTTTAAATTGGTGGGGTACGATTAGATGAGGGGATGGGAATGGATGGATGACTAGGAGGAGATGAAGGATTATGATTAGATGAGTGGATGAGATTAAATGGAGGACTAAGAGGAGATGGAGGATTAAGGTTAGGGATTGGAGGATTAGATGAGTGGATGGGATTGAATGAATGACTAGGAGGAGATGGAGGATTAGGGTTAGGGATTGGAGGATTAGATGAGTGGATGGGTGGATTAGGATTAGGATTAGAGGAATGAATGGGACTAGATGGAGGACTAGGTGGGTTATGATTAGATGGAGGATTAAGATATAATGCAATGAAAGGGGGAGTGATGTAAGAGGGTGGGGATGCCGAATTAGATTGGGAAGATGGTGATGGTGGGTAGTAGTAGGAAGATGTGGATGATAGATTAGGATGGGGAGATGTGGGTGGAAGATTCTCATAGGAGGACATGGATGGAGGATTAGGATGGAAAAATGTGGAATTAATGTAAGGATATTGGGATGGGGGATTGTGATAGGAAGGTGTGGATTTTGGATTAGAACATGAATATTGCGGTGGTGGATCACCATAGGAAGGCATCTATGGTGAGTTGGCATAGAAGGATAAGGATGATGGATTATGATAAGAAGATTGAGATAGTGGATTAGGATAAGAGGAATATTGGGATGGGGTATTATGATAGGAAGGTGTGGGTGTTGGATCAGGATGGGAAGATTGGGATGTGGGATTAAGGTAGAGGTATTGGGATTGTTCATGATCTTTTTCAATGTAATGATTTTTGGCTTAGATTGTTCATGATGATAAGGATAGGAGGATATGGATGTTGGATAGGATAGAGGTTGAGAGGGAGGACATGATGAATATGTCGATGGTGAGGATGTTGGATATCCCTTGTCAAAGGTATCATAAGGACTATTAGTAGATGCAGATGAAGGAATGTTGGGATAGTTCAAAGGAGTAGTTGGATTTTGGGAGGCGATTGGAAAGAGTTTGCTAGCAATGATAACATCAAGGGGATCTATATAACAATTTTCGTGATCAACTAGATTTTCATTATCATCATCAATGTAGTAAGGATTCCCCTTGACTACTATTATTGGTCATGTGAGAGGGGGATAAGGATTCATGATGGATACAGATTAGCAAGAAATAATAGATGATGGATAGAGAACTAGGATGGATTGGAAACTCATATGGGGATTGAATGAAAGCTCATATTGAGATTGAATAAAAGCTCGCATTAGGATGATGGGATTAACGCTAAGATTATAACTAGATTGGGATTGGATCAAAGGATATGATAGGATAAGTTTTTTTTGGATTGGATGATGAATTAAGATTGGTTGATCGAAGAGATTCTAAACCCAACTCATAAATCTCCCTAGGTGACTAATACGTTGGTTGATTAGATTAAAGGGATGATTGCGGTGTTGAATCCACCTCAAGATTAAAATGGATTGATTTGGGCCAATGATGCTGACCTTCAACATGAATCAGACTCAAGATAGAAGCATATTGATTAGGTTGAAGACAATGATCGATATGTAGGATAACAATCAAACTTAAATGCCTTGGTCAATTCGGGTAACAACTCCTAAAACAAGGTTTAAGGGATTTTGTATTGAAAGATGATGAAGGATGCAAACTAAAGATGTCCTAAAGGTTTTTATATGATGGGGATGATTTGAAAGTGATATTCTTGGAAAGTGTGAATGTTTAGGTCACACATGGTAAAACGGTGGAGCGGGTTCCCCAAATTATGAAATGAGTAATGTAAATGGGAAACGAAAGTTTGGAAAGGCAGAACAAACATTCGAAACGGGTGAACAGATACTTGGAATGGTTAAATTGAGGCTTGAAATGGTTAAAAGGATGCTTGGAATGGTTAAACGATCGAACATAGGCTTGGAATGGTCAAACAAAGGCTTGGAAAGGTCAAACAGGGCAAAATTGATGGTTCAAGGGGGCGTATCCACCCCTCTGCAGTAAAATACAGGGAAAATCCGCCCCATTGTAGTAAAATGGAGGGCGTATCCGCCCTTCAACAGAAAAAACAGACTTGGTTTGGATGAGAATGACTATGGCAAGGACTTGAAATGACAACAAAGAGGCTAACTTATATAAAAAAATTGGTTTCTCATAAGAAGATATTTTAAACAAGCATAATCCTATGATTAGTGTTAATGGTATGGCCAATAAAGGTCTTAATCTAGGATGCACAAGGTTTCTAGGGAGTCCTCGATATACTCTCGGTATGTGAGGCCCAGATCATGAACACCAGCTCGTCACAAGCGTGAGTCAGGAACCCCAACAAGATACTGAAAGACTCAGACCAACTCTTCACGTCTATCTAGGTATCACCCTAGTTACGACGCTCTGCTAGACACGAAGTGACTGAATTGGGGTACAAATTTGACTCTCCCCCTTTTCTATACCCCGTCAGTACACATGGTTGGGATCGTCCCTTGAAGTGATGAAATCCCCAAGCAAGTCCCTCTAAAAAGAAGGCACTAATCGCTTCCAACTACTCCCTAGGATCACACAAAGTGCAAGGGGAAAGTGAAAACAAATTAATCCCCCTTTTGGGTAACACAAAAATAGACATGCCAAGCAGTAAATTTTACTTCCTTCTAATTAAACTATGTGCCTAGATGAAAACAATAAGGAAAACTTTTAAAATTTGAGCAAACAGATGGCCCTGCAAGCAAATGTTAGCTGTTTTATCTTTCATTCTTTGTTAATTACGAAAGTATGCTGCAAAATATTATCAAGAAATCCAAATATACCCACAAAAAAACAAGGTTAGGGGATTAGAACCTCAAAACAACAAAAAATTGAGACAAAAATGAAGCTAAAAGGCCTATTTTTACCTTTCAAAATGTGTTGTTTAGGGAAAATCCGCCCCTCTGCAGTAAACTGTCAAAAACATAGTTCAAAATTAGGGAAAATGCACCCCTCTATAGTAAAATATTAGAAAATAGTGTGAAGAACAAGGAAAATTCGCCCCTCTACAATCAAATATCAGAAATAGTGTGAAGAACAGGGCAAATCCGCCCCTCTGCAGCAAACTGTTGGAAAACAAAGTGTAAAACAGGGAAAACCCGCCCCTCTACAACAAACTGTTAGAAAATAGAGTTTAAAATAGGGAAAATCCGCCCCTCTGCAGCAAACTGTTAGAAGACAGTGTAAAATAGGGCAAATTTTCCCCTCTATAGTCGAATATTAGAAACAGTGTGAAAAACAGGGGAAATCCACCCCTTTATAGTCAAATGTTAGAAAACTGTGCGAAAAATAGGGCAAATCTGCCCCTCTATAGTCAAATATCATAAAATAGTGTGAAAAACAGGGCAAATTTGCCCCTCTGCAACAAACTATTAGAAAATAGAATGTGAAACATGACAAATCCACCCCTTTGCAGCAAATTGTTAGAAAATAGAGTGTAAAACAGGAAAAATCTGCCCCTTTGCGACTTGTTCTTGCAAACAAACTCAACAACAACAAATGTGAAATGAAGAGACTCGTTTGTGGGTCCTATCGAGCGTGCCAGAAATGTAATCCCTTATATTATAAAGATGCAAATCTAACTAATATGTAATAATGAAAGAACACAAAAGGTACACCTCAAGATTAGTCTAAGGAATGATAACATAAAGAAATATAGCAAAATAATGATCAGAAATGATTATACCTTTATGTTGTTGAATCCTTTGGTTGGCCCTTGATGTTTAAAAGCTTGTGTGCTCTTTGGATGGCTATGGAAATGGTTAGATACAAGATGCACAATATGATAAAATGCAAGTGCTAATAGCTAAATGATTTGATTAGATAAAGAAAAAATACTTTATAAGTTGAGTAATCAAATTGGTAGCATAAGGGTGCAAATGGCTAAGTGTTCTCAAATAAAAAAATGACAAGAGTTTTGGTATCAAAATGCATAATATCCCTAAATGAGAGAAAAGAGGGGGTATTTATAGAGGAATTTGAATTCTCTAAAGAATTCAACAGTTGAGATTAAACTAACAAGGCCAAGATGGATGGCTATGGTGAGTTGATGACTCACAAGCCCTCACATTTTGACATGTGGAATGTGAGATGGCCTAGGATGAGATGATGTGGAAGTGAGGTGGAAGGAAGGTACATGATGTGGAGGAAGGAAAAGTACCTTGAAAAAAAGATGATGTGACCTCTCAATGATCACATGGGGAAGAGGAGAATCTTGGGTGAATAAATGTGAATTAGAATCTAGTGGATAAGACAAAGTTCCCAAAAAGGTGGGAATTTGCCATGTGAGTGATGTGACAAATCAGATGTTCTAGAAGTCTTTGGCACATGTGATGTGACAAGTGAAATGTTCTAGAATTTGCATGGGGATAAAGTAAGCCTTGAAAGGATAAAATGTGAATTAAAAGGGAAAAATAAAGACCTAAAGTGAATAAATGTGAAATTCACATGGGAAAGAGAGTCAAAATTAAGAAAGGCAAATGAAAAGACTAACTAAAAAAGGCATGCTAAATGTGGCTAATGACTTTGACTAAGGTTGTGCAAACACATGATTAAGATAATTAATGAAAGATTAGAAACAAGTGGGAGATTATGGAAGATGTGACACTAATCTTGATTAAGTGGTGTACATCTTAATCATGGATTAATTAATTTAATCTAGATTAAAAGAGGATCATGGAGAATGTGACAAGGAGAGAGAAAGTGATGAATTAAAAATTGATTTTAATCAAAAAAGTCAAGTGACTAAATTAAATAAATTGACATATTTATTTAATTTAGAGAAGAAAAGGTGTAAGGTAAAGTATTTAATTATTTAATTACATATTTTAAGAACTTTAGGGAGAAAATAAAATATTGATTAAATAAATTATTAAAGAAATAGATGAATAGAGTAGATGATTTTGACCATGTGGAAGTGGTCAAATTTAGATGTCTACACTACTAAATCAATTAATTCACATAAACAAAAATATTCTTTTACAATAACCATACTATATACATATGCATATATATATATATTTATATATCTATATATATACATACATACATATATAAATATGTATATATATAAAAAAACAAAATGAAAATTTCAGTTCAATACACTCCTTCAAATTATAATAGGGTGAACATATATATAAATTGAATGTCGAATCATAAGACATACTTATTTTCATCGATTATTAAATATAAAACATTGAATATCGAGCATAATATACATTCATTGAATACCAAATATAGTGTATCAAATATAATACCGAACATAATTAATATCCTATGTTATACGCATGAATGAATCACTTGACGTAGTATCCAATATTTACAATGCATTGCAACATACAGTATAACCACCGAAATAAAATTCAAAGTGTTCAATATTAGTATATATAACGTAGGAAATGGAAATGCAGTACCGTGTTTCATAGTTTATAGTATGCAATCACCATTTAATAATCGGATGCCAATTATAAATATGCCCATTGAATATCAAACTCACAGTAACAAGGGTAAAATCAGCGATTATCAAGCATATTTTATAAGCTACGATTACCAATTGTAATGCATATTCATTGAGCACAAATATCAAATGCCAGACCTATGATAAAGCCATCAAAATAAATTTGTAGAGCATAATATACTGTCAAATATAGACATAGTGAATAAATCACGCATACACCTCAATGAAAACACATACTTGTATACATCGAATTCTATACATAAAGATTACTAAGCAAGAAGCATGACCATCGAAAAGCATACTAACCAAATTTCCAAGTCAATGTATATCCATCAAATAAATAACATAAATCTAAAATGTAATACGCAGGAAAATAAAACGCACTTTGTAACATTCAATGAAAATACAACCTTCATTCAAATCGCCTAACTTAGCCAGGATGACACATAAAGAGGAACTGTTTGACAAGTGGTTTCAAAGAGATGTCGATTCATGGAATAATATGCATGCCAGATTTTGTTGTTCTAATCGCCCTTGTAGACATGTATGTAAGAAACTTTCAAGCAAATGGGATCAATTAACTATAGGGTACGCTCTGAAGGAATTTTCTACAGAGGTATAGTAAATTTTCAAAGAAGAGTAACCAACGCCTTAATGTGAGATATGAGCTTTCAAAATATGCACAAAATGACTTATAGAAAAAGGGCGTTGGAAATCTTCAAAGAAGGTATCTAATAATTGTTTCAAATTCGAAATAAATAAACTAAGAAATGATTTGTTTCCAAACATCATAATCATTAAAGCATTCATTTTCAAAAAATAGAGATAAAATTTAGGAAAACAGTAGAACCAAAGAATTTAATTCCAACCTGGATCTAATCGCTTGGCCGGGCTGGAGATTTGAAGTTGAGCTCAAAATTTATAGCTTGCGAATCCAATCTCTCTAAACGCCAAATCATTTTTTCCCAAAATCCCAATTCAAAATCAACAACATTTGTAATTTTGCAGACAAATTATTCTTCCCCCAAAAAACAGAATGAAAAAATCTCTCCAAAGGAAAAATATTTACAAGAAGGAAGTTGTTTGTTTTCGAAACCAAAAATCCAATAGAATCTCACAAAATCCCCAAAAACATTAACTTTCTTTTTCAACAATCTATTCAATGTTGTGCATGAACTTGCATGAAAAACCTTTCTATTTTTTTTATATTATTTACTATTTATTAATTATAACTTCCTACCATAATTTAATTTATTTTAATTTTATTATAATATTACATTTCACCTTTAATTTATTATAAACTATGATTTTTTTTTTAATAAATTTATCGGTAATTGGCACTTTTTAAGGTGCCTAACACTATTTTTGTTCAAATCCACAAGCCCACCAACGTAGTGAAAGCACAAATCCTGCGAGTGTAGCGGCCCAACGAGGATTTGAACCTTGGTGGCAATGTCACCAAGCAAGGGTTTCAACAACTATGTTATACAGGTCACCTTGATTTATAAACTATGCTTATTAGTAGATATATTTATATTTACTTATCATAGCACCTTTTTATTTAATAACTTATTTTAATGCCTCTATTAACCAAAAATAACATTTGTCAAATAATTTAAATTAAACAACCAAATTCCAAATAATACCAGACCACTAACCAGGGTCAAAAATCAAGACCAACTGACCACAAACAAAACTTATAACACAGACAAGGCATCAAACTAGATACTCATCCTCTTTGAGGATGATGGCTAGGGTAGGGGACTAGGTGTTATCTTCGATCAACTGTTTCATTGGTTTTAAGGCACGCTCAAACCTGCCAATTCAGGTGGAGTCGATGCCTAGTACCTGCAACTTGCAGCACACAAACGTCTTTGCACATATATATAATCATCACAAACCTAGTAAAAGGAAATCAAAACACCATAGGGTTCTCACAAGTGAGAAATACGACATCCTTCCCTCCACACCTAAATAACATTTAAAAACACCATATAATATATCAAATAACATCTCGTAACATCAATAATCATAAACCATTCCAAAATAAGGTAACACATTCTATTTCTACCATATTCATAAACATGTCATAATCATCATCAAAATAATCAAAGACTAATCAACATCTAACATCACTATTCTATTAGTCATTAGAATATCCATAAACATATCTAAAAACAGACGTAATAAGTCCTAACCTAGGACATCACACATAGTAATGTATTGTACCAAAAATCATTATAAAATGTTTTAACCACAAGCAAAGAGTACATGTGACATAAAATCAATCCACAAGCATCTAACATAAACATCATAAAAAGGTGAATCATGGAGGGGCACTACAAAGATGTTATCCCACCTATTGACGAACCTTCCTCTAGGCCAATATTTTATTAGAAACCCCAACTAGCATCGATTTTATCTTAGCTAAAATTTCTTGTTCTCTCTCCCCCTTCTCCTAAATATGTGTGATGTTCTTGCATTTTGCTTGGGTTGCTGGAGGAGGGAGATCATGTTGTAGAAAAGTAAAGAATGCCAATCCCTAACATTCAGTTGGGCACTTTCTCTTTCGAAGAATTTTTGCAGGATCGTTATTCTTCTCTTCAGGAGTCAGATAGTGATGAAATGCCTCTTGATTCATGTTAATGAATTTTATCTCTTTAAATGTTTGAGGTCTTATTGACCTCCCTAAAGAATATTCAATGTGTGATTTTTTTTAGAAATAGTAAAATTTAGATGTTCTTTGTTTATAAGAAGTCAAGATTGTTGGTTTTTTACTTTTTGTTGCTTGTCATGTTATTGGGCCAACCAACTCTGTGTTTTGTAACAATCATGATACTGGTTGTGGAGGGGTTGTCACCTTTCTCTCTCCTAGGTGGCTTCAACATGTTGTAGACCATAATTTTTACTTATAAATTGTGTGATTCAAATCCTCTTAAATGTTGGAAGTCATTCTTTTTGGTATTATAAATATTTATGCTTCCAATGATGCTGTTGAGAGATTTATTTTGTGGCGATGGATTGTTGATTAATTTTTTGTCACCACTTGGGTTATGTGTGGGTACTTTAATATGGTGGAGATGGCATATGATAAAGATGGGACCCTATCCTTATGTTGGACACCTATCGAACGTGAGACATTATTTTGCATGTATAATAAATTAGGCCTTTTTTATCCCGATTTGGGCTACTGCCACAATCATTCCCATTGGTATATGTGGAATAATTTCTAGGATAATTTTGATAATATTTAAACACTTGGATAATGTGATGATTGTCCTTTTTTCCTTTTCTAGTTATTTCTCACTCTCAATGGAGCCTTTATCGGATGTCATTTTGTCAAATCACACTCCCTTTAGATTCAAAATTTAATGCAAAGTGGGAATACCTTAGAGTTGTTAAACTTAGTTATTTTAAATACCTCTTTGCTTAATCATTAGGAAGATGTGGAACTTAGAAGGCTCACCCTCATAGTTGACTAGCTAGATTGCTTGGTGGAATAAAACTATCAACCATACTTCACGCTTTCCTCACATCTATGGTCACCAACTAGAAATCTTTCGGGTGCCATACATATGAGGCCACAACCTTTTAAATTTGTAGGGCTATTGCAACATTATCATACACTCCATATTTGAGGGTGCCATGCACCTATCTTTTGGCCAAAGTATGTATGTATGTATGATTGGTTTCCAAAAATACACACATTCATCATACTAAAATAATGTATGTATGTTACATATAAATGCCTTAAGTATGGCTACCTGCATGACCTTCATACATACATATATATGAACTGCCATATGAATTATTGTATGTATATACACACATACATACATATATGTATGTATGTATAATATACATGCATAATTACTATGTATGTGTGTATACTATACATACATACAATAATGTACACACATACATAGTAATGTATGTGTGTATACCATACATACATACATACATACATATATGTATAAAATATCTGTGTATGTATGTGTATATTAACTAACATATGTATGCATGTATGTATGTATAGTATACAAACACACATACATATTGTGGTACTATGTATGTATGCGTGTCTACTATACATACATACATACATATGACATAATATGTAAGTATGTATGTGTATGTATCATATACACACAAACATACATACATAATAAACTCTTATGTATGTGTGTATACAATACATTCATACTATTTTAATGTTTATAATATTAAGTTGTTAAATATTATATTAATATATGTTATTAATAATATTAAAATGTTTAGTCAATTAAAAAACTAAAATGATTACTAAATTGACTACAAAAATCTTATAAATATTTTCAATTAAACAAAAAAAATGATTAATAAATTGACTACGAAAATCCTATAATGGATATGAAATATCCCCAAAAACTCAACAATTTAGGCATAAACGATGGACATGGAAGAGTGGACGATGGGGGTTGGGAATTCTTGAGTGAGGGGTTCATGACAATGGTGGAAACAATTGACAAAAACATAGGTGCATGAAACCCTTAACAGTCGAGCTGTACAAACCCATGAATGGTATGTATATGCATACACACAGTCAGCCAAAAATATAGGTGCATGAAACCTTTAACAAACATTATGTATATGTGTATGTAAATGACCGACTGTGTGTATAGATACACACACAAACACACGTACACACACATATGTATATATGTGTGTGTGTGTATTTTTGAATATATACAAAGTCAGTGATATTTTACCTGTAAGAAACTCTTAATAGTGAAGAGTATATTAACTTCCAATACTGCCACTATACATATACAAATTACAAAGGTATAAAACGAAAACAAAGGTCTATATTATGGCAGACTGTGTGTATATATGTGTTTATATTAGACGAGGAAATCATTAATTGTGCACATAAGCTATTTAAACAAAAAAACATCGCAAGAAAAAAATAGAAAAATCTTGCAATGCATAGTTATTGCCTGTGTGAGGTTGGAACACAACCTCACCTTCGTAGCAAGAAGTTAAATGGTTTCCTTATCCTGAATGTGGTGTTGATAAACACATAAAGCTCGAGAAATGCATCACCACCATTTGCCCATGGCCTCACCACCATCGACGTCCATCCTAACTAGAGCTGGTTCTCATTGCAACCGCTCAAAGTGAATAAAGTTTTCATGAATGGATGTTTCATGAACCTAAAGCAAGACCAAGTGAATGGTGTGCATGCCGAGGTGGTAGGTGTTAAGACCGACGACAAAAGAATGTTTGACATTTAATGCGCATTTACTAGGAGTGTAATGAACCAGTATTGGCATGGCGCCAACCCACCATCGGTCATACGGTATATGACAAATTTTTAGACATTTTTGGTGATTTTTGAAAAGCACCCCGAAAACATTGGAAAACGTGCTCGAATTTCCCCCCCAAAAAAGAGGGATTGCCAGCTCAACGATCAAAGGACGTGGCAAAATTTTTTTGTCCAACTTAGACGTTGATGACGTGAACCCCTTGCTCAAAGTTACCCACTCCTCTCCCTTAGTTCGTAGTTAAGCTGAAAGCGTTATACAGTGAAAGCAACAAAGGAATATTTTATAAACTTTTTGAAACTTCATTGAAAATGAAAGACAGGTGGAAGTATGTGTTGCTTAAGAATAACAAACACATAAAATGAATGTTCTTTTTCTATTTTTCGAAAAAAATTTAAATTAAAAACTTTCCAATACATAATTTTTAATTTAAATACTTTTTGATTAAAATTAAAAACTAATATATGTATGCTTAAATAGTTTTTTATATATATTATTAATTAATATATCTATAAAAATAATAAAAATAATTTTTTATAAATATTATTAGTTTTTAATATATCTTATCAATCAATATTATAATAAACAATGTGAAGTATTGATAACTTTCAACGTTCTTTATATATTATTAATTAATATATGTATACTAGTAATATTTTCAATGGAAAATGGGAAGTCCCCATAAAAGAATTGGAATGCGAAGTATTGCCAACTAGACAGGGCCCCAATAAAATTATGTATAAAATGGACGAAACCCTATCTAAGCAATCAAACCAGTGATGCGAAACCCTATCTTGATACGACACATCAAGCATGGCGGCACATCTAAGCAAATCAAATTCGTCCCTCGTTTTACTTGCGGCACATAGAGAGCACAGTAATTTCATAATCTCTGTAGTGAGAAAGAATGCGGAGGATTCCATTGATCTTTGAAATAAATCCGATGCGTCCTCGCGTTAATTTATTACAATTATTTCGATGGTTAATGGAAGCCCCCCGCATTCTTTGTCAGTTTCACGGAGTAATTTGTAAAGCCGTCGAAAAGAAGAAAAATTCTCAATTCAGGTACTTATTTACTTGTAAACTCAGGTTCAAATTATTTTCACTTAGAAAGGAGTCGCAGATGGTGGCTTTTCTCATGATCTGAGGTTCCTCTTTTACTATAATTTTTTGTTTGATTGACAAAAGATTTACAGGTTTTGTGTTGTTTTAAAAAAAAAAAATTTCTTGCTGTTTAGGGTTTGGGTGAGATATGAACCTGGGTTATTATTGAACACGATGTAGTGGCATTCTTATTATAATAGTGAAAATTGTATATCTTACATTTTTTATTTTTCAGCTTACTTTGATTCGGTTATTCTTTTATGTAATAATAAGTACACAAGTGTCACAGTTCCTCTGAAAGTTGGTATATTATCTAAATCTTATATGATTTTGTCTTTCTTACTTCCTAGACTGGTTCCGATCTTCAATATTATCCATTTTCTATTCCAAACTTTATAATTTCAATTTAATTTGAGGTTAGTCTAATGATTAATCTAATATGATTATTTCTCAAGATTCAACTGCATAATTTTTGAGTCAAATCCATTTAACCCTTATTTAATATTGAACTGTTATGCGCTGACTAAAAGCGTGAAATGTTTCACTTGGAGCTTTAATATACAAAATCCTAGGTTTAGTAATAAATAAATGTTATTACTCAGCTGTAGATGAAATCGAACAGTCATCATAGAAGATGAACTGAACAGTGATACTAAAGTCAATAAAAATGTCTCTGCGAATATTGAATGCTAATATACAATTATGGAATGCATCAGTTTTATTCATCAATTTCATTTTCAATTTAATTTTCCAGTTTTCCAGTCCATTTTCCAGACCTGACATTGGTATCAGAGCACAGACAGTCGTTTTCTATTTACGCCAGGCAATATTTTTTGTTGACACTTATCACCATAAACTATTCTCGCATTGCTTCTATGCCTCTGTATTACTATTCTCCATAACCTCTTAAAGAGCGTCCTCCAACCCTTAACCAATATGTCCTTTCTGTGGTCTTCCCTGCCGCCCAACTTTTCATCAAAATCAACCACACAAGTTTTATTGGCGCATGCAAATTTTAAGGTACTCAATTTTGATCCTTATTCGACTGTTTCTGTCCAATGAAATTTCCAAAATTTGTTATGATTTTTGCTCTTTCGAAATACTGCAATGAAATGAAATAGGCACTTTTCCCACAGTTTCATCTCCATTTGCCTCTGTCCATCTCCCGTGTGGCTCTTATTCCGCGAGATAAGCAAGAAGAGCACGAAGCTGTCAATAAGAAGGCTGTCCGTGACCTCAACCACAACTTGCAAATTGAAATGTTGTGCTGGCATCTACAGCTGCAAATTGGAATCTTCTCCATTTTTCTTCCTGCTTCAGCTGCTGCTCCAACTGCCCTTCAAATTCAAGTGTAAACTTTTTCATTTGGGAGATTTAGGCTAAGTGAGCTATTAAACATAAAAAGAAAACAATATGTAGTTGGGTGTTTTATTTCAAAAAATATCGTGGGGTTGTTTTATTTCAAAGCGTTATAGTCAGGTTTTTAAAAATTAGTTTGTTTTATTTTAAAAACTATAAGGAAGTATTTTTATTTTAGGGTGTTAACATAAGAAATGGAGTTTATATTTGTTCCTAAGGGGTTAATTTCTTTAATTAGGGGGTATTCTTTTTAGTGGTCATTTTTAAAGTTGCATTTACATTATTTTACGCACTTTAGAATATTTTTGCCACATTCGGTATTAGTCGTGCCTCTAATTCATAGGTAATGTAGTTGCGTTTGAACTACACCCAATGCCTCATGTAGCTGCAAAAACAATGTCTATGGCATAGTCCTTAAAAATTGACTAGGAGAAATAAGGTCACGTTTTTCGTTTTCCCATTTGTGGATTTTTGTTCAAGCTATAAAATCCGAAGCAGGTCACCAAAAACTTACAAAGTATATATGAAGCTTGTACTTCCATGTATAGTGGCCCTATGCTAAATTGTCATTAACAACATAGATCAATGTACCGGTTCACTCTTACATGCCTTAAGGGTCTTTTTCAAATGCAAACGGGTATATCGAAAGGACTAACTTCTAAGTATCAAGGAGAATATTAGAATAGCAAGTATATGGAGATATTTGGTATACTGGTTTGGCTAGTATGTAGAAAGGGAAATCTATTGGAGTAATAGGGAACCAATCCATCTCTCCTTTTTAGCATAAACTAAAATGCACTCTATTGCAACAATGGTCGATATGATTGTAACTAGAAAGGGCACTTGGTTAGAATGGTCAAGAAAAGATGAAAATACACTCATCTCCAATGATTTGTGGTATGATATTTGTAATGGAGATGAAAAACTCAAAGATCTGGGATTAGTGACAAAATTACCAATATTGAAGCATAAAAATGCAAAGGCTTTATTCTTGATAAGGGGCTCATTTGATGGAGAAGTTTTCCAATGCATACAAGGGTGCATTGAACCATGGGAGGCAATACACAAGTTGAAAGAATTATATGATTCTTCTTCAAAATTGGAATTCATATATTGCAGCTGAAGTTGTTCATCCTTGAGTTGAAAATGGAAATTAATAAGTTTGGCTTTTGAGTTCAGGCCATAAAGCATGATGTTGAAATTGTTGGTGGAATAATTGAAATAAATATATGACTACCACATTAAAGTGCTTCATCTCGGTGTATTTAACCTGCTTGGAATTCTTGCAAGCAATCAATTAGTTAAAGTCACTTACTTTTGATCAATTGGTTGAAAAGATGCCAAAAGGGAAAAAAACCATTAGAAGAAAGATTGAAAACACTGTAGAAAGCATTTCCTTGCACATCAAAAAGACAAACCTTAAAATAAAAGCTCTTATTTTAAGAGTGGTAGGAGCAACAAAAGCAAAGGAAGAGGCCAAGGATGAAATAGAGGAGGATGAGGGAGGATAGGCAATAACAATGGTTGATACCACGCCAAGCAAAATGATATACAACACTTGTCTTGCAAAAGATGTGGTAGAAAAGGGAGTCATGAGGTTCATGGATGCAAAACGTAATGGGATAAGATTGAAGCCTATCAAGAACAAAAATAAATAAATAAAGGGAAGAATAAAACTTTAGATTTAGCTCAATTTGCATTTGATTAGTGTGAACTTGATTATTGTGTTCTCTTTAAATTAGATGATGCCAATTGTTCCTAAGTTAAATCCAACTTGGTTTAATGCTTAGGTCCTATACATTGGAGCCACACGATACATGACTTTTTGAAGGGGCTTCTTTGAGGAGTTTCAAGAACAAAGTTGTGGTCTAATATATTTGGCAAGTAAAACAAGTCTACTAGAAGGAAAAGGAACAATTTGATTCAAGTTGCCATGACTTTGTGATTTCATTCTCCTCAATGTATTGTACCTTCCTTTGACTGTGATGAAACTTCTTGTCTTTGGTGCTCATTTGTCAACAAGGCCATTCCATTTTGTTGGATGGAGAGGTAGTAGTTAAAAGGAAGTTTGATAATAACATTGCTTTAATAGGATGTGAGGAAGTGAAATTTTTAAAACTCAAAGGTGGCTTTATTTCAGGAATGTTGCAAACCTCACTAAAGAAGGTATTTCAGCAAGTCTTTGGTGGCATGCAAGATTTGGCCATGTGAATTATGAGAACAGTCGGGCAATGCAAAAGAATGGTGTTTAAGGTCTGCCTACTTTGCACAAATAATAGAAAAGTGAGGTCTGCATTTGGATAAACAATGAAGCGAGCCATTTGCAAAATTGAATTGGAGAGCTGAAAGAAAGTGTAGTTTATCCATTGTGATTTGTGTGGCCCAATGCCAATTCTTTCTATTGGTGGTGGTAGGTACTTCATGTCATTCATTGTGTAGTTTATCCATTTGCAAAATTGAATTGGAGAGCTGAAAGAAAGTGTAGTTTATCCATTGCGATTTGTGTGGCCCAATGCCAATTCTTTCTAGATTTGGCCATGTGAATTATGAGAGCAGTCGGGCAATGCAAAAGAATGGTGTTGTAGGTCTGCCTACTTTGCACAAATAATAGAAAAGTGAGGTCTGCATTTGGATAAACAATGAAGTGAGCCATTTGCAAAATTGAATTGGAGAGCTGAAAGAAAGTGTAGTTTATCCATTGTGATTTGTGTGGCCCAATGCCAATTCTTTCTATTGGTGGTGGTAGGTACTTCATGTCATTCATTGTGTAGTTTATCCATTTGCAAAATTGAATTGGAGAGCTGAAAGAAAGTGTAGTTTATCCATTGCGATTTGTGTGGCCCAATGCCAATTCTTTCTATTGGTGGTGGTAGGTACTTCACATCATTCATTGATGATTATAGCAGAATGACTTGCATCTAGTTCTTGAAGCAAAAAAATTGAAGTTCAAAACTTTTCAAAACTTTTGCAAAATGGTTTAGAATGATGCTCAATCTCATATTGGCATGTTGAGGATTGGTACTTGTGGTGAATTCACATCAAAGATGTATGAAGACTACCTCAATAAAAATGGGATCAAGCATCATCTCATAGTCCCACATAGTCCTCAACAAAGTGGAGCAGTTGAAAGGATAAGCAAAATTGTTGAATATGGTTTGGGCAATGTTGTATTTCAAGGGAAAATTAGCAAAGATAGTAGTATGTCTTTGGTGTGGCATCCTCCAATAGTGCGACATATCAAAATCTTCGGATTCACATGCCATGTATTGATTCCCAAGGAAAATAGGACAAGCTGGACCAGAGTTGCAAATGCATCTTTTGGTGTATGCAAAATCCTTAAAAGCTTATAGGTTTTGCTGAATATTCTAAGAAATTACACATTGCTAGGGATGTTATGCTGTATGAAACCACAAAAGATACAACCATTGGTCGGTAGTTGAACCAAATTGAAATATTTGCTAAATTTGATGTTTAAAGGAGAATGATAACAAAATTTGTGAAATTCCAAACATTGATAGGGGCTTTAGAACGAATTCTGGAATCTTCACCATCCGTTGAAGAAGAAACTTGCTCCCATATAGAAATTAGACTTCATTAGTAGATGAGAGCACATTTCATGAGACTTCTGAGTAGCAATTAGAAGATGAAGGAGTATTAGATCAAGAAGATGAGTCATTAATTGTAACACATGAAACATAGATAAAGTTTCCAAAATGGGTGACACAAACACTCAAAGATGTAAGACCTAATGAAGTTGAGAAGATAGGCACTAGAAGTGTATACAGAACTAGACAATAGGAGAATACCATTGGAGAGATTCAAGATGAGCCTAAAAAGCTAACCTCAAATTGGTATCTTAATGAAGAAATCAACATTGTAGTTGATTGAGAACCAACATGCTATTACAAAGTTGAAAAGGTTGATGTGTGGAGCAAAGTAATGAAAATTGAATATGATGCTGTGATGAAGAATGAAACTTGGAGTTTGTGGACCCTCCATTCAGTTGTAAACCTATTGGCTGCAAATGTTAACATATAAGGCTCACCTTTTGTAATAAAGTCATCCTAGTGACTTAGTATAGGATGACTTAGTGGTATGTTATAAGAGTTAGTTATTAAGTTATTATTGGTTACATTTCTCACATACTTTATAGGATATGAACCTCTTTGTAATGACCACTCCAATATTTCGTAATAAAATATATTGCATTATTATTTGTATACCTTGAATGTGCTCATAACTTATTTTGTAAAATGGTAGTAGAGCAAGTTGAGTGCATGCTGAAAAATGCAAGTTTGTAGAAGAGTTACAGGTCATGGAAGGCCATCAATAGGGCATGAAAGGACATTTCTTGAGATGTTTTTTTCTTAATTACAAGGATTCTAGTCATTAGTAGAGCACCAGAAAATTGTGGGATGAACATCAAATAAATCATGGAAGAATCAAGTCGCATTGTAAGAGGATTTCTTGTATTCTAAGACACACCTAAGATGGGAATCATAAACCACCTATAGATGCAAACAAGTTACATTGACGGAGTAGAGATGGTGAAACCAAAGCTACTATAGGTCTTGCACTCCTTGATTTTGAGTTACATCATGTAGATCTGGAAAAATCATTCAAGGAAATTTGGAAAAGGTTGCATCAACTGTTTGGAGCAAAAGTCGGTAAACCAAAGTTTGCTTTAAAGCTTCAGTTATTCAAATTCAATATTATTGACGAAGTCACAATGTCTAGTCACATTAGCAATTTGAGATTTCTTATCAGACAACTAGCAAAAATTAATGCTATGGTAGATGACAAGGATGCCAAAGCCATTTTGTTTAATAGTCCGCTTTCTAAATATTCCAATCTCAGCTAGACACCTTCTCTAACTCTAGAAGATATGATTTTAGCTTTCTTAGCTGAAGAAAAGATTAACAACTATATGAGATAAAAAAGATGATCTTCAACCTAAGAGTGTTTATACTAAAGAAACAATCGTAGAAGGTCAAGATAAAAACATAGAAGAGATTAATTGCTATTATTGCAAGAAAATAGGTCACATAGCCTAGAACTGTAGAATTCAAGCCAATTATGTTCTTAAGGGAAAGCTCAAAGACAAATCGAATGTAGTTAATATAGCCATTATTGAAGCTCCATTGGATAATGAGGTGGTGAATAATTCATTGATGAAAAATTTGTGTAGTAAGAAGCCCATACTTTGAAGACAGGTAGGGATCTAGTAGTAGTATATATTAAGCTTAATATGGATGGCTGCCCAAATAGTTTAGAAGCTTGTGGATCTTGGCAATTATACCCATGAGACAACATGATAGAGCACTATGAATGTAGCTCAACATGGATGGTTGTCCAATAATTTCAAAGATTTGTAATTCAAGAGTTTTGGGAGATGGAATTTAGAAACTTGAGAATTTATCTTGGGAGCTACACCTTTGCATGAGGGTTATAAGGTAGCTCAATGGAGTTCTACTTGATCCAAGAACTATCTTCAAAGAAAAGCTTTTGAAGAATATGTGGTTTTGTTGGGTTTTTTTATTTTTCTGGTATTCTAAGCCTCAAGAGGGTGTTAAGATATAAGGCTTTCCTTTTGTAATAAAGTCACCCTATTGATTTAGTGGTATGTTATAAGAGTTATTTATTAAGTTACTACTAGTTACATCTCACATACTTTAGAAGGAGATAAACCCTTTGTAATGGCCGCTCCAATATTTCCTAATATAACATATTACTTTAGTGTTTGTGTACCTCAAATGTGCTCATAGTTTATTTAGTAATGGCAAGTGGGCCTTTTGAAACAAGTATAAAGCAGATGGCTCATTTGACAAACTTAAGGCAAGGCTTGGCACAAATGGATACACTCAGAAAAAAGGTATAGATTATGAAGAAACCTTTCCACCTATAGTGAAATCTACTATCATTTATGCTTTGTTGGTTTGTCCATCAAATGGATGTGAAAATTGCATTCCTAAATGGTGATCTCAAGGAAATGATGTATATGATTCAAACAGAAGAGTTTTTGGTTGGAGGTCAAGAACAAAGAGTGTGCAAGCTTATAACAACGATATATGGATTGAAGCAAGCCCAAGAGCATGATATGAAAAAACTCATTGAGCATTGCCTGAAGATGAATTTCAAGCACTTGAGTTTAACAATGCAACTCTTTTTGTCAAGGAAGTTGGTAGGATTGTTATATAACTGGTTGTATATGTAAATGATTTGTTTGTATTAGGTTACAATGAATGATACGTTGCAACTATGAAAGAAGAATTGAAGAAAGGGTTTGAAATGATTGAGTTAGGATACCTTCATTACTATTTTGGAATGATTAAAAAACTCAGCTATTTACTCTTCACTGAATAAAAATATATTGTTGAAATTCTAAGCAGATTTGGAATGTTAAGACTCCAAACCTTTCAATAATCCTATGGAACAAAATTGAAACTCTAATCGGATGATGTTGTAGAGTTTGTAGATGCAATAAAGTACAAAAACTTGTTGGAAGTTTAATAATGAGCATGGTATGAAAAAACTCATTGAGCATTGCTTGAAGATGAATTTCAAGCACTTGAGTTTAACAATGCAACTCTCTTTGTCAAGAAAGTTGGTAGGATTATTGTATAACTGGTTGTATATGTGAATGATTTGTTTATATTAGGTAATAATGAATGATACACTGCAACTATGAAAGAAGAATTGAAGAAAGCTTAGAAAGGGTTTGAAATGATTGACTTAGGATACCTTCATTACTATTTGGGAATGATTAAAAAACTCTACTATATCCTCTTCACTGAATAAAAATATACTGTTGAAATTCTAAGCAGATTTGGAATGTTGGACTACAAACCTTTCAATAATCCTATGGAACAGAATCTGAAACTGAAATCGGATGATGTTGTAGAGTTTGTATATGCAATAAAGTACAAAAACTTGTTGGAAGTCTGATCTATGCAACAACAAGACTAGGCATTTCCTTTGCTATTGGAGTTGGTTCTAGATTCATGCCACAACTTAGAGAAATTCATTGGGTAGCAACAAAGAGAGTTCTTCAGTATCTGTGGGGAACTCAGAACAATGGGCTTAAGTTCTCCAAGGCAACAGAATTAAAATTAGTTGATATTCATATTCATATTATGTAGGTGATTTGGCAGATGAGAAATCTTCATCTAGGTTCAACATTCATTTCTTGCAAGTTTAAGAAGCAGTCAGTGCCAATTCTTTCATTGGCAAAAGCAGAATATATTGCAAGTTCAAAGGTAACCTAGGAAAAATTATGGCTCAAAAGGATTCTTGAGGATTTGTAGGAGAAATAGGTTTCATCAACACCACTCATGGCTGACAATACTTCTGCAATCAAAATGGCAAGAAGTCTAGTTTTTCATGACTGAACCAAGCATATCAACACCAAATTTCATTTGATTTGGCATTATGTGAATTGTGAAAGATGAAAATGTTCAATTGAAATATTGTAAAATTGCAGAATAACCAGCTAATATCTTGACCAAAGCATTTAGGAGATGGAAATTTGAAAAATTCAAAGGCATGCTTTGTCTCACAACCAACCCCTGCAGATTAAGGGGGGAATATAAAATTAATGTATAAAATCCTAGGTAAGGTAATGGAAAAATTTAATAATATTTTAATTATTATGGTTACTTGGTTGTAGGTGAAACTGAGCTGCCATCTTAGGTTTTGAACTGAACAGTCATTTGGAGACTGATAAATATGTCTGTGAACATTGAATGTTAAAAATACAATTTTTCTTTGTATTAACTCCATTTTTGAATTTATTTTCCAGTCCATTTTCCTGGTTTGCACCTTCGGAGTTGTATATAAGGACTTACCCTAGTTCTTTTTCTACCTAGAGATTATTGATTAGCTCTTACATATACTTGTATCATACTTCAAGGAGCATTCATTACTGCCTTATCTGCTTGCATCATCATCTAGTGCAACTTCTTCATGCTTGCCTGTTATCTTCAATCATTTTCAAAAGTTTTTGACTTGGTATCCCAGCAGTTTGACCAAGGGGAGATACATTCCCTGTCATTGGCAAACTCTTAATCACACAACCAGAGTTATACGTGGAAAAATCTATAGGCATCAAGGTGAATTGCAAGTGAACATTATAAAACTTACAAAGATCAGATCTGCTCAGCTAGATTAGATCCATGGTTGCATGATCAATCCACAGTTGCAGTATTTACCCATAGTGAGAAGCCAATGAGATTTTCAAATCCTAAGGCATTTGTCTGGTCATTCATGATTTTTTTGCAAACTTATGAACCACTTTCAAACATCTATCGCAGCATATTAACATCAGCTTTCCAGACACGGGCCTTTGTTTTATTAATTTAGTTTCTGCATTTATTTCAGCGCTTTATTCCAAGTTAGTTCCTTTGGCAGCTATTTACTTCTGGGGCAGTTATTTTATTATGAGCGTTTAAATATTTTACCTTAGTATTTAATATACAAGGGTTTTTTTTCTCCATTTCACTTATGAAATGTTTTACATGGTGGATTTTAAATATTGAAAATATGGTTTGTTCAAATAATAAATAGAGAAAACGTAATTTAAATTAAATATATAAAAAATAAGAAAGATTACAGGCATGAAATTTCCACAGCCCATAAAGATAGAGTTTGCAGATTTCTGGAATAAACTGTGTGAGCAAGTTTTCTTCATAAGCATTTTGGATTACACTACATGATCCATCATCAGGATGATAATCAAGAGAAGAGAATGATTGATCATGTAGTGAGATCTGAGAAGTTGATGAGGAAAAATTGCTCACACAGTTTAATCCAGAAATCTACAAATAAGAAAGATATTACAATGAGTTCCATCATACAGCTGTTGTATGTTATTAAATGCCTCACAGTAGTTTAAAATAAAGTCACAATATTAAATAGGGTCGAATTCCCAGAACTTATATCTCTGTCATATGGGATAAGGTTTCAATTATTTCAGCCATAAAATTTACAATAATTTAATAGAGTAAATTTTATTTTTTAATGTTACTTTAAAATTTTTGTAAAATAACAAATAACTTACATTTTAAAATATTCTTTCATTTTTTTGCTCTGAAATAAAGATTATATTGGTATTAATCTCAATTGAGGCGTGATGTGGGAAGGATGAATAGTTTTCTGCTTTTCTTGAAAGTTATCGGTATTCATCAAAGTCTATGCCGCTTGGCTTCCCAGGCCTGGCCATGCCTGACCCACATGGGATCCATCTGGGATCCCAAGGTCTTTTCAAATAGGTGGTTGTTGGCCAATGGTAGGAGACATCGAATCATGTAATTGCAACAATGAATATTGTACCTGCTTTGGCTCATCGGCAGAGAGATCCTCTAGAGGAATCCGATGGGAATAAGGTGAATGGCTGTATACTGTGGAGTGTGGAGCATACAGAATCCCAAGGTGTTTTTCAGCCCAGAATCAATGGTGGAAGAAATTTTGTCTTATTAGAACCATGCACTTATGCAAATTAATGGGGAAAAGTATTAGCCTTAAAACTTTTGGAAGATTGTATTTGTAGAGCCAGGCTTATTGAGGGGATATGATCTAACCTTGGCCGCCAATGGATATTTTGAGGTGATTTTTAATAATGTTTCCAATTGTGCTAGAGTTTTCAGGTGGGTCCTATTTTTATAAACAAGTTGGACTGTTTATGAAGCCATGGCATCTCAACCTCATTCCTATGGAAGTGCTTCTATCCAATGTTCTTGTCTGGATCTGACTCTTTGCTTTGAGTTTAAAAGGTTTGGGTAACTCTTTAGTTACGTACTTGGGTACCTCTCAGATCACTAGAGAGAGGAAAGTCTCAACTTATGCTTAGATCTGTGCTGAGATGGATTTAAGCAAGCCCCAGCTAGAAGCTCTTGATATTTTAAAAGTGTGATTTTGTCTAGCATTAGGATTCTAGATTACAAAAGCTATACCTCCAGATCAGGGAATCTCACAGATATGGTCGCCTATTTTGTGATTGCCCATAGTTCAAACAAGATGCTACTATCCATGATTTGATTAAGGAGGATAATAAATAGAAGTGACAAGATTTAGAGGTTAACCCTGGGAAGAAACCTACCCAATCAAATGCTAAGGGGTTCACCATGGTTTGTAGGAAAGGAAGAGGCTGGCTGAATATGACCCACAGAGGACCCAAAAAACCCTGCAGAAATAAGAATAGATTTGATGTTCTTGGAGAAACCCTAACCAATTCCCTTGAGCGAAATGATGATCAAGAGTGGATAATATTGGTAGCATTATATGAGGAAGTCTGGAATGAGGCGGCAAGGGCAATAAAATAGCAGAGCCACTCACATCTTGATATCTGATAATTGAAAGAAAAAGGGGAAGTGACAGATTCAGGCTCGCCTTCCTCCAGTGTTCACTGCAAAGCCCTCCACTCAGGTAAACCAGTTTCTGTAGCTAAGAATCTCCTTTCTGTTCTTTCTAGCTCTCAAGGAGGCTCTTTTTGCTTTTGATAAGATCAAAAGAATCCCAGAAAACTAGTTTAAACATTTTGAAGAAGAAACCATGGTCAATATCATTCCTGAATCAGACCTTGTGTTATGTCTCTTAGATTGTAAGAAGGTTTCTAATAATAATGAAATAAAGAAAAAAGAATAAACAACGTTGGTTTTGGGTATTAAACAAACCCAAAATAAAAATAGGGTAGGATATGGTAACAATGTTGGTCACAAGACTGACTGAAAGAAAATTAAGCTAATGGGAGAGCATCTTATTGAATTTGGTATTGTTAAACCACTTGACTTAGTTCTCTCTGCTTAGCATAAGTCATTATTATTTCTTGGAATGTTAGAAGACTTGAACAACAAACCTAGATAAAATTTTAGAAGATTGCCCAGAGAATTTAAACCTCTAATGCTTTTACTTTGGAAAAAAAAATTGTCTGTAGAAGATGCATAGAAATTTGGTAATAGTCTTGGTAAGCTTTGGGATATGTTGCTGTTTCAGCCCAAGGCTTTTTTGAGGTCTCTTGTGCGTTTGGGATTCCAAGGAGAGTTCCCTCCAAGGAATTTTTTAGGTTGTAAAGGGGGCCTCTCTATAGAGGGAATTCTCATGAGAAGTAAGCTTTGGGAGGTTTTAAAGGTTCATAAGGACTCTTCTTTGGCTATTCCCTGGGTTATTGGTGGAGATTTAAATGTTGTTCTTCCTATGCAGGAAAAGAGGGGAGGGACTTCAGTTCTAATCCAGGCTAGCCTTCATATCTAACATCATATTAACCTTTTTCAGCTAATGGTATTCCCCTGAACACTGGGATTTTCTCTTGGAAAAATCGGAGGATTGGAAATGCTATCATTTTTGAATGTTTGGACATATTTTTGGTTAGTGATTCTTGGCTGTCTGATCATATTAGGCTCTCCTCATCTGTCTTGGAGGATGCTGGTAACAACAGGTAACAACAACTGGCCCATTGCTTTGCATGTGGAAGGAGTTTTCAGACCTCAAAATAATTCTTTTAGGTTTCAGCTCGTGTGGCTGAAGGAGGAATCTCTTGAAGATAAGATCGCACACCAAACCATGGGACCGGCATGTATATTGTCTTTCGTAAATTAAACTATGTGAAGAAAAAACTGGAGGTGAATGTCTCTTTCTTTGGTAACTTCAATCAAAAGAAATAGGGTCTGTTGATTGTGTTGGCTGATATCCAACTCTCCATAAGAGAACATGGTTTAAGTAAAATTCTCTTGGTGGAGAAAACTGAATTCCAAAATGCTCCTGAGAACAAAATTTCAAGAAGAAATCATGTAGCAGCAAAAGTCTAGAGCCAAGCGGTGATAGGTGGGGAGTAGGAACTTTGCTTTCTTCTATCATATAGTAATTACTTATTGGAAAACTTACATCTTAAGAGAAATCCATAGAAAGGAGAACCCCTGGATAGTTTCTATTAAGGACATCCAACAACAGGTCATTTCTCACTTTTGTGATCTATTCAAAGCTCCCAATGAGATTTTTGAAGTAGATAGGTACCATATCTTAGATTGCATCCATAAATAATTACTCCTTTTTTCAACTCCTTGAATAAGCCTATTTCAATGGAGGAGCTTGAGCAGATGGTCAACCATTTGGGAAAAGTTTAAACTCTTGGTCCTGATGGCTTTCTTATTTTTTTCAGTTTTTCAGGAATATTGCAAGTAAAATTCTCTTGGTTGGAGAAAAATGAACTCCAAAATGCTCCTGAGATGTTATGATCCTAATATGATATATTCCTAAGTATATATTATATATTTCTAATTATAACAAGGATAAGCACTTGTGGCATGTTTAACCCCAACATAAATATTAGTTAATACACTAATACCTTTTAATGAGGATGAAGGGGTATGTCCCTACATAGTTTAGCCTATAATTAAGGAAGAGAACTCTCTCCCATATCATCATATCATCAAATATTGAAATCATAATATTATCTGATTATTGGAGGTAAGCCCCTCAAAGTTGTCTACTATGTTTCTGATTTTAACATTTATTTTCAAGAGATATCATAACAAGTGGCATCAAAACTACAATTTGGGCCAACATTTGTTTCCACCATAACTTTCAAACTAATGTGAATTTGGATATGATTTTTTTTTGGGTTTTGAGGTATATATTAGATGTGATGTCCCCATCCTAGTCAGTGTCAGATGATTGTGGAGTTAGCCTATTTCTTGGACCCTCGTGGGCTGATAGGACTTGGTTAGAGGGTCAGTGGTTCTTTTGGGTGGGTATTTTCATTCTCACCTATTCAGCTCAGTGTTGGTACCAGTGCAGGGAGATGGAGTTCAGTGTCCGTCAGCTTCTGCGGCACGAGTTTATACCGAGTTGGGGAAAAGTTATTAGTATTTCAGTGGTTAAGTTATTTATTTAACTTAGATGTTTAATATAAAGTCAAATTGACTTTATAATTGGAAAACAACTTGAATATATTATAAAGTAATAAAAGATTACTTTATGAGAAAAAATGATTTATTAAAAATCACTTAAGTCACTTGAAAAGGTATGCCCAAGTTTATTATTGGAAATTTGATTAAAATACAATTTAATTGTATTTTTGGGTGAAGCCGTACCTTTTTGAGAATCGTGCCTTTTTGGTTAAAAGGCAAAAGAGAAGCAAATTGACCTCACCTTTTTGATTATTCAACTTTGCTTCATATTTCTTTGTGCTTGTCTGAGAACAAGGGTTTAAAGATTTCTGCCATTGGAGAACGCACATTCTTCAGAGGTTTGCTTCCTTGAGGCTGTGGAATATTAGCTGAATCAATGTAGTGTGAGAGGGCTTCATTCTGGAGCTTTCATTGAGCTTAATCAGGATTTATTGAGAGAGATATCTGAGTTTCCTCACTTCCAGGGGAAGGGTTTCTTCATCAGGCTGTCATATCTATTTTCCTCTTCAACTTACCTCAGAGTTGTGGTTGCCATTGTTGAGGCCGTACATTTGCTTGAGTTTGGCATGTTCTTCTTGAGGGAGGCGTGGCACCTTTGAGGCAAATCGCCTCATTCTTGTCCCATTTTCTTCTTGCTTCATAGGTGTCCCGTCACTGTAGGTCTTTTCCTGCAGTTTGCTTGTGGGAGAACGCAGATCTGAGCTCCTAGCGTGCATCCAAAGGTTTTCCAGTCGTTCTTGCCTGCCAAGCCTGGAAATTCTTTATTTAATTATTCTGGAGCATCTCGGATATGTTTATCATTTGTAAATTCATTGTATGCACTACCTGACACTACATATATCATTACTTGAGCATTTAGTTTGTAAATTTTACTTCAATAAGCATTTTAAGCTGTTTCGACCCTTCTGCTTTTGTCTAAATTTCCCCTAAAAAACTTAATAAACACATTAAAAAGGCAGTATAGTTGGGGTTTAGATAAGAGAGCCAGCTGGGCTCATCACAGTGGTATCAGAGCTCATTAATCCTGCCAGGCTGAGGGAACACCATCACATGCATCCTTTTCAAGGCAGGTATAACAGGTATTACCAGCGTAGGGGGTTAGGAAGTCAAAGAAATTCTTTTGATAATTTTAACTTTGATAATCAATTCGAAGAAATGGGTGACAGAGTTGAAATACAGGAAGAACCTCCCACCAGAGCACAGATCAAGGACAGGGAAGCCAGGGATGTGCTAAGAGGCCTAGTTAGAGGTCAAGAACAGGTTGCTAACGTGCTTCAGCAGTTAAGCACAACAATACAAAATTTGGTAGTCCATAGGAGACCATTAGATCAGGAGGAGGATGGCAGTGTACAAGGAGTTCCACGCCATAGAGTAACCCCTACTCGCACCTACGAGAGGCCCACACGACCTACCTTTGCTAGGCGTGATCCAGATGAGGCTTTATTGGAGGATGGAGAAGGCGAGGTAGTCTTCACTGATAATATTATGACCATGCATGATGAGTGGGAGGCTTTGCCTCAACGAGTTAAGGATCACCTTAACTTTGATCGATTTATGAGCCAAAAGAGGGAGCATGGTAGGAATAGAGTGGATAGGAGGCCCAAAGATTACAGGAATAATGATCTAAGATAGGCCACTAACAAACTCACTCTCCCCACCTTTGATGGTAGTGGTAGAGTCACAGCCCGAGCTTGGATTAGCAAGTTGGGAACGTTCTTAACTCTACAAACAATGGCGGAGGATGATGCTATAAGATTCTCTACTTTACATTTAGACGATGTAGCTCATGATTGGTGGCATCACGGAATGCTCACCCCACAACATGACCAAATAATATCTTATCAGGAGTTCACTGATAGGCTTGTGGAGAGATTTGATAAGAAGGATCCTGAGATATATTTCAGAGACTTAGCACAACTCAAACAGTTGGGCAACTTGGAGTCTTATATTGGAGAATTCCAAAAGATCTCAGTTATGGTCACTAGGGTATCGGAGAGAAGATTGGTAATTCTCTTTGTGGAAGGGCTATTCGAGGCAATGAAGGGTTGGATTAAAGCTTTTGATCCTTCCACGTTACAAGAAGCTATGAAAAAGGCTCGTAGCATGGATCTTTAAACTCCAAGAAATAAGTTCAACTCAAATGCCTCATCATCAAATAGGGACAGCAGGTCTGATTTTTCAACAAACAGGGACAGCAAACCTGATTTTTCATCAAATAGGGGTAGTAGGCCTGATTTCAAGAAATCAGAAAATTTTGATCAGAAAAAGAAGTTTGCAGCACCTCTAGATCGTGAAACAATGAATGATTTACGAAGCAGGAAGCTATGTTTCTATTGCAAAGGACCCTACGATATTAACCATGACTGTCCTCTTAAACCAAAGGGGCAAAATAGACAGTTAGAATGGTTTTATGATGATGAATTAAAATCTGATTTTTCGGACCAGCAAGCTGATGAAAATGATTTTGAAGAAGAAAACTCAAAAATTTTGGTGGACAATTTAGTGGAGAATGAGCTACAGGAAGCTCATATGTCAAGTATGCAGAGGGAAGGTTCATTTCGTTTACGTGGACTCTTGGCTGGCCAAAGAGTCATATCACTGCTTGACACAGGTGCAACTCACAATTTCATTGATGCAAAATTAGTAGAGAGAAGAGGGATTCAAACTCAGCAGTTTGAAGGCATCAAGGTGAAGGCTGCAAATGGATACACTCTCAAGTGTGAGAGGATGATTCCGGATTTGCCAATGAAACTCAATAATTATGAGTTCAAGGCAGACTTTTATGTGGTAACCATGGGTGACACCGATGTAGTTTTGGGCATGAAGTGGCTTCATGCAATCGGTGAGTTTACTCTCAACCTTAGATAGATGGAGATGAAGTTTAAGGTTGAAGGAACAAATCACGTCCTTAAAGCCATCAAGGACAACAGCTTGAAGGTTATCACATTGAGAAGGATGGAAAGATTAATTCCTAATGAAATGGTAGAGTGGGCAGCAGAATGCAAGATCATGCCTTCTTATGAACAGTAACACAAAACTCCTTACAATTCAGATGTGCAGGGTCTTAGAGACAAACACTCCAAGGTATTCATTGATATACCTCATGGTAGACCTCCTGACAGGGGGATAGAGCACATTATCGAATTAGAGGAGGGCACTAAGCCCATAATGATAACACCTTATTGGCACCCGAAGCGATTAAAAGATGAAATAGAGAAAACCATCAAAGAGTTGCTCGCTATGGGACACATCAGGCCGAGTAAATCACCATTTGCTTCTTCAGTTGTTTTGGTTAAGAAAAAGGATGATACACTCAGAATGTGTATTGATTAAAAGATGCTAAACAGGAAGACCATCAAGAACAAGTATCCTATCCCACGTATTGATGAGTTGATAGATGAGCTTCATGGAGCTTGCTACTTCTCAAAGATAGATTTGAGAACGGGGTACCATCAGATCAGAGTCCGAGCGGAGGACATTGAGAAGACAACCTTTAGATGTCATTGTGGACATTATGACTTTTTGGTTATGCCTTTTGGTTTAACCAACACACCTGCCACATTTCAGTCTACTATGAACAGGGTGTTTCATTCTCAATTGAGGAAGTTTGTTTTAGTGTTCTTCGATGATATTCTAGTTTACAGCTTGACATGGGAAGAACATTTGGCTCACTTGGATGCAGTACTGAGCATACTTGACAGGGAGTTCTTGTACGCCAAGGAATCCAAATGTGCATTGGGCATGGGAGAGTTACTTTATCTGGGACACATCATCAGTGGAGAGGGAGTTAGCATGGATCCTGAGAAGATTCGTGCCATTGTTGATTGGCCTATTCTAGAGACCTTGACGCAGCTCAAGGGTTTCGTGGGTTTATGTGCTTTCTATTGCCGGTTTGTCAGTGGGTTTTCATGTCATGCAGCACCACTTACAGATTTGACGAAGAAGGGAGCCTTCGTTTGGACACCTCAAGCACAGGAGTGTTTTGAGAAGTTCAAACATATGATGACATCATGCCCAGTGTTAGCATTGCTTGACTTCACCAAACCTTTCGAGCTTCACTGTGATGCTAGTGGCGAAGGTGTTGGTGTAGTAATCATGCAAGACTGTCATCCGATAGCTTTCGAGAGTAGGAAGCTTAGGGGTCCTGAGAGGAGCTTCAGTATCTATGATAAGGAGATATTGGCTATCATGCACGCTATGGCCAAGTTCAGGCAATATCTGGTTGGCAGCAAATTTTGTGTCAAAACGGATCATAACAGCTTGAAACATTTCCTTGGGCAGCGAGACCTAAATGAGAGACAACAAAAGTGGGTTAGTAAACTACAGTCTTATGATTTTGACATTTCTTATGTCAAGGGAACAGAGAACGTAGTTGTTGATGCATTATCTCGCCGGCCGCACTTGAGTTCCATTGCGGTGATTTCAGAGGATTGGAGTCACTTGATATTAGCAGAGTATGCCAAGAATCCATGGGCTTCTAACATAATTGACGGGACTATACAAGATGGCAGGTACTCTCTTGTGAGTGATCTTATCATTTACAAAGGGAGAATATTTCTAGTCCCATGTTCTAAGGTGAAGGACAAGATTTTGAAGACTCTTCATGATTCACCCATGGCTGGTCATCCCGGGTACTTTAAGACCTACAGGCAGGTACGAGAGAGATTCACGTGGAAGGGTCTCAAATTGGATGTTCTTCGATATGTCAGGGAATGCTCTGTTTGTCAGCAGAACAAACAAGAGCATACTTACCCTGTTGGGTTACTACAGCCGCTTCCTATTCCCGAGGGGAAGTGGGAATGTTTGTCTATGGATTTCATTACGAGCTTGCCGAAAGCTCAAGGTAGGGACAACATTTTTGTGGTAGTTGATCGTTTAATGAAGTGTGCTCATTTCTTCCCGATCGCTACTACTTACTCAGCTATACAGGTGGCAGACTTGTTCTTTAGGGAGGTATTCAGATTACATGGGTTGCCTCGGAGTATCGTTAGCGACAGGGATAGTAGGTTCATGGGTAATTTCTGGCAGGAATTATTCAGGCTTTGTGGGACCGAGCTTACTCCGAGTACTAGCTACCACCCTCAGACAGATGGACATATTGAGATTGTCAATAAATGGGTGGAAGGGTACCTACGAAATTACATCTCTGGACAACAGAAGGGTTGGGTGAAATGGTTATATCTTTGTGAGTATTGTTACAATTCTACCCACCACATGTCCATCCAGATGTCACCTTTTAGAGCATTGTATTCTTATGATGCTCCCAGTTTCATTGATTTGTTGTTGAGCGACTGCAGAGTATCGAGTGTTGGTGATCTTTTACAGGAAAACCAGGATATTATGAGAGCTCTTAGAGAGAATATTTAAAGAGCTTAGAATCAGCAGAAGTAGTATGCAGATCAGAGGAGGGTTGAGTGGTCCTTTGAGGTTGGTGATTTGGTTTACCTCATGCTGCAACCCTACAGGCAGTCCACTCTTAGGAAGAGGGGTTCTGAGAAATTCAAGCCACGCTACTACGGGCCATTTACCATTGTCAAGTGGGTTGGTGAGGTGGCTTATGAGTTACGGCTATCGGCAGACAGTAGGGTGCAAAATGCGTTTCATGTATCTCGCCTCAAGAAGGCGTTGGGATAGCATATTGTTCCTTCTACAGATTTACCACCCTTGGATGATGAAGGGAGGTTGGTGTTAGTACCTGAGGCTATTCTCGAGTTCAGAGAGCATCCTCTCAGGGGGCGGGTTCTTGGGGAATATTTGGTAAAGTGGAAAGATCTGCCGGCAGAGGATGCTACGTGGGAGAGTGATAGTATTTTGTAGCATCCAACTTTGAGTTTGCTTGAGGACAAGCAAATTCGGGGAGGGCGGATTATGATGTCCCCATCCTAGTCAATGTCAGATGACTGTGGAGTTAGCCTATTTCTTGGACCTTTGTGGGCTGACAGGACTTGGTTAGAGGGTCAGTGGTTCTTTTGGGTGGGCATTTTCATTCTCACCTATTCAGCTCAGTGTTGGTACCAGTGCAGGGAGATGGAGTTTAGTGTTCGTCAGCTTCTGACGGCATGAGTTTATATTGAGTTGGGGAAAAGTTATCAGTATTTCAGTGGTTAAGTTATTTATTTAACTTAGATGTTTAATATAAAGTCAAATTGACTTTATAATTGGAAAACCACTTGAATATATTATAAAGTAATAAAAGATTACTTTATGGGAAAAAGTGATTTATTAAAAATCACTTAAGTCACTTGAAAAGGTACGCCCAAGTTTATTATGGGGAATTTGATTAAAATACAATTTAATTGTATGTTTGGGTGAAGCCGTACCTTTTTGAGAATCGTGCCTTTTTGGTTAAAAGGCAAAAGAGAAGCAAATTGACCTCACCTTTTTGATTATTCAACTTTGCTTCATATTTCTCTGTGCTTGTTTGAGAACAAGGGTTTACAGATTTCTGCCATTGGAGAACGCACATTCTTTAGAGGTTTGCTTCCTTGAGGCTGTGGAATATCAGCTGAATCGATGTAGTGTGAGAGGGCTTCATTCTGGAGCTTTCATTGAGCTTAATCAGGATTTATTGAGAGAGATATCTGAGTTTCCTCACTTCTAGGGGAAGGGTTTCTTCATCAGGCTGCCATATTTATTTTCCTCTTCAGCTTACTTCAGAGTTGTGGTTGCCATTGTTGAGGCCGTACATTTGCTTGAGTTTGGCGTGTTTTTCTTGAGGGAGGTGTGGCACCTTTGAGGCAAATCACCTCATTCTTGTCCCATTTTCTTCTTGTTTCATAGGGGTCCCATCACTACAGGTCTTTTCCTCCAGTTTGCCTGTGAGAGAACACAAATCTGAGCTCCTGGCGTGCATCTAGAGGTTTTCTAGTCATTCTTGCCTGCCAAGCCTGGAAATTCTTTATTTAATTATTTTGGAGTATCTCGGGTATGTTTATCATTTGTAAATTCATTGTATGCACTACCTGACACTACATATATCATTACTTGAGCATTTAGTTTGTAAATTTTACTTCAATAAGCATTTTATGCTGTTTCGACCCTTCTACTTCTATCTAAAACACATGAAAAAGGCAATACAGTTGGGGTTTAGATAAGAGATCCAGCTGGGCTCATCACATTAGTTTAGCTAATAGAAAAAATTTCAGTCTTCGAAGGAACGTTTTCTAAAAGTTATTGAGATTTTATGTTTTTTTCATTAAATTGCTCTGAAGGTTGCAGTTTTCGGATTTTTTTCTTTTTTAAATTTACATTTTTGGAAAGCTTATCAAAAATTAGGTAGGGATAGCTCTTTGTAATTTACTTTTGGAAATAAAATAAATTCTTTAATTTAGTGGTCAAAGTTTAGTCAAAATCTTCATTAATTTTCTCTACAGGTTGCAATTTTTTGGATTTTTTTTAATAAATTACATTTTTGGAAAGCTTATAAAAAATTAGGTAGGGTTAGTTCTTTGAAATTTAGTTTTGGACATAAAATATATTTCTTAATTTAGTGGTCTAAGTTTGATCCAAGTTGAAACATCAAATTCTCTTTCACACCAAATATTTTCCTACCTTAATAAATCTTAAAATATAAACATAATTAAAGCCATTTTACCTTTATGATTAGAGGACCTTTCTACAGATACAAAATCTAAGGTCCCATTTTATTTTCCACCACCTATATTGAGGAAAGAATTCTGCGAGGACATGAAACAACGATAGATTTCATTAAAGATAAATTGTTTGATCCATTTGTAAAATCCTTAACTGAGGATTTAGATAGGTTTACGAAAGAATTATTATCAGAATTAAAGTCCCAAAAAATCCACCAAGGTGGATACAACCCTAATAAACCAAATCAAGAGATAGGTGAACCTTTTCGAGGTCAGCAATTATACCTACCAAGAATATACATTCATAAATTTGCTGGTAGAAATGTAATTTCATGGATAAGCCTCATATACCAACAATTTGAACTTCACAATATACCAAATAATGACATGGTTGACATAGCTTTACTATATTTAGAATTAGGACCTTACCAATGATATGAATGGAAGTTGAGTGATAGACAAGGACAGATGTTCAGTTGGAAAGAATTTAGTAATGAATCAGCAACCTTCTATGAGCAACCATGCATTGGAAGCTATTTTTACCCAACTAACAAGTTTAAAACAATTAAGATCTATATTTGAGTATAATATTGAACATTTGAGATTGGCACTTCGAGCTTCCAAGGTGACACTTTACCAAAGACAACAGTTGTACATCATTGGACTTCAGGATCATATTCAACATGATCGTTTGTTGGAACCTTGTACAATTAGGAAAACTATGCAACACGCATTGCATATTGATAAACAAAACACCACCAAAGGTGAAACCATGAGAGTAATTGATTAAAATGTGACTAATCCTACTAGCAAAAACATTGACAAATTCTTTAACCTAAGAGAAATTAGTAAGCTCTCTCCTCAACAAGAGATAGAAAAAAGAGGAAAAAGCCTATGTTGGAATTGTGATAGCAGATGGTCAAGGGGTTATAAGTGTTCTAGTAGTGAGAAAAACTGAGGTTAAAGAAGAGGGAGAAGTACTTGCAAAAGAATCAAACATAAAACTTCAGAACAAGGAATCCAAGGAAAAAAACACTACTATCTCTCTACATGCATTGAATGGAACAAATGCACCACAAACACTCAAAAGTAATCGGTAATATAAAAAAGTAAAATGTGTAATCGGTAATATAAAAAAGTAAAATGTGAAAGTATTAGTCGATATTGGTAGTACACAACTTTATTGATAGAAGATTAGCTAATGAGCTCAAGTATTTTATTTATTTAGTCTCTAATTTTCAAGTCATGATAACTGATGGGAAACAACTACCTTGTGGTGGTAAATGCCATCATATAAAACTCTCAATGGGAAATTATCAAATAGATTTAGAAATGTTTGCTATACCTATTAGGGGAGTGGATGTAGTTTTGGGTGTTCAATGGCTTAAGCAATTATGAACAATATCTTTCAATTTTCAAGATTTATCCATGGCTTTTAGGATATAGTGGAAAAAGTATGAACTTTTGGGAATAAAATCAACACGAAGTGAAATCATTAGCTCCCATAGGGTGGATAAATTACTCAAAAAAACTTCTTATAATATAGGGGCACAATTACATTTTATAGAAGCACAAGATATGACAACTCAAGATCAACCAAAAATTCAAGAGATTATTCAACACCATCAACAAGTATTTCAAGAATCCAAGGCTATGACTCTAATTGGAGACCATAATCATGACATTAAATTAATACCATGAAGCATTGTTCATCCCAACAAAAAATTCTATTTATCCCTAATGCAAGAGCATCTAGTGCATATGAGCAATCTTGCATCAATTTGTGTTGTTTTCTTTCAATAAGGGCTAATTAGCTTAAGTTTGCCAAGTATGAACAGTCGGGCATTGAGCTACAACTTTGACTTCATCCGACGTTCTATGTTCAGTGATCTGGCTTATTGGTGTGACTTGAGATCTCGAAGAGACCTTACTTCATGTCTCTTTGACATATCGATGGCGAAAGCAACAACATTAAACGGTCGCGAAGAATTCACATCGGAGGGAGGTTCATATATCGGTAGGATGACATTCAAAGTCCCTTCAACATTCTGACGAACTGTAGACATTCCGACAAGCTGCATCGAGGAGACTTTGGGTTATTGGAAGGAGTCATTTGGGAGTCCCTTCGACGGAGTGATGAAACTGCATCGAGGTGACGACGGGATTTCGAGATGACAAGATTACTAGTCCCTTTGGTATTTCAATATCATGGAGACGAACATGTTTCGGCAGGAGGTCATGAGGAGTCTGTTCGACATCCCGATAGGAGCTTCATCGACGAGACCTTTCCTTATTGGGGTGAGAGGGTTTGAAGTCCCCACGACACTACGATGGCGGGAAGGTGGACGAAAACATGAGTAGATCGATGGTGATAGACGAATGAGTAAGGTGGCGACACATGGCACAATGTTATTTGTTGATTGCACATCATTGTTGTGAATCAACGTGATCATTGGCCAAATGATTTCAAACATGAAGCCAATGGTTCGAAGATGATTTCCTGGCGTGAACGAATAGAATTGAAGTCATTGATAACTAGGTAACTGCGTGTGGGATCTCGTTGTTTATTGGACAACAATGGCGGTACTAAGGCAATGCAAGGGAAGAGTGATGAAGATATAATCTGATCCAAGAGGGGAAGTAGAGTAGCGAGAAGAGAGCCAAAAGCTAGCAAGAAAGGGAAGCAAGGCTGAGAAGGAATGACAATTACTTGCTAGTGAAGATAGAGCTGAGAGTGAATGCTCTAATCTGCAATTTTGGTAGATGATTGTAATAAGATAGCCCATATAATAAGGCTGAATGTTGTAATTTGTTTCATTCCAGAGATAATAAAATAGCTCATTTTCTTCCTACATTTCAGTTGTGATATTCTGTGTTGTGGCTGTGAGATAATGATTGTAAGGGGAGTACCCTTCATCAAGTGGTATCAAAGTAGGTTGTCTTGAGTTTGTAAACAGAGTGTCGAATGTGAGGCAGTTTGCAACTGGACCTGTGAGTGTGGGTTGAGATCAAAATGCCTCCTATACTTGCCCAGTGCGGTAGAGGTAGAGGCAGAGGCGGTGGAGGAAGAGATCCTCCTAGAGATGAAATTAGAGCCCTCAGAAGGCTATCGGATACCTTGCAGGAAGAGGTTTGCAGGAGAGAAGTGCATCGAGAAAGTGATGACAATGAAGATGAAATTGAAGAGGAAGTGGAAGAGGAAGGACAAGATCAAATGGATCTTGTTGAAATTAGATTGCTGAGAGCGATATCAAACATTGGGAAGAGACCCAAAATGGAAGTTTTGACTTTTAGTGGAAGTCTAAATCTTGAAGAGTTGATCGATTGGATAAACGATATGGAGGAATTTTTCGAGTTCGAGGAGATTGAAGACCCTCACCGAGTGAGGTTTGCAAAGACAAAGTTAAAAGGTTATGCAAAGACAAAGTATATTGTGGAAAGAGATCCAACTTGAAAGAGGAAGACAAGGGAAGGATAAAATTTCTAAATGGGACATAATGGTGGCAAAACTAAAGAAGCAATTTATTCCTGTAGATTATGAGTTGGAGCTGCTCAAGAAGATGCAGATTCTGAGACAAAGAACGAGGATGGTGAAAGAATACACGGAAGAATTTCACAAGGTCCTGATTCGGATAGGACATTTTGAAGCAAATAAGGAGAAAGTAGCTCGTTATATTAATGTGCTAAAACCTAACATACAAGAAGAGTTGGCATTAGTAAGAATATATACCATTGAGGATGCATACCAGTTTGCATTGAAAGTAGAAGAAAGATTAAACAAAAAATTCGAGAATAAGCAAAAAGGGAAGGGTAAAGATTATGTGCAGAAAAAGGAGGATGAGCAACGAATTGGAGACACTAAGGACAACAAGGATGAAAGAAGTGAAAGCTCAAACAAGTTTCATGAGCAAAATTTCAAAGGAAGAGGAAGATCGGGTAGAGGACCGGGAAGAGGAGGCTTCCGTGGAACCTGTTTTCTATGTGGAGGACATAGAGCCTTTGAGTGTCCTTAACATCAAGGAAGGATGAACAAAAGATCGGAAGGTAATGCTCGAGTTGCCCATGTAGATGAAGATGCTCAGTCTTTACATTCTGAAGATGCTGAAAGGGGTGAGTCCCTTGTTGTTAGAAGAGCCTTTGTTGAATGAGAAGGAACCAAACCAAAGAAAGAACTTGTTTCACACTCGATGTAAGTGTGAAGGTAAAGTTTGTAATGTGATTATTGATGGTGGTAGTACAAATAATCTTATTTCTGAAGAAATGGTGAACAAGCTACAGTTGGAAAGGAGAAGACACCCGCATTCATACAAAATTGTTTGGTTGCAGGATGACCGTAAGGTTTTGGTGAATGAACAATGCTTGGTAAGGTAAGATAGGTGATTATCATGATGAAGTTTTGTGTGATGTTATGGCTATAGATGTTTGTCACTTGTTACTAGGAAGACCTTGGTAGTTTGATAGGAGAGCAGTGCATGATGGGTATGCCAATACCTACTCCTTCATAAAGGATGGAGTCAAGTGCAAATTGAAACCTTTGAATAAAGAAGAAGGGAAGGTATGTAAAGGCATTGGAAAATGCTTAGTTAATGGAGCTAGACAATTAGTTAAAGAGGATGGGGATGAAAATCGTGATTTGTTAATGCAAGTTGCAGCAGTGTTGATTGTGTTCAAAAGGAGTAGAGTGAAAGTTTTGGTGGAGAAAGAAGATGTAAAATCTGATTTTTGTGAATATATTGTTAATCTATGCGAGCATGATGAGATTAGTGTAGACGAAGGTATTGCAACAATGAGTACATTGGTGAATGAAGGTACTATAGTTGTAAGGAAGGTGAGAAAGCGCATGTTGATTTGTTTTGTAAGCTCCCGTTTGCATCAGTTGATGATTTCTCATGTGATAAAGAGATTTGTATGGAGGACAGTTTATTGCAGGATGAAAAGGAAGAATATTTTGATTGTGTTATTGACATTGATAAGGATACAAAGGAGAGAGATGGAAAGTATGAGTATTTTGCTTGTGATATTGACATTGAATTTGCAGTTGAGAATTACTTTGTAGGAGATATATGAAAGGAGGAACACATGGAACAAATGGAGATTGAAAATGAAACGATTGTTGCAGCAGTAATAGGGGAAAAGGTAATGCATGAGTTTCCTTATTTTACTGAAGAAGATAAAATTGATGATTATGATTTTCTAGCATTTCATAGTGCAAATTGGTGGGAATTGGAATTTGTGAAAAGAGGAAGGAAGAGGGGAAGAATGAAGGATGGAAGGGACATTAAATTGCAAAGGTAGGTTCAGAAAGATGTTCAGAATGATAAGGTAAATAGATGGATCCAGGATAAGCATAGGATCTACAAATGTTTATGAGTTCAACTCATGAAACATTTCCAATTACCCCAGGTGTCTGATGCAGGAGCATCCAGGGCGTACAAGCAATCTTGCATCAATTTGTGTTTTTTTCTTTCAATAAGGGCTAATTAGCTTAAGTTTGCCAAGTATGAATAGTCGGGCATTGAGCTACAACATTAAGATTTACACCTTGACTTCATCCAACGTTCTATGTTTAGTGAATTGGCTTATCGACATGACCTGAGATCTCGAAGAGACCTTACTGCATGTCTCTGACATACTAATGGCAAAAGTAGTAGAAGTAAATGGTCGCGAAGAATTCACATCAGAGGGAGGTTCATATAGCGGTAGGACGACATTCGAAGTCCCTTCGACATTCCTGTTGACGTGTTTTTTATGACAACACCAACACAGAATAAAATGTCCAACGGTCACTCTATTCCCTCTTGATCGAAGTATTCTGCATGCTAAGATTGCGTGAAAGTTCATGCGTTCAACTCCAAGGTTCCTTATATTGCGAATAGACTCAGTTGGTTGATGTGAATATGCTGGGTATTCCAAGGGGACTTACGTGAGTTGCTCATTCAGAAGAAAGGATTTTCAGATTTCGGGAGATTTGTCAATGAAGCTCGGGTTCTTAAACTAACCGGATAATGCTGAATGTAAAAGGATATAAGGATTAGAGATGCTACCATCTACTCCTAAAGGGTGGAGGATGAGGATTGACTTAAACAATCTTCAAACCAGACTTTGCTTCGTCTCCCTTCAGACAACTCTGACAAAGTTGGTGCAATCTTCAAAGGATGAGCAAGATGTTCAAATTGTGATTTAACATGTGCACTCCGTCACAACGATGCAAGTGAACACACGAATCACAACCGAAGTTGGGTACTGATATTCCAGTTGACCACGCAAGGCGAACTTACCATCAACAAGCTTGCTAGTGGTATGGATGAAAGAAGATATGCTCAAACCAAAACGCC
Source organism: Sequoiadendron giganteum (assembly GCA_007115665.2). Lineage (NCBI taxonomy): Eukaryota > Viridiplantae > Streptophyta > Pinopsida > Cupressales > Cupressaceae > Sequoiadendron > Sequoiadendron giganteum. The sequence goes on from CM021109.1 coordinate 49,078,871, forward strand.
ACACTCCACAATTAACAACTACTTGCATAAAATAAAGTCTACTCTATTCTATCAATCTGAATTGGAAAGACGAAAAGGCCTTGCTAGCTATTCACAATAAAAGATAGAACCACCATGCAATGATAAACCTTTGTATTATGAGAGTTTTTCACAACAACCTCTTACAAAACTTTCAAAGGGGAAAGTTTTCTTTCCTTTTCAAATTAAGCTAACTTCTAAGCTATATCTCTATCTACTCTAATTTTTGTCTTCTCTATTCTCAATCTAATGTCTACTTCCTTACAAATGAGGGGGGATGCCCCTTTTATAGTTGGCCCAGTCCAACGGACGGCTCAGATTGAATTACAATGAAGGGCTTAGATCAAGCCACATATCCCCTAATTAGGGTTTTCGCCCTAAAAACCGCCACAGAGAGGAGTGGGGCAATGAATGCACAAAAGATTCTCCACTCATCTGCAGGAACCACTACGAGTAATTAATGCCCACAATCTTCTTCTAGAAGATTCTCGTCCGGAAACGCGTTCCCACTGTTCTCCTCTGCTAATTCTGTTGTGCTAGGAGGAGAGCAAAAGAGTCTCTAAGATTGTCTCCGTAGATAATAAAATTTGAAAGGATTTGACATTCAGCCCTCCTGTTGCTTTGACTCCTGGACACACCTTCTTTGTGACTTTCACATTTCTCTAGCCCATTGCCTTGGGCGCATTTTCCTCTTTTGCATCACGTTCTTAGTGTCTTAGCCAAATCTTCACTGTCATTTCTTCTTCCCAAAGTTGCAACGTTGTCTAGCTTCATCAAGTCCTCAAGTCCTTACGCTCAGGCTCCAGTGTTCACCCTGCAAAACAGAGAGAGAAGCCTCAGAACGCTTATAATATAAATTCACTTTACTTACCCAATTTCCATGTTCTGACCGCTTGATCTCCGGATCTGGTAGAATTCATCACTTTTCTAGCAAACTTTCATCATGGGCGTATCCACCACCTTGCCTGGAGTTTGTGCCTTAGAAAATATTTCACCTTGAGGATGCATTTGAACGCTTGATGTTCGAGCTTCAGTTCATTTTCAAATTCCTCCATGCCTTAGACAAATTTCTTCCCTGTGAGTATATTTGACCCCCTGTTGCTTTATTTTACCATGCCTTAGAAAATTTATCCCTCGGAGCCTTAGGAAACTTGTTAAACGGGTGCCAGGCCAAAATCCTTGTCGAAACAACACGAGCAAGGTATGGAAGAGTTTTAAACCATCTCCCAGTTGGAAATGTCCAATACCCAGAAGAAAATTCCCCTCAGAAATCACAATTTCCATGTGTACCCAAACGAAGGGGTAAGTTTAATTATTATTATTTTTGAAAAAAAATAATAAAAATTACTAAGGTTTATTCCACTTTCATTCTGGAGGAATTCCACGCCTGTAATCTCCATTTTTCCTGCCTTAGTATTTGTCCTTGATTTTCCTGAGAAACTTCCTTCTTGTCCCCGGCGCATTTCATGTGTCATGAGGTAGTTTCCAACTTTATCTCTACCTTAGGCGTATTTTCTTTTGCCTTGCAAAATGCCTTAGACAAATTTTAATTTCAAATCACCCATGAAGGGCATTTCACCCCATGCATTTATTTTCACTTTACCTTTCTATGTCTAGACTTCCTTGTCTTATATCTCCCTTGGACGCATATTTATGTGCCTACTTCAACTCTTCATGCCTTAGCATCTTTCTCTTCTTGGGATCATCTCTTCTAGGCTTGGGCGTACTTTACCTAGGGAGCCTTTTACTCCTACGCCTTAGGATATCTCCAGCCTAACCTCCTTATGACGGGCGCATTTGAGGGGTCCTCAAGAAATTTCAATGTCTTAGAAACATTTTTAACATCCTTTCATCTTGGGTGCATCTCCTAGGTGGAGGGGGAAAACATCTTGGGTGCATATGGAGGTGTGAGGAGGAATTCCTCAAGCTTGGGCGCATTTCACCTAATGTGTAGAAACTTCCATTTTCGCCTCCTAGCCTTCCCACACCTTGGGAACTTGTCCTCACATTTAGCAAATTTTTTTCTTCAAGTCCCAACTCCCTTGGGCGCATTTCATGTGGTGTGTAGGAATTTCCCACGCCTTGGTGACCTTTCATCTCCCTCTACTTTCTCCACTTGTGGGCGCATTTCACATGTGCTAAAGGAATGGGCGCACATGGCATGTGCTGGAGGAACTCTCCCTTGCTTGAAGGCGCATTTTCCCATGTCAACTTCCATCTTCACCCTTGGGCGCATATCACTCATGCTACTTCCATTCTTGGGCGCATTTGAGGGTGTGTGAGGGAAAAATCCACGCCTTAGAAACTTTTTTAACACTTCCTTCCTTGGGCGCAAATAGCATTGGGTGGAGAAACTTTTGGGCGCATTTGCTATAGGGAGGAGGAAGTTGCTTATGCCTTGGGTGCATTTTAGAGGTGCTACTTCCATTTTGCCTTAGAAAATTTTAAACACCCTTGCTCAAGACATGGCGCATTTGAGAGGTAGAGGAGGAATTTGTTTGTGCCTTGGGCGCATTTCTCCATGTCAACCTCCATCTTCAACCTTGGGCGCATATGGCACATGTTGTTTCCATATGAGGGCGCATTTAGCATGTGAAGAGGGAACTCATGGGCGCATTTAGGTGTGGCTACTTTTGTTTCATACTTAGAAAATTTTCAGGCTATCATCCTTGATGTGGGCGCATTTCCACTAGCATGCTTCCATTTTGAGTTGAGGGCACCTTCTGATGGTGGAGCTTTTGTTTTATACTTAGAATATTTTGACCTCTTTAGCCTGCCTTCACATTCTATTTTAAGTAAGTCTCTGTTATATTGACCTCCACAGCCCCGTCTGTCATGCATTTTACACCATGTGACCTCCTTTGCTTGGTGGACTCGTTTTCGCCTGTCCTACATGCCAACTTGCTATATATAGCCACCTGCTATTTAAAGTAAGTTTCAAAGTTGCCTGACTTCAGTAGCTCCGTTTGACTTGAAACTTGCTATGCCCGATCCTGATAACTTGAGTGCTCTGTTCACACCAACTGCTGGCGCCGACCTACTATTTATAGCCGTGTCCTGACTTACTAAAAATAGTAAGTTCTCCGATTCCGCTCAAACTTTGCCAGCATGTACCTTGAAGTATGCTGATGTCGGTGAGGTACTTCATTTTGACTATTTCTGGATTTCACCCCCTATAAAAGTGGAAACCCTAATTTGACTTGCATGTATCCCGAACGGTCTCCGTTTGACTTTGTTTCTTCTACATGTCGCTTTGTATGCTGAATTGAAGTGTTGGGTGGTCGGGGTGAAACTGCTATTTATAGAAACTTCCTGAAAAGTGACTCATCCACTGCCGGATGATTTTGCATGTCATATCGCCTATGGGATCTCAAGAAACCTAGAAAAACCTAGAAAACTGGTCTGCATTTCAGCACTGGCTAAAAATAGTAAGTCCCTGAAAACTGATCCATCCTGCTTGCATGTCATATCATTGCGAAGCTCTCGCAAAACCCACAAGGAATATCCGGACATGCACTGAAAAATTCTGCATGCAAACCCTAAAATTAGCCTTGGAAGGCTGAACTCTGAAAGTCACCATCTCGGCTTGCATGTTACACCATCGCGAAGGTTTTGAAAAACCTAGATCAATTCTCCTATTGTTCATCGGAGAATCGTATGTTTAAGCCCTGAAAATGGCTCTTGAAGCCAGAACTGCTAAAAATAGCCAGTTGTCTGAATCTGTTCAAATTTCACGTGTAGGCACTCGGAAGCTGCCTGAATGTGCTGAAGTAGTTAGAATCCCGGAATCTTGATGAAAAGCTCCCAGATTGAACACTTACTAAAAATAGTAAGTCGTCAGAACATGATGAAAATTCAGTGGGAGTCTGCTGGAAGCCTTCTGACTGCCCGGCTGCACTCAGTTGTCAATTTATCGACTTGATTTAATCTCAATCCAGCCTAAAGAACAAAACCCTAATTTCATAGATTCACTTCAGTCTTAGCCAAAATTTCAAATTAGGTCAAAGAACGGGAACATCCCCAAAAGGACAAAAAGATCAGAGGGAGAGAGAGAGACAAAACAAAAGCCAAAAGACCAAAACCCAAAAGACCAGAACGGAGCAAAAATTGGGGGTCCCCATTTGAATGGGGCGATGTGTGGAAAAAGGTCACAACAATTCCAACGAACTGTAGACATTCCGACAAGCTGCATCGAGGAGACTTTGGGTTAACGAAAGGAGTCATTTGGTAGTCTGAAATGACCCCCCTACAAATTTTTCAATTTTTCATCAACAATTATCACCTGTCAGTGTTAGCAAAACCAAACCAACACTTAAATGTAACCCTACACCAAAAATGCACACCAAGATCCCAATGATGGGTGAGGTGTGAGCATATGGCGTCGAGGATTATTAGATTGAAAACTAGATGCTAGAAATACAAAGTATGCAACTCGACCACTCATTTAGCGGGAGTAGAGTGACGGCTCAGCCGATCAGCAAATGAGAATGCCGTACAAAAAGTAAAGACGGCGAGGCTTGTCTCTTCCACCAAACGATGTGAATGAAATGCTTATGCAAGGAAAAGTAAATAAAGCGGCAAGCCAACTTCCTTCCACTAAAAGTGGGAATACAATAGAGAATTTGCAGAAGTATTAAGAGCTGATCAATACTACTGAATCAACATTACAATGTGAAATAGGATCCTGCAAGAGCCAAGTATTATAGATATCCAAAGTGCTGCAAATGATATAGAATGTTTCTCTAACTCCAAAGACTCCCAAACATGAAATTCAAACCCAAAAAACTCCAACTACTACAATCTGATATAACAGACCAGCAAATTGAATAGGAAACTCACTAAAATATTCATAACTCTCTCCAAACTCCACCAAATCACTTGAAACAGAATACAAATGATGCCTATGAAAAATTCAATATATTCATGATTGTGTGTTTAAAAATGGAGACAAAGGCTCCTTATAAAGACGATTACAAGACGATGTTTCTAAAACGAAACAATCGTTAACTTAAAGTTAAAAAAATGGAAATATGCTTATAATAAACTAAAGCTAAAGCAATTACTATAAAACAACTAAGTTACCTAATAATGCTAAGATGAGCATTAATATTACATTTAATATTTTAATACCCTCCCTTAATGGTCATCATACAAACAAAAACTAAGTCTACCCTTATTGTGTTGGTCATCAAAATGCATAGTATGCAGACTCCTTCTGCTCAGTTTGCTCTGCCATGTGAGCACTTTGCTAAGACGCTTCCTGGTTGGTCTTCTCATTAGCCAACCGCTTTCTACAATACCTCTGTATATGACCAAGCTTCCCATAGTAATGGAAAGTAATAGACTTCTTCTTGGAGCTCTCCTTTGAATTGCCTCGTCCTTTCTGTTGAGTGGATTGATCTTTGCCAATGTCCTTCGCAGTAAATGCTTGCTCAACACTAGGAGACTCAATGTTGCTCCCAAATTGTTTCTTCCACCTATTCTGCTGCAATAGCTTGTTGCACAACTCATCAAACTTCAAGTCAACATTGGTGGAGGTAATGTTGAGTGTTTTAGTGAAGTGCTTGTAGGAATGTGGCAAACTCTTCAAAGTGATCACCACCATATCCTCCTCTTCCAACTATCACTCACCAATGATATGTTTCCAAAAGATCATGGATAAACTTGGTTTAATTAGTAGGATGACCATTAAGGGAGTGTATTAAAGTATTATTGTAATATTTAATGGTTTTTGAAGAAAAAATTCGTTAACTCTACAAATTTTTTATTTTTTCCAGAATTAATGTCAAAATTGGCTCCAATTTTTTTTTCAAGTTGCCATCACCTCAGAATAATGGCACAAAATTCAAGACATGGATTTCAAAGTAAATCCGTTGGTAGAAAAATTGAGGCATGAAAAACGATGCACCTAGAAAAATCTGAAGGCAACTCAGAAAAGGTCTCGAAAAACCCACAAAGAATTTGCAATTGAATTTTTTTTTTCAACTTCAAACACAAGAGAAATTTGCAAAACCCTAGTCGGTTTTCAGAAACCCACAATTTTTAGAGAAATGTTGCAAAACGTGGGCAAGAGCTCTAAAAATTGCGTCTATCAGAAGAAACAAATCACACCTTGGCGAAAGAGAAAATCGCATCCAAAAAGGGCTGATAGCCTTCAAAAATCACGTCTAAACTACGGGCACAAATTGCACCTGGAAGAAAAAATAGGAAATGACGACCATAATTTAGGAAAATTGCGCCCAACTGCAAGAAAAACACGGCCATGAAGATCTACAGAAAATGCGTCCAAAAATGGGAGAAAGAACGTGGCCTAGGAGCGACTTTCAAATAGGTAAGAACGGTCTGATGAAACCCTCGAACGCACATAGAAAGGAGGATGCGGACATGAAAAACGCGTTCGTGCACATAGAGGCAAAATCACGGGTTGAAAACCCTCAAAAAACAGAATGTGAAACCCTTTGCGAATCTGCTAACGAACCCGACTAGAGAAGCCGTGACGACCTTCAAAATAGTCACCCACAAAAATCTGCAGAAATCCTCCTTCAAAATGCAGACGAAAAAAAAAAAAACTCGAAAATCTCTATAAAAAAATCAATTGAAAAACTCCAAAAATTTCCTTGAAAAAATTCTAGGTAATTTTCTCTACGAATTTTAATTAAAAATTTCGCCAACACCTGAAAAACCCCATCAAACCCTTTTGATACCATGAAATAATTTAATATATTCATGATTGTGTGTTTACAAATGAAGATGAAGGCGCTCCTTATAAAGACGATTACAAGACGATGTTTCTAAAACGAAACAATCGTTAACTTAAAGCTAAAAAAATGGAAATATGCTTAAAATAAACTAAAGCTAAAGCAATTACTAAAAAACAACTAAGTTACCTAATAACGCTAAGATGACCATTAATATTACATTTAATATTTTAATAGCCTAAGGGGTAGGCAACCAAACTAGGACCAAGAAACCACAACAAACTGGAACTAATATTTAAGCATGTTTCCCAAGGCAACTTACAGGCATGGTACGGCCTCCCAAGAGGGGCAACCAGCATTATAAAATCAAGGTTTCCTTCAAAAATACTCAAACTTTGCAAACAAGGGCGCTTAGGGCATAGGAAAAGATAGAGCCACTACCCAGAAGCCAAATAAATTCACTCTCTGACTTATGATTAAAATTCACTTTCAATCCACAACAAAACAACAATCTGTAAATTGACAAAACACTCAAAAGACATCAAAAAACTTCAAACAACTCCATTACAATGAACTCAACCTATTCTTCAGTGTAAAGAACAGCCTTCTCACTTAGCTAGTTGCTATCTTTCAAGCAATAAACTAAGCATAAGCTAAGAGGTATGCATTCTTCGAAGCAATTCACTGTCCATTTCGGCAACACTTTGTTATATTTTCTCATAGATACCCAACAAAGAGCCCAACACTCTTATTTATAAGCTTCTCCAACAATTCAAATCTGTTTCCCTCCAATTAAGGGTGCCCAAAGTGAAACTCAAATTCACCTTTCAATCTTCATTTGCATTTCATTTATTCCCTCTTCTCAAGTCAGCCAAATACATGAGGGAGATAATACTTTATTAAAATTCAAAATACCTTATAAAGTAGGCGTCCAAATATTTAAGAGAAATGACTTTATAACTTGCAAATACTTTCTTCAAGCTAGGCGTCCATTTTTACTTTAGCCAAAATTCCACTTTATTAAAACATTACTTGCAACTTAAATATTCCCCTTATAAAGTCGTCCACTTTTGCATAGGAAATATTTTTTTCACTTAAACATTATTTCATCAAATTAGGCGTCCCCAAGCCTTAGCCAAAATTCACTTAAAATGTTATTTTCATCAAATATCAAACTTGCCAAAATAATCACTTGAAAAGCTGGAGACCAATTGAATATATTGCCCTACCAAAAATAGCCATAATACCAAGTTGCTGAAACACTGCCAAAAATAGCACCAAGGGTGTTGGAGACCAAACTGCTCAAACTGACCTGCCAGATATAGCCACTAAACTGAAGTGCAAAAACCCTGCTAAAAATAGCATTGCTAAAAATAGAACTTTCTAAAAATAGCACTGCTAAAAATAGAACTTACTAAAAATAGCATACTGCTAAAAGTAGTAAGTTGTTCCAAACTCATTTTAACCACAATTCGAGCAGCCGTCGTACTTACTAAAAATAGTAAGTCCAGAAAAGTCCTCCGTTGCAGTTGCATGTCACACCACTGCGAAGCTCTCTGAAAACCTAGAAGGAATCCAAAATCCAAATTGCAAAACTCCAACATGCAAGCCCTCAAATTCGCAAAAGAAACCTCCAAGCAGCTGGAAACCCTAATTCTGCCTCTGACTAGCCCACGGGCATCCGAGGATAAGCTATCAATCACTGGAAAGTGCAGTGCTAAAAATGGGGACATTACATAGTCCCTTCGATGGAGCGATGAAACCACTTTGCGGTGACGATGGGATTTGTGGATGACAAGATTGCAAGGCCCTTCGATATTCCGGATATCATGGAGACAAACATGTTTCGGCGAGAGGTCATGAGGAGTCTGTTCGACATCTCGATAGAAGCTTCATCGATGAGACCTTGCCTTATCGGGGTGAGAGGATTTGAAGTCCCCATGACACTACAATGGGGGGAAGGTGGATGAAAACATAAGTAGATTGATGGTGATAGACGAACGAGTAAGGTGGTGACACATGGCATGATGTTATTTGTTAATTGCACATCGTCGTTGTGAATCAACATGATCATTGGCCAAACGATTTCAAACATGAAGCTGATGGTTGGAAGATGATTTCTTGGCGTGAACAAATAGAATTGAAGTCACTGATAACTAGGTAAGTGCTTGCGGGATCTTGTTGTTTATTGGACAACAATGGCGATATTAAGGCAATGCAGGGGAAGAGCGATGAAGATATAATCTGATCCGAGAGGGGAAGTAGAGCAGTGAGAAGAGAGCCAGAAGCTAGCGAGAAAGGGAAGCAAGGTTGAGAAGGAATGTCGATTACTTGTTGGTGAAGATAGAGTTGAGAGTGAATGCTCTGATCTACAATTTTGGTAGATGACTGTAATAAGATAGCTCATATAATAAGGCTGCATTTCAGTTGTGTTATTCTGTGTTGCGGCTGTGAGATCGTGTCTGTAAGGGGAGTACCCTTCATCAATCCCCTATGCTTATTCTTAACAAAAAAGGATGATCCATAGAGAATGTGCTCACGTTACAAGAAGTCAAACAAAATCACTCATAAAGATAAGTTTCATTTTCCTATTGTTAATGAATTGGAAGAAAATAAAATCTATGCAAAACAAATCCAAATGTGTCTTTAGGGTGAAACAAGTAGAATACTCAAGACAATTGGTGTCACTTAAAGGTGTTAAGATGGACCCTAAGAAGAAAGGTTTTTTGGGTTTAATAAGATACTATAGAAGATTTGTTCATACCTATCATCCTATAAAGAAAAAATTCTTCTGGGAAGGTATTAAAGTGAATATCCAAAAACTTGTGGTAGAATGCTTGATATGCCAACAAAATAAAAGGAAATAATAAAAACTCCAGGCCTCTTACAAATATTAGGTGTAACAATACAACACTGGGCAAAAAAATTAATGGACTTCATTATGGGGTTGTCAAAGACAAGTAATATTGATGTAATCTAGCTTGTTAAGGATAGACTAATTAAGAATGCATATTTTTGTGGACTCTCTCATCTATTTTCTACTAATTTTATGGAAAAAATATTCATACAAAATATACAAAAACTTCATGGAATTCCCAAAATCAGATTGCAAAATAAAGCCACCTCAAAATTCCTAATCACTGCATTTTCCGATGATTGACAGTTTTAACCAGAGATGGCTTCTTCAATCCCCTGCTCATGTCTGGTGAAAAAGATTCTCTGCCACTTGGTCTGCAAGTGTTGAGCTGAAACTCGCCCACTTTGCTTGGTGTATTCTTTTCCAATGCTTGCCTGTTGGGTCTCAGCTTGTTCACTTGGGGGTCCAAGACCCTCGGTGCCCTTTTTGTAGGCAAGCTGAGTCTTTTAAGCATCTCTTCTGGTTTTGTACCAGAGCTCAACAGTTTTGGACTTGGATTCATGACTTCTTTCGGCCTTTCAGACCGGAGCCCTTCTCCTGGCATATGGTTTTGCTGGGAGAATTGCCCAGTCTTCCTGCTAAGTATACCTAGCTTTGACACACTTTCAAAGTGAAAATCCTCTTCAGTATCTGGAAAGATAGAAATGCTTGCATATTTGCTAAAACCCAAATGGATAAAAATGTTTCTTTGTATTCTAAAACTATTATTTGCTCTAATGTGCTTTTGCAGATTCAAGTTCAAGCAAACAAGGTTGCACTTGAGGTGGCTCACCTTCAGGTGCTTTTGGACCATTGGGGCAATGCCTCGTGTACTATGGCCTGGGTGTTCTCTTCACCTAATCCCTCTCGTGGCCGGTCGGCCTCTCGGGCCCGACAACAGAATGGCTCTGCTCGCCTCCGCTCTTAGCCTCCTCTTCAGTGTGGTTCCTGCCTTCCTCGGTGGTCTCGTTCTCCTCCTTTGCAGGCTGGCCAGGGGTGGCCCTCTGGAGGAGTAGCAGGGAGTAGCGGTGGCGGTTTCGGGTGGCCCTCTGATGATACTCTCGCTTCTGGTTTTGGTTGGCTAGACTACTACTAAATTTTTTTGGCGTCTGGTGCTTGCAATCTCGCCTCGACGTGAGGATAAAGAAGATAAAGATAAAGGAGTTGATGATGGTTGGGGTCCTCCTCCTGACATCACTCCAGACCCTGCTGATGTATGGGGGAAAAATTTGGATGATAGAGACCCTCCTGACTTTGCTGGTACTGCTTTGGTCTCTTAATGGCTTGTTTGTAATCTCGGATATTTGGGCTAGGCCCATGTGACTGTCTTTTTTGGTTTTCTGGGCGTTGCCCATGTGACTCTCAGGGTGTGCCTTTCTACTACCCACCTTTTTTTGTGAATATGTATTTTAATCTTTATAAGTAATATAGATTAGTGCCTATTCATAAAAAAAAAAAATTCCTAATCAAGTGGAAGAATATGCCAATTGAAAATGCAACATGGAATGATGAACGATTCTTATGAAATATTTTAGAGTTGCTAAGCATCGAGGGCAATGCCTTTCTGAAGGGGAAGGGAATGCTATGATCCTAATATGATAAATTCCTAAGTATATATTATATATTCCTAATTATAATAAGGATAAACACTTGTGGCATGCTTAACCCTAACATAAATATTAGTTAATATACTAATACCTCTTAATTAGGATGAAGGGGTGTGTCCCTACATAGTTTAGCCTATAAAATAAGGAAGATAAATCTCTCCCATATCATCATATCATCAAATATTGAACTCATATAATATTATTTGATTATTGAAGGTAACCCCCTTGAAGTGGTCTGCTATATTTCGGATTTTTACACTTATTTATGAGAAATATAATAACATGAAAGACAAACTTCAAGAAGAAATCATGTGGCAGCAAAAGTCTAGAGTCAAGTGGTGATAGGTGGGGAATAGGAACTATGCTTTCTTCCTTCATATCATACTTGCTTAGAGAAAAACTAATAGTTTAAGAGAAATCCAAAGGAATGACAACTCTTGGATAGTTTCTATTAAGGACATCCAACAACATGCCATTTCTCACTTCTGTGATCTGTTAAAAGCTCCCAATTAGATTTTTGAAGTAGATAGGCACCTCATCTTGGATTGCATTTGTAAATCATTACTCCTTTTTGCAACTCCTTGAATCAGCCTATTTCAATGGAGGAGCTTGAGCATGGTCAATCATTTGAAAAAAGTTTAAACTGTTGATCTTAATGGCTTTCCTATTGGGTTTTTTCAGTTTTTCAGGAATATTGTCAAAAGAGATATAGAGGTTAATAAAGAGTTGTGCACCTCCAAGTAGATACTGAAGGCTTTGAACAATTCTTCTTTAGTTTCGATCTCTAAGAAATCTCACATTGAACGCTTTTCTAATGTCAGAAACATTGCTGTTTGTAATACTATTGACAAGATCTTTTCAAAAACTATAGCTGAGAGATTGAATAGGGATTTTCCTTCCTTTATCTCCCCAAAGCGGGGTGGATTTGTTCGAGGGCATCAAATCCTTGATGGAATCACAGTTATCCAAGAGGCCATCCATTCTATGCACCCAAAAAAGAAAAAAACTATGTTAATGAAACTTGATCTATCCAAAGCTTATGAGAGGTTTAGTTGAATTTTTTTGGAAGTTATCTTGTTTGCCTTTGGTTTTGATGATAGTTGGATACAATGGGTTATGGCTTGTTGTACTCCATTTTTTGTTCTTATAATGGTTCTTCTACCCAATTCCATGTTGAAAAGGATTTGCGACAGAGAGATCCTCTCTCCTTATCTCTTTCTCATCTTGGTTGAACATCTCAGTCATTTTTTGAATCACCTCAAAGTTTTTGGTGCCACCACTGGTTTCTACATTGTGGCGGGCGTGGATTCTGTCACATCCTATGTTACTCGGGGACGCATACCCGACATATTTAGGGGTGTCCCCAGTTGGAAACGTCTCAAAGACATGGGGATGCCTCATAAACGTTCTCGTGTCGTCCCTGATTCGCCAACAAAATTTGGAAACGTCTCAGAGGTGTCTGTCAATAAGCTGAGAATGGTAGGGGACGACTAGAGGATGCTTGGATATCCCCCGATCGTCCCAGGGACAGCTAGCCATCCCCTAAGGCCTAGCAAGTTATGATTTCGTTTCAAAAAACTAAAAAATAAAAAGTAAAGTGGTGTGGAGGCCCACAAGGGCCCCAACACCCCTTCGCTTTAAACCTAAACCTAAAAATAACAATATAACATTCAAAACAAAAAGTGATTCATTTGTGAAATTGTGAAGAGTTGAAAGAAAAAGAGCACAACTGTGGGAAACCAAGTGAGATAAGGAAAGAGAAGTGAGCCAAAGGGCAAAAGAAGATCAAATCTCCATCATTTGAGGTAAGTTCATTTTTACAAATTGTTTTGCTATTTTTTTTGTTTTTGTTAAAATTGTAAATACTTAGGAGGGCTTTTTTCTATGTTTGTGTTCTATGTTTGCACTTGCAGCTGTCATTTACATTGCAACAAAAAAAAACAATGAGCATTAGCAGTAGTGAGGGTCAAGAAATTGAACATACCATGGAATTTCTTCAAGGAATGAGACAATTTCAGGGACACAAAATTCAGAAAATCCTTTTCAATGCCCTTCTCACCTCTTGACAAAGTATGCAAAAGGCCCATTTAACCCAAAAGAACCTCTTTTACAATTTGCAACAGCCATAAACACCAAGAAAAAAATTCAGGGGGGAGTATGCTAATTTTAGGATCAGAAATGCAAGTAAGCAGAAAACACAATCACAAAGAACAATGAACACCGAATTTACCCTGGGAAAACCCTCCTACTCGAAGGAGAAAAACCCAGCAAAATATTCTCTTATAAATCAGAATAAATAAGTGCAGAAATAACACTCAAAATCAAGCCCTAGCAAGGCTGAATCTAATACAATAAATCTGGACTTGAAGATAGTGCGATTTCCTTGAATACAAAAAATAATACCATTTCTCTTTGAAGCAAATCTGCTGCTCTTGTTAGTCAACCTGCTGTTGAAGAAGTTCGAATTGGAATGGAATGAATTGATACTTAATGTGGAGACTCTATCTCCCTTATATACCAAACTATGTGCCCTCCTCTAGAGCTGACCTAGAAGAATATAATATTTTGTTTTAATGAGTGATAGGTCGACCTGCCTATGATTAATTTTGCTTAGAGAAATACCTCCCATAGCTATAAAACACTAACACTCCCTCTTAGCTAGGGAGGTATTCTCAAATATCCTCGTCATGGAGTCTCTCAACATGATGTCCACAATGGCTACACCCAATTGTGGAAAGCACAACTCAGTCTCAAAGATGTGATCTTGTACAAGGGCTTTCACCTCATATTTCTCAGTCTTAGAGAAATATACAATACAAGGGCTTTCACCTCATATTTCTCTGTCTCAGAGAAATATATGCTACAAGGGCTTTCACCTCATACTTCTCTGTCTCAGAGAAATATATGCTACAAGGGCTTTCACCTCATACTTCTCTGTCTCAGAGAAATATACATTACAACAAATCTTAATGATGTTGTGACTCCCTTTGGACCTCCAAGTACCTGCATCAATTATCCAAGATTGCCAACAATACTTGCCTTAGAGGAACGGTTTCCAATACACACTTTCGACACTATTGACTTGTGAGAGTCCAGGACTTAGTCCTCCTCAACTTCATTCCAAATCACCCTATTTTGAATAGGTTTGCGGTGCTACCAATGTCAAAACAAGGTTGACTACCTTGTGCAAATCCGTTCTCTGCAGCTGAAGAGGCCTTCCAAAGACTTGGCCTTGCAACACTGCAACCCACTTAGCTGACACCTTCACTTCTTCTCAGTGAGTCACTTTAGTTCCTTGAGTCATAGGACTCCATTTTTTTGAACACATAACTCCCTCTTGATCCCTGCCTCAATATAGAGATTGTAAAAATCCTCTAGAAGTGAACTCCCCTCCATTGACTGATCTTAGAACCTTAATCCTCTTTCTAGACATGATCTCAACTCGTGCCTTGGATTCTCGGAATTTAACTCCCTTTGAATGGCAAGAGTGTAATCGAGGGATGAATCCATATCCATTTGCTTCTCAATCCATCCTGCATTTTAAAGAGATTAATGACAGTTCATAAAAAATCAAACTATCCTAATACAAATGAAGCATGTAGTCATCTAGCAAATATCATTAGATAGAACAATTAAAGGAATGATACATAATAGAACTTATCTTTGTGGAATCAGAATCTCCTTAAATGCTGCACTTAAACCCTCTTCAGGTCTGCTCTTATCTTTCCTTTAGATCTGCTCATATGTAGCATTAATTCTGCTCTTGAATGCTGACTCTGCTTAGTACAGTCTTCATAAATTTCTTAACAACAGTTCCTTCTCTACCAAATATAGAACAACTTTTATAATATCGCTAGAAGACAAATATCTCTTGTAGAAGAGTCTTGTGCCAGATATGCCTTCAGGCTTTCACGAACTCCCTGTTATTGCCACGATATCCAATTTAATTTGCAAATGTACTAATGAGTCACTGCTTCTTCTAAACCCGTGGAATTCCAAAAATTATCTCCACGCCACTCCATTATGGGCTATTGCAGAAAGCGACACATAGATTGATGAAGCAGGCAAATAATTGAAGGAATGACAGATTATAGACATGATTTCTAGACCTTCCCGTAATTGTTCTTCAGGATGCGAATACAAGCCTCCAATTGCGAACTACAAATTCCCGTGAGCTCTTTTGAAAACCGATATTGACAATTCGTTGACCTTTGAAGATCTTTGTTCCTTGGTGAATATGAATTGATGTCTATGGTACTCCCGTCTCTTATTGAATAGGATTGGATGCCCCTTCGAATGTCTTATAACAACCACCAGGCTGCACTGGCTATTGGATTCATAGACTTTAGCGATATAAATCCTCGCCTTTGATCTCTCAGTGGCTGCAACTTCAAATTAATATCGAATGATAGAAGATAGCGCTCCAAAATAATATTCCCGATAATCATCCAAAATGACGACCCTTTTCAAATGTTCGCTTCTTGGTTTTATTGCTAAGATCATGCGATGACTTGGCCTCCTCTCTTTCTTTTTTTTTGTCTGTATCTCAACATTTACCTGAACAAAATATTAGTATTGTCCGCCCGGGAGTGCGAGTGTCATATCCCTTATTGAGTCCTGATCCCCCAAGCATTGATCATTATTTAATCGAATATTTGTCTTATTGAGAATGAGACAAAGTCGTGATTCCTATCTGGTTTTGTCGACTTAGCTTTTTTCCCTTCCTCAATATCGATTTCTATATAAAATCGATTACTACAATTTTGTCTTTATTCAGTAGCTGAGTGAGCCGCTACTTGCCTTTGTCTCTATCTGCACCAAAAAGAATTCGATTCTTGAATATAAATTTGACTCCTTGGTTTGTCCTTATCGGGCGATCTTAGATTTGATTCTTTCCTCTCCCAACGAGGATGGTCTGTTTGTCTTCTTAGATAAATTCAAACAAATTGCTCGAATGATTCCCACAATTGCAATCTTTCTACCCTTCGAAAATTCAAAGTCTTGGTACAAAATCTTTTTGAACTTCTCTAATCAAGCTTCCAAATTCTCCAAGACTGAAAGTGACCTCCAAGGAATATGATGGAGCTGTTGTCTCAAGTCTATCTTCTACCTTGACACCAGTCACCATCTTCCACACACTGCTTTAGCCAAATCTGATAAGATCTTTCCTAAACCTGCTCTGATACCATGTTAATTTTAGGATAAAAAATGCAATTAAGCAGAAAACATAATCACAAAGAACAATGAACACCGAATTTACCCTAGGAAAACCCTCCTACTTGAGGGAGAAAATCCCAACAAAATATTCTCTTTATAAATCAGAATAAATAAGTGCAGAAATAGCACTCAAAATCAGGCCCTAGCAAGGCTGAATCTCATACAATAAATCTGCACTTGAAGATAGTGCGATTTCCTTGAATACACAAAATAATACCACTTCTCCTTGAAGCAAATCTGCTGCTCTTGATAGTCAACCTGCTGCTGAAGAAATTTGAATTGGAATGGAATGAATTGATACTTAATGTGGAGACCCTATCTCCCTTATATACCAAACTAGGTGCTCTCCTCTAGAGCCAACCTAGAAGAATATCATATTTTGTTTTAACGAATGATAGGCCGACCTGCCTATGATTAATTTTGCTTAGGAAATACCTCCCGCAGCTATAAAACACTAACAAAGTAGAGTATGGCTATGTCATATTTGCAAGGACTATAGGGGCAGCTACACAAGAGTTTACTCCCATATTTTAGGCATAACTTGTCAAGGGGTAAAAATATGCAAAAACATAATAATAGCTGAGAAGCCTGAGGTGACTAGGTTGCACATGGAGGGTGAAACCAAAAAAACAGGAATGCCGATGGAGTCTTTACAACCTAGTAGGTCAATGTTTACTCCTATTGCTACAACTATTGAATCTAGGAGTGTTGTGCCTGAGAGCCGAAGAGGAAAGAAAAGGTCCACTAGTGTTGCCGACATGTTTAACATGCAATTACGAAATATAATTGATAATTCTATTGCCAAATTTTTCTATGCTAATGCTATACCATTTCATGTGGCACGCTCTCCTTTTTTTTAAACAAATGTTCAAAGATGCACTTGTTGTTGGTCCTTCATATGTTCCCTATGGAGATCATAAGCTACACACCTCACTCCTTTATAAGGAGTATTCCAAAGTGAGTATAATGATGGAGGAGATGAGACAAGTTTGGATAAGGGATGGTTGTTCTATCATTATGGATGGGTGGACTGATATTAGACATCGACCACTCATCAATGTTATTGTCACATGTTCAAAGGCTCTTATTTTCTTTAGAGCTATTGATTGTTCGGGGAAGAGGAAGATGCAAGCTTCTAGTTTCAAATTTTGAAGGATGCTATAGTAAAAGGTTGGACCCTCTAATGTTGTACAAGTAGTGATTGATTCAACTCATGTATGCAAGCTAGTTGGGTTAATGGTGGAAGGTGCTTATAAGCACATTTTTTGGACCCCATGTTGTGTTCATGCGTTGAACAACACATTGAAAGACATTGGGAAAATAGACTGGGTGAAGGAATTGGTGTTAGAAGCTAGAGGTGTTTAAATGTTTATTTGCAATCATCACACATCACTTGCTTTGTTTAGGATGTTTTCAAGGAAGGAATTCCTCAAGCCTATGGATACTAGATATGCTAGCTATTTTATTTTGTTGGAGAGCATGATTGAGGTGCATGAACCTCTTCAACTGATGGTGGTTAATTCAAAATGAGCTAGATGGCCAAAGGCAAACATAGTTGAAGGAAAAAGTATCAAACAAAAAATCCTCAACAACGATTGGTGGTCCACAATGAGGTAAGAGATTGTTGTTTTTTTATTTTTTAATGAATTGTTGTTTTTTAGTATTAAATTTTTTATTTTATTATTAACTAATACATTGCTGATTTTAGTATTAAATTTATGGTTTTCATTTTATTAAGTGATATCAAACTAATAAATTGGCATTGCTGATTTTATTATTCAATTTATGATTTTATTATTTTTAATGTTTCAAAAGTTTCTAACTTGTAAATTCACTAAATCATGTTCATTCTTGAATCTTTATAGATATATTTGCTCTATTATCTCACCTGTTGTTCGGGTGATAAGATATTTTGATACAGACTCTCCTAGCCTTGGAGAGATTTATGAGACATTTGATAGCATACTTGGACAAATGAAGCAAGCGATTCATAGCAAGGACCCTAATTTGGGATTTTACGAGGAGCACATTAGGCCCATTGTGAAATGACAGTGGGACACTATGGACACCCCACTTCATATGATTGCCTATGCTCTAAATCCTAAATGGTATGCAACAAGACTTGGGAGAGTGCCTCCATGTGATGATGAAGAGGTGAAAGATGGCTTCATGAAGGCCCTCGGGAAAATGTATACTAAGGAGTCCAACAAACTTAGAGCACAGTGGCTAGCCTTTGTGAGTCTTCATGGCCCAACATTTAGTAGACCAGAGGCGAGGATGGATAGAGCTACATCAGCTCAAACTGACCCCATTGGGTAGTGGACATGGCATGGAAAGGACACACCAGAGTTGAGGATCCTTGCCACTCGTCTCCTTTCGCAGGTTGCTAGTTCCTCTGCTGTAGAGAGGAATTGGTCTACATATAGCTTCATCTAGTCAGTCAAGAGGAATAGGCTTACCTCTAGGCAATTGGAGAAGCTAGTGGTTGTGCATAGTGCCTTGCGGCTTCAGGATCGGCAGACACTTGAGTATCATTAGACTCTAGTTGCATGTTGGGATGTTAATCCCGAAGATACTACACAAGTTGATGATGAGGAGGCACATGATGCATTGCTTAGGGTTCCATTGGATCAGGATGAGACAACCTCTCATAGTGGCAGTGACTTAGACTCCGATTTTGATGTAGTATTAGGGGCAGTTGCATATTTCTATATTTGTCATTTTCTAGTTGAAACTTGTAGCCTTTGGGAAATTTGATGTAATTTTTATATAATATATATGCACATTGTCAATGAATGCAATTAAATTTTGTTAAAACTTCATTTGTTTGTTGCTTTCTATGAAATGAAAATATCAATTGAACTCTAGTATTATGTGTTAAGGTTCTATGATGTATATGATGATTGCCTTATCATATGAATATTTGAAATTTTCTATATTTTTAAAATTTTCCCTATTTTTTAATAGCCATCCCTTGTCGTCCCCTAAAAACTAGCCTCCCTCCCATCCCCATCCCCAAAACCTGTCCCCTATCGTCCCCATCTCGGAAACTTGGGGTAAAAGAGGTCACATCTTCAATTCTTGGTCACTTCTTGGATCACCTCAAGGTTTCTGGTGCTACCATTGGTTTCTAGATTGTGGCAGGTGTGGATTTTGTCACACCTTCAATTTGTGGATGACACTTGTCTATTGGAGAAGCCACCATAGCTAAGGCCAAATCTTATAGGAGGAATGCCTTGGATACTTATATCAGTGCTTCTACGGAAATCTTAAATGAATAGGAATCATACATTTTTTTTCCTCCATTTACTTCAGCGCATTTAGAAGAAGATTGTTGAGATACTTCAGTTTCCTATTTCCAGCCTTCCTCTCAACTATTTAGGTGTCCCTATCTCTCCCAATTGTCTTAGCATGAAAGATTGGAAGGATTTGCTTGATTCCATGAATTCTCAAATTAACTACTAGACACATAGGCACCTATCCCTAGCTGGTAGAATGGTTCTTATTAAGACCGTTTTACAAGCTCTTCTAGCAGTATCAACACACTGCAAGATCTGATAAGTTGAAGATCCAGTATTTGTTTTGTAAGGCCCCTTGTGATTACCAACAATTTTCACATTATCTCTGAGTTGTTTCACTGCATTGTCAAGACCTGACATTAGAGACCTTGGGGTTATCTCTTTGCTGATAGAGATTTACCTTTCAAGAGAGATAGGGTATCATATTCTGTTTGAGTTGTTGTTGTGCAGAAAACATCATCAACAGGTAGGAAAGGTGTTGGAAAATGTTGTGGATATTGGTGTTACAACTACCAAATGCATATGCTTAAAATTTTCTAATACCTTACACCAACGGATCAATTTGTGTATAACCTGCAATCATTCATGCCATTCCTATTTCATTTTAGTGTATGGCATAAAACCAAACATAAAGCGTGTTGGACTACCAATTACTTTCACTTTAAAGTTTCTAATGCAGGTTCAACAAATTCATTTTATACAAAGCTTGCAACCATTGTATTCACGCCTCATTCTCGCTCCCATGCAGATTGCATACCAAGGCATCTACAATAAAAACCATCTGACAAAAATTCATCTTCACTACGCCTTGTCTATTCTTCCATATTTAGCATACACATCCACCAAAGCTTTTCTTGATGCAATATATTTTGTGCAATAAGGATACCATGAGAAGAACTCTGCTAACAGTTTGCAAACCTTGTCTATGTTTCCAGCATTGCATGCATGTTTAGCAAGGAGGATTGGTTGTAGAATTCGGCTTTACATCTGCTTATTGCATTTGCTTGAAAGCTTCTAAAGCTTTTTCAACAAATCCATTTTGATCACATTTAGCATGGCACTTGGATAGGGATTGTAACAATATGGTTGCGCTTTCTTGAAAGATCCTCATTACATACCTCCTGCACTCATTACATCCACAACTTGCATTTTTCTTGGAGTTTCTACCACCTTATCAATAGTATTTTATGCTCCTTTGAATACTTGTGCGAGTTGTGTAAGGCATTCTCATGAGATAAACCTCAATGAAGCGTTTGCTAAGGTATCTTGCTAACAGATATCGTGACCTTGTCTTTGCTTCCACGTTTGACATACATGCCAATTGAATACATTTTCTTGAAATATTTTTTATGCCTTTTCAATCAAATCCTTTCTGAATGCTCACATTGCGTAGGTGGAGAGAAGATGGTGACACAAAAACTTTAAATTCTTTATAGATCTGTATTCACCCGTTTTGTCTCTTTCTACAATCATGATATTCCATGAAATCACATTTCTTGAGGTATTTTGTAAGCAGTTTAGTGTCTTGTATGTGCTTCAATTTGCATGTATGTCTACCAAGGCTATCACAATTACATCATCTGAACAAACTCCACTCTACAACTCCCATTCTACATGTATTTTGCATATGCATGCAAAACACTTCAACTGTGAACTCCTATATCCTTTTCATGGAGGTGCAAAAACTGGCATGTCTTTTGAAGAAATCCATTATGGAAAATCCAGTGAGGTGTGGCTTTGCATTATACCATATTTCTTTGAGGAATTTTGTCAAAAAGATTAAAAGAACCCATTGTTTGCATGATAATTGAATACATTCACTTAAAAGCTTATGAAGACTTGCTAACGAATCCCCTCACATGGCTGTGAACTGAACCTTTAGCGAATGGCCATGAGGATGCATGCTCAATTACTACCCTTTCAACTTTAGTTGCTTAATTGTGTACGTGAAGTTTAAACTTAAAACCAACTCCACTTGCTTTTCCTTTTGTTTTACTTTTTGAAAACTTTCCCTCAAAATAGGAATGACCAATTAAAATTAGTTATTCAAATCCACAACCCTTCTTTTTATGAGGTTAAAAATTTGGGTTGTGATGTACCCAAACCAAATTTTTTGCTTCATTAAGGCATTTTGCTTAAAATGGTCTAAACCTTGTTAAAATGATGTCAAAACATAGTTTTTGGGCAATTCAAGTATGGGATTTGAGTCAGTGTCATGCCACGGAGATACTAGCAAAATTTGAAAAAATTGAAAATTAGGGTTTCTGGACCCCTAATTTTAGGTCAAAAACCCTAAAAATTGAAACTTGTCATAATTGGCTGAAATTTGTTTTGATTGGCTTATTTTGCTTCACAATCACAATGGTGAAGTCGGATTTAGTTAAAACTCAGTTTAAGCCCGGTGGGTAGTTTTCGTTTTTTCAAGTGAGAAGTTAAGTTTTCTAAACTCATCACTGGCGGATGGCCAAGTACCAGGTGTCGACAGCTAAGCTCAAAACGCTTCGGTGATGTTTCTATGGCAAGTTTCGTCCAAAAAGTTACTTTGTCTTGGAGGGGTTTTTCAACAAGGTTAAGATACTGTAAAATTGACTAAGTCTGGAATGAAAAAGCGCAACTCTAAGCTAGGGGCACCCATCATTCTGGAGGCTTTAATCAACTTTTTGTGACTTATCTCTTCCAAGATGACTTCTCCAGATTCCTGATAGCGTCGCGATGAGCCAGCCAACCAGTCCAACGGAGGAGTAGGTCGCCTAAAACTGGAGACTCAATGCAGAACGAGGGAAATGCAAAAATTGACTTAACTCTGGAGTCAAAAAAGCGCCCTTGGAGGCCAGGGGCGCCCATCTTTTTGAGGCTTCAGATGGAGTCTTTTGATCGAGTGACACCCAGGAAATTTGTTTCCATTTTTGGTCTAGCTTCACAACGCATCTGTCAGCAGGTTAAATCTGAGTTGCCGTGTTGCCATCATCAGTGGTCAAACTTGAGGTTTCAGACTTGATCAAAAACTGTTCAAAAAGGACAAAAGCGCCCCTGGAGGCTAGGGGTGCCGAAGGTTTTGAAGCCTTTAAAGGAGTCTGTTTGATGATTTCAGATGCTCGTCTTGTCTGTGTCAGCTTCAGCTTTCGGTTGCCTGTCTCAGCTGGGTCAGAAGGTGTCTTGGCAGCTTACAGCCGGAAGATTAGTAGTTTTTAGCCAGTTGCAAAAATGGCTAACACTGGTTGGGAAAAGCGCCCTTGGAGGCTAGGGGTGCCCATGATTTAGGCAGGTCAGATGATGAATTCAGCCTGCTTCGCAGTGAACCAGTCAACACGTTCTGAAGTTTTGTCAAGTACTGAGAAACATCAAGTGAAATGAGGTCAAGTTATCAGTGAAAATAATGAAAATGCCTGAAAATATTCTAACACTGAGGTCAAAAAGCGCTCTTGGAGGCTAGGGGCGCCCATATTTTTGAGGCCTGTTGTGACCTATTTCACACATCGCCCCATTGCAAATGGGGACCCCCAAGTTTTGATGTCACCCTCTGAATCGCTAGTTTAGAGTCCTAAATTTGAATAACTTTTTGAGAGTCAGTCCGACCAAAGTGAGATTTTGAACCCGTTTGAATGCTTGAACGTCATGGAAATGCTCAGAAGACCCAGTAGACGAGGAACGCCATTGCTTTCGGTCAATTCTGACACTTCCTATTTTTTAGGGATTCTGCTTTTTTGCTTTTCGGCATTTTTAGGCCATTCTGGAGTTCTTATTTTTTAGGGATGCTTTTTGCTTTTTCTATTTTTAGAAAGTTTCTATTTTTGGGTTCCATCAGGCAAGAAATCAGCACACCTCCAGATGTCAAAAGAATCAAGGTAAAACAGCAAAATTTTTGAAAATGGCTAAGTATGAAGATGACACCCTCAAGGAAGGAGTGGCATGAAGTATAGGAAGTCCGCCCTACCTTTGGCATGCTAAAGGTAGGCACTGGCAAGCTAGGCCCAAAGTCCGCCATGGCACAAAGAGACCAAAGTCCGCCCATAGGCAAGAAGGATGCCAAGTCCGCCCTTGGCATGAAAACCATGAAGTCCGCCCAAGATGTTTGGAAGAGACGAATGGCACAAGGAAGCTAAAGTCCGCCCATGGCAAAGGAGAAGCCAAGTCTGCCCTTGGCACAAGAAGGTCAAAGTCCGGTCAAGAAAGTCAAATGGCATGAAGGTCTCCAAGTCCGCCCAACAAGATAGGAAGTGGCTAAGGCATGATGAAGTCCGCCATAAGTCAAGTGGCATGGAAAATGTGAAGTCCGCCCAGCCTAGAGGAAAATGGCAAACAACTTATGAAGTCCGCCATATGGAAAATGGCATGAGATATGAGAAGTCCGCCCCAAGAAGTGTGGAGAAGGGTAAAGATATGAAGGGGTTCACTCCAAGATGTTTGGAAGGGGTAAAATTGCAAGGAAAACTCACCTTATGTGGAATTAAATGGCCAATACAAGTGAAGTTTGCCATTGGACAAGGCACGAATAAAATTCGCCATGGCAAGAAAAGTATGAAGTTCGCCTAAGACAAATGGAGAATAAAACACGCCATTGGCAAGGAATTATGAGAAATTTGCCCAACTTTAGAAGATAAATTTTTCTAAGGCATGAAAATGAAGAAATGTCTAGAGAGAGAAGGGGTTAGGACAGCATGAAAATTACTCCTCGGCAAGACGAAATGAAATTCTTTGGCAAGAAATGAAGAATGCAAGGCAAGGCAAACCATGAAGTCCGCCCCTCTCAGCTTGGAAAAATTCCTAAGGCATGAATAAAAAATGGCAAAATGGCACAGAAATCTCCAAGTTCGCCCAACCCAGAAGGAGAGAGAAAATGAATTATTTGGCTAAGTAAAATGTCCAGAGAGGTCAAAACTCCGCCTAGAGAGTTGAAATTTGGCAGATGAACTGTTGAGCACATTTTGGCTAGGCGGACAATTTGAAAAAAGATATTTTGCCTCGGACGAACAAACTTAGCCATGTATCAAGGTTAAACGGGTTGGAATTTTAAATATTTTAATATTTTTAATTATTTCCCAACACTTAGGGAATTTTAATTAAAAAATTCTAAGTCTGGAGATTATTTGGAGGATTAAATTATTCTGCCTTAGATAAATTGCCATGATTCAAAGATTTAAAGAACGTTGGAAAATTAATTTTAAACAATTAATTTAATATCTTTTGATATTTTCTCCAACACTTAGGCAATTTTTTGAGAAATTCGAAAATCTCAAACAGAGGTGGCACAGAGATGAAAATTAGAAACTTGCCTCGACAACTGAAAGTGAAATTAGAAACTTGCCGATCTGAGAAGAAAAACGTTTCTAAAAATTGGAAGAAAATCAGAGAAAAGAAAGCAATTCCTTGAGGAAAATCGCACTTCTCAGCCATAAAATGAGTTTCAACAACTCATCTCTTCACAATTTCGGCTGAGAAGAGGCTATCTTTCTCGAATCTTCTAGGAATCGTTTGCGAAGGAAAACTTAGTGCAAGTAACGTTGTTGTGAGAATCGAGGTAGCAATTTTTTGTTGACAGGCGTGATTTTTAGGAAGAAATAAGTCATTTCTTGGCTGAAAATCCCACTTCCCAGCTTTGGCGCACTTCTTCTGGCAGATTTTCTGAATTTTTAAATTCATTTGCAGCCAAAACACAATCTTTGAGGTTTGGAAGTTAATCGGCAATATGTTTACACCTCATTCCTATCTTCTACTTCATTTCCGATACGAATTTCATTCATAGATAGGCGAATTTATTACTTTCAGCTTGCTTTTTGACAGAAATTTCAATTCAATAAGCTGAAAAGTGCGATTTTGTCCAAACTACACCTGGAGTAATTTGATTTTAAAAGTTTTTATATTAATGTTAAGCATTTTGTACTTGTAGGTTGACAGTCGATCAAGGAGAAACATCCAGCAAAGCACAAATGAAGTTTGCAAGCAAAGGATCGCAGCCAGAGACTAGAATTAAATCCAAATGGAAAGACGTCTCGGACACCAACCTTGGCCACATTGACCTCGAAGAATTTAAGAAGAGAATATATGGGCATAATGGACCTTTGCCAACACTTGCCGCCAGAAGGATGGTGAGAAATGGTATCTTCCAAGCTGCCGGATTTCCGCCTGCACTGGAGTGTGCTGAATTAATGGTGGAGTGTGCGTTGCATTATAATGCTTAGTTAAGACAAATTGTGGCACCTGACGAGAGAATATTGGCGCATCTGGGAGAGGTGGCCATACAAGAAGCCTTCGGCATTCCTAAGTATCCTAAGACTACCTACAAGACTAAGGAAGACGCCCAGAGATTGTATGATGAGCAGCCTGACCTTTGTGCCGCCAACATCAACAAGTCATGGTTGGACAAACCAAGGCCGTCGGTCAAGAAAATGCCCAAGAAGTTGATGCGTACGAACTTCAAGGAAGACTACGGAGACATCATTATCTTGCTGAACAGAATAGCAGGCAGTCCTTTGGGGGCGCCATTTGAGCCATGGATGTACTATTTTATTGAGGACATCACAAAGGGCGTAAAGATGTTTAACTAGTCACGAATGATTAGCAACAACCTCCACGAGTAGCTTGTCAACTTAGAGAAAACTAAAACGTTTTATATGAGTTCTTATGTCATCTACATGTTGGCTAGGACTTACAAGTATGCAGGCTTGATATGCAAGGGCACGGTCGGCGGTGGATCAAATGAGCTGAAGGCATACGACTGCTATCCACAATTGCAGTTGAAAGAAAAGGCGCACTTCCGGCGAGCTCATGACGCCTTCCTCATGTATATCACTAGAATACTCCAGGGAGGGACGCATCAACGGCTGACTCTTGAGGCCAAGAAGCTGATTGGCAAATATGGGTCATGGTTTATCCAATATCCCCGATACACGTACATCAGAATCCAGGGATTCACTGGGAGCCCATATCGTTTGCCCATTTTTCCAACTAACAAGATGGTCCTGTTGGAAGTACTAAGGCAGCTAGAAGAATTTCAGGGCCTCCAACGGACAAAGCAAAAGGCGGCAGTAACCTTTCCCTTCTTTATAGGGAACATGCTAGAGTCTTGTTCGTCATCACAGGTAGCAGATAGTGCCAGGCTCGAGATTTAGCATTATCCTTTTGCTACCTACCCATCTAGGATCCACTTCGACCCGCATCACCATATCAAGACGGTGGATGGAAGGAGGTACAAGCATAGGGTCGAACTGGAAGATTTCTGGGCAAATGCTACGGACGAGTTTGAAGTTAGGCGAAAGATGTGGTCCAGATTGCCTGTCAGTTTGATCAGAGCAACAGAACTTTGCCGAGTGCCGGATTAGTTGGAGGAAGATGGACAACAGGTACAGCCGCACCTTGATGAGAGCTTGCCTTTGCCGGTGGTCAGATGGTCAGAACCCGAGCACGCCGATTTGAATACTTTGATGAGACCAGTCGTCAAGTATACGCAGTGGTGGGTGGATCAACAGATTCAGGAACTCTGGCGAAAAAGGATAACCTTAACTTATGATATGTTGAGTGAGGCAGAATCCTATTCTTCCAATGCGGATGCATCCCAAGGCGTGGAGATGATAGAGCCACCACTTCCAGGAAAAGGAAGGAGATAGCTGCAGGCAAGGAGCCAGTTCAGAAGTAGGCTAAGGTAAAGCCTTCACACTCGGCCGCATCTAGGAATATTGAGGAGATGCTGGCTACTGTAGACGCTTCACTGGCTGACATTAGGGATCCTTCCCCGATTCCGGAAAACAATATGGAGCCTCAGCTGGGTGAAGATGCGCCACCATCTCCCACGGGCACAGAAATGTTGGAGTCCGATGATGAAAATGTGGACACCCAAAATGAGGATTTCCAGGAAGGAATGATTTCAGCCCTTAGGGGAATTCTGGACGTTCCTGACAGAGAAGACAGGCCTGAGGATGAGGGCATAGAGCAGCCGACGATCCCGGATTGGCTAAGAGAGAGGCTGAAAGTACAGGTGCCAGTGGAGGAGCCAGAAGAGAATGACACTGCTGAATTCTTGGCCAGACTTACGCAGACTGCCGTTAAGAAGCCAGCAAAGAAATTCTTGAGCATACAGAGAGATGGAGCCAGCAATAGGACAGTGCAGATCGTAGTACCTACAATGGATAGGCCACAGGAGGACATGGCTCCACAAGATTATGCCATCACAACCATTGACTTGGGCCCAACCACGAAGGGCCAAGAAATTGAAGACTTGGACAATTCAGTGTCCACTATCAAGTCAAGGTTGGCAAAGGAGGTAGCCAAGAGGAAAGAGTGCCAGTTAGAAATTGAGCACCTAAAGGGGTATATCCAGCACTTGATCAAGCCGCTTGATCAAGACAACACGATAGCTCCTCTACTTCCAAACTCTTCACAGGGGGCTGTTAAAGAGATAGAAGAAAATATGGTCACCGTTCGAGAAGCCAGAGAATGGATAGCAGCAAAGGGGACTGAAGCTGAGGCATTCGTGGAGAGGTTGACTCTGGTTTATGGTCAGGCCACCGCCTTACTTTCTAGGTTGGCTGCTTTGGCAGAAGTATGGGATAACCTTTCGGATGTGCAAGATAGGATAATCCCTTGCCTTAGGATTCTGAAAGGAGTTCCTAAGCAGGAGCTGATAGACGGAGGTGCTATTGCAGCAGGAGCAGCCTATGACTTCCACACCTGGTATTGGGCCTTGACGGCACGAGGCGAAGTCTTGGAGAGGGTGAAGGTTGATAGTATCAGATTGGAAGAACAGGTCAAAGAAGTTCAGGCCAAACTCCTCAACATGATTGCCGATATCCTGGATAAGGAGGCTCTACGAGAGAATGACCTGCAGTTAGAGGTTTTGAAAGGGAAGGTCCAAGAAGGCATCTTTGCCATCACAGGACCTATTCTGAAGCAGGATTGGGCCAAATTGGCGAACTTCTTAAGCATCCGAGAGTCTTTTGAGAAGACCAAGCCAGAGTGGGAGGATACTTTTGCCAGATGCGCAGAGAGTGTGGACGGATTGGAATTCAGAATTGGAATGCTTCCTCAGGTCACCATGGATGAAGTTCCCTTGATCGTGTCCAGATTCATTGAACACACGGCGACGTGGGAGGATCGGGATGTAATTCCTTGAAAATAGCTCCAAAGCGCCACATCACCCTGTCAACTCTCTGTTTACTGAAGTCATTTTGGGAAACCCTAATTAGGGTTTATTTGTTTTGATCTTGGTTGTTGGCTCATTTTTAATTTGAGCCGTTTATTCAAATTCATGAACTCTATATAAACTTGATTGCTCTCATTTACAATTTGTGAAGTGAGTAGTATAATATTGTTGCGACAAGACTATTTCCATCAATAAAAGCTCTAGTGCATGATTTGCTTAGAATCACTTTTGTTTTCAAATAGTGTGCAAGGTTTAATATTTCTCCTTCAACACTTAGAGTAGAATTAGATTAGCATTTCATTTATATGTTTGTTAAGTGGATGATAGATTCGATAGCAGTGGTAGATAAGATTTAGCTCATACTTTTGTCGAATGGATGATTTGTATTCGATGTGCAAAGTTAGTCTGAGCCATTAAATTGTGGATGCTTAACTTCTGTTTGTTTTCAATTCAAACATGAAAATTATTATCACTCCCTTTGAAGATTGCACCCACTTTGCGTAGTTGTCCAAAGGAGGCGAAACAAAGTGTGGTTACCCTATTTTATCTGGTCATTGCCCTCTCTTGAGTTCTTAGGTGTAGTTTAGATTTCTAAACCCTTACCCTTTTTGCCTTTTTTTTGGAATATCTGAAATACCCATCAAAAGGAGCTTCAATGATAAAACTATCTAAGTCCTCAACTCGAGGAATGAATTTTATGTAAGTCCCCTTGTGATTACCAGCAAATCACAACGCCCCCTAACCTTGTCCATATGTCATAACCTGGCCAAAAGAAAAATTGGAGTTATTGTATTATCTTCTAGGTATTTACAATCACTTTTCAAGAGAGGATAAAGTGTCCTTGGGCATTTTGTTCTGTGTATGGTGGCGTACTCAAAACACACACCAACAAGGCCTCAGATTGATGAATTTTGGATTATCACCTCAAGGAATCTTCTTGTCAGATTTGGTCTTGCTCTTCAACGGAACTGTCAGCCAGTTGATCTGACACAACAGTCAATCAAAATTAGTGATCGAATGTGAGCTTCATTTGAGGTTTTTAGATTCAAATTTTCAGAAAAATGTCTCGAGTATGGAAGGATGCCTAAAGTCAAAGGTTGACTTTTTAAATTCAAAAATAGAAGTGCGCATGAGGAGAGTTTTCAGTTTACTAAATTTAGATCTTCAGTTGAACTCTTTTCAAGTCGACTTCTGGTAAACCTATTTTTAGTCATAACTAGCTAAAATTAGTTTGCATGTATCAGTTAACTGAATTTTTCAAAGTGGCGCCCTAATTAGGGTTTATGGTACATCCAGTTAACTGAGTTTGAAGCCAAATATAGGCCATGCGTGAGTTTTGAAGGTCCAGTTGTACTTCAAGCGCCATTTCCAACACTTAGCATGCATTTCACACGCCTTAGAAGATATTCTTCTATATATTTTGCTAATGGCGTCCATTATTCTTCATCAGAGTTGACAAGAAACATCTTTTCTTGAGCATAAAATTGATCTAAAGGTGCTACAGGTGTCAAATTTCAGTGTTCTTCGTAGCTACGGATTCAGATTGTTTGAGAGAGGATTATTTCAAACTTCGTTTTATTTGCATGTAGGTTTTATCAATTCTACTTCAAGCATAGGCAAATTTTTACAGAAGAAGAGAGAAAACAAACAAATAAAACTTCTATTCTTCTATCTTATTTTCCTCTATTCTCGTCTTAGATTTTCTTTGCATGTCAAAGAAAACGACAGATTTTTCATAAAAGCTTCATCTAGGTTCGAGTATGTTAGCATCAACAACAATACCCATGTCTTAGATTATTTTGTGAAAATTGCCCCGCTGCCTCTTTTCTAGAACAGTGTGCTTTTTTCCAGAATTCTCTTTGCATGTGGGCCTAAATCACGTTTTTTCGCAAATCTGTTGATCTGGGTTGTTTTAGGATTCATTTCCACACAAAACCCATGTTCCAGATTTTTGCAGGAAAAATTGCCCCCAGCGCCCCTAACTACCAGTTCAAATCTCAACCGCAAACCTTTTGCATGCAAGCCTAAATCCCATTTTTTTCGCAATTCTGACATTTTGGGTTGCATTAAAATTCACTTCCACTTGCTATTTTCAGCCTATCCCCGAGCTTTTTCATCTTTTTCCAAAGTTGTCCAAACATACCCGACTTTACAGTCAAAAGTCTAGTTTTTCAGAATGCAGTATAATCCCATAGACTATAAGGCCAAACAGGTCTTTCTTCATAACTTTCTAAAAACTACCGATACCGACTTAAGTCATGTTTTTCCCATCATCAATCTAAACTCATTGGAGGGTATCAACAGTACTACTATCAGGAATCTTGAGTGTTCAGGGATACTTACAGCGGCATCCATTCCCATCTCAGTCTTCGATCTCGAGTTCGTAATTGCTTGTGTCAAGCATTATGACTCGTCTACTAGACAAATCAGGTCAACAGATGGAAGGGTTGTTTGTAGCCTTAAACCGGGGGATGTAGAAAAATGCTTTTCTATTCCTCCACACTCGGATCATTTTGCTATATCCATTTTCGATTGTGACAGAATATGGGAGGAGGACAAGGACAGATCGCAGAAGAAAGTAGCTCAGTAATGGTTGAAAGTTCAAAAAATCAACATGCCAAGGAAAATTGGGCGTGGTGATTTCAAGGACGAGATCGCTATTTTGATAACTTTCCTCAACCGGTTAGCAGGTTCTGAAGACGCATGGATGTTCTACCTCATCTCACGAGTTATTGATAAGAAAGAAACCTTTGACTGGGCCATGTTTATCAGTGAGTGTCTTCACCAGCAGATTACAAAGTTCCTAAAGATGCACAAATTCCACATGGTGACCTTTCTGGTTTACTTGGTTGCATTTCAAGGCAACTTTAAACTATTGAAGACCAATGGAGTTCTCGGCGTTCAGCGAGTGCATGAATACTACCCTCAGTTGGAGTTTTTGAAAGCTGAACAGGGCTTTATAGTGGTGAATGATCACTTTCTTATGAGGTCAGTCAGAGATTTGGATAACAAGATGCATGTGAGGATTTCTGCAGAGGCACAATCAGCAATGGAGAGTTGGGCAGATTGGTTCATCCAATTCCCTACTTTCACATATATTCGTGTATATGGATATACAGGAGAGCCTTTGATGCTACCGAGGTACCCATCAGACAAGGTTCTTTACATGGAATTCATGAGACAGGCACATGAGGTTCACACTTTTCTTCGCAATCGACATAAGCCAACTTTCACCTTTCCTTTTGAGTTGGTTATTTATAAGTGCAAAACAGCTGCCGATTGCAAGTTAATGGCGTACGAGTTAGAGAAACTCCAGCTCGAGTGTTTTCCTCAGAAGCGTACCTATGATCCATTGGGTCATTATTCAACAAGGTTGGAGCGAAATGTTTCACATTCGGCAACGCTTGAGGACTTCTGGGTCAATTGTGAGGATGACTTTGAGGTGCGTCTATGTCATTATTGTAGGCTTACTATTCCACAGATTGCTGATTTCTTGTCAGAGGATGTGGAAGGCTTGTCTGATGATGATGGCGAGATACTCCTTCATTCATACATTAAAGACCAAGTCGCTCGCCAGCCACTTCGCCAACCTAATTGGTATGTCCCAGTGAACACTTTAGTGAAAGACTTGTCGAGGTCAGTTATCAAAACAACCATGTACTTCCTTGAGAGCAAGCGGAAGCGAAGGGTGATCCCAGTTACAGAGCCGCTAGCTATGGTGGTTTCTTCTTTGCCTTCTACTTCTAGGGCGAGGCCTCAAGTTAAGGTTATCATGAAGCCGCCTGAAGGGGTTAAGATTGGGGTTAATTCAAAAGGGAAGAGCATCACCAAAAGGAAACAGGTTGAGAAAGAGCCAGCACTTCCAGTTGTGAAGCCAATACTTCCAAAGCCAGTTATTCCATTAGAACCAGTAATTCAGGTTGAGGCTAGTTCGTCATCTCCAGGTCCACCTTTCTCACCACAGTCGTCTCCTATAGACATTGATTCGGAGCCTGAGTCTCCAATACATGAGACCTTCATACCAATGGATCCGCCAACAGCCGATATAGTAGAAGCAGCTCCACCTCGAGAGGATAGCACTGCTTATTCATCTTGGCTCGAGACGTCATTGGGAAGAGAGGGGCGTATGCCTTCGTATGATCTTGACTTATCTGAGTTCGGTGAACCCTATCAGAACATGTTGAATAAGAGGGCCAGAAAGCAAATTAACATTGAGAAGAATCCTGAGGCAGAGATCATCATAGAGGTTGCTACACCTCCAGAAGGCAAGTACTTAGATGAAGTTGATGTTAGTGACTTTACCTTCGTCAAAACTAATCTAGGTAAGAGAACTCGACACACCGACATGAGCCTGTTCAGGGTCATCGCAAGTAATTTGGAGGAACGCGTCATGAAGGATGGTGAGGATAAGGCAGCTCTCAAGGCTGAAATCAAGCAACTCCGCATGTACATCTCGAGTTTGCTTCATGGTAGTGAGGGGCAAGCACCTTTACTCCCACAACTTCGAGAGACCGTCGCAAATCAGCAGAGGATTCACCACTTGGTTAATCGAGGAAAGTTGTTGGATACCTGGATTGAGGACTTCATCATTGTTGGTTAACACCTCCTCACAAAGCTGTATCAGTTGAGGGTTGATGCACATAGTCTTCGCCAAAGGATTCAGGAGCTCGAGATTTTCATAGCTGAGCGTAAGCCGAAGGATCTGATTCTGATATCACAACTTGTGGGAGCCTATGACGACATTGAAGCAGATGGAGATCAAAAGAAGGTCTTCACTTGGATAGAGTTGTATCTTTGCAGGGTGGAGACATATGACAAGATTTCTGCTAAGATGGGCATGATTCAGGAAAAGGTTGTTGCAGCTCTTCGTTTCATCAGCGAATACATCACTCAGATCCCATGTCATTATTGGCGTGAGGATGGTACATACGCCGAGTTAGAGGTAGTTTAGGCTGAGTTCGAAGAGCTAGTTCGTGGTAACCTAGGTTGAGGGCCAGAGGCGTCTAAAATGGAGGAGTTCTCAATGCTAACTATCAGTTTCAAGAAGGTGACCACAGAGGTTAGAGACAGTCAGAGGAAAATCAAGGATGGAGACAAAGAGTTAGACAAATAGTTAATCATCGTGGACAGCGTCAGAGTGCCAGATGATGATACTATCGATAAATTCCTGGAGGAGATGATAAACTTGGAGTAGACTTTCAGTTAGACCCTGCAATTGTTTACGAGGATGAGTCATAAGCAACAGTTAACTCAACTTCAGTTCCTGAGTTTTCTTGTTGACATCAGGCACGCCTATCTCATTCTTGGAGATATCTTCGCAGGAGGAGGGACTCTTAGTTAGTGTTTGTTAACTGATGTTAGTGATCAGTTCGCTTTTCTTTCAATAAGGACGTGCATGTTGCACATGGTCTAGTTAGCATTGTTTTTATCAGTTAACTGATGGTAGCTTGCTAGTTAACTGTATAGTTTTGTTTATTAGGGTTTAATAATAAGAACTTGCATGTATTGTAGGACTGTAGTTGACTCAAGGTGATTTTACGGTTGTCTACACCTTGATGCCTATAAATAAGAGCTTTCAGCTCATTTGTAAATAACTTTTGCTTGATAGCATACATGTTGCGCCTACCTTGCCTGTAGTATTGCTATTATTGTATCTGTTCAAGGAAATTTTGCTTGATAGCATACATGTTGCGCCTACCTTGCCTTTAGTATTGCTATTATTGTATTTGTTCAAGGAACTTTTGCAGGAGAGATTAATATATGTTGTGCCCACCTTGCTTATAATATTGTCTTTTTGTATTTGTTCACGAGTGTTTGTTTTGATAATGAATTGTTATGCCACTCGGGTTCCATGCAATTATTATGGTGCATGCTTGCCTTAGTTAGATATAGTGGCTAGTTCGATGGTAAATTGTACACGTGTCTCGCCTATGCAATTTGCTGTCCTAGTTGACTATCTTTTGTGTTTTGTTATCAATAAGCCTATTCGAGTTGAGCAAATAGTTGTGCCCACCTTGCCTTCATGTTGAGAATTCGTACTTAAAGCTTATCGTATGATGTGTGTGATAATAAGCTTATTCTGTCAAGCAGATAGTTGTGCCCACCTTGCCTTCATGTTGCAAATCTGTACCCAGCTTATCATATAAAAACCATTCCTGCTCCATTTCCTCACGCTCTGTTTTCTTGAGGAAACTGGATAGATTTAAAAAAGTTAGCTTAGTTGTAGTTATATGATCTGTGAAATCATAAAATCCTTAGCTGCAACGTTCTAGGTTTTCTTAACCTTGTGCCTCTACCAGCTGAGAACAAAAAGATAGGATTTAGTTTACTTTTCTTTTCAATGCATTCCAGCACAATGAGGGAGCTTCCCCTCCTAATTTGAAGAGCACTCATTACGCAATGTGCATAGCTGTCCGTACAAGCTTACACTCCAGAGGTGTTAGTTCTTATGCCAACAGGTTGTGAGTTGCAAATTTTAGTGAGTTTTGCAAAATCAGAACCTACTTTTCTAAGTTAGGATTTTGGGTTGTGAATTGCAAATTTTGGTGAATTTTGCAAACTCACAACCTACTTTTCTAACTCAAAATTTAATTTGTGACTTTGAACAACTTCATTTTTTAACTCCAACTAATTTTCCCACTTAGACTTTTAATTACTATTTAATTTAAATAAGTAATTAATTAATCCAAACACTGTCATGGAACTTGTACACCTCTTTTGTCCATAAAGCCTCAATCATGCTTCAACAACATTTGATCCAAAATAATCCAAATAAATTTTGCCGTTGCAACTGAAAACCAGCTAAATCCACAATCCTACCAAACAGAGAAATTTTCATAACTTTTGACTGGCTACATATTTTTGCATGAAAATTTTTCAGGTTGTTCAAAATGCCAAAATGAAGAAACCCATTAAGTGAAATCTGCCTAGATTTTCTGAAAATTCATATTTAATCGTTTTCATTATCTTGCACACAGAAAATTGAAGCATTGAAATATCTCAGCCTATGAAGATTCAAGACTCAAAAACTGACCACATTGGCTGAAATAACCTCTGGTACATCCTCACTGAAAGAATTTACGCCAGCTTTCATAGATTTTAAAAATTAATTATTTTCATGAATTTCGTCACTGCTCTCCATTGCACCTGACGATTAGAACAGGGATGATGAGCAATTTTGCTTCAGACTGGCAAGATGCTCAAAATTTATGGTTCGTTGGAGATAATTTTGACTAAGAGACTCTCAGTTTAAGGATTTTGACTCAACAGTTTAAAATTTGTCAAGTTTAAAAACAGTGTTAACACAACTTTGCCTCATATTGCAATTCTCTATTTCATGAAGTGCCTTCCAATTTAAGCTGCAAACTAAGAGTGTTATGAGGAACAAAAAAGCTAGAACTATGGCTGTCCACATCGCCTGATCTTCATATTTGTGGCCCAATGGAAGAAGACACCCTCCCTGCCCCCATATCTCCCTATGACCCTCTAGAAATAAAAACTATGTTTGGGGCTGCCATTGCCTTTGTTCATCTCTTTTTCTCTTCCTTTCCTTTGGTCATATGTTGCAAGGAGTTCTTTCACCTCCTTCTCAACCTCCATAATACCTATTATACATGGCATAACATCTCAACAAGGGATCCATGCAAGGTGATATTTGAGTCAATTTATGCCTCCGATCATACTCTTAGTGCAATGGATACAAATAAACTCTTCTCACGCTTGACTTAGTATCCCATGTTTCTAGCAAGGATCCTTGAATTTGCCACCAATTCTTCTATTCTCAAAAGCCATATTCCTTTTAGAAAAATGAAAATGAAACCTAACAAAAGGGAGACAACATAAAAAAAATAATAACACCCTCTTATTTTCGAAAGCCATATTCCTTTGAAAAAAATAAAAATGAAACCTAGCAAAAGGGAGACCATAAAAAAAAATCAATAATAGCCTAAACTTAAAAAACAAAAATAAAAAATTGCTGCATAAAAGATTTCCTTATTCCAGTCTACATTTATTTGAAAATTTGCAGAATACTGCACTACAGATCACTAGTGTTTTCACTTTTCTAACGTTATCTTTACTTTGTATTCCTACTATGAATTAATGCCAATATGCTCCATTTCAAATAGAAAAAGAAGCGTAATATGTTTCTACTTTTAAAGGAACCAAGAGAGTATAATGGATAAATCTTTCTATGTTGAAGCCTAAAAGTATTGATTCAAAGATTAATTGAATGCCAAATGTGGAAATCATATGAATATCTAAAATTTTGTTCATAATACAAGTTCAATTGAATTTTCACAGTTATAAATGTGAAAATTCAAGCCTGCAAGTCATTTAATTGAAATTTTGTTCATATTGCATGTTTAAATGATTTGTAAGTTTGAATTTTCACAATTGTCTGTGAAAATTCAAGCTTGCATGTTATTTAATTTAAATTTTGTTCATATTACGAGTTTAAATGACTTGCATGCTTGAATTATAACTATGAAAATTCAACACTTTCAGGTTTCAACATAGCAAGGAATCAAAGGATATTAAACTGTGAAAAATACAGCCTACATAGAAAGGAATCCAATGAACATTATGAAAAAATCTTAAAATTGTTTGAAACTTTCTTCATTTATGGGATATCCATTATGGAACATGGTCTACGACTAAGTTATCGGTTCACCCAGATATGCTCCTGGGTTCGATCTGGTTTGATCTTGGTTCGAAATTCTGGTCTGGTTCGGTGCAAATTCGACCAAAGTCTGGTTTTTTTTCCTGTGGGTTCGATCAAGGTTCAAAACCCTAACTATGGGTCTGAAAAGTTGGAACCTGGTTCGAACCCGGGTAGAACTCACGTGCCTCCATGCCCAGGCCGCACGTTTCCCAAGTTTTTTGGCATTTTTTTTTTTAAAACTATTTGTTGACTTCTAAACAATAAAATATTGCCTCCAACCCTAAGCTTTGCCTCCTAACACATCAAATAGGTAAAAACATTCTCATTTAACAATTTGTAAATGAAAAACAAGTTTTCTTGCGTCCATTGCTGAACTTTCTCTCTTGCTTGCACAATTTTGAATAGACTTGAAGGTTGATCGTTGATTGTTCGAAGTTGGTTGTTGTGCTATTCCTAAGCACTTGCAAGTGTCCGTTCGTTGCCAACAAGACCATAGAGAAAGATTTCTTCAAAAGAGGTAGGTTTTTTGAAGTTTTTTTATTTTTTATATTTTTTTTTAACAAATGAGCTCTTTTGTTTTGTTTTTTAGTTTTTGTTTTGTTTTCATTCCTCTATAACACATGTTCAATTTTTTCATTTTTTTGAAATTAATTAAGACTTTTAGTTTCAATGAATCGATACCAAAATTTCAATATGTTGTGCCTTAGGTATTTCGTATTACAATGGCAACTGGTACCTCCTTAGGCTCAACCCAATCTCGTTTCAAAACAAACCCAAACTCTCCCCTTTGGAAATATGTAGAAATGGTTCAACAACTTCCAGGTGGCAGAGCATATATTTGATTTGTAGTCATTGCCATGTTCAATATTTGAGCTAATACAGTCGAGTGAAAGGGCACTTGTGCCGGATCCCTGAACTAGGCATCAAAGCTTGTCTAGGTGAAAACAACCAAGGCATTCCAGATCATATAGTGTTGGGATATATTGTTGAGCAAGAAAAAGCAGACCAAAGAGCAAGCAATATAAAGCAAGTCATCCTTTGAAGAAAGGATCTCGATTGATGAAGCCCCCTACACCGCCTTCTTGTTTTCCACCTACAGATAGCCATCCATTGATGTCCATCCCTCAAGAGCAAACCATGCCCTTTTCAAATAAAAGATCTAAGGGACCGTTGGAAGCTTCATTTCAGAATGAGGCAAGAGAGATTGCTGATCAAGACATAGCAAGATGTGTCTATGCCAATGGATTGGCATTCAATGTTGTTCATTCACCATATTGGCAAAAAATGGTGAAATCTATTAATGAGGCTCCAAAGGGGTATAAGGGCCCAGGTTTTGAGAAGGTGTGTTGCACCTTATTGGAGAAAGAGGTGAAACTTGTAGCAGACTCTTTGAAGCCCACAAGGGATTCGTGGATCGAAACAGGGGTGACCATCGTTTCTAATGGATGGAAAGATGCAAAAAATTGCCCATTGATCAATGTTATTGCAGTGTGCCCTAAAGGGGCAATGTTTTTGAGAGCAGTGGATTGTGAAGGATAGGTGAAGAATGGTCCATTTATTGCTAACATCCTTTGTCAAGCTATTGAAGAAGTGGGCCATCAAAATGTTGTGCAAGTTGTAACCGACAATGCAAAAAATTGTAGGGTTGTTGGGTTATTGATTGAGGAGAAGTATTCACACATTTTTTGGACACCTTGTGCTATCCACTCCCTCAATCTAATGCTGCAAAAAATTGGAACCAAAATTGAGTGGATCAAATAGGTGTATGCTGAGGCTGAAGACATCCAAATGTTTGTCACCAACCACCATATGACACAAGGCATATTTAGACAATTCTCAAAATTGGAGTTGTTGAAGGTAAGTTAATTCTCAATATTTTTAATTTTCTTTTGAATTTAAATTTTCATTTTATAAATTTAAATTATATTTTTATTTTGAAACAGGTTGCTGAGACCCATTTTGCCTCCAAAAAAATTGTGTTGAGACAACTTATGAAGGTTCGTGAGGCACTCTGTAATATGGTCATCAGCCCCAATTGGTTTGTATGGAGGCAATCTAGCACTAAAAGGGAAAATAGGGTTAAGCAAAGGATCCTAGATGATGGTTGATGGGATTGTGTTGAGTATCTCATCAGTTTCACAGAGCCCATATTGAGCATGATCTGTTACACTGACATGGATAGACCTTGTTTGGGCAAAGTATATGATGGTATCGACTCAATGATTGAGAAGATGAAAACCATCATCAATGCAAAAGAGGAAGATCTTGAAGAAAAGTTCTTCAAAGAGCTACATGAAATCATTGTAGATAGATGGAACAAAATGACCACTCCGCTGCATCTTCTCACTTTTGCATTGAGTCCCAAATATTATAGTACTGATATACTTTTTGTTTCATCAAGAGTTGCTCCATACAGAGATGGTGAAGTGGCTCAAGGGTACAAGGCAGCACTTCGTAGACTCTTTACTAATCGTGACCAACGTGATCAAGTGAGGGCTGAGTTCATGAATTTTGCATGCTCCAGTGGTGTTGGTCTTGATGCTCTTCGAGACAAGTATAGGGTGGATGCTCATAGTTGGTGGTACTTCCATGGCCAAGAATACACGTACCTTCAACCTCTTGCAATAAATCTTGCAATAAATTTTTTATCCCAAGTAAGTTTTATAGTCAAACTCTTTTATCTTTTAAGTTTTTAAGATAAAGTTTTATATTTTGTAATTATAATTATAATTTTAATGTATATTTTGTTTAGTTAAATTTTGTAACTCTTAACTATTTCATTTGGTCTTAATAGGTTGCTAGTTCATCTTCTTCTGAGAGGAATTGGAGCACATACTCTTTCATCCACTCAATAAAGTGCAATAGGCTACACTCAAAAAAGGCAGAGAATTGGGTGTATGTACATTCAAACTTGTGCATCCTTACACACAAGCAAAGTTCCTACAAAGAAAGCGACACAAGGAGGTGGGATATTGAGCCAGAGCAACTTGACTTGGATGCTTCCACAAGTCACTTAGCTGCACTTGATATTGATGATGACTGTGAGCCTGAAGCAGCAACTCACTTAGCTGCACTTGATATTGATGATGACTATGAGCCTGAAGCAGCAACTACTGAGCATGAGAGTGGTAGTGTCAGTGCTAGTGGTAGTGCTTGTGCGAGTGCCACTAATGCTATTTGTGGTTCTACACAAAATGTAGCATCTAATGATGTTGATGATGCTTTTTTTGATGACCCATATGATTCAAATTGATCAATGATCAATAATGGCTAATTGTAAACACTTGACATTTTTATGTTTGAACTTTAATTTATAATTCTATATCATGACATTTGAGTATCACTAATATTTTAATATTTGACTATGAAAATGGTGGTGTATTTTTGCTATGTTATTTGACTATTGATATGGTGGTGTATTCTGAACTTAATTACTGCTGCAAATATGTATATATTT
This sequence comes from Sequoiadendron giganteum, assembly GCA_007115665.2. Lineage (NCBI taxonomy): Eukaryota > Viridiplantae > Streptophyta > Pinopsida > Cupressales > Cupressaceae > Sequoiadendron > Sequoiadendron giganteum. The sequence continues at coordinate 49,119,861 of CM021109.1, forward strand.
CTGATTTTTATATGTTTTTGTATTACCGAACCCAAAACGAACCCAACCCCCCAAAAAGATTTGCTCGAACCGGCAAACCGAATCCTCAAACCCGAACCCGAACCCAAACCCAGAACTGAACCAGTAACTTAGGTCTACGACTATGCTAGTTGTTTAACTATAAGTCTATAAATATTATTAAAGTTTGAATAAATTTAAAGTTTAAAGTTCAAACTATGAAATTTTCCACAATCACACATAGATGTGAGGGCCAAGGAGATCAAAGCCAAAGAAAACCTATGTATTTGCATCATGTCATCACCAATCATGTGCCCTAATTTGCCACCAATCATCACCATCTGCACACTCGAAATGTAAAATCATAAAAAGTTTTTAACATTAGGTGAAAAAAAAATATACTCATTCATTGAGGTTTTCTTGAAAAATTGTGAGTTTCAATGAATTTTGGCAAAAAAATGCCACAAGTTTTTTGGTGAGTTACATGTTGTTTTTGACTTGTAAGTTTCCCAAGTACTCTACAAGTTTTGCATCTATGGTTCAGATATTTGAGTTTCAAAGTTTTACCCCATAAGAAATTGTTGTCCATGCACCATCTCCAGAACATTTTAATAGCTAAAGCCGCATAGTTAAGGACTGAAGTTCTCAAACCTTAGCCACCTTTGTCTTTGAGATGACAATTTTATTTCCTAGTTAACTTGATGCCATTTCCTTTTGTCTGAATTTCCTTCCCAAAGAAATTTCCTCATTTTTCTGTCCATATCTTGAAGGACTTTCTTAGGAGCTGTTAGATTTAGGATCAGAAATGAAAGCAATCAGAAAATGAAACACATAAGACAATGAACGCAACAAGATACCTTGGGAAAACCCTCCTACTCGAGGGAGAAAAACCCAGCAAATATATCTCTTATATATTGAAGGAATAAGAGCAGAAATCTGCTTACAACTCAGGCCCAACACAATGCCGAATTTGATACAATGAACAATAGCACCTCTCCTAGATGCAAAGATACAAATCAATATGTTTCTCCTTGAATTCGGTCTATTGCTACAAAACGATAATCTGCTACTACAAGATGATGATCTGCTGCTCAAGTATGAACTTCTTCTAGGAATGCGAATTATGATGAATGAACTTGATGATCAAATGAATGATCATCACCTTGTATTTATACAAAACTAGGTGACTTTTCATTTGGGTTGGCCTCTTTTAAGAAACAAGGTGACTCTTCATAAATTTATTATATATAGCAAGTCCGGCTTGCCTTGTTATTATTTACAAGCCGACAACTACACAGAAATGGTGCAATCTTCTAAGGAAACTGAAGATTTTCGGACTGTGAACATTCATCCACATACCCAGTAAATGGCGCAATGTAAACAAGCATTCACAGTTGAACTTAGCACAATATGAGGCCCAAACTAACTTTACACAACAATCTACAATCAGCAAATTGCTAAAAGTATGGACCGAAAATCAATCAACATCATTCACATTTCAACATTGGCATGAAGAACTGAAAACTAATATCTAACATTGAGAATTGAGAACAAGAAACCATAAACTGTCAAAAGTAAATACAAAGTTTGTCAAATCAACAACTCAATTGCATTACTTCTCCAACATTACATAACAATTTTCAGTCCCTCTCCTCTCCTGCAACTACCAACTTGTACTAACTTGTAGAATCTAACTTCTAATCTACCCAATTTTGGCTTTGCAACTTCTAATCAGCTATTCTCTAACCCTTTACAAGTGAGAAGGCACTGGCCTTTTATAGATTTTACAATTTAGATTCAATGGCCAAAATTAAATCAATCCAATGGCGCAAATTGCTTATCTAGAAACATCCATCAGTTACATTAGGGTTTTGGCATCTAGATACATCATCATCCAATGGGAAAAAACAGTTACATCATGGAACAATGAGAAAATAATATTCTGCCAGCCTGACATTAATGAGAATTCTGATTGGATGATGAAATCAGCTTCACATGTCTTCCAGAAATTCCTTCCAGTTGTAGACAGTTTGGGCACAAATTCATATGTAACTGGGTTCATTTGAACAACTGGACACTGATTCATATGTAAATCAACATTCAAATATTTTCCAGATTTTCCTCTTGGCATGAATCCATGTGCAAGGCCCCCTTTTTGATTTATTTATCTTTGAAAAACAGATATCATCATTAGTAGCTCACATGTCAAAAATCCAATCCAAATTAAATTTAAATACAATTTTGGCCTTTTAAGAAAACTTTCCATTTTCGGAAAAAAAGTTATTTTCAAATTTTTTCTCCATCTCAAAAATTTCATTTTCGGGAACATTTTAAAATTTCTAAAAAATTACCATTTTGGAAATTTTCCATTTTGAAAAAAAATGCATTTTGGGAAAAAATTTCCATTTTAATTTTTTTCCATTTTGGAAATTTTGGGATTTTGAGGGGCATGGAAATTTCTGAATTTTTTTCCATTTTGGAAAATTTCGGTTTTTAGGGGGGAATTTCCAAAAAGAAATTTTGGGAATTTGAGGACCTGAAGGAATTTTGGGAATTTAAGGGTCTGAAGGAATTTCGGGAATTTGAAGGCTTGAAGGAATTTTGGGGATTTGAGGGCCTAAAGGAATTTCAGGGATTTCCAGAGAACACGGAATTCCGCGAAGAGCCAAAATCCCCAAAGCAGTCCTCATCGAGTATCCAAGGCATGGATGGAAATCGAGGAATTCCGCTTAGGGAGGAAAATCCCGAAATTCCAAGCAAGGTCAAAATCCCCTAAACCTCATAACTTGTTTTCTAGAAGGAATTTTCAAAAAATTCAAAAAGCAACCCTGCCTAATTTTTCATCCTCTATCCACTGGTGCAAAACGATTTACGCATAACATTGAAAATTCACTTCAAAAATCCCCATTTCCAAAATCCAAGGCAAGTGAAGAGCCCCCCAGAGCCTCAAAATATTGCCTTCATCAAACCAAGTATGGAATTAATACCAAAATAACCCCCCAAGAAGAGCAAAACTGAAAATTGACAAAGTCAAGGTGCAGAGATGTAGATCCCTACCTCCGGTGGGGTGTGTGTGCAAAAAGTGCACAACACTGCCCATGCCAAATATGAAAATAGGCGTGTGCAAAAACGTGCACAACATTGCCCATGCCAAATATGAAAATAGGCGTGTGCAAAAAAGTGCACAACACTGCCCATGCCAAATATGAAAATAGGCGTGTGCAAAAAAGTGCACAACATTGCCCTGAATTGGTGAATAAAATGCCTCAAAGAAATGTAGTGGTATGAGCTGTCATGAGCTGCAGGACATGCACAAAATGTATTTGATGAAAAGGCTTTAGAAACCCTCATGCAAATGCAATCAGTAGTTGTAAACTTTTAAAAGAAAATGCAAACTTGCAGGCACAATGTTAAATATGGGGTGACAAAATGCCAAAACGGACATCGTTTAATGGTGTGCATCAAATGGGAGCATTGGAGCAAGGTATGGGCATCCATCAAAGCACTAAGGATAGAGGAATTTTGTCACATGTTATGATTGTAAGTGCCCTAATAAGTATGCATGCGAGCTGCACCCGAATGGAGATTAATTAAAGTGTAATGTGAAGTGCATTTCCATCAGATATGGACAGTTGCAAGTGTTTGGTAGACATGCACGCAAAGTGTGGAGGAACATACAAGGCATGCTAGATGATTGATGAAGTATCTCACGAATTTCATGGATGCCACGATTGCATGGATATGCACAAAATGGATTTCATAGGATATCTATGCAAAATTGGAGAAATTCTTTGGGATATGAAGAAGGTATATTTCAGATTCAAGGCATAACAATGTGGAGGATAACGAAAATAATTGTTCTTGGACCATCATAGAGAGGAGTTGGAAATTTCATTTGGATTGTCATGCCTATCGAAATAACTATTGGAATAGTCAATAACCTACTGGTTGTTTATTCCATAAGAATCAAATGTAAAGAATGCAATGTGCATCACTGCGAGTGTCTATATGTAGTGATGGGGTATTTATTAAAGTCCTATTCCATGATATCATGGAGGTGTCAAGACATTGAACCATTTTCAATAAACTTGAATGTATCAGATGAAAATATGGAGTAGACGGCTATTACAAAATATGAGGATTCTACTAATGAAAAAGCAACAATTGTTACTTGGGAGGTTTAGCATCCCTGGATAGAGAGTTTTTTTCAAGAATGATATGCAAAAGCATGAGTGCCATTATGAATATACTGATGAATTGGCTTCTTATGGAGAACCCCAAGATCGACAGAAGAATATAAGTTTTATGTTCTCGAATATCTTTATGGTAATATGGTTACAAGTGAAAATGGAGCTGACATTTAGATGGACAAGCACCTCAACAAATTCATAACTCAAAAGTTATAAGTTTCTAATCATCTTTGTAAAAGTGACTTACGTTACTCATTGTAATTGATAGCTAGAAATTGAACCTTATTTGTAGAAATGTTATGTAAAATATAACCAAATAAGGTTATTGTTTTTAAATCATTATATTTCAAAAAAAGGTAGTTACTAGGTGGTTAGAAAGTAGTTGTGGGGTATTTACATTCACTGTAAATCTACATGGATTGTAGAAATCTGTTATCTCTAGTTGTGGGGTAGTTATCCTCTGAGGCCTATAAATACAAGGCTATTTCAAATGTAAAGGAAGACTTTTTGCAAAGGGGAAAACTTTTGAGAACTATTCAGCAAGATTGTATCAAGTTTTTTTGGCTTGACACTATGTATAGAAGAGTTTTTGGAATTGTATAATTTCAAAGAGATAATGAAGAATGCTTTTGGTTCGTATGTTCTAAATGTATTCGTGTTATCATTGCTGATTTCTTGTATGTTAAATCAGTGATCCTTCTATGTGATTGTGCAAACCATTGGTAATCTATGCAATTGATGTAATGAAAAACGTTCATATTTTGTTATCTTGGTTTGAATGTGTTGAAGTGGCATATCTCTTCATATGTTGAGTTTTTTCATATTTCTTTCATCGTCATTGCACATCAAAACATGCTTTGTGTTAAAATCCCTTAATTTGTCATATGATATATCCATTATGAAATCTCAGCTGATATTCGTATGTTTATTGTTGGGGTTTTTGTTAGTTATTTTCCTTTAGTTTTTCCTTTTCTCCTTTATGGGGAATATGAAGGGACATGGTTAACTACAATTGAGAGCAGTCACAAAGAACTTCACAATCACCAATATCAAAATTTTCATATAGGTTAAGTAATAGAGAGGTTGAAGCTTTTGTATGGATTTTGTAGATCTCTTATTAACAAGATTTCAAAATGTTTCCAGCCATCTACCAACATCTTAGGTTGATATTCCCAAGTCATTGGTGATTAAATTTCAAAATATAGCGTCATTCTATCAATGTCCTTAGCAAATTTTTTTTGTAGTGGAGCTCAGCAGCCTTATGTGTTGCACTATCACCATTTAAAATACAGCTACTCATGAGGCCAAAATAAAAAAACTACGCCATCTTGAATGATTGGATCTGTTTTGCAGTTCACTAGTTGGATAGGGAAAGAAAATAGGTTATGGGATTTGTTGTTGTTGGTGTGAACATGTGTTTTTCCTATCCAGTTTACCCTTTGTAGTGTGAACAAGGTACTTTATCTAACTAGTTCCTAGTAAGGACCTTTCCACACATGTTCACATGTTAAGTTTACTTAGTGAGTTAGGAATCCTTCTAGAAGTCTTAGTTGTCATGTGATCTTATCTTATCTTAACCCCTAGTCGTCACATGACATAAGATTAAGACACTTGTCATCATTCTAGTTTGTCTAATCTCTCAACATTGCCTATATAAGCAAGGCCTCTTATGTACATTTTTAATTGCATAGATATATACATCATTGACCACATTTGCTCTAATATATTTTGCATCCATTATTGCATATTTATGCTCTCGCTTTTCTCTTTTGTGGAAGGATATTTTGGTTTTGCAAGTGATCCTGCGAGCTTCAGTCCTTGAGTGACTCTTAACAGTTGTAGCCTTAGTGTGCTTATGTCCAATTAGGAAGAAAGTGAGAGCATACTTGTTCTCTTCTACTAAAATGCATATATGTATCCACTAAGGTATCTGAATATCCAAGTCAACATATATACACATACAAATGTATATAGATATATTTACATATATGTATATGTATATATACATACATAAATATACACACACATACATATGTATATATAAATATATACATACACACACAAAAATGTGTATGAATGTATATATGTATGAATGCATGCATTTATGTATGTATAAAATATATATATATATATATATACACACACATGTATATGTATCTTGATAGGAAAGAGAAGAGAATTAGGATATTTTAGAGTTAAAAGCCACAAATAAGTAGAGATGACAATGATCACAACACACCTGCATCAATGCTCTTTTGCAAAATTCCTTTGTAGAATCTGCAACATCAAATTCAAAATTGCCTTCGTCAATGTCTGATAGATGGAATGTGGAAATTGGCATTAGCTGTCAAGACTAGTGTTACAAGACTCGGACTCGCCTCAAACTCGGCAAGCCAATTTTTGACTCGGACTCGGACTCAGAGCCCAGACTCGACAAATAGAAAAACCCAAGAAATTCAAAGATTTTTAAGGATTTCAAACTTGTTTCATGCACCCTTTAATAAATAAACCTTAAAGACACAATAACATCATCAAATAGAAATTACTATGATCACATAACTATAAACGCAAATTTTAGCTAAAGGAAATAACACATTCAGATATATAAATATTGTCAAATGTATACAAAACTCATGAAATATGAAATCCATGGCATCAAAACAAATATAAAAACTAAAAATATAAGTCTATGGCTCAGAAGAGCTTGCATTACTCATCCCAACATCACGACAAGTCATGCGCTAGTGTCTATAATAGGTCCTAGATGATGACGTAGCCGTGATATTTGCTTGCGTCTCAATGATTGGTGTGTATATTCAAGTGAGGAGTTCGTTATTAAAATTTTATTGTAGCCTTCAAGACTACATGTTTTGTTGTCTAATGTATGAAACAAGATAATCCTTGATTATGGCTTTGACTGTGATAGATGTAGAGATTTGCAATAGGGAATATGTATTTTGTAGGTTTTATGAACATGATTCATCATTGGCCTATAACATGCTTAGACCTATAGTTTGATGAGGGTTTGGGGCAAACACTCCAACGGGGTCGAGGGGCAGTGCCCCTTGCAGGGGTCTGGGGACAGCGCTCCTTGCAGGGGTTTGGGGGCAACGCCCCTAGTGAGGTCAAGGGGTAGTGCCCCCAACGGATTCAAGGGGCAGTGCCCCTTGCGGGGGTCTAGGGGCAGCACCCCTTGCGGGGTTGAGGGGTAGCGCCCCTCGCGGGGTCCCAGGGCAGTGCCTTGGGCACGCTCCTTGTTGCGATACAAGGTGGGGTCGAGCCACCACCACCAAGCCCAAATGAAGAACTTCAAAACCACACAAACCTTCATTGTGCACACCATTTAATTAAAAAAAATTTAAATGAAAGATTGCAATTTTTTTTTTTAAATTTAATTAAAATGGTTGAGTCTAAGGCACGAGACTCGCCGGTTTTGGTGAGTCCGACGAGTCTCGGCGAGTCCGGCAAGTACTTGGCTGCCGAGTCTTTGGGACTCGTTTAGGGTCACCTACCTCGCAACTCGCCTAGACTCGGCGAGTTTCGGCGAGTCTTGTAACACTAGTCAAGACATTAAGTGGCACTTGCTAGAGGTTCCAATATTCTATTGGTAGCTAATGGTAGTTTTCCACAATATGATAGCTAATGTTTTTGAAATGGTAAGCAACATTTGCAGGGTGTTGAACCCTTCACAAAGGGCCCAAAGGGCCAAAGGAAAACAAAGTTCAAAACAGAATTGAACTAAGGAACAAACAAAAACAACTGACTGACAGCTATGGAAAACACAGAGATTAAGCAACCCCAGACACAGAGGGATCAAAACTGGCACCACGAACCCGAGTCGGAGAAGTAGAAGCAGATTTTTTCTTCCGAAGAACAACGAACCAGAGAGGCTCCGAATCAGGAAACGAAGAGAAAGGTGAGAGGAGCGGCTCCACCCCAGCCATCACAGGAGAAGAGCCACCAAGCAGTGAGGGAGTCAACAGCGAGGCAGCAGAGGTTCTTGGATTTTGATATTGGCTTTGTTTGCTTAGCTTTTTGTGCAGGGTTTTTCCAAATTGAAACAATTTATGACTTGCAACCTTGTTGCTGCTTGCAAGTGCACCTAGATTGCCCTCTCTCGCCTCTCCAGCCACCACACCTGCTTCATCTTTGAGTCCACCAATAGTGGATCCACCATTATGTTGGAGAACATGGCCATTTTCATGGTTGCCAGCACCACCACTTTCTTCCTCATCTGAGCTAACAGATTGTTGCTTAGGTTTGATTTCTGTGATTTTGGTGATCACAAGTGACTTTGGTGACACCTAGTGATTTTGGTGATCCATGGTAATATCTTCTGCATGCTGATATCTGCAGCTTTCTATGGGCTCATTGATTCCATTTCCATGCATTAATTCCATTAGCATGTCAGTGCTTTTATTTGTTATGGCAGTCTTCCAATCTTGGATGCATTGATTCCATTTGCATGACTTGCGTTTTAAAATGGCTGAGCCTTTGCAAAAGGAATTTGTAACAAGCTATCTAAAAAGAGTGGATAGTATCAACAGAACCCACGAGAAAAAATTAGATTTGAAAAGGAAACAAATTTCAGACCTTCTTGTTGCAGCCACAGTACTTCAGAAGGCTCATGAAGAGGACAAAGCTGCCATATATTCATTCAGATTGGAGATCTCAAAACTGAAAGCAGAACCAATCTCTACAATCAAAGCACAACACAAAGAATTGAAAAACAGCTTGAGGATAATACTGCCTTGCCAGATGCTCAGGCAGTAGAACAGAAATTTGCATTGGAAAAGCAAGTTCCGTAAGAAAAACAAAGCATGGAGCAGCAATCCTGGGTGACAGTAATGAAATAAACAAATCCCACCATTGTGGAGGGTTTGCAGTTAGGCTAAATTTGATAAAGAAAACCCTGACAGCAGAATTGAGAAAAGCCTAATCTTAAGGTGTGAAGTCTTCCCAAGAAAGACAACACCTTTCAACATGGGGAAGATTTTCTATTTTCTACTTGTAGGATTGAAAATATTACTCTGGATTCAGCTTGTTATTCATGGGACGACTCCTTAGTCCTGAAATTCAAATCATTAGAGGAAAGGCTTAAGCTAGGTGAGCCAAGAAAATTCTGTACTCTTCAGCAATGTATATTGATGAGGATTGGACACAACTTTAATATGAAGAAATTGAAAGGGTAAGAAACCAGATCATAGAAGATAGGAAAAATAATAAATGGGTTGTAGTTCACAATGGACATGCATGAATTCAAGACTCTCCTCCAATAGGATGCAAAAGTTGATGGTTAGCATCTAATTGATGACAAGTTGGCTCCTCCTCTTATGCACTTAGAGGTGCAAGTTGGAATTGTAATGGCATGCTTTGTCTTCTTGTGGTATAGTGTAGGACATATTTGATGCGTATGACATTGTCTTCTTGATTGAGACACATGAAATTCTTAAGTGTCCTCTCCCTTATTTTTTTTGTTTTGCTTGGTTCTCAGCTCACAAGAATTCTTGCCAGACTAGAAGTGTGAGAGGTTCAAGGGATTAGCTTGTTTAGTACAATGTAAGTAGTTGGGTAGGATGTCTCATATTAGTACAGATGAGTGTGCTTGCTTCATCGTAGGTATAGTGCAGGACATCATTGATGCTCACGACATTTTCTTGACTGAGACACATGAAAACTCTGAGCATCCTTTGCTTTCATTTTCATGTTTTGCTTGGTTCCTAGCTAAGAAGAAATCTCGCTGAACTTGAAGCATGAGAGGTTCTGTAGTGTACCAACACTCTACTGATCTGCTTTTCACTTGAGTTTCGTAGGTCTGATTTTGTTTTGGTTTAATTTCTCTTTTTGTGCTTCTGAGTTTGTTTGCTAGAAATACTAGAATGATACATAAAGAGCATATGCATACCATGAAAGCTTCAAATAAACTAAGCTAATGGAATAACTTGAGTACATTGCTCATTTCAATGTCTAAATATAGTTTCTTCATTACATAATAAGGAACTTACAACATATGACTTACATCAGATTTCAAGCTAACAATATCTTAGACTGCATTTTAACTCACAGCCAAACATCACTGTGAATAGTGACTTGCTACAGTACCCACGCCCAAAGAAATGCTGATTTCTCTTGATAGATGAGCTTCTCCCACCAAAACTTCACATGGAAAGTTTTCTAAGACAAGGGCGCCCCTTTTTGGAAAGATTGCAGCCACCAAGGAAAGGTGTTTTATTTCCTTTTGCTGTTACAAACCCTCAAGAAAACACAGCTGGCCGTAGCTTTCAAAATCAACTCCAAAACTCCACGAAAAGCGAGCAGCTCTCGTACTAACGTGATTGAAGACTATGGCAGTCCAAACCCCTTTGAAAATGGCTCAAATAAACTGCGAACAACAACTTGTGTTTCCAAAAGAAGCCACCAAAAACTGATCAGCAACTTTAAGGTGGTGTTTCACACCCTCAAGCAGCTCCAAACGAAGAACCAAGCCCCACCAGGCTCACCCACTGCAAGAAATGAGGAAACCCTAGTCTCCTTCTTCCTCCAAAGCAACACTTCCAAGTTTCTTCAAGCTCAAATCATTCATCCATGAAGCAATTCGAATTTCCTCTCTTGCCTTTTATAAATTTACAAAGGAAACACTATTCATTAAAGTGAATACTATTTACTTAAGTTATAACATTTTTCACTTTAGTAATGAATAGTAACTTAAAAATAGAAAGTGACCCCTTCCTTTTAAAGACACATGGTCCCTAGGCCAAGGATGGTGAAATAAAAGGTGAGTATCATTAATTTAAGCACAAGTATCATGCCAAATGCAACAATTCACCCCGCCACCATACTCCAAAGATCAACACTGAGATTTGACGACCAAGTGCCCGTCCAAGAAACCCTCTATCCAGAACTATTAGCCTACGAGGGTCAGGAAAATAGGCTAATCCCCCAACTCTGATGCTCGTGAAAAAGGGGACATTACAGTCCGCCCTCCCTAAAATTGCTTGTCCCCAAGCAATCTCTACTGCAAAGAAACCTTACTCCTCGGAAGGCCGAAAAGAAGAACTGAAAAATGTCCCATGTATCACTGACTAACTCAGGAAGCACCAGCATGAATGGAACTGCGCTACATATTCCTGGATCCCAAACCCAAAATGAAGGTTTGTCATGTTTACCTTCCTCCGACTTCCGCTGCGCTCTACTGCCCTCAACTTCATCATGCTGTGAGCGATGAAGTAATTCAATGGGACCCATCCAATATTCAGTACTAAACCTATTACCACCTGGATCCCAAAACAATCTGGACTCACATCCATCTGTCATGCAGAGATAAGAATATCTAGAAGCATCCGCTATGCCAAATCTCTCTCTGTTCTCCGTTAAACACCCATGGATGCGATAACTAATCCAACCATCATGCCAACTGACATCACAGTCACTCTGTAACACTGTACCTAAATGTAATCCCTGTGACATTAAAGTAGCAACCCTTGTTGGATACATATTAGCATGATGGATAACTGACTGCTGACCTTGCAAGTAATCCTCTGCAAACAACTGAGTCAGGTACTTGCAGCCTCTAACCCCATCTTCTGAAGATGGCAAAATCCCATCCCACAATGGATGGTATAACCCCGGAGCCAATCCACATCGATGCATCATCAAGTCCTCCGCATGTGGGTCAAAAGAAAAATGATGAGCACTCCTTGTTGGGTAGCTGCGATAGAATGCTCCAACCTCGGTGAATGGCTCATCACTAGCAATACTGGAATCAGGGGATAGCTCCAAACTCCTATAGTCAAAACGATGTAAGGCTGAATCAACCTTATCCTCAGGAACCTGCAGCTGATCACTCTAACTCTGAGTCACAACAAGCTGGCGTCCAAAATCAGCTGCATGGGATGATGCATTAGATTTGCTTCCAAGAGAGTGAAACAAATCAACATGAGAGCCATACTCCCAACCCAATGATACTCTGCGAGTCCCCTATGAAGATGATGGAGTAGCCTCGTGTACTAACACACCACTCTCTAGAGAATCCCCCACAGCCACACAAGAGCTATCAGCTATCGGACCTGCGTCATCTGTCATAGTACTGACCACCTGAGTGCTTGATGTAACATGTGGTTTTATGTTGCGCTCAGTCAAAGTACTCAGCTCAACTGAGTCAACTGCCCCTGTATCCGGGATGGATGTTACCACATCCTCACTACAACCCGTAGACGTCAAATCATAACCAACTACCATTGTAGGAAACTGTACTGTAACTGCAGCTGGTGGAGATTGTGCCAAACTGAACTCCACGGTAAGCTCCTCCAACCGTGACATTGACTCCCGAAGGGTCAACTGGGCGCTGTGCAATGAGTCCATAGTCACCTCAAGCTCATGAGTGAGCTTGTCAACCTCCTCTTTTTTTCCCTTCAATGCATCATAGCAAATACCATCCCACTCGAGAAGATAGTTCCCATTAGCAAGTAACTTCAAATAATTATGTTTCATTAATCCAATAGCTTCTCGTAGTGTATGGAACTCTCCAAGGGAAAGGCTGCTATCACCGTGCTCATCTGACATAAGAGTACTCCAACCATAGGTTGCCAACATCTGTTGAGCAACATCAAAATGCTCCAAGGCTGTAACAATCATACTATGACTAACCTTCGACTGCCTCGTCAGATGGTGATGCCCCTGTGACTCATCATTTCCACTCAAATCTGCACTATAGTAAGAGGCTGAGTCCTCATCACTTACCTCATGATCAACAACATCATGTGTGCTATCCTCAATGCACACATCAACAACTAAGGTACTGCTGCTATGTACCTCAACGGATGGCTCATTGGGTAAGGTAGAAACTGCTGATATGACAGTATATTCACACACTTCCTTTTCCAATGTAACTGTATCACCATCCAACTCACGATCCTGTGGTTCTATGTCAACACATGAATCATCAAACTTGTTCTCTAAGGCCTGATCTGGAAAATCAGACTCACCATGACATGAATCCACGTCAAATAATGCACCATTAGTACCCAATTCTTGAGTACTTTCATGTAACAACTCAATAGTAGCATCTTGCACATGTGTAGCCACCGTAGCTTCATGCTGTTGCAGGCTACGAGGTAATCTTCGTTGTGAAAGCGTGAGTTTTCACTGGGTATCATTCAAGATGCTCTCAACACTGATCCTAACTCCACCATACCAGAAGTGGTGAAGCAATACACTGGGACCCCTCCAAACGACAGTGCTAACTCTACCTCCACCTGGATCCCAACTCAATAAACCATGCCAGTTCCAAACACTATGTTGATACACCTCAAGTATCATACTTGAGTCACACAGATAAACTGAAAAACTATCAACCTCAACACCATCTGACTTCAGCGGCGCCACTCGGATATACCCTTTTTCCAAATTGCAGCAAGTCTCCAAGTCTCAAATCAAATGATAATCAGCATGGGAGAATAAAGTAGAGGACCTGCTAAACCCGGAATCCTCATCTGAAGTTGGAGACAAGTCATACCAGAGCTGACTAGAGCACTCCTTATTCCACCTACCTCTTTATGCCATCAAATTCATTGTCAAATCTTGTGTATGTGGTATGAAAATAAGTTGATGAGCATACCTCATGCAGCAATTGAGGTGAAACTCTCCTGATTGTGCTAATTGAGTGCTCACCAAAGAACCCTTAACATCCTCAAGCTCTAGGGAGAGCTTATCAGCTTCCTCTTCTTCCCTCATCAAGGAATCCGAATAGATCCCAACAAGGCTAAGTAGGGTGTCTCTGTCTGAAAGAAGGTTCAAATAATTTGTCTTCATTGTTTCCATACCTTCTTTGACAATCTGCAAAGCATCATGAGAAGATCCGGCTCCAGTCCCTTCTTTTCTTCTCTCTAACTGCACTGCCCAAAGATGATCCTCAATTAATTTGTGCATCCTGTCATGATGAGATAATGCCGCAATAATCCCATCCTCCTTCACTTTCAACTTCGTCTCCAAGCTACGAACAACTCCTGCACCATGTGATGAAGCCTCTAACTGTTCTTGCTTACCCATGTCTGGAATTTCACCAAGTTCTTCAATTGCCCAAGCTTAACAACCTTATCACTATCATTGGAACAAAGTGCATCCCTTCTCTGCGTAAGGAGTCCTCTAAGGTTATCTATTCCCTTTTGTCTTGCCATGTTGACGAGATTGACTTTATCTTTCACCTTTTGAAGGTGTTGTCTCACATTGGTGGCCACTAACCTAGCCTCCTTTGCTTTTTGCAACCAACTTTCGTTCAACTTTTCAGACCTCTTTACCTCTTCGCTGCCAAAATATACAAAACCAGCCCTCATATGCTTGATATCTTTATGTCTACCAAATTGTGTAGTCAAAACATTAGTGGCTGCTCCACTAAGTAGAAGATCAATTTTCACATTCTCCTCAATATCTTGGGCCTTCAACCGACTTTCATATGGGTGAATAACATCCACCGAACCACAATCCGATTCCTTGTCATGATAGGTTGAAGTAATGCTAGACTCAAATAATGAGGTATCACAAGAAATCTGACCTTCATGTTGCTGCTCTAGTGTAACTGATTTAACTTCAACGAACCTTTGCTTTTCTTCAACCTTGACGTCATCATGAAGTGTCATGTGATCCAAATCTCCCTTTTGGCAAATCTGTTTTCTACTCTCCTTAGGATCATCAGTAGGTTGATCACTAATTGCTGCAAATTCATTGTAGAGATTTCTAGAAGTTTCTCCTATAGATGCCTTTTCTCTCTCCTTTTTGTTTTGTAATCTAGACTTGAAGAAGGATAATTTGTACTGCTCTGAATTTGGGTCTGAAAGCATTTTATTCATCCTTTTTGAAATCTGTCTTGACTCCTTCGCTACGGTATCCAACTGCTTTAATATGGCATTCCATTGCTTCCCATGAGTAGCCATGAAGCACAACTAAAAACTTTTGCAGCTAAAACTCACCTGACAGGTTGGTAGGAAACCACTCTGATACCACTGTAGTGTACCAACACTCTGCTGATCTGTTTTTCACTTGAGTTTCGTAGGTCTGATTTTGTTTTGGTTTAATTTCTCTTTTTGTGCTTCTGAATTTGTTTGCTAGAAATACTAGAATGATACATAAAGAGCATATGCATACCATGAAAGCTTCAAATAAACTAAGCTAATGGAATAACTTGAGTACATTGCTCATTTCAATGTCTAAATATAGTTTCTTCATTACATAATAAGGAACTTACAACATATGACTTACATCAGATTTCAAGCTAACAATATCTTAGACTGCATTTTAACTTACAGCCAAACATCACTGTGAATAGTGACTTGCTACAGTACCTGCGCCCAAAGAAATGCTGATTTCTCTTGATAGACGAGCTTCTCCCACCAAAACTTCGCATGGCAAGCTTTCTAAGACAAGGGCGCCCCTTTTTGGAAAGATTGCAGCTACCAAGGAAAGGCGTTTTATTTGCTTTTGCTGTTACAAACCCTCAAGAAAACACAGCTGGCCGTAGCTTTCAAAATCAACTCCAAAACTCCACAAAAAGCGAGCAGCTCTCGTACTAACGTGATTGAAGACTATGGCAGTCCAAACCCCTTTGAAAATGGCTCAAATAAACTGCGAACAGCAACTTGTGTTTCCAAAAGAAGCCACCAAAAACTGATCAGCAACTTTAAGGTGGTGTTTCACACCCTCAAGTAGCTCCAAACGAAGAACCAAGCCCCACCAGGCTCACCCACTGCAAGAAATGAGGAAACCCTAATCTCCTTCTTCCTCCAAAGCAACACTTCCAAGTTTCTTCAAGCTAAAATCATTCATCCATGAAGCAATTCGAATTTCCTCTCTTGCCTTTTATAAATTTACAAAGGAAACACTATTCATTAAAGTGAACACTATTCACTTAAGTTATAACATTTTTCACTTTAGTAATGAATAGTAACTTAAAAATAGAAAGTGACCCCTTCCTTTTAAAGACACATGGTCCCTAGGTCGAGGATGGTGAAATAAAAGGCGAATATCATTAATTTAAGCACAAGTATCATGCCAAATGCAACAATTCACCCCGCCACCATACTCCAGAGATCAACACTGAGATTTGACAACCAAGTGCCCGTCCAAGAAACCCTCTATCCAGAACTATTAGCCTACGAGGGTCAGGAAAATAGGCTAATCCCCCAACTCTGATGCTCGTGAAAAAGGGGACATTACAGGTTCAGGGAGAGTAGCTTGTTTAGTATGACATAAGTACTTGGGTAGGATGTCTTATATTAGTGCAAATGAGTATACTCGTTTCCTATGGATGAATCTCTCTAGAAGCACAAGTATGCAAGATGTGTACTTTGTTGTATGTTATATCCCACCATTTGGATCTGACTAATCTATTATTGTGGATGGCAGCCTTTACTTGGATTTATAGCTAGAGGTATCTTGGCTCTCAAATTTGGGTGAGGTTGTTATGAGTTGAGACTTCAATGCATGTACAGGCACACAAATTTGCATTCATAACTTGTCATAGGATACTCTTCTTGTTACTGCTATTGATCTAGAAGATTTTGTAATGCCTTGAGAATCTATGGATGAAGTGCATATCACCTTCTATAGTAAATCCTTATTTGGCATGGGTGAGTCTCACCAACTTTTTATTCTAAATGTTTTATCTTGCTTCGTAGATTCACATAGGTTTACTTGTTTTAACCACAAAGATGGGGCTAGATATTTCACATTTCTATGTCTCACCTTGCATGCCCCTAGCCAACCATTCATACTTGTCTTTCAATCTTGGAATCCAAACATCATCCTTCCATGCCTACTTCAATTACAAGCCCTTGCACTATTATTCATTTTGACTCCTTGCTTGCCATTGTCTACGTTGAACAGTTCAAAATAGTTTTTCGATCCCTTGCTTGTATCATTAACATATATTAGAAGCCAATTCATTGGTCAATATTTTGTGGATTGCTGCAGTAAATATCTTCCCATAGTCTACTTCTAGGGCTAGAAATCAAAGAACTGGTGTGTCCTATGAATAACTGGTTTGATGAAGAATGTAAAAACCTTCACCGCACACTCAAGGACCTCCATAGACATGGCCCTATTGCTGCTAAGAGTCTCCATAGAACTTATCATACTACACTATGGTGCAAAAAGCGACCATTTCTTTTCACCCATTGCCATAACATGCTATCCACCTTGCACAATGACCCTAAACTCGTTTGGTGTGCCCTCTCCCTTAGAGGAATATATGTAGTATCATAGATCCCTATAATTAGATCCAACATATCTCTAGCTTATTTGACATTTCTAGTGCACCTCCAATCACAACACCTTGCCTCTCATTTTATAATCTTCTTGTAATGTGTTTACGTACTGCAAAATGAAAGAGGCCATTTATAAAATACAAGCTAACAAAGCAGTTGATGTTGATGGATTTTAATCTGAATTCTTGAAGTATGCACCATTTGTGCTTTGTTCTTCCATTGCTGATTTATCTAATGAAATAATCCATGGATTCCCACATCTTTGCCTTCTTACCTGGTCCATCCTATCTGCAAGTCTGGAGATCTTCTTGACCCTAATAATTATAGGACTATCATAATTAGGTTTACACTTTGAAGAGTAGGAAAGTAGAATTTTCACCAAAATGAATAAAGAATCTAATTAAGGAGTCTGAAATGTAACAATTAAACTAATAATTCAGATTTCTTTCTTTAAGGAGGAAATAGAATAGTGAACTGAAATTAATCTAATCTAGTACTCAAGCTTTGCTTTACTAAAAAGAAACCATTTAAGATTGAATAAGGACTAAACTAAAGAAAGGAAATTGCTTAAAAGAATAGAAAAGGTGGAAAAAGCATCCTTGATTAGTCAATTGCTGCAATAGAAGTCAAAGCAAATATTGTGCAGTCAGGTATCACAGAAGTTAGAGCTATTTGGTTTAGTATGGACCGATAATTACAAAGGTGTGGTAGTGTCCTTGGGCCAAAAACCAAAGTTGTTCAAATCGTCAGAAACACAAACTAGAAAGATTAAGAATGTCAAAGCCCTTTGCAATTGTGGTGAAGAATTGGTAGTTGCATCATACAGCCTTCAGATTTTTAGAATGGGTATGCCTTGGCCAGTGGAAACTTACATTGCTTGTAGAAGGGGAATCCAATTTGTGTGTAGAGAGAAATGCAACCAAGACCTGTATAGCTAGACAAGAAAAATGTTTGGGACTGCTTGCGAATTTGCCCGATTCAAATGCTTATTTGGTGTATTTCAATTTTACGTGTAGTCTATAAATATTGGATGTGTGGGCTTAGCCTAGGGTGCTTTATGCTAGGAAAATGAGCAATACACTTCAAAAAATGTAAAAGCTATTGGGACTTCTAAAGTGTGTTTTTTTGTGCTATGTATGGAGGATTTGGGGAAATGGATGTTGAAGGGATAGAGGAAGTAATAGAGGTTGCAAACCTATAAAGAGGAGCTAAGAAGCACTATAGATTCATAGAAGAATAATAGAGCTTGTAGGGAATAATGGAAGAAAATATCATGAAGGATATTCATGGTAAGGAGTTAGAAGAAACAAAATAAAAGATCTGGCAAATAATTGATTGACTCTAAAGGCTAAGGAAGATATCTTTATAAATAATTGGAATAGGCCATTGGAAAACTCAAAAAAGCCATGAAAGCTGGATTTTGTCCATTGGAGGGTGCAAACATGGGATTTGGTTGTTGTATGGCAGATTTGAATGTTGGGGATGTCACCATGATTGCATTAATGTCTAAGTAGGAAGAAAATTGAATTAATGTCTAGAAAAAGGCTTAAGTCAAGCAAAAGGTATATTTTGGCATCTTGGTGAGAGGTATAAAAGCTGAAGATTTGGATAAATGCAACCTAAAACATGCTAAAGGGATGACCACTAAAATAAGTGCAATACAGAGTAGAAATTGCAAAGTAGGCATTTTCTGACTCTACATGCTTTCCAAGCTTTATAGCATTATTCTAGATTCTCACGTCCTTTTTGGATAACTTTGAGCTTTGTGCTCATGGTTAGCTAAATTCAAATGTGATCATTAGATGATTGATCACAATTTTCACATTGTGAGCCATTATTGAGGAAGCCTCTCATAAAGTTGAACTTGTATGTTGTTGCTTTGTTGGTTTTTGGAAAGCCTTTGATGTACTAGACATATCCTCTTTGAGAGGTTGAGAGCTTTGGGTCTAAGTAACTGTGTTGTTCGACCCTCTACAGTACTATTGTAGATAAGCAGGGTTGCACACTCTCCCCTGCTCTTTTTGGTTCATACATTGATGAGTTGGAGAACTTTTGTCTAGAGGAGGTCCCTGGCATTGGTGAGTCATTGCATGATATACTTACCCCATAATTGTTTTTTGCTGATGGTATTGTTCTTATCTCAACAACTAATGGTTTAGAAGGCCACTTAGATAAATCTTTTTGTGACAACAAAAAGCTGCATGTTAACTTTAAAAAAGCAGCTGTCATGATTTTCTCTCATATAAGGTGTCAATCTCATTCATTCACCTTTCAAGATGAGATAACCCCTTGGAGCTCTTCTTACACATATCTTGGGCTCACATTCAAAGGACCTAGATTTTCTTTCAAGCTTGCTGTTGAGGCCAGCTTTTTTTAAATGCTATTCTGCTTGGAATCAGTTAGGAAAAGGTTTTCAGCTTTAGTTCCAGGATACATGTACCAACTAAGATCTTTTTGACACTCTTGTTTGGAAAACCACTCTTTATGGCTTGAGGTTTGGGGACCTTCTCTATATGGGACCAAGTGGGCTCACTTGGAATGATTATAATTTATAAATTTATTCCTTGAGAGAATTATTGATGTAAAAGCACATTTACTTAGTGTACTGTCCAAGCTGGATTTGATGTCCAGTAACTCAAGTTGGATACCATTTTCAGGATTGTTTATTATTTGCACAGACTAGGAGATTTTGCAGATAGTCTGAAGGACTTGGAGGTATCCTTATCTTGCTTACTTATCTTCTTTATAGCTCTTCAATTAGGGGTAAACAATGTTGGTTAACTAGTGTGAGCTCTCTTCTACTTGCTATTTAGGTTTTCTTGTAGGGTCCCTAATCTCAGAGTGGGTCAGAAAGAGATTAACAAATGCATTCAAGAGGACATGTACAAGGCCTACATCCAGCATACATGGATTTCTCCACCTAGGCCATTGAGTCCAAAATTGTATCATTATGCATCTACATTTCTCCAAATATGTAGTGGAGACATTATGCTTTCAAACTATCTTTGATTCCCATGGTCTCATGGATTTAGAGTTCCCCTTGGCCAGATGCATGTCAGCTCCCATCAATTGAATGTGTCAACTTTGCTTTAAGAAGGTGGAGATTGATGGTCCTTTTATTTTCAGATGGATAATTGTTTAAATATGAGATACAGGAAAGATTCTGGTGTCTTTTGAGGGACTAAGGATGGTCTTTGGAAACTTTCTTATGATATCAAGATCAAAAGCGTTTGGTCTTATACGTCAGAGATGCTTATGCTTGCATGTTTAGATGTCGACACTTGAATAAGGGGAAACAAACAAGTGCTTTTGCCAACATTGTCACTAATAATCACCTCCATCATTTCAGCAAATTCTCCTAGTGGCTTGAAAAAATATGTATCTGACAGTTCTTTACAACAGTTACCAGGTGATGCAGGGGAATCGCGACCAGTATGGGGATGGGGATTCCAATCAAATTAGGGTATGTGAGTAAATGAATAAGGAGATGGCTATTTTATATGTGAATGTTATCACTAGAAGTTTTGGGTATGGGGACAGGTATGTAGTCCATGTTCCTATAATGGAGTTTCCTGGCAACTATGTTCTTTAAATACTAGACCTAGTAAAAAAAGTAGGCTTTGTGACAGTGATGACATGAAGAATAATGTGTCAAAACCTAGGAGACAGTGCAACATAAATGCCCTAATAGCACTCATATTACATTTATCTTTCAAAACTGCTCTGATTGGATACTGGTATTGGCTTTAGTTGCTTAGCCTTTTGTGCAATACATGTTTTTGTTGTGTCCCATTAGGCTTTGGTAAGTGCTCTCTCCTTGACTAATTGTACAAGATTTTTTCTTAGTCCCATTATCCGTTGTGGTTATTTTTGGATATTGATGATAATTTCAATACTTTCAATTGCAAGGTCTTCTTTCTCCAGGTGAAGCAAACAAGATCAGATTTTAAAAATAATGGAGTCACCCAGAAATCTGACGTTTAATATGGAAAGATTACTGGACCTTACAGTTCAATTATTAACAGCTGCACATTTTCCAAGGACAGGAGGAGCATGGCTGGCTTTGCAAGTGTGGCAGCCAAAAAATGTGCTTCTCTGCTACTAAAATAGCTACTATGTTTTTTGTGTCAGAGTGCTATTTAATTGAGGTACGTGTGATGATTTTTATATTTCTAAAGTGAGTTTCTAGTTGCTTTTTTTACAGTAACATTGTGTGGCTCAGCTTGAAATTTTCGTAGCAACAGAAACTCTCTAAGAAACTATATTATTGTGCTTGACAGAATTATGGCAGAACAAGTAAATGGATGATTTTACAAAGAAGTTCAGGAAACAAGTTTTCAATTCCCATAACTCTTGGGAAATTTGTACCTTTAGGTTTGATGTGACGCCATTTGAAAACACCTGAGTTATTTTGTGGCTTGTGTAATGAAATGTTTTCCATGTGCAAAGCAGAATTGCTAGTAGAATGGATCAACATTTTTTGCATTTAAAGTGAATGTTTGTTGGAATTGGACAATATAACGAATATGAATCACCAGAATATGTAATGATGCATGCTTTTTTCTGACTGCCTCTGCTAATGTCTTGGTCTTTATTTAGTCTATCTTGTAATATGTGGCTCTCTGTTAGTGCTTATTGGCCCATACACATCTTTGCAATGGTTTATTATACATATCTACCAGTTATAGTTTTGATTTTCTGCTATAAAAGAGGTCTTTACATTATGGGAAACATGATATGTAATTGCAATTAATCATCCTCATCATCATGTGATAAATATTCTATATTTTACAAATCAGGACAATTGGTATACTAGAGGAGTCATTATAAAACAGACAGAAACATGGTATATTGTAATCAATTTGATCAGCTAGAAAGAAATCCAAAATAGCTAGTAAAGAGACTACTAACACATACTAATCCTTCACAAGACTGTCTTATAGTGATTTGGAGCTTTCATTTAGGTTATTTTGATACCCTCCAATTAACAAGATCGGAAAAGGCCGATGGCTATCTGCCAACATCTCGGGTTGATATTTACAAGCCATTAGATATTAGCAGCCTTGAATATATAGAATTATAATTATATAACTAAGTCAAATTTCAAAGCAAGGTGGCAATCTATCGTATCCCTTGCAAAAAGCTTTTTAGTGAAGATTGGGCATGTTCTGTGGTTCATCTTGTCCATCTGACTTAGTGCACTTATGAAGGCAGAACAAAATATTCTGCCTTAGCATGGATCTGTTTTCCAGGTTAGAACTTGGCAAGAGAGAGAACTGATTCTTTGCATTAGAGTGTGCTTATACAATTTGCCTTGGTGTGGACACGATAGTGGACATTTTTTCTTTAAGTTACATTTGGTTACCAACATAGGTCTATGAAAACATTTTAATAAGTCAAGAAAAGAAGAAAAAGTCATAAAAATTTAAACGAGCAATGAATTTTTTTATTTTTTTTGTCTTTTAGTTATTTTCATCTTCATTGTCATGGCTCGGTTTCTTTTCTTTTTTTGGCAAGAATATTGTACACAATTTCAATAGCATTAGAGCTTTTGTATGAGAATCTTGATAGAAAAGAAGAGACGGGAAAGCACATTTTAGAGACACAAACCATGAATAAAGAGACAAGATCATGGTTACAAGACACCCCTAGAACAAGGGCATAACTAGTTACTAATAATGAAGAGAAGTACTAGCATGCTTCATCATAGAACTGCAGTAGAAGAGAGAAATGCTTGTAAAGAGCCAAAAAGGAGGATCTTTACAATCATATAGAGAGATTTGATGACAAGATAAGGAAGGGTTGCAAAAAGAAGATGATCTAGTTATTTTCAACACAATGTCTTATTGCAACAATATCCATATCTGAAAGGAGAGTTTGTTGCACTAAAGTGAGAGCTTGCAAATCAACATTGGATTTAACAAAGAATTTTGAGAGTTTGAACATTGTCAATGTTGGAAAATAAGGTTTACATTTTGTAATAAAGTCACCTTAGTGATTTCATGTTAGTAATTAAAATGTTTAGTTAGTTTTGTGTTAGTTTGTAATGTCCCTTACCCGATTTCCCCTAGAGTTCATCTGTTGATTAGGTTTAAGAATTCTTCTTTTCCAAATGAATGTTCTCTTAATGCAATAACCTTAGATAAGAACCCTGTATTCACCATATTAACAACATATCCGTTAGCATTAATATCTAGATATCCAAAATATAAGCATAATCACAAAAGTAATAATGAAACAAAAGAGGAGTGGCATGGATAGATCCTCCCGAAGTTATCCATCTAAGCCCAAGGGCACAAGCACCTCATTAGGACAACCCACCCCTTGGCTCCGAGTTGAACATCCAAACTAAGATCATTCCATACTCGGAGTGGCGTGCTTAGTGGAAACACTGGTACCTGCTTTCTCTACCCATGTCAACACCTCGGAAAACACTTGACTTATTGGGGATAGTCGGGGGAACGGATAAGTGGCCCGGGCCTACCACCCCTCCAGGGCCGCAGCGGACTATGAGTGGAACCCCCACCCCTCCATGGCCCACCTAGGCCTTGGGATTGGGCGGACTATGAGTGGAATTTCCACCCCTCCAGGGCCCATCCCTGCCTTGGGTTCCAGGGGCGGACTTAAGTGAGGTTTTTAGGCACCACTTCCCTCGTACCCTTCCTCCCAATAAGCTTACAAACACAAAGAAGACAATCTTTTAGCAATCCAATACATTTGCATTTATTACTGATTCTTTACGTCAATATCAACATCATTACCATCATGATAATACTAAGGAAAGCATTACACCAATAATCATATTAGCACTATCTATTTCTTATATTCAAAATATGCTAAATATTATTGCTAAGTGAGTACATCAC
Organism: Sequoiadendron giganteum; assembly: GCA_007115665.2. Taxonomy (NCBI): domain Eukaryota; kingdom Viridiplantae; phylum Streptophyta; class Pinopsida; order Cupressales; family Cupressaceae; genus Sequoiadendron; species Sequoiadendron giganteum. The sequence goes on from CM021109.1 coordinate 49,144,170, forward strand.
CTGAGTTGCTATATCTCTCCATGTTTCCTTACTCGCCTCCTTCAACCTTATACTAAATTGATCATAGGATGAGGACAATTCATAAATATACATAATCTACTTATGTTTATATTAAAGAGTCATCATTACTTATAAGTATCATTATTGCATAATCATGTATATATATATATATATATATATATATATATATATATAATTATTCTTTTACTTATATCCATTTGTATTCCTTCCTTATTCATATATATTATTTATTTATTGAATATAATTCATTAGAAAATTTATCTATATCTTTGCATATATACTTGTATGCCTATTAAATTATATATATATATATATATATATTAAATGACTATATTCCAATGCATAACAATCATTGTTGCTGCTGTTCTAAATTGCAAATTGTATTTCTCAATGTTTTCCCTCCCTTCTATTTATACCATTCAAGGTAGGTGACTCATGGGGGGAATGTATTGTTTGGTGAAAGAGGTGACTTTTCATTAAAAAAATCCCTTTGTTAGATTTAATTGCTGCATTTATCATCTCAATAATATCTATTTTTAAAATAATATATTATTACTATAATTATGATATTTCAGATTTCTATTTATTTTATTATTTTATTTTGATGTTATATTGAACATATTTTAACATTAAAGTATAATAATAAAACAATTTGCTAATATCTTATTATTATTTTATTCTAATATATTACAATTTTTGATGTGTAATGATTATAATATTTATTTATTATTATTATTTTTGATATTAAGTTATTTAATAATAGAATGTAATAACAATAATTTGTCTATATATTATTATTATATTTGTTATTTCATATTTATATATTTTTATATTGATATGATACACATTTATTTTATATTTTAATATTAATATTGCTATTTATTTTATTTATTAATTTATTTGTATTTTAACACTTGGTCTTTATAGTTCTGCTATTTTGGGGACATGACATAGTTGTTGGGAGTTAGTTTCCCACGAGGTAGTTTGGGGAAAGTTATATAGGAATGCAATGTTTCATTTACATTTTATAATAAAGTCACCTTAGTGACTTAGTGTGAGTAATAAAAATGTTTTAGTTTTGTGTTATTTGTTTGGTGAAAGTTATACATGAATGTAATGCTTTGTAAGCATTTGCATAATAATTTGTAATGAACCCCGAATGAGCATTAATAATACTAATATGTTTTGGTGTTTCTTGTCAGATTATTATGGTTTAGTTCTTACAATATTTGTGCCTACATTTTTTAACATGGTATCAAAGCACACAAGAGATCCTGGAGGCAAAAAGAAATAGCTGTGAAGAAGACATAAACACCCACATGTGAGGGCAAAATGTTTCTTGTGAAAGGGCATAAATTGTTTATAATTTCATTGCTAGCCACTATTTTTTACAAGTCATTTCCGGTTGTATCTGTAGAAAGGTCTAAGGACAAGTTTCTTTTTTCTATATGTGGCACACATCCCTGTAACAACCGGCCCTTGGTTGCTACCAATTTTTTTTTAATTAAGAACAAATACCAAACTTAATTGACTAAGCACCTTCTATATAGCTTAGAAGTGCTAACTTCAAAACTTCTCCATTCACCATGGTGACGACAATCAATGTCACACTTATATGGTTACACTTGAAAGTGCTAAGTTGCTATGATTAGGGTCATCCCTAGACCCAGATCTAAACCTTGAGGGTTCATGGTGACCCTACCTACATATCCCCTCGTGGGAATCATAGGCTTTGTAGTTCACCCCACAATGTTACAGGGATTTCATTTTTTCTTGTATGAGATCTTTGATCTCACCCTAAAACCATGACTATTCGTTAAGTGTAAGCTATCAACTTAGTCAATTATAATATAATGATAATAACCTTGTCATCAAGTGTTGGGTCCATACCAAACATTACCAAGCATTAGTGTTCAAACATTCACAATATTCATAAGGCGCATATCATATCATAATCCCAAAGATCATACACAATGACTATCTCGAGCATACATCACACATACACAAAGTGACTAGCTCATACACATCACAAGTACAACAATGATTGACACTGTCCATAGTATACAATTTGAAATGCTCTAATATTGTTAATGTGAGGTCTTTATACTTGGATAGCTTATCATTTTTTGCTTGATAGGATCCATTGATTTGTTTAATGATTAATTGTGAGTCTCCAAATATGTGAATGTGTCGAACACCTAAGGACAAGGCTGCATGTAATCCTACGATAAGAGCCTCATACTCAGCGGTGTTGTTTGTACATAGGACATTTAGATGGTAGGATAAGGGAATTGACTTCCCTAAAGGAGGTATTAATATAACTCCAACACCAGAGCTAGTTCGACACTTAGATCCGTTGAAGTACAATTCCCATGTTTCATTATCATCAATGTTCAACACACTCTTGTTGGGAAACGAGTCTTGATTTGGTAACGCTAATGGTGAAGGGGCCTCGGCTAAATGGTCAATCAATGCTTGTCCTTTAATTACTTTTTGAGAGGCAAATTTAAGATCAAACCCAGTTAACAACATAACCCACTTAGCTAAGCGTCCTAACAAATCTATTTTAGCAAAAAGGTCTTTTAAAGGGTCAAACTTTGTAATGACATGCACTTTTATGTTTAACAATTAATGTATCAATTTATTTGTTGAAAACACAAGAGCCAAACATTGTTTTCCTATGGTTGTATAATGAGTTTCATAATCAATCAATGTTTGACTAATGTAATATACATGATCTTTTTTTACCATTATCATCTTGTTGAGCTAATAATGCAGCAAGAGCATGGGTTGATGTTGATATGTAAAGGATAAAAGGTTTTCCTTGAGTGGCTAGTTGCAAAATGGGAGGATTAGCTAGATATTGTTTTAAGTTCTCAAAAGCTTTTTGACAATCCTCACCCCACTTAAATTTTGACTCTTTCTTAAGGAGTTGAGTAAAGAGAAGATTCTAACCCGCTAGTGATACAACAAAACATTGAATAGCCTGAATCTTTCCTTGTAAGCTATGCAATTGTGAAATGTTCTTAAGAGGTGGCATGTTTATCATAGCATCGATCTTCTTTGTTTCCACCTCAATGCCTCTATGTGATAGTATAAAACCCAACAATTTTCCACTATCCACACCAAAGACACATTTCTTTGGGTTTAGCTTCATGTTATACTTACGAATTCTTTCAAAGATTTTATGAAGGATTTTGACGTGATCTTGATGTGTTATAGACTTTAGCCAAATTTTCATCAACATAATCTTCCAAAATGTTATGTATGAAATCATGGAATGTCAATGTCATAGCTCTTTGATATGTGGCTTCAACATTCTTTAATCCAAAAGGCATAATAACCTAGCAAAACACTCCCCAAGGTGTAGTAAAGGTTGTCTTGTATTGATCTTGAGGGTTGATGAAAATTTGATTATATCCTGAAAAACCATCCATGAATGATAACAAGGCATGTCTTGTAGTTGAATCTACTATCATGTCAATATTAGGAAGGGGAAAATAATCCTTTAGAGATGCTTTACTAAGATCCTAAAAATATGTACACATCCTAATACGATTGTCTTGATTTGCCACTACCACAATGTTAGAGATCCAAGGTAAAGAATCAATAGGGTGAATAAAATCATCTTGTAAAAGTTTTTCAATCTCAACCTTAGCCAATAAAGCTATCTTAGGATTCATCTTGTGTATCTTTTGTCTCACTGGTTTAGCATTTTCTTCAAGAACAATATTATGTGTGACTATCTTAAGGTCAATACCCGACATATCCGAATAAGTCCAAACAAATATCTTGGGAAATTCATGTAGCAATGTTGCATGATCTTCTTGTTCATCTTCATCAAGACATTTTTCAATTTGTATCACTTACTCTTCATTAGATTTATAAATTGACATTTCCAAGGTATCTCTTGCAATTAAAGCATTATGGGAACATCAAGAATTAATTTGGATACATCTTGTTCATCATCATTTATTTCCTTTTCTTTCCCATAGTATGCCTTAGTATTCAATCAAGAGGGAACTCGTTGATTATGATGAGTATATGAAGTATCATTCATATCCAAAAATTCCCCTAGGGACTCATCATTTTGAAACATATCAAATGTCATATTCTCACATGTAGTGTCTATCAATTCAAGATGCACCGATTTCAAAGTTGTCTTAGGATAATCTTGTGTGATAACATTGATAAAGTGAAGGTCTCCTTGATGATTTTGTTTCTTTCGAAGGAAATAACCAAGGCCTCTTGTTGTCTCTTGTGTATTAAGCTCTATAGGAACACAAATACCTTGTTCTTTTACTCCACATCATTTTCCATTATAACCAAATTGTTTCAAGAGTTTGTACCCTCTTCCATAATTTTTTTCCATTTCTTTTGTGGAAGGTGGTTTTTCATAGTCACTTTCATCAAAGGTAGATGTGTAGTCCATGTTATCCTCACTACTAGAAGTTGTGAATTCTTGTCTTGGATGTTTTGGTGTTAGATTGTGTTGATGCCACCGCAACTTCCTTCACTTTTTTTATAATCTTGTATTCCCCCATGAATGTATAGGTGTGAAATCTAATGACCCTCAATCATCATCCAAAAAATTTGTCATCGATGAAAGACACTCATCTTTATCTTCAAGTTTTAAAGGTTCCACTTTTGTAGTTGGTGTCAATGTTCTTAGAGGGTTTTGCATCCCTTTATCAATTTGTAAGAAACTTTTAGATTTTGGATCAGCTTTTATTATGTAAACCTTATTATTGTAAGTGTATTTCATTAAACGATGTAGCATTGAGGGAACTCCTTTCATTTCATGAATCCATGGTCCACCCAAGAGGAGATTATATGAAATATCATGGGGCGTCACATGGATGGGAGTTTGCAAAACAACCTTACCAACTTTGATAGGTAATGTTATCACACCAAGCGGTTATTTACCCACATTATCAAAACCATGGATGGACAATTTATTTGGTTGAGTTTTAGTCTTATCTGCTCCAATTTTGTCCAAAAGACTCACATTACAAACATTTAGTCCCGAACCATTGTCAATAAGGGCATGTCTAATACCAACCCTATTAATGATAGCCATTGTCATCAAAGCATCATTTTGTTTTTGTGTTTCCAAAGGAGGTAATTCACTTTCATGAAAGACAATATCCACATTGATCAAGTTCATTCCTTCAATTAAGGTTGCTACATTGATTGGTTTCAAACTAGGGGGGGCCACAAATTTCTGCAATTCACTTTGAAGCATTTCATGGTAAGTTGATGATGTTTGAATTAGGCCCCACAATAAAATCTTAGCAGGAGTATTACAAAGTTGCTCCACCAGATCATATTCTTTCCCACTATACTGAGGTAAACAAGGTGCACTAGGAAAAATAGGTTGTAGAAGTAGTATCAATGTGGGAATGGTTTGTGTTTTCCTTGGTTGCCTATTATTCCTTGTTTTATATGTATGAGTAATTGTGTGGTAACTGGGTTGTTGCAACACATTATTACTAGCAAGTTGTTTTGTGAAATTTATGATAGCACCTAGCGGTTTTGGTTTGTTTTGAGGTGGTCCTACGATAAGAACAAGTTTTGTTTGGACTTGAGGTTGTTGTGAAGGTGGATAAATGATAAGTTGAGGTGTAATTGCATTGATTGTTCTTTGTTGTGTAGGAATGTTGCAATCCTTTTTGGATGAGCTTAGTGAGATAAAGTCCTCAAGGGCTTCACCTAACATATCAAAGTCATCACAACTAACAAGCTTGATTGGTGTGAAATGCACTTGTAGAAAGAGATCTGACATGATCAAATGACTATGCTTTCTCCAAAAATAATCATTAATTTTCAATCCATGTTTAAGCTAACTAGGGTTAAAAACAAGTTTACAAAATTTCCATAGATTTGGAAACCATATTGTGGACTTGTAAATGAACAGTGAATATTAGTTTGTTTCTGAGTTATGAAGCTATTTTTCGAGGATAGGGATGCCCAAGGGCATCTGGGTCCTGGTATGGATTTTTTAAAATTATTAGTTTCAAAGGCTTGAGCAACAGAGCTTAACTGTGTAATTGCTTGCAAATCTTGGTTTTAGATTGGTTCTACTACTATTTTTTGAGTTTCTGATTTATGTAATGTGTTGTAACAATCTAGGGTTTTGAATGCTTGCAAAATAAAGACTAATATACCCAGATTATGTAGTGATTCAAAAAATACAAATAATTTCTCTACATATTTGAAAATTTCAAGTACCAAAAAGTAAAATTCTTTCCCAATTTTCAATAAACCAAGCAAAATGACGACTTTCTTAATCATGCAATAACATTGTTTTAGAATTTCAAAATGAACTTTTTCCAACAAAAATATAATGAAGCATAGAGACAAAAATATGTTTAGAGGTTCCCTAAGCCACCTGAAGTAGGACAAGGATGCCTAGGGGTGTTTGAGTCCTTGATAGGGGTTCAAAAAAGCAGAAAAACTAAATGTTTATATTATTTGAGGTTTTTGTTTATGCTTGCAAAGTGGTTTCACAATGACTATTTTTCTAGAATTTCTTAATGTAAATGAAATACAAGTGTATGAAAATGTTTGAACAACAAATCACACTTTTGAAAGCAGGGATAACTTTAAGAAACCCCCCCCCCTCGACAAAGGTGTAAAATATTGGCGAATCTTTCCTTTTATTTGAAAAATATATTAATTTTCCCAGCAAATCTTATGCACAATATTAAATTTTTTGTAAAATCCTGGAGAAGCTTAATGAATAATTGGTAAAAATAATAATCACAGTGGAAAATCCTAGTGAATAATCACTAAAAAGATTAATTACAATGGCGAATCTTTCCTTTAAAAATTTGCATAGTTGGTCGACACAGTTGGCCCATATATTTTTTTGTTTTTTTTAATATTGAAGTAGGGGCCTGGGGGCGGCAACCATCAGCAGGGGTCAAGGGGGCAATGCCCACTCACGGGGTCCAGGGACAATAGCCCCAACGCGCTCTTGTCACGATACAGGCGGGGTCAGGGGGCAAAGCCCCTTGCCACCAAGCATAAATTCACTATTGAAAATGCATTGGAGCACACATAGATGAAGTATTTTTTAAAACTATCACTTGAAAAGTAAGACTAAATGAAACTTGAAAATTTTACCATCGATTAGCTTTTAAATCAGATGGCTGCAAGTTCATTCTGTGAGCAAATATCGACGTGAGTGAACATCATTGGTGGGACACTTAGGGATGTCCCGCTGATACAATGATGATGACATATGTCATGAACTATTGGCAACAGTGAACGGTGGAGATCAAAAAGAGCATTGATCGGATGTCTTTCACGATTCCCTTCACAATTCTTTGGAATTACACAAGTGGTGTACTTGTGCCTTGGTGGACCCTAGGTGGGGTATGGAAGCCTTATTGGCGTGAGTGAACATAATTTGTGGGACACTTATGGATGTCCCGTTGATACAACAATGATGACATATGTCATGAACTATTGGCAATAGTGAACGATGAAGATCAAACAAAGCTTTGATCGAATGTATTTTTGGGAGCTTGGCGCGAATATAGTAGATTTCCTTCTTGATTCTCTAGAATTACACAATATTATTGGCGAATATATTATTAATATTTTTAATTATTGTATAAACTATTGGCGAATCAGTGTCAATGACGCATCGTTTACATGGCGAATTAATCGAGACAAAATTATTCTTTTGTAAAAACCTGGCGATTTAGTCTTCGTTTTAGCTTGTACTATTCACCATTTTTGGAGCTCCCGATTTTTATTATTCGACACTAAATTTTTCCCTATTTGAAAGCAATTTTGAATGCAAATCTAAATTAAATGATTGAAACAAACCCTAGTGCAAGTGATGATGCAAGCTATGATGCAATATTTTTGGGTTTTCATGGCTTTTTATGATGCAAATATGAAACCCTAATGGAGAAATGCAAGACAATGCAATGTAAAACCTAGATCTAGGGTGTTTGAATGCAATTTTCAAAAAATTTATGATGTCAAAATGTCGGGTTCACCAAAATGTAATGCGGGGAAAGGGATTCCCTAATGTTTATTGTGTAAACCTAGGATTAATGTCTTCCTTTTCCCAAATTACATTAGAAGGGGAGATCAATAAGATGAATAGATTGACTATCAACCACAAAGGTGAGCCAATCAGACCTAGATCTCCCTTTCTTAGGGATTTGGAAATGGATTGGATTTTTTTTGAAATGATTAACCTAATTGAACTATATGACCTAATAATGTAAATACAATATTTAGAAAATGCAGAGATGGAAATAGTAAATTTCAGGCATATCTAGGAAGTTAAGGATATGTCGGATGATGTGCACCTATCATAAAAAGTTGGATCTTGCATGCAGATGAGTCCACGCAGATGCCTAGGGGTGTATGGGTCTTTGCAAGCTTTTCCAAAACTTCAAAACTTGATCTTGTATCTCTTTGTTTGTTCTTTGCTTCCTTCCCTATGAACCTTTCATCTCTGGATCTATACCTGCAATAAATTTGTAAAAATGATGGTTTGGGGTGGCTATAAACCCTACTCAAGTGTATTGGAGAGAGATTCCTATGTGAAAATGACAAGATCCAATTAGGGAGAATTCAAACACCCTAAGTAAATCTGAAATGCAATGAAACCTTGGTTTAAATTGCAAAAAGGAATGATGCTTGAAAATGAGAACACTAGGAAACAAGTCAATAGGTTGAAGGAAATCGCCAAATGCATCTCCCAAACCTAGAATCCATCATTCTCTTCTATTGGCATCAATATTCAATCATAACATAACACTTGATTAAAATCTAAAAATGAGCTTGAAAACCTGCAAATTCAAGTGTGGCAGAAATGATCTCTTGATTTTGTTTTCTTCTCTTATTGCTTTCTAGTTTGAAATGGTGAAAAGACTTGGATAGGCATTTCTCTAATTTCCCGAAGATTAGATCTCGAAAGCTGAAATTTGAAAATTAAAATTTGAATGTTAAAATGCTACCAACAACACCTTAAAAGTTGGGTCCTGGCTAAGAAGGGGAACCCATACACCCATGGGCATATGGGTCCGAGCTCAAATTTCCAGGACATTGAGTATCAAGAGCAAAGCAACAATTGGTTGCATTTATTTAATGCTTGCAATTTGTTAGAAAATGATAAAAATAGGCCTCATAATGCATAATAAAGGGAATTCGGCCCTATTTATGAGGTGTTGAAAATGCATAAATGCAAGGTCCACTAAAATAGGTCCAAACTAAGCGTGAAATTATACTATCACCTACAAGGGAGTACAATTTTCTATGCTACAGTATCACATTATCTTATGTATTTATGATTCATGCATGAATGATATGTCAAATGATGGCATCACATGTATTGAGGTTATTTCTCTTGTATTGATGTATTTGTAATTATTCTTGTCTATATGATTTATTTAATGTTTATTTCAAACTCACATGTTACAAAAGTGAAAGTACAAACTAGTAACTTAGGAAAAAAATAATGTGTTAGAGAAGTAATATAGGAGGTCTCCTACAAGTGAATAAAAAATAAGAAAGGGGAGGGAGAATATTCAAAACAAAGGGTTAAACAAAAACAAAAAGCTAAAATAAAGTGTACTCAAGTTGAGATTGAGGAAGAATAAAAATGTATAACATGTGCCCCTAATGTAGGGCCACAAAATGAGATTATAAAAATAGTGGAAAGGTAGGGATCTAAGAAACTTAAGATAGGTCCAACCCCACAAAACCCTCTAGAATAAAATAAAAAAGAGTAGGAACTGATACTAGATTCCCAACTACTATATAAATATTTATTTACACAAGCCATGCCCTTGAAGAAATCATAGATATACCCATTTGTATCCATTAAAACAAGCATGTGATTAAGAGAGAAATAGTATATTATATCACAAGGAACCCTCACTCAATGATGGACATAATTGAAAGATTCCCTAAGGATTTGGACACAATAATTAAGAGGAAAAGGAAAGAGTGGTATAGTTATAATAATACATAAGGAGGCCCTAGAGTAAATTATGATAAAAATATCACTTGAGAGAAAAATTCACATAATTGTAAGCTTCAAAGATCATATCAAAGCATAGAGTAGACACCCTATTAACCCAAGTAGAGGCAGCTAAGGAAAAGGTTAGGAGAGAAACCCTAGATGCCACACAAAGGACCTATAATATATTATTAGTAGAAGAAAAAACACAAACAAAACAACAACAAGAATTAAGTGCAATGGAGCCACTAGCAGAAATATAAATTGGAAAAACACTAGGAGAAAAAGGAAAAATAAAGCATATGGAAAAAATATGAGAGAGAATAATAGAAAAAGACACCATAGAAAGAAGAGGAGATACAACAAGATAAAGGGAAATCAATGGTAAGAGAAGGTAGTACAAAACAAATCCCGAGAGGGAAAATTTTAATCCCTCTTCTGACATCTTCCTTATTCAATCCTATACAAAAATTGAATAATTCTTGGCATAACAAAATGAACTCCAACCAATGATGACTACCATTATTGACAACATCAACAAAACATATGGAAAAAATATATGAGAGAGAATAATCGAAGGAGACACCATAGAAAGAAGAGGAGATAAAACAAGATAAAAGAAAATCAACGGTAGGAGAAGGTAGTACAAAAAAACCCTAAGAGGGAAAATTATAATCCCTCCATTGACATCTTCCTTATTCAATCCTATACAAAAATTGAATAGTTCTTGGCATAACAAAATGAACTCCAACCAATGACGACTCTACCATTATTGATAACATCAACTTTAGCTTCTTAGGTGGAAATCACAAATTCCTCCTATTTAGAAGTTCCAAATAGGAGATATCCTACATAACACTACAAGGGAGGATATACTTAAACATGTAAATATAACATAGTCCTTTGAAAAATTTCTTACAACGATCGATATATAAATATTGTAAATGACTAGGGATGCCACAATACCATTGAAATAATAAATGTGAGATAATGACTGGGATAATAATTACAAAAATAGATTCTATTGAGGTGAATATTAAAGATGGTGATAGGATCTTGGATCTACATCGAAAGGTAGTGATTGAAATGTTTCTATTCAGCTAAATGTATTTGCTTGTAGTTTTTCTTGGCTCAATATTATTTTTTTCATAGCAAGTTTGTGTTAGAGTTGTGACCTTATTTTGGTAGAAGTTGGGTTTCTTTCATTTAGCTTTCTTTTAGATTGTTGTTGTTTGGCTATCGGTTGGATTTTTTCTCTCTCTAGGCAATGTTTTGTATAAGTTTTTTAGATCCCTTCAAAACCTATTGGTTTGCACTCATTATGGTCTTTGTATAGGGTTTTGAGGCCCCTTCAAAACCCGTTTTCCCCTAATCAAAAACTATATAGAAATTAATAGTTGAAATGGAGACAACATAACTATAAGATATGAGGAAGAAGTGCATTATTGCACAAACTCTATTGAGGTTGAAGTGAATAATATCCAAGGAATCTAAATAAAATGAACACTTGTAACAATTTCTATTAAGTCGGTTGGTGTCCATAAAGGAATTATAGATACATATAGATAATATTGAAAAATAGATTTAATGTAGGATTCCACATACTATAATACAATAAAGGGCTTGGATGGTAGAATCCAAGTATACATAGAGAACTTGCACAATCAATACTAGTAGGTTAATTGTTAGGTCCTAAAATAATTGATCACACTTATAGAGGGGAAAATACACTTCAAGGACAAGGATATGTTAATCCTAAAGGTGAATAGACTAGCTCATCAACAAAGAGTGAGTGATGATAGACTGATTTTTGATAGTGGATAATCTCTCCTTCACTTGTGGCTTAGCTAGACCTAGGAGGATATTCCTAGAGTTATCCTAAATAGTATTGAATAAACTATTGATGATGTACTATATAGATAAAATTTAGTAGTATCTAGATGTACATGTTGACCCCATATTTAATCAGTAGATCAAAGGCTAACCTAATACTATAACCTCTATTAAGTTGAAGAGCATATGTGATATTAAGTTGATGCGCATATGTGATATAACCTCTATTAAGTTGATCATGCAATGCACATAAACTAATTCCTACTCCTACATTAATGGTCAATAAATCTATTCATTTTAATATGCATGAAAGGTCAATACTTCAAAGAGTAATGTGTTATATTAGGTTAGAAAGACACAATTGACTAGAAGACACAACACATAGAAATAACAAAATAGATGTGATATTAATAAATAAATATGCTTAATAATCCCTCTCCAAAATTCTAGAAATCCATAATTACAATAAGAAAATGACCCTTACAAATAATATATGTAATACACTATAATGTTGTAACACTTATCAAATACATATTACAATCACGATAGTGAATATGGGAGAGAAAACCCTAAGCTAAGAAGTTCCTATCACACTTCTTTTCTTGGGAGTCTTCTTGAAGATCTACAACTATCCAAGGATACATTCATTTACAAAAATCTATTATAGGGTAGTTATCTCTTCATGATTCACAAGATGAGCTACTTTAATGCCACATATACATGCAGGGATTGAAACCTTGGATTTTTCTTAGCATTATAGTCATGTGAAAATGAAATAATGACCAAACTTTGTTTTAAAAAATGAATTGGTATATATATATATATATATATATATATATATATTTTTTTTTAGCATTAAATCCTTCTAAAAATCAACTAAAGATCAAATATAATCAATGTTGCATGTGGAACAAGTCAAAATATCACAATTACTGAAATAGTGGCATAGAGCTTGCGTGGAAATCATTCACATTAGACACAATAATCACATTAATGGTAGCATGGTCGTCCTCACATCATACCATTTGAATTGTGTTTGAATTTTTTCCCTTAAAATAGAAAACTATTAATAGGTGGAAAAATCCCCTTAAAGTAGTTGCGATAATAAATATAGTTATTAATGGTGAACGTTTATGTGCATAGAGGTAGGTGGGAGAAAATAATGCAAAATGTGAGAGTCTTGGGAATTTGGAGGTTAGGGATACCTCATAACCCATACCACTTATCGAGGATCAAAGACCAATAGTATGGCATAATTCATGCTTGAAGCAACAAAATAAGAGTATCTTTACATCTTCAACTATGAAAGGATTTGTAAATAAAATTATCAAGATTCGAGGATTAGGGATACTAATGAATTCATTTAACAAGGCATTAAAATAAGAAAAGGTTTGAGCTCTTGAATCCATTAAAATAATATAGTGGTAAATATCAGGGGTCAAGAGTTAGGGATAACTCATACTAGAAGTTCAATATTAGATTTATTCCTACATATTTGACTTCGATGAATATATATAGAATGAAATATTAAAATTCAAGGATTAGAAATCCAAGGAATCAATACCATAAGGTATGTAGGGAAAGAGAAGGTTAAAATTGTGACTCCAAAAGATAACTTAGTATAAAGGAACAAGGATTTGGGAGTCCAAGGAAAAGTATTCCAATTGAAGAAAAGGAAAAGAGTGGGTTTGGGGAGAAGGTTGTTGGTATGTGGTGATTGATCATGCAAATAATTTACACTTGTAATGTATCCTCGTCAGGGTTCGGGATCGGTCCAGATCCCAAGCAAGGGTTCGGGGGCATAGCCCCCAATTTTTTTTTTCCTATTAACACGTCAAGGTTATCTCGTTAACACATCAAATGATTAAAAAATAAATTTGTAAAACCCTAATTCTATAAGCTTCCAAAAAGCTTGTTATAAGCGGTTGGGATGTATGTTACGGTGTGGCATTCGTGAGATTGTAATTTTTTTTACATTGGATAATAAAATCATTGGGTGGTTGAGTTTCTGTAGATGTAGCCCATATTGGGTGAACCACATTAAATTTTTGTGTTGATCTCTTTTGTGTTATTCTTCATTGTTATTTCTGGGTTATTTAATCTGCATATAATTGTTAATGTTTATTGCTCCAATATGCTTGAATCCTAACAACTGGTATCAAAACCATGTGTATTTTGGTTGATTAGCAAGAAACCTCTAGATTTGAGTGGGAGAAATGGAAGAAGGAAAATTCAAGGTTGAAAAGTTCAATGGCCAGAACTATCAATTATGGAAGATGTATATGGAAGATTATTTGTATCAAAAGGATCTATGACAGCTATTACAAGGAAAAACAAAGAAATAGGCTACAATGTCCGATGAAGAATGGGAGATTCTAGATAGAAAGGCACTGGGAACCATTTAGTTGTGCTTGGAACAATCTGTGGCATTCAATATAACAAAAACAAAGACAATAGAGGATCTTATGGAAGCTTTAGCTAAATTGTATGAAAAACCCTCAACCTCAAATAAGGTATTTCTCATGAAGCATTTGTTTAATCTGAAAATGATTGAAGGTGGATCTATGACAAATCATTTAAATGAGTTTAATATGATTACTAGTCAGTTAAATTTTGTAAAAGTGAATTTTGATGAAGAGGTGAGGGCTATCTTGGTTTTATGTTCTTTGCCAAAAAGTTGGAATAGCTTGGTAATGGTTGTAATTAACTATCTCTGGTTCAAATACATTGAAATTTGATGATGTTCTTGATGTTATCCTTAGTGAGGAAATGCGATGAAAAATCACAGATGAGAGTTCAACATTGGGTAATGCTTTGACTATAGAGAACAGGGGAAGAACAAGGGGGAGAGGAAAAATTCCTACAAATCATGGAAAGACACAAGGGAATTCGAAGAAATGCATATCTAAATCCAAAGGAAGACTGGATTGTTGGTACTGTGAAAATTTAGGACGCTTGTAGAAGGATTGTTGGTCTTAAAAAGGAAAACAAGTAGACAGACAACACAATGATAGTAAGGAACCTAATGCTGCAAGTAATAAATTTTAGGATGCTTTAATTTTGTGTTTAGATAATGTTAATGATTCTTGGGTAATAGATTCAAGGGCTTCATTTCATGCCATACCCCATATGAAATATTTTGTAGATTATGTCCAAGGTAATTTTGGATAGGTATATTTGGGTGATGAACCCTGCCAGATTGTTAGAAAAGGAAAGATAAAAACCAAGTTGTGGAATGGAAATAAATGGTTGCTACAAGAGGTAAGGCATGTTCCATATTTAAGAAGGAATTTAATTTTTGCAGGACAACTAAGTAGTGAAGGCTGCATGGTTACCTTTTCAAACAAATGTTGGAAGGTCACTAAAGGTGAACTAGTAGTAGTTAAAGGTGAAAAGGTAGGCACATTGTATTTGTGTACTGGTAATACTTATTCTACCTTAGTTGTTGCAGAAATAGTTGCTACTGAGACAATTATAACACTTGCTATAGGGAAAGAAACAAAATCGTGATACCATAGACTTGGGCACATGAGTGAGAAAGGGATGAAGATACTTCACTCTAGAAATTTGCTACCATGTCTGAAGTAGATTGACTTGGAGTTCTACAAAAATTGTGTTTATGTCAAACATAAAAGAGTTCGATTTCTCAAAGTTGGGAAAGAGAAGAAGAGAGAAATTAGAGATTGTGCATTCAGATGTATGGGGACCAGCTCAGGTATCTTCTCTTGATTTCTCTTGCTATTACGTTACTTTTATTGATGATGCAACTAGGAAAACATGGGTGTATTTCCTAAAACAAAAATCAGAAGTATTTCAAAATTTTAAAAAGTAGAAAGCTTTGGTTGAGAATGAGATAGGAAAAAGGTTGAAGTGTCTCAGATTTGATAATGGAGGAAACTATTGCAACAGATAATTTGAAAATTATTGTTCATAAAATAGGGGATTCGTAGGTGGAAAATGGTTACTGGAACCCCACAAGAAAATGTTGTGTCTAAGAGGATGAATAGGACCATTATGGAGTGTGCAAGGAGCATGAGATTGCATGTTGGACTACCCTTACACTTCTGGGTAGATGTTGTACATATCGTTGTTTATTTGACAAATAGGGGACCTTCAAATCCTTTGGATGGTGGCACTCCAGAGGAGGTATGGATGGGTAAAAAGGTAAACTACTCATTTCTGAAAACCTTTGGTTGTGAAGCTTTTGTCCATGTTGATATAGAAAATAGAACCAAGCCTAAGGCTAAGTCTAAAAAATGTACCTTCATTGGATATGGAGTAGATGAATTTGGTTATCGGTTATGGGATTATGAAAATCATAAAATCATTGGGAGCATAGATGTTATATTTAATGAGAAGGTCATATATAAGGATCAGTTGCAAGAAAAGAAGCATGAACAAGCCAAAAAATAATATGTGGTGTTGGATGAGATTCCAGAAAATAAAATGCCAATGGTACTTGATGCTCAACAACAAGTTATCCCACAGACTCCTACAAGTGTTAGACATTTTACAAGGATAACTAGACCTCTAGAAAGATTTTCTCCATCATTTATTCTATATTATTAATTGATTCTAGTGAACCTAAAGGATATTAAGAAGCAATGTTGGTAGATACCAAAAAGTAGTGGGAGCTAGGCATGAAAGAGGAAATGGATTCCTTGTTGCAGAATTAGATTTGGGACTTAGTCCAATTGCCTACAAGTAAAAGAGCATTTCCGAATAAATGGGTTTACAAATTGAAGGAAGAATATTGTGGCAAGAAATGATATAAGGCCAGACTCGTGGTAAAATGTTTTGCACAGAAAAAGGAATATATTTTGATGAAATATTTTCTTCGGTTGTTAAGATGACTTCTATTAGAACTATTCTAAGTCTTGTAGTTGTGGAAGAGTTTCATCTTGAACAACTAGATGTGAAAACAATATTTCTCCATGGGGATATAGAAGAGGAAATATACATGCAACAACCATAGGGATATGAGGTCAAGGGTAAGGAGGGATTTATGTGCAAGTTAAAGAAGATTTTGTATGTCCTGAAGCAAGCACCTCAAAAATGGTATTTGAAATTTGATAGTTTTATGGTTGAACAAGGTTACAAAATATGTCATTCTAATTATTGTGTTTATTTAAAGAAATTGGATAATGAAAACTATATTATCCTATTTCTTTATGTTGATGACATGCTTGTTGTCGGGTCTAACATGCAGCATATTAATGAACTTAAGCAAAAATTAGCAAATTCATTTTCTATGAAGGATTTAGGTGCAACAAAATAAATCCTTGGTATGAGGATCATATAGGATGGGACAAATAAAAAATTATTTTTGTCTGAAAATGAGTATGTAGAGAAGGTGTTGAAAAGGGTTAACATGCAAAATTCAAAAGTAGTTAGTACACCTTTTCCTAGTCATTTTAATTTGACTAAGGAGATGTGTCCAAAGACTTAAGAGGAGGAAGAAAAAATGTCTAAGATACCATATGCATTAGCAGTTGGTAGCTTGATGTATGCAATGGTATGCACACGGCCAGCTATTGCACATGTAGTGGGAGTCATGATCAGGTATATGAGAAATCCAAGAATGGAGCATTAGAATGAAATAAAATGGATTCTTTGATATTTAAGAGGTACTACTTCAAAGAAACTAGGTTTTGGAGGAATAAATTTTGCTCTAAAAGGATATGTTGACTCTAATTTGGTGGGTGATATTGATAGTAGGAGGAGTACTACAGGATGTGTTTTTACCATAGGAGGTACTGCAGTTAGTTGGATTTCAAGGCTACAAAAGGTTGTTGCGCTTTCAACCATTAAAGCAGAGTATGTTGTTGCTATGGAAGCTAGCAAGGAGATGATTTATTTACAATGTTTTATGGAGGAATTGGGACAACAGAAAGAAGATATCCCTTGGTACACTGATAGTCAAAGTTCCATTCATCTTGCTAAGAATTCAACTCTTCATTCAAAAACTAAGCACATACAACTCAAATACCATTTCATCCGATCAATTTTAGAGGATGGACAGTTGAAGCTCGAGAAAATTCACACAAGTGAGAATCTTGTAGATATGTTCTCAAAGGAAATTACATGAGAGAAACTTATTTCCTCATCAATTTTCATTGGCCTTCACAACTGATAATGGTGGATATAAGAAACAATCCAGACTTGTAATCTAGTGGGAGTTGCAAGTGCAGTGGTGTCATCAGGATTATTATCCAAGTGGGAGATTGTTTGGTGTGGAGCTTGATCAGTCTCCAAGTGAGAGATTGTTGGTATGTGGTGAATAATCATGCAAATACTGTACACTCATAACGTATCCTCATCGGGGTTTGGGGTCGGGTCGGGCCCCTAGCGAGGGTTCAAGGGTGCAACCCCCAAAAAAAAATTTCCTGTTAACACATCAAGGTTTTCTTGTTGACACGTCAAGGTTTTTCCGTTAACATGACAAATGAAAAAAAGTAACTTTGTAAAACCCTAATTCTAGAAGCTTCCAAAGAACTTGTTATAAGCAATTGGGATGTATGTTGCAATGTGACATTCATGAGATTTTAATATGTTTTGCATTGGATAATAAAATTATTGGGTGGCTGAGTTTGTGTGGATGTAGCCCATATTAGGTGAACCACGTTAAATTTTTGTGTTGATCTCTTTTGTGTTATTCTTCATTGTTATTTCTAAGTTATTTAATCTACATATAATTGTTAACGTTTATTGATCCAATATGCCTGAATCCTAACAAAGGTATGTCTAGATGGGGAAGTTTGATATCCCAATACGTAAAAGGTGTAGTGTAGAAAATTGTATACCTTTACAATTTCACACTATGTTTGCATTCCCTTAATTAATTAGACTTAATTATGCATTCCAAAGCCTTATTATTCTCATTTTCTGAAAGGGGAACCAATATTAATCAATTGCCATCATTAATTAAAAATTCTTGGATTATGTGTGTATTGGACTTAGGGCCTAGGACCCGTTTGCCCAAGGGTGAATGGGTCCCCTTTAAGTGCCAAGGCTCATCTCAAATATGTTTTTGGTGACATTTTAATGATTCAATTCAAGTTTCAAATGTCAACTTTTGGAATCTAATTTGTAGGAAATTAGATAAACACCTATAAATACAATTATTTTATCAATTTAAATCTAAGCAACATTATCTAGAATTAAGGCAACTTTCACAAGAGTAAATATTATTGTCAAGATCATTGAAGAGTGGCATTATCAGTCATCTACAACAATAATCAAGATCCTACCATCATGTCAAAGTTCATGTGTGTTCATGTCATGTTTTGGAGCTAACATTGTGATGTAGGTTTCAAGCATTCGAGCATCAATCAATATGCCAATTCATGCAAGATCCAAGCTTTAGAGTGATGTGTTTGAATTTAGTTCTCTAGGGTCAGCCATTAAAGTTTTGGTGAGTTGTAAAAAGCTTTTGTTCGTTCATCAATTCCTTCATTTTTTTATTATTTCATTATCAAGGTTTAATTACCAAACATGGGGTTAATTGACTAAGGAAAACCCCCATTCACCCCAAAACAAACATTTTTTCTTGTCTCTTTGTATGTGTAGATTTATAGATGAAGAAGGATTGAAAGTTGATCAAAGGAGAAATTTTGCAAAGTTGCATAAGTTGTCATAATTGTTGTTAAGCTACAAAAACTCACTTACAAATTTTATTTCCAGCTTTGTGACAGTCAAACCTGGAGAAATCAGAAGCTTAGATCTGGGATTCAAGGACTATAGAAACTAATTTTGAACCCTTGTATTAAGACCCATTCACGCCTAGGTGAATGAGTCCCTGATCAGAGCTCAAAACCCACTTTTTATCACAAGTGCACACTATCAAATCATTCTTAAATCTGCTTGGAAGTTGTTTCCATTTTTGTTATCATTAAAATTTGCATTTCAAGTGTTAGGTCATATAATTCACTTAATTAATGTACTTTAAATCATTACAAAACATTGCAAATTGGTCATTTATGTCATAAGAAAGCAGAGATCCAAGGTCCAAAATAGGGTTGACTCACCTCAAGGTTGAAAGTCAATCCTATCCCTTTTTGATCTTCTTTCTTTCTAATGAAATTGTTGAAAGTTGTGATTGAATCCTAGGTCATTCCATTATTACACATTGGTTGAATTCATTCCCCTTTTCCCTACATTTCAAAAAGGAAAATATAGAGTTGGGAGGAAAGACATATAAAGAAGGTAGACTAAAAAATTCCAACCTTTAGTACACAAACTTAGTTACCCACACTTAATATTTTTTGGGATCTTTTAAAACTTTTAACATATGCTAGGAACATGGGTATAAAGGTAACCACCACTTAGGTAAATATGAAAAATTGAGACTTATACAAATATTTATTTGATTAGTCATATATGATGGGAAAAATAAAACCTAAATGCACAAAGGATGTAGGACTCAAGAAAATTTTGACACTGTCCAATTAAGTTTCAACATTCATGATCAAAGAGAAAACTTAAGCGCCAAGATCAAATGATTGAGAGAAGTGGTAAATCTATGATTTATATACCTAATTGGTTTATTGGTACAAACCATAAAAGCTACCGACTCTATTGAAATTATGGTTTTCATGATAGAAGGTGATACCATATTAATTAAAATTAATAGACAGATTCAACTACTACAATAGGTCGTAACCCAATAGGACAACACCTATACCTAGCTAAGAGGAATATATAAAATATCCTAACATAAACAAAAAATTATAATTTTGTATCACTTTAATGATTACAATAAACCATTTGGAATATAGTTCTATGATATATCAATGTTGAAGATTGGTGGATAAAGCTATCATGTATTGAGGATAAGACATGAGTTCAATTGTTGGATGATGTTGGTAGGACATAGCTAACAAGAAATATGGACAAGGCTAAAGTCATCACAAGTTAAATGTGTCAACTACAAAAAACCTATGATATGTGTTGTTAGTGTTGTCATTGGTGCCAATTTTATGAGCAAGAGATTGTTGCAAGAATGTGTGTAGTTGATATTGATTTGTTGTTGTCTTTGATGATGCTTTGATTAGTTGAATTATGTTGTCATTAATGAGCTATTGGTGTCAACCTCTAGTGCTAATTTGATAATATTTTTTCTATGGATGTATGGTTGATTTGCTTGGTGGTCATGAGAAAGTGTTGAAGATGTTGAGAATGTGTCCTTGGTGCTTGGTTTTCAAGTGCTTTTGAAAAAATTGAATAAAAAGAGAAAATAGTGTGTTGTAGCGGTGTTTTATGTTGCAAAGTAGCGTTTTGGTTTGGCTTTCCATTTCTTCTGGGTTGAAGATCTGCTTGTGTGGTTCAAATATGTTAGAGGTATTGCATCTAAAATTTGGTGTGCTAGATTGTTTTGCAAAGGAATTTGTGTTCACCAATGTGTGATTTATATATGTCTAGGAGAAATATTTTTGCTTTGAATTTATCTGTAGAATGGTTTTAGATCTTGCATATTTGGAAGGGTGTTGATAGTGTTTGTGTCTTTCTTTAGATGAAGTTTTTTGTGGTTTGGTGCTTTGAAAGTTTGTTTCTTGTATTGTAGTATATGGCATAATTATTTGAGCGTACTAGGTGTGCACATTCTTCAAGTGAAATTTTTTGCGAAGGAATCTACTAGTTTCCAAGGTTTTTGTGGAATATTCTAGATTGTATTTAATTGTTATGTGGTGTTTGCGATTCATCTTTGGATTTGGGGAAGCGTGTACTTAAGTGTTAATGGTGTTAACATAGGTTCAACCAACCTTGGGTGTTTACACTAATTGCGAAGCTACTTTGATATTTTTGGAAGTGTGGTGTGGCATATATGAGTGGATTTAGGTCCTAGATAAGGTGTGTTGTGGTTCACCTTCACTCCTTTCCACCACGAGAATGTTTTGGTACCAACCAAATTTGAATTTTCATAATTGAGGTGCATAGTCGACCTTGGAGAACGTTTTCAAGGTTGAAGATGGTATAAATAAGTGTTGAGTTGTTGAGGGATGATAAGATAGATGAGTATGATGCGAATGATGAAAATTATAGAGTTGTAGGGTGTGAATTTGTGAAGTGCATTGTGAGCTTTCATGTGTTATATTTCTAAATGTAGTGTGTTGAAGGTGTCTATAATTCTTCAGAAAGACTGTGAAGATGTTGGTGATGTTGTGGTGGATTTTTCTATTGCATTGAGATGGATTTATCATTGTAATATTCGTCTCTATCTTCTTTTCTACTTTGGTAGTGAACTTTTATTTTTGGGTATTAAGCCCTCCAACAATGAGCCCTATTATATTTGGTGTTGATATTACTTTATATTGTGAGTTAATCTTCACTATGGTTTTTTGCTTCTTGGATTTTCCACATAAATTTGGTGTTTCTTTGTGTATGGTTTTGATTTGGTTTTGTTTGTGTTGTCTAATTTCATGATAAACCATTCTAACAGATTAAGGGTTAATTGAGTTGATTCGGATCTAAATATGTGTGAGGTTTTTAAATTTTTAAAGTACAACTGATTCACCTCCCCTCTTAGTTGTCTTGTGCATTCAACAATTGGTATCAAAGCAAGGTTCCTTTAAAAAAAGCTTAACCACTTGAGGTATATATGGGATGGCACACATGAAGGATGTTCCTATGTTTGATGGATCAAATTATGCATTCTAGAAGACAAGGATGGAAGGTTTTATAGTTTCACTTGGATTTGAAATCTAGAAGTTTGTTGAAAGAGGATATACTATACCTACAAATGGTCCAAGCACAAATAATGAGATCAAGGCCTATGAAAACAATGGTAAAGCAAGGTATGCTCTCTTAAGTGGTCGTTCTAATTCTGAATTGGTGGAAGTTATGAATTTGAAAAACTGCTAGAGAAATTTGGATAAAGTTAGAAAGCATTTATGAAGGATATGGTAAGATCAAGCAAGCTAAGATACAAAATTTGAAGATCATGTTTGAGACCCTACAAATTTTTTAAGATGAAAAAATTACAAGCTACTTGTAGAAGGTGGATGAAGTTGTCAATAGTATCAGAGGTCTTTGTGGAGAACTAAAAGAAGAAGTGGTAAAGAAGGTACTCAAAACTCTTTCTAAAGCTTATAGCCATAAAGTTTCTGCTATTGAAGAATTATACAATTGTAATCAATATACCAAAGATTAGTTGTATGGTTCTTTAATTGCCTTTGAAATGAGAGAATTTGGTACAAGTAGTACAAAAGTTAAGACTGCTTTTAAGGCTGGAAAATCAGAGAAAACTGTAGAATCAAATCAGGACTTGGATCTTGATGATGTAGAAGATAACTTTGTGAGAAGAAGGAAAGAGGGTACTGAAAAGTACAAAGGTAATTTTTCTTTCAAATGTTTCACTTGTGGAAAGATAGGTCATTATGCTTCAAGATGTCCAAATAGAGCTTTGAATAAAAAAAATATGGAGAATAAAAGTAAGATGATTAAGAAAAGTTATTATGTTAGAGAAGATGCAAGTATATCTGATGATGAATCTGATTATGGAGATGATGAGGATGGTGAATGCTTGTTCATGGCTTTAAAATATGAAACTAATTCTACTAACTATGAGAGATGTGTAAAGGACAGGACTCTGCAAGCAAGTGCTAATACTAAAGACACTTTGGTATCTACTTTTCATGCTAGATATGAGAAAAATTATTGGATCATTGATAGTGGGTGCTCTACTCATATGACTGGTGACAAGAGTAAGTTTGTTAAAATTGAAAAAATATTAAGGGGCACTAGTTAGGTTTGGTGATAATACATCTGCTAAGATATGTAGAGAAGGTTCAATTAGTTTTGATGACAAGCATGTTGGCAACAACAAGGGCATCCAACTAAGAGGGGGGGGTGAATCAGTTGTCACAAAATTTCAAAATTATTAACTTTGTTAACCCTTATTCTCAGATTTGATTAATAACTATGAAAGATAAATCAACAACACAACATAAATACACATAACACCAAAATTTTTGTGTGGAAACCCTGTTAAGGGAAAAGGCATAGTGGAGGTTAATCCACAAGTTTATACTCTGTTAAAAGTATAAGAAGAATAAATGGGAATGCACATGCATTTAGGCAGATTTCCTAGAGATCACTGCTCATATACAAGGGAAGACTCACTGTCTTACAAAAACATTCAGATTAAATCCATTTGAAGAATTTGAACTGACAAAGTAGCATCTGCTAATGCGTGATTACAGTTTCAGTTAAGCTAATGAACACTTCTTCACTTTTCTTCACTCTTTTTCATACTCTACTCTACCTTCGAATGATCTAATCTTTATTCATGCATAAAACTCACACACTTTGCATCATACACACATAAAATGGGATAAAAAATTGCTCATATATATCCACACCAAGTAATTACATCGCTTCATGTTGGCTTGAACAAAATAATAGAATGAATACAAATTGTCGGCCAAAAACAATAAAGATTATTAATGTGAATCAACCAAGGTCGGCCACAACATAGTAGAGACCCAAAAGAATGTCCTTGAACATAAATCACCTTTAAATATTTTTCTTCGAAGATCTACAACACGCTATAATCACCTTGTCAGCCATGAACATGAAAAACATGAATACACAAGAGAAAATCATGGATTGAGAGCACAAAGATCAATGCGAATGTGCAACACAGATAAAGCATGATCTAGAAACATCCATGAACACCATAGGAACATATGCAACAACTCAGATTACCAAAATCACATTGTCTTCTTCCAGGAACACCAACTTCAGTAACAAAATAATTGTTGGAACACAAAAACTCATAGCTTGCTCAAATATTCGTGCACACCTCTAAAACTTTTGGTGGATAAAATATATAGGCTTGAAAATAAACCCTTTAATCCATAACTTCTCACCATCAACATACTGAACTTTTCATCATACTGAACTTCACTACTTCACAGACAACTTGCAACTCATTTTATTACAATTTTCTCAATATCCTCCACATATGCAGTCTTAAAAAAATTAATGCTAATAGTGTTGACATTAATGAAAACCACATATCAGCAAGACAACTACAACATCCAAAAATCTCCCCATTTGGCATTGATGGCAACACATGATGTGAAAAACACCATTAACGCAACTAACTTCAACACTTACTCCCCCTTAGGTTTTGACTCTTCTCTCATGACTTCTTCTTCCAAATTTTCATATTTCTCTTCTCCTCCTTGATTCTTCAAGATTTTTTCACATTATTCTTCTCCCCCTTTGACATCAATGACAAAGATACACAAGCTCTGAACCACATATTTGAATCTTCTGACTACTCCCCCTGAGTAGCAGCCACCACAATATCAATCTGAATCAAGATATGACTGTGAAATGCTCAGACTGATGCAATATCTTGCATCTTAGTTTTGATTAGGAGGGGTAATCACCCCTAACTTCCCTCTGAGATACTCAAAATTATCCTTAGGCAATGGATTAGTAAAGATGTCTACAATTTGTTCCTTAGTAGGCACATACTCCAGTCTAACTTCCTTATCACTTACCTTGCCTCTCAAAAAGTGGTATTTGATAGATATATGCTTGGTCTTTGAATGTAGCACCAGATTCTTAGAGATGTTAATTGCACTTAAATTATCATAGAATATAGCAATAGGTTCATCATACACAACTTTGATAGCTTTCAACATCTGCTTCATCCATAATACTTGAGTACAATTGTTAGCAGTAGCAATGTATTATGCCTTTGCAGTAGACAAAGAAATGGCATTTTTCTTTTTACTTAACCATGAAATCAACTTCTTTCCCAAGAAAAAATGTGCCACCAATAGTACTTTTCCTGTCATTCACATCTCCTACTCAATCCGCATCAGTAAAGGCACTTAAAGTAAGTTCACAATCTTTAGGATACCACATGCCAAGATCAACTGTTCCCTTCAAGTATCCAAAAATTATTTTTATAGCAGTCACATGAGATTCCTTAGGATCGACTTGAAATCTTGCAACAATACATACAACATTCATGATGTTAGGTCTAGTTTGAGTCAAATAAAGCAATCCACCAATCATTGATTTGTATCGAGTCTGATTTTCCTTCAGAGAATCATCATTTGTGGTCAACTTACATCCGGTCACCATGGGTATACTGACTGGCTTTGAATTTTCCATGCCAAACTTCTTTAGCAATTCTTTCACATATTTGGACTGAGATATAAAGATCCCTTTATCTAATTGAGTAATTTTCAATCCCAAAAATAATTTCATTTCTCCAATCATTGACATCTCAAACTCATTTTGAATCTCATTAGCAAACTTAATGCACAAACCATCATCTCCTCCAAAATTGATATCATCAACAAAGACTTCCACAAATAAATATTTATCATCATCAATCTTGAAATACATATTACTATCAGTAGTACCTTTGTTAAATCCAAGCTTCAACAAATACTTGTCCAATCTAGCATACCAAGCTCTAGGGGCTTGCTTGAGTCCATACAAATGCTTTCTTCAATTGACACACCATATCTCCCTGACCAGTCAATTGAAATCCATCAAGTTGTTCAATGTACACTTCTTCCAATTCACCATTTAGAAATGTTGACTTGACATCCATCTAATAAACGTTGTAGTTTTTGTAAGCAACATAAGCAAGAAATGATCTCACATCTTCAATTCTAGCAATAGGGGAAAAAGTCTCTTCAAATTCAATTACTTCCATATGACAATATCCTTTACATACCAGTCTTGCTTTGTTTTTGATAACTTCACCTTGCTCATTTATTTTGTTTCTAAAGACCCATTTAGTTCCAATTACATTTTTATCCTTAGGTCTAGGAACAAGAGTCCATGTATTATTCTTCTCAATTTGTTGCAATTCTTCTTTCATTGCTTCAATCCAATGTTCATCTTTGCATGCTTCATTTATATTACTTGGCTCAATCTTTGATATCAAACAATATTATTTTACAATTCTTCTCCTAGTTTGGACACCTTTGTTCTTATCACCTATAATCTGATTTTATGAATGATTTAATCTCACATAACTTGGAGTCTTAGGCTATTCTTGAATTTCAAGCTCTTGTGATCTCTCTTTTGTACTTTCACTAGTTTCTCCTTCTTTTTGATCTTCTTGATTCACCAGAATGATTTGCAATCTGACCTTTGTTTGTACTATCATTTTGATCATCATAATCATATCCATAGGTTCTGGATGGTCTAGCAATGTCTTCATCAACCTTAACATTTTCACTTTCAACCATGTTCTTCAATCTCTTGTTGTAGCACTGATAGGCCTTGCTCTTAGTAGAATAACCAAGAAAGATTCCTTCATCACTTCTAGCATCAAACTTTCCTATATCTTTGTCTCTTTTGATGTAGAATTTACTCCCAAAGATTTTGAAATATCTAATAGTAGGCTTATGACCAAACCATAGCTCAAAAGGGGTCTTACCAGTATCACCTTTGATTTGTACCCGGTTGAGGATATAAACAACAATACTCACAACTTCTCTCCAATAGATATGATGAACATTTCCTTTTGGCATCATAGTTTTAGAAGCATCTTGAACTGTCATGTTCTTCCTTTCCACAACTTCATTTTGTTGAGGGTCTGCAATGCAGATAATTGTCTCTTTATCCCATGTTCTTCACAGAAGGAATTAAACTCACCGAAAGTGAAATCACCACCTTTATCCGATCTTAGACACTTAATATTTAGACCTGTCTCTGTCTCAACCATAGCCTTAAAGATTTTGAACTTCTCTAGAGCTTCAAATTTCTCCCTTAATAAAGTGACCCACATCATTGTAGAATAATAAGCAACATGAAATACTTGTAACCTTGCAAACTTCTGATTCTAGAAGGACCACACAAGTCAGTATGCACAAGCTCCAACAATTCATTTGAACAATGTTGTTTGCTCCGAAATGAAATTCTAGTTTTCTTTCCTAACTAACATTCCTTGCATATGGCATTAGTAGGCTTTACAAACTTAGGAAGATCTCTTACTGCATGAGTAGAACTTATCTTGATAATATTGTCAAATTTTAAATGACACATTCTCCTATGTCACAACCAACTTTCATCAACTTGAGCAATCAGACAACTTATACTAGCAACATTCAAGTTAAAAATGTTACCTTTTGTTTTTGTACCTAAAGCTATGACATTTCTAGAACTTCCCAATATTCTACACTTTCCATCCTTGAATTGAAGACTGTATCCCTTATCAACCACTTTTCCAACACTCAAAATATTATTCTTCAAACCTTCAACATAAACAACATCATTTGTATTATAGTTACAATCAAAAGAAATGCATGCTCTATCATGGATTATACCACCATCATTATCACCAAATCTTACAACACCACCATCATACTTTTCAAGGCTCACAAATTTTCTTTTATCACCTGTCATGTGATGTGAACATCCGTTGTCAATTACCCATTCATCCTTTTCTTCAACTCAAGCAGCTAGGGCTTTCTCCACATTTGTACAACTAGCAGATTCAGTAGACACGGGTTTATTTTCCTTGATAGCAATAAACAAAACTCATCTTCACTTACATTCCCTTTATCAAATTCATTATTTTTCACACCTTCATCAACAACATAATAACATTTTATTTGAAATCTAGGCTTGTTATATCTTGGCTTAGGGACTCTTTTCTGACACCTTGATTCAAAATGACCTATCTTATTGCAGGAAAAGCATTTAATAGGCAACTTTCCTTTATACTTACCTTCTCCTCTGGCTTCTCTTTTGACAATAAGTGCTTTAAGATCATTCAGTTCTTTTTCTTCTTCTTTGATCTGTCTCATTTCTTCTTCATACTTGAATAACTTTCTAGTAGAACTTTCATCTGGATCATATCTTTTCTTGTCTCTTCCAGAGGTAGTAGCTTTGAATGCAGATTTTATCTTAGGAAGGGCATCACCAAATTCACTCAACTCAAAAGCAGTAAGTTTACTAATCAACATATCTCTAGTTACATTTGTCACAGTCCTAAGCCCATCAATAGTTGTAGCTTTGACTTTGTATGCATCAGGCAAGGATCTAATCACTTTAGCAACAATCTCTAATTCATCTAACTATCCACTAGCACATCTGATACCACACACAAGTTCATTCACTCTTTGTATGAAAGTAGTAATATTCTCATCATTACCCATTTTCAACAATTCATATTTCCCTTTCAGACTTTGTAGCTTAGCAATCTTCACATTAGCATCACCTTCATACAAAGTTTCCAAATTTTTCCAGATCTCATAAGCAGTCTTCAGATCCATAACATTCGTCATCTTAGAATCAGTAAAAGCACTCAACAATATTTCCTTGGCCCTGATATTGTATTCAACATCCCTAATCTCAACAATAGTAGTAGGACCATTTTGAGGAATTACATACCTATTACTTGTAATGTTCCAGCAAGATTCACCGATGCATCTCAAATGACACTCCATTCGAGTCTTCCATAGAGAATAGTTTATTCCATCAAATCTCAAACTATCCTTCTTATATGTCACCATCCCATATCACCTCAAGCTGTTAAACATATTCCATGGAACCTACTCTGATACCAATTGTTGGCAACACAAGGGCAAGAAATTGAAAGGGGGGGTGAATTAGTAGTCACAAAATTTCAAACTTATTAACTTTGTTAACCCTTATTCTCAGATCTGATTAATAACTGTAGACACTCAAATTTCCCTATTGACTAAAATGATCAATTCATTCAATACTTTCTTCTATTCATGCATTTCATCAAATCATTAAAACATCTCATTATCGTTTGCATCTGTCGCATTATCATTTTGCACTATCATTCATTATCATAATAGTTTCATTATCATAATCATTCACCAACATTTCATAATAAAACTATATTATAATTTAAATCGCATCGCTTGCATATATCATCCACCTCATATTTCATTTCGTTAAATCATCACATCATTAAAATATTATCAACACATGATCATTCATAATACGTAATAAATAATAGTCGTTCATAAAACATTTCATAATCATTCATATATTAAATAATTTCATCATTCTTACATAAATCATTCTCGTAAAACATTAAAATAATTCATGATAAAACATTAATAAATCATTTTCATCCACATTAAAAATATATGCATTTAATCATTTTATTCAATCCTTCACCATGCATTTAATCTATCTTCTTTATCATTTCCACTCATATGCATTTCATTTCACTACACCATGTGGGATTTTAAAAATTCATTATTGCAATATCCGTTTATCCCACATTTTTCATTCTCAACCTCTTTGTCATCAGAGATGCCTATTTAAACATGACTCTCTTCTCCTTTTGACCCCTACACACAAATCTTGCACATACACATATCTTCACAGCTTTGCTTAATCCATTCACTAACAGCCTCTTGATGCACCTATGCTTGCAAAAATCTGAGAGCAAAAGTGCATAACAAGACTTTGGTGATAGGGAGACAATGAAGATTGATTTCTTTTAAAAGCATTGTTTTGTTTTTGTAGTTTAGATTTGCATTTCTAGTTTTGCTTTTAATTAGAATGATGCTATTGATGTGGGCTAAAATGGTGGTTCTTACTCCATAGAATCATGTATTTTTCTGACACTACAAATGGTGAACCTGACGTGAACGAGCAATCGTTTCTTTGTTTCTTCATTTTTATTTTTGTCTTATTTTTGTTGTTGTTGTTGTTGGGTTGTTTGAAACCATATCAGCAATATCAAATTTGTTGTAGAAGCATGAGAAATAAATGAAATCACGTTTTTCTTTTTGCTGCCACGTTTTTCTCACTGGATGGTTTGAAATGCCCAAAACATCTCTAAAATTGCCCTTTGTTCATGAAAAATGCCCCAGACATTGTTTTTGAGGTGAAAGAATTCATTTACAACAAGTAAAAGCTCTAAAAAAATAGCTTTGAATCAAAAAATGTGATCATCATAACCCCTGCACTGTTCTTCAAAGCTTTGAAAAATCTTATGTTGGAAACATTAGAAGGCTTTTAAAATGTTGTATTTTCTTCTTTATGTTATTTTGTGCTTACGGTGAGCATTCTCATTTATGCATCTTTGTCAAAAACTATAATTTAAATCTTATTTGGGTGTCTGATATTTTTTGCAAGTTCGGAGTTTGCAGCAAACAAAAGTTTTTCCATTTCTATTTTAAATGTTTCTGCAATAACTATATTTCAATCCTGGCATATCTATTTTTTGTGTATCTATTTTTTCAGGCTATTTTGAGGTATTCTAAAGCATTATGTCAGAGGATTCATCTGCCCTGTCCGTGCGTTCATCAGTCCATCAAAGCATTGTTGCATGTTGTTTAAAATTTAAAATTAAGTTTTCAGTTTAGTTTTAGTTTTTAATTTTTAATTTTTAATTTTAATTTTAATTTAATTTTTAGACTAATTTTTAACTTAGTTTAGATTTTTAGTTTCTAATTTCATTTAGATTTTTAATGTTTAGATTTACTGTTTAGTTTAGATTTTTTTTTTACTTTTTAATTTAGCTTTAATTTAGTTTCTAATTTCCCATTTAGTTAGATTTTTTTTTAATTAATTTAGTTTAGATTTTAGTTATTAATTTAATTTAGTTAATGTAGTTTAGATTTTGTTTTTTAGAGTTCTCTTTTTTTAATGTAGATCTTAAATTTAATTTTAGATTTGAATTAGATCTTAATTTAGATTAGATTTAAATTCATTTTAATTTAGATTTTAATTTAGAATAAATTTGAAACTAACTTTAGTCTAGATTTATTTTTAATCTAGATTTAAATTAACTTTAGATTTTACCTTTTAGTTAGATTGACTTTAATTTTAATTTTAATTAGATTAATTTTTATTTTAGAATAAATTTTTAATTTTAGATTAATTTTTAATTAGCTTTAAATGAGTCTTTAATTGAGATTTTAAATTTGATTTTAATTAGAATTAACTTTGAATTTAAATTAGATCTTAACTTTAATTAGATTTAGATTTTTAGATTTAAATTTCAACTTAAATTTAGCTTTTAGTTCTTAGTTTGGATTTATCTTTTTAAGTTAGATTCTAATTTTAAATTTAGAATAATGTTAGTTTTCGTTTTAGTTTAATTTTAGTTTTGGGTCTAATTTTATTAATTTGGGTTCTCTTGCAAGTTCGTTTGGCAGAGAATTGAAAATCAAAACACACGCTTGTCAAAGAAATGAGGCATGAAACTACTAATGCGATTTTGATGTAGGGCATTCGTCGAAGACATGATTTTGAAACCAATTGTCTTTTAGATTAGAAAACATTTCAATCAGTGCATTAAAAATGAACAAATGTCTTTTCTCGCATAGGCTTTACTAGGGGTTCAATGAACATTGTTTGTTGTGTTTGACGGTGGTAGGTGATTATGCTCTCACCTTGTGCAAACTAGGTGATTAGAAAGCCAGACCCATCTATTTTATGTGTTACCCCGATTCAATAATCAAATTATCCTCTCCCCTTGCGAACTTGTGCAATCCTGGGTGCAAGAGAAACAATTATTGACTCTAGAACTTGGGCCTACCTTGGTGGGAAAAAGTACTCACCCCAAGGCGACTCAGACCAACAAAAGAGTTTTTTAGACAAGCTACCCCCGATCGGTATATAAATGTGAATCTTAAGGGAAAGCCTAGGATTACGAGTGCAGATGTGTCATACAAACCAAGTAGTACTCCCCAAAACCCTGTTGAGCGTAACCTCTTCAGGTTGGAGTTCCTCCTAAACAGAGCTTAATCTTGTGCCCCATCTATGGCCACTCGAACGGGGTCCCAAACTAAAAACTTTTGTGTAGTTTCTAAAATACCATCTATTTGCTAGCGCTAGGGATAACTTTAAGAAACCCCCCCCCCTTAGCAAAGGTGTAAAATCTTGGCGAATCTCTCCTTTTATTTGAAAAAATAATTAATTTTCCCTAGCAAATCTTATGCACATTATTTAAAAATTTATAAAATCTTGGCGAATCTCAATGAATAATTGGTAAAAAAAAATGATCACACTGGTGAATCCTAGTGAATAATCACTAAAACAATTAATTACAATGGTGAATCTCTCCTTAAAAAATTTGCATAGTTGGTTGGCGCAGTTCCCCCATATATATATATATTTTTTTAATATTGAAGTAGGAGCTCGGGGGCGGCAACCATCGGCGAGGTCAAGGGGTAGCGCCCCTTGCGGGGGTCAAGGGGGTAGAGCCCCCTTGTGGGAGCAACAACCTTTCTAAAAGGCACATGCAAATTAAGTCACAGAATTCACTTGCATCCATTCGATTAAAAAGATAATCGATGGCAATAAATAATAAACCTATTCAAGGCTAAAATATCCCTAAAATGAAATGGTAAACTATTATTAGTGGTGATATTTCCCCAAAAATAATTGTAAGAATATAAAATTATTAGGGAATATAAGTAATATTTGTATTTACAGTATAAACTACTAGCGAATCAGTTCTGATGACGGGTCATTTAAAAAATAATGCATTGGCGAATTAGTCGAGACAAATTTATTTTTTTGTAAAAACCTGGCTATTCAGCATCCTTTCTAGCTTGTATTATTCACCATTTTTGGAGGTTCCAATTTCAAATATTCGCCAATTGGCAAAGATTCGCCACTAAATTTTTCCCTGGCTAGCGCAACAACAGTCGTTGTGAAGGCATCCACATTCTCGCAGTTCTTAGTAGAGGTGATCAACCCGCCATGGGAGATTTATGGGGGTTGGAAGCTTGGTTGGCCTGAGAAGTGAGTGCCATTTAAGGGGGAGCCCATGCAGCCAAGCTTCTGGATTCATCCGCTAAGAATAAGTGTGGTTGGGGAAACCCGCGTGGAATCTACCAAATATAGTTCTTTCCAACCCTAGGATTTGTGCTTGTATTGTTAAACTCAAACACTTTGTTTGTTATGTCTTGCGTGTGTGTTCAAAAATAGACCTCAAACAAACATCACACCTAGTAACTTGCAACATCTCAAAATTTGCAAACCTTAAAGGGTCCAACAACACAAACATACAACATGAACCTATCACTTGGATTTCTTGGGGTCATCATCCTTCAGTTTTGATCTTTCAATCCTTGCATTCCACCTAGTCCTTGCATTCCATCTAGAATTTGCATTTCACCTAGAATTTACACTCCACCTAGTTCTTGCATGTTCAACCCCTTTGCATATCAAGACCATCTCACCTAACCTTTGCATGTTCCAATAATTTATTCCTTTGCATATTCATCATCGATCAAACTAAACCTTAGCTTGCACTTAGGCTACTCTTCCTAGGTCTTGATATCAAACCATTGGCTATCTATCACCCGCATCACTTGAGGTTCATCATTCTTGAGTTAGGGAACATACCATTATCCTTGAGTAGGGTAATCATTTTGGATTCCATCATCTCCTACATACCCTCTCTTGATCATTGGTCCTTGTGTCTATCCATCATAACACAAGTAAAGCCTTTACATGATAACCAACTTTGGACCTAGAGTTTCCTTTGAGCTCTTGCATTCTTAGCTTGTCATACCATACCTTACCACTTCCATATCTCATCTTAGAATCATATCCTTTTCATTGCATCCTAGTCTTAGGTCTCATACATTACCTTGGATTGAACATCAAAACAATCACCTATGACCCCTAGAACAAGAGAAAAAATGTTTCAAGAAGAAGGGAACCCTTGGGGAAGAGACTTTGATGGTGAAGATAACATTAGTGTTGCAACTAGAGAAACAAATGAAACTAATGATGAAGAAATAACCAAATCCGATATAGAAGAAGCACTTAAGGATCATAGATTCACTAAAATTCTTATGGAGGTAGTCAAACGTAACCCACAACAATACTTCAAAGCCCTTGTTGATGAAGGAATCAAAAAGCCTCCTAATTTTGACATGTCATGGCTCATGATGAATGAACAACCTGAATCTAGTGAATCTAAACATCCCAAAACAAACAACGATGGTAGAATCAAAGATCATAGACCCTTTTATCTACAACCAGGTTACAAGCGATCTTTAAAGACATCAAAACCCACACCTACAAATGATCCTATTTTGGATGAGCTTAGAACATTGAGACAAGAATTGGAGACCCTTAAGAACCGTAAAGCATCATCTCATAAGTTCTCCATCGAAGACATATGTCCTTATCCCTTTGATCCAAGCATACCAATGCCACCTTTTCCTAACCACAAGGACATACCAAAACTTGACAAATATAATGGAAAAGGGGATCCTAAACATCACTTAAGATAATTTTGTGCTACTACCATGGAATTTGCAGTTGATGAAACATACATTATGAGATTATTCCCCTGCAGTCTAGGAGGAAAAGCTATGGAATGGTTTTGACAATTACCCCCAACCATCAAATCCTTTCAAGAATTGGCTGATAAATTTTTCTCCAATTATAGTTTCAATTGTGACTTTAAAGTGACCATGACAAACCTTTTCAACACCAAACAAAAACCAAGTGAATCTTTTGTGTCATTTTTGCAAAGATGGAGACATTTAACAAAACAATTACCTTATGTCATTCCTGATCAAGAATTGGTTGACCTCTTTTGTCAAAATTTGAATAAATAAATTGGAAGGGAACTTTGCCACAAATGTTTGGATTCTTTTGATGAAGCCATAGAAATGGGATTTCAAATTGAACAAACTCTCATTGATGATGGAACTATAAAACTTAATAATGAAAGAGATCAAAAATCAAATTCAAACATCAAGACACCTTTTTGGGTAAAGAATAAGAATGTATTCAATGACGGAGTTGTTGACGCAAAAATAACTAAAACAACATCACCTATTTACAATCTCAAAGGTTCATCTTCAAATAAAGGAAAAGAAAAACAAAGAAGTTTCCCTAAACGAAATTTCACACCATTGGGACAATCACTTGAATCCGCATTAAAAGAACTTCTTGAAATCAATATTATAACACTACCTAAAATAAAGGAATATAATCCACAAGTGAAACCCCCATGGTAGAATGAGAATCGATTTTGCGACTATCATAGACATAAAGGACATAAGACTAATAGCTGCAATAAACTTCGACATCTAATACATGATCTTATTGATGATGGTAAGATAGCAGTTGACAGACACACTCCTTCGGGTAACTCTGATTGCGAGGTGTTTAAAAACCCTTTCCCTAAGCATGACAAGGATAAAGGAAAGACCCTTGAATCTGGTGATGGTGTAAACTACACTACTACTAAGTATGACTATACCATACATACCATCAGTGAGGTTGATAATCATGTAAACACTTTCATTATAAATGGCAAAGCACCTGATTGCAAGGTTACTACCCGCAAAGGCACAATCACCCTTAAAGGTCTTAATTCAAAACCCACTACACCAGCTTCACAGTATAACCTCATAGAGCATTTAGGAAAAACGCCCGCACAAATTTCCATACTTGAGTTGCTATGCCTATCTCCTGAGCATAAATCTATTCTAGATAAAGAGCTTGCTACTGCTACAGTGCCTACGAACCTACATGTAGATCAAT
Source organism: Sequoiadendron giganteum (assembly GCA_007115665.2). NCBI lineage: Eukaryota > Viridiplantae > Streptophyta > Pinopsida > Cupressales > Cupressaceae > Sequoiadendron > Sequoiadendron giganteum. Next base: position 49,180,510 of record CM021109.1, read on the forward strand.
TCCAAGCTATGGTGGGACATATCACCTCGCCTTACACTATCAATTTTACTGAAAGTGATGATTCATCCCCTCGACAACCACATAATGCAGCTTTACACATTGATGTTCTTATCAATAATGCCAAGATCAAGTGAGTTCTAATAGACGAAGGAGCAGGTCTTAATATTTGTACCCAAGAATTGATTACAAAAGTGGGATTTTCTGAAAATGTTATTGATCCAAGGAATAAGATTACCATAAAGGAATATGATGAAGAGGAACACTCGTCTAAAGGATCAGTTACTCTACTAATCAGAGTCGGCCCTATGATAAAGGATGTGGTTTGCCAAGTCCTTGTTCTCCCACTAACCTATAATATCCTCCTTGGAAGACCTTGGATTCATGCAATGCAAGTAGTACCTTCTACATACCACCAGTGCATTAAATTCCCACACAATGGTGTTGAAATCACAATACAAGGAGACCCCAACCCTTTCATGTATTGCCATAATCTAAGCCCTAAAACTGAAATCACAATCTAAAGAAATCGTGAAGCACATCCTTCTCAAGCATATGTTGATCCTGAGTCCTAAAAAGCATCCACTTCATTTATCGCACCATCAAACCCCAAGGTCAAAATCCATGATATGGGATGTGGAGAATACCGTATGGATAATTTACCAACAAAATAAATTGCTAATGTTGTCGAGGAGGGTCAAAATTCTAGCAATGATATCAAGATATCTGCAAAAGGAACATAAAAAGATGACCATTCTTGGATTGAAACCTTTTGGGATCCTGATGATACACTTGCATTTTCCATATTTGCTTCCACTCAAGCTTTTCATATTTATGATAACCCCATGTTTAACCAGGATATCTACGATAACCCACTCTTTGATCATGACCCTACCAAGGATATCTAATCATCATCCTTCCATCCCACCTACTCTGGGCTAGGATATGAATCTCCTATTGTCACATCTACTAAGACATCTTGCCAAGTCATTAAGGATGTGTAAGCTTCCTTTGACATTAGTTGTACTGAAAAGGATAGTCCTAAAGACTCCATTAATGGCATCACCACTCCCATTTTCCCACTAAACATTCATATCACTCCATCCACCTCAACCATCTCACCCACATCCATCCACCTTGTAAACATGGATCAACAAGTATCAACCAAAGAAAATAAAAAGGATGCAATTCAAGAGTCAAAGGTAAAAGTGCCTTTTTCGAATGGAGATCCAGAATCAAAAGAAACCATGCAAAGAAAGAAAGATCAAGAAAAGTCCCTTAGCCAAAATAAAAACCTATTAGACAAATCAAAAATAAAAGTCAAAAGTGAAAACGAGCAAAATTCACTCTCCAAGTATGCCTCTCCATCAAAAATCATTGGGGGCATCTATCAAGGAAAAGTGTCAAAAAAAGAGCTTGTTGATTCAAGGTCTCCATCCACATCACTCTCACTCATACCATATATTTCGTTCAATCCATCCATGCTCACATATCCATCATACCACACCATTGGTGATGTCCTTCAATGTACCTTTGATGACAACCCCTTCACGTATTCTATCTCATCGGTCACCCAAGCTCCTTTTTGGTTGAAGCTTGATGGCCCACATATGTGCACATTAGGGATCCTACCATAGTCTCTTTCATCTACCTCATCTATCATCCTTCGTATTTTCCACTTGTACTCCTCATCCCGATCGGGTAATTTCATCCAACACGATCATCCAAACAGGATCGAGGCATCATCAAGGAAGTCTATGGATTTGACATCTATCAATTCTATACCTAGCTTCAGAGAGCTAGGAAAAAGTCCTGAAAAAATTTAAAAAAATGGAAAAAAGTCTTGAAAAATAAAACCAAAAAAAAAGAGAGGAAAAAATGAAAAAGTAAAGAGAAATCAATTCGTTCAATGGTGAAAACCACTTTGGTGACGCCTTGAGCAAGTACTATGGTGAAAACTGAGTAATTGGCGCCATGTGTATAGGCTTTGCTCCTGTTAGCTCTCAAAAATGCAGGCAAGATGCCTCAAGAAGCTGCCAATCTCTTGATATGCTTCAGGGCAACAGACAAGGTCGATAGAACTCAACCTTCTACTCTTTAGGTGTTGCTAAACCCAGGCGGGTGTACCTTTTGAATTGAGCAAACTTATCTTATGAAAATCCTTCTGAAATGATTTGTCCACAATGGTAGATGACAATGAACAAAATGAAATCAAACTTGATAGCAATCTTCTGATCTAAATCCTAAAATGCTTAATTAACTGATATAAAGAAACTGAATGAATTCAAATAATGAAATTACAGAGACCAGTGCCTTGTTGGGTATGTGGAGTCAAATGAAATAGAAGTGGGCAACTTATTCTAGTAGAAAATCAAATTGCAGGCATATAATATGTTCATAACTTGTATGAACAATGCAAGATTATGACTACTAAGCTCTACTTCAATAATCTAGATGAATCTCCCTGACTACTGTGATCAACAAAAAGGATTTAATCTTTACTTAAGAGAACTAGTTTAATTAATCACACAAATACAACAAATGTGCATTGACAAATTGAACATAAACTTGTTATGCCAATTTAAACAACCAGAAAGAATCAAATTGGAGACAGCTTCAGCAATACTTTTTCAATAAACTCAACACACAATTGATACCAAAAATAACCTGCCACACCAACTGATTCCTGTTGAATTTTCATTTTAAAACATGCACATAGTCTCTAGAATGAGAACTTTATTCTATTGTGCCCATTCCTAATCTACCCTACCTAAAATCTGATGGTCCTTCAATTACAATTGGGGTGCATATATATACACCAGCACTAGAAATCACATCGTTTCAAATTCATGTCAGCCTAGCACCGAATTCGGGCTCCAATCAAGTTGGCAAGCAACTGTATTGTAGAAAATCTCACATGTCAGCCCACAACGTTTGAATTCTACTTTTATTTGTTAGTGAACCAGTCACCAAGACAGGCCTAAAGGTATGCTGAAGGCAATTGTATCGCTTATTGCTCCCTGCCAGTGTTCACTGTGCTCACATTCACCGTGACCAACTGCTCACTATGCCAAAGTCTAGGAGTAGCCTTTTGTTGTTTTGTGTTTCGCCATAACCTTCTGCCATCGGTGAGATATCATATCGACAAACCAAATGTTATATCGATATGCAATTCCTTAATGTGCTTTTCCATTCGCCAAGACACGAGCAAATCTCACATCGATGAACTCCCCTTGTTCAATTCACTATCGCCATAGCACATCGCATTCGAGGAGACATCCTATAGACCTCATTTCCTTTCCCAGAAATCCCCTTCGTCCTTTTGTTATGTCATTGTGACATATCGGAATTCTCACTGAAATGCACCCTCCCCCTTTATGTTCGCTTTGTTGTAGCTTGCAACAGTCGGGGAGACATCAAATAGAACACCCCATGTTCCACCGAAAGCTCCCAACCATCATCCTGTCGTCAAAACAGTGTGAAAGTCATGCCGAATGAAGAATGAAGAAGACCTATGATTGTCTTGACATCGGATGAGTCTTGCCAATAGGCAACATAGACTCATGCAAGCAGAAAATGAAACACGGGTCGGGGAGACCAGAACAAACCTATGCCGATAGGTCTAGTAAGATGGAAAATGCACAACCGATGGATTCTATGGGGCAATATGGGCAGAATGTGGGTAAAACATCTTGAAAATGAGGAAATGTGGCAAAGGTAAACCTCACATGGAGACTCAAGGGGGATGAAAGGTATGCACAAAATCATCAAATTTTAATAGTTCCAACAACTCCTCTTTCCTTTGGATCTCTACTTCATCTTTTCATCCCATTTTCCATTTACCCTCCACTTCATAATATCCTTTTCAGTGAATTGTTTGACAATCCCCTCACTTGCTTGCTTTGTCATGTGTACTAGATTGGTCGTATTCCTCATTGGGGCATTTCCTCAACCTTAGCCATGGGTTAGGATAAATTGAGCACCTCGCGGTCAGAGAAACTATCCTCTTTGTCTGTCTGCTCACTTGAGATGCATCTCTTTCCGTTGTAAAAGGTCTTGAAAAAATCCAAAAAAATCATAAAGTGTCTTGAAAAAATCCAAAAAAATCATAAAGTGTCTTGAAAAATCCATAAAAATCATAAAGTGTCCTGAAAACATCCATAAAAATCATAAAGTGTTCTGAAAAAATCTATAAAAATCATTAAGTGTCTTAAAAAAATCCATAAAAATCATAGTGTCCTGAAAAAATCCATAAAAATCATAAAGTGTCTTGAAAAAAATCCATAAAAATCATAAAATGTCCTAAAACATCCATAAAAATCATATAAAAATCATAAAATGTCCTAAAACATCCATAAAAATCATAAAGTGTCCTGAAAAAAACCATAAAAATCATAAAATGTCCTGAAAAATCCATAAAAATCATAAAATATCTTGAAATAATCCATAAAGATCATAAATGTCCTAAAAAAATCCATAAATATCATAAAGTGTCCTAAAAAAATCCAAAAAAATCAAATATTCCAAAAATCCAAAAAAATCAAATAACTTCAAAAATCCCTCAACAATGACACTTTCAGCTCACCACATAGCTTTGAACTTTAGCAAAATCAAAATGCACCACGTCTAGCAATCAAAAAAACATACCTACCAATCCATCCTGCAAATCCAACCAAACACACCCAACCGTGCCAAGAATCACTTCTATATCGAAGCATGATGCATGTTTGTTTGTTTATCTTTAATTGTTTTATGATTTTATCGTTGGTGGCATGTCTTTTAGCTTCTCTAGGATGTCTAGGACTAGAGAGGCGATGATAGGGCATGTTCACTTGTTTGTTGCCTGTGGATTGTTTCTTATTCATAGGACGACTCGTCTTAAGACATGGTTATCTAAAACCATTAAAGACCTATGAGTCTAGTATGGATGAGTGCATTCCTTGTTTGATAGTGTCTTCCATGCAATAAGTATTCAGGTCATCTAGGGTCCTTATACCTAGATGCGTATACTTCATTACTAAATAAAAATGCAAACAATATTAAGGTCGTCTAGATGTTCATATTATCTAGACGCTTATACTAATTTGTGACATAATAAGCTCGATGATGATAAAAGCACTTAAAACGCACAAGAGGCTTCACCACCTTCAATTTCTCCAATCTTGCATCTTCCATTTATTGCATTTCATTTTCTTCATCTTTCTTGTCGCAGAGAAATCAATCAACTTGCATCTCCAAATCTCATGTCCCCTTAATCAATCAATCAATCATTCTATAAACTTGTCTTGCACTTGCATCAATCTCAATCAGCTTCATCAGCTCATCAACCCGGCTATACTGATCATTTCCATCAATTGTTCAGTTATGCCTATCAATTGTGCATTTCCATCAAATGTACATCACTACTTTATCACTTGCACAATATCAAGTATCTAATCATTTTATTGACATCTATCGAGAGATTAATCTTCTTACCATCTGTCTGGTCAATCTCTCGAGGGGGCATATCACTCTTATCATATTCCTTACTAGGATATATCTGGGGCATGTATCAGTTGATCAATATTTTTTCTTTGAAACAACGCGACAAGCTGCATTGTCTCAAAGAGGGGCAAAATGTACACACTCAAATTTCCCTATTGATTAAAATGATCAATTCATTCAACACTTTCTTCTATTCATGCATTTCATCAAATCATTAAAACATCTCATTATCGTTTGCATCCTTTGCATTATCATTTTGCACTATCATTCATTATCATAATTATTAACCGACATTTCATAATAAAACTATATTATAATTTAAATCACATCGTTTGCATATATCGTCCACCTCATATTGCATTTCGTTAAATCATCACATCATTAAAATATTATCACCACATGATCATTCATAATACATAATAAATAATAATCGTTCATAAAAAAATTCATAATCATTCATAATTTAAATAATTTCATCATTCTTACATAAATCATTCTCGTAAAACATTAAAATAATTCATGATAAAACATTAATAAATCATTTTCATCCACATTAAAAATATATGCATTTAATCATTTTATTCAATCCTTCACCATGCATTTAATCTATCTTCTTTATCATTTCCACTCATATGCATTTCATTTCACTACTCCATGTGGGATTTTAAAAATTCATTATTGCAATATCCGTTTATCCCACATTTCTCATTCTCAACCTCTTTGTCATCAGAGATGCCTATTTAAACATGACTATCTTCTCATTTTGACTCCTACACACAAATCTTGCACATACACATATCTTCACAACTTTTCTTAATCCATTCACTAACAGCCTCTTGATGCACCTATGCTTGCAAAAATTTGAGAGAAAAAGTGCATAACAAGACTTTGGTGATAGGGAGACAATGGAGATTGATTTCTTTTAAAAGCATTGTTTTATTTCTGTAGTTTAGATTTGCATTTTTGGTTTTTCTTTTAATTAGAATGACTCTATTGATGTGGGCTGAAATGGTGGTTCTTACTCCATAGAATCATGTATTTTTTTGGCTATACAAATGGTGAACTTGACGTGATCGCGTTTTCTAATCAATAGGGAAATTTGAGTTTTCTAATGCCATCTTATCACCATCCTATTGGAAGCATTATCATGAATGCAAGGTGAAGATGAAATGTGGGATAAAAGATGTGGGAAAAGGAAATGCCATTATCCCACATTGTTTGGTTAAATGTTATGGATGAGAATGAAAGTGATAAAGGGTTATTAGATTAAAATGTACCTAAATGATTAAATATGAATAAAATGATTAAAGATGCTTTACTAAAATGCAATATTTCATGAATAATTTATGCAAATGATATGATTAATATGCAAGTTATGATAATTGGTTTAATATGAAATAATAATCAATGACTATGATAATTGATTTATTAATGGAGATGAATATGAAACAATTATGGATGATAATTGATTTAATATGGAAATGATGTTTATGACTTATTATGCAAATGGATTATGCATTATGAATGATCATGTGGTGATAATATTTTAATGATGTGATGATTTAACGAAATGCAATATGAGGTGGATGATATATGCAAGCGATGTGATTTAAATGATTTTATAGTTTTATTATGAAATGTTGGTGAATGATTATGATAATGAAATTATTATGATGATGAATGATAGTGCAAAACGATAATGTGATGGATGCAAATGATAATGCAATGATTTAATGATTTGATGAAATGCATGAATAGAAGAAAGTATTGAATGAATTGATCATTTTAATCAATAGACGAATAATGTGATGATTGTGAGGACAAATTTGAGTGTCTACATTTTGCCCCTCTTTGAGATAATGCATCTTGTCACGTTGTTTCAAAGAAAAATATTGATCAATTGATACATGCCCTAGAGATATCGTGGTAAAGATTATGATAAGAATGATATTCCCCCTCGAGAGATTGATCAGACAGATGGTAAGAAGATTAATCTCTAGATAGATGTCAATAAAATGATTAGATACTTGATATTGTGCAAGTGATAAAGTAGCGATGTACATTTGATGAGAATGCACAATTGATAGGCGTAACTGAACAATTAATGGAAATGATCAGTATAGCCAGGTTGATGAGCTGATGAAGCTGATTGAGATTGATGCAAGCGCAAGACAAGTTGATAGAATAATTGATTGATTGATTAAGGGGACATGAGATTTGGAGATGCAAGTTGATTGATTTCTTTGCGACAAGAAAGATGAAGAAAATGAAATGCAATAAATGGAAGATGAAAGATGGGAGAAAATGAAGGTAATGAAGCCTCTTGTGCATTTTAAGTGCTTTTATCATCATCGAGCTTATTATGTCACAAATTAGTATAAGCGTCTAGATAATATGAACATCTAGACAACCTGAATATTGTTTGTGTTTTTATTTAGTAATGAAGCATAAGCATCTAGGTATAAGGACCCTAGATGACCTGAATACTTATTGCATGGAAGACACTATCAAATAAGGAATGCACTCATCCATACTAGACTCATAGATCCTCAATGGTTTTAGATAACCATGTCTTAAGACGAGTTGTCTTATGAATAAGAAACAATCCATAGGCAACAAACAAGTGAACATGCCCCATCATCACCTCTCTAGTCTCAGACATCCTGGAGAAGCTAAAAGACATGCCACCAAAGATAAAATCATAAAACAATCAAAGATAAACAAACAAACATGCATCATGCTTCGATATAGAACTGATTCTTGGCACGATTGTGTGTGTTTGGTTGGATTTGCAGGATGGATTGGTAGGTATATATTTTTTGATTGTCAGTCATGGTGCATTTTGATTTTGCTGAATTTCAAAGCTATGCGGTGATCTGAAAGTGTCACTTGTTGAGGGATTTTTGAAGTTATTTGATTTTTTTTGGAGTTTTGGAATATTTGATTTTTTTGGATTTTTGGAATATTTGATTTTTTTTGGATTTTTGGAATATTTGATTTTTTTGGATTTTTTTAGGACACTTTATGATTTTTTCAGGACATTTTATGATTTTTATGAATTTTTTCAGGAAACTTTATGATTTTTATGGATTTTTTCAAGACATTTTATGATTTTTGTAGATTTTTTCAGGACACTTTATGATTTTTATGGATTTTTTTAGGACACTATGATTTTTATGGATTTTTTCAAGACACTTTATGATTTTTATGGATTTTTTCAGCACACTTTATGATTTTTATGGATTTTTTCAGGGCATTTTATGATTTTTATGGATTTTTTCAAGACACTTTATGATTTTTAAAATCCCACATGTTTTTAGCTCTACAAATCACTTTGTAGAGCCAAAAAAATACATGAGCCTATGGAGTAAGAACCACCATTTCAGCCCACATCAATAGAGTCATTCTAATTAAAAGCAAAACTAGAAATGCAAATCTAAACTACAGAAACAAAACAATGCTTTTAAAAGAAATCAATAGGATGATTTGTAGAGCCAGAAAAATACATGATTCTATGGAGTAAAAACCACCATTTCAGCCCACATCAATAGAGTCATTCTAATTAAAAGCAAAATCATAAATGCAAATCTAAACTATAGAAACAAAACAATGCTTTTAAAAGAAATCAATCTCCATCGTCTCCCTATCACCAAAGTCTTGTTATGCACTTTTGCTCTTAGATTTTTGCAAGCATAGGTGCATCAAGAGGCTGTTAGTGAATGGATTAAGAAAATTTGTGAAGATATGTGTATGTGCAAGATTTGTGTAGGGGTCAAAATGACTCTATTGGAAATTTGAGTTTTCAAATGCCATCTAATGACGTGATCACATTTTCTAATCATTTTAATCAATAAGGAAATTTGAGTGTCTACATCTTTTTTTTCTTTGAAACAACGTGACAAGTTGCATTGTCTCAAAGAGGGGCAAAATGTAGACACTCAAATTTCCCTATTGATTAAAATGATCAATTCATTCAATATTTTCTTCTATTCATGCATTTCATCAAATCATTAAAACATATCATTATCGTTTGCATCCGTCGCATTATCATTTTGCACTATCATTCATTATCATAATAATTTCATTATCATAATCATAACCGACATTTCATAATAAAACTATATTATAATTTAAATCACATTGCTTGCATATATCATCCACCTCATATTGCATTTCGTTAAATCATCACATCATTAAAATATTATCACCACATGATCGTTCATAATACATAATAAATAATAATCGTTCATAAAACATTTCATAATCATTCATAAATTAAATAATTTCATCATTCTTACATAAATCATTCTCGTAAAGCATTAAAATAATTCATGATAAAACATTAATAAATCATTTTCATCCACATTAAAAATATATGCATTTAATCATTTTATTCAATCCTTAATTATGCACTTAATCTATCTTCTTTATCATTTCCAGTCATATGCATTTAATTTCACTACACCATGTGGGATTTTAAAAATTCCTTATTGCAATATCCATTTATCCCACATTTCTCATTCTCAACCTCTCTGTCATCAGAGATGCCTATTTAAACATGACTCTCTTCTCATTTTGACCCCTACACACAAATCTTGCACATACACATATCTTCACAACTTTGCTTAATCCATTCACTAACAGCCTCTTGATGCACCTATGCTTGCAAAAATCTGAGAGAAAAAGTGCATAACAAGACTTTGGTGATAGGGAGACAATGGAGATTGATTTCTTTTAAAAGCATTGTTTTGTTTCTGTAGTTTAGATTTGCATTTATGGTTTTGCTTTTAATTAGAATTACTCTATTGATATGGGCTAAAATGGTGGTTCTTACTCCATAGAATCATGCATTATTTTGGCTCTACAATAACCATGAAAGCATAAATCAACAACACATCAGAAAAACACATAACACCGAGATTTTTGCATGGAAATCCTATTAGGGGAAAACCACGGTGGAGGTTAATCCACAAGTTTATACTCTGTTAAAAGTATAAGAAGAATAAATGGGAATGCACATGCATTCAAACACACTACCTAGAGCTCACTACTCAGATACAAGGGAAGAATCACTGTCGTACAGAAACATTCAAATTAAATCCATCTAAAGAATTTGAACTAAAAAAGTAGCATATGCTAATACCTAATTATAGTTCTAGTTAAGCACATGAACACTTCTTCACTTTTCTTCACTCTTCTTCACACTCTACTCTACCTTCGAATGATTTGATCTTATTCGCACATAGAACTCGCACACTTCGCATTGTACACACATCAAATGGGATAAAAAATCGCTCATATATATCCACAACAAGCAATTACATTGCTTCATGTCAGCTTGAACAAAATAATAAAATGAAAGCAAACTGTTGGCCCAAAACAATAAAAAATATTTATTTGAATCAACCAAAGTCGGCAACAACATAGTAGATACCCAAAACAATATCCTCGAAGACAAAACACCTTCAAATATTTTTCCTCGAAGATCCACAACACACTATAATCACCCTGACAACCATGAAAATGAAAAACATGAACACGCAAGAGAAAAATCACAAATCGCAAGCACAACAATCAATGCGGATGTGCAACACAGATAGAGCACGATCTAGAAACATCCATGAACACCATAGGAACATACAAAACAACTCAAATTACCATAATCACATGATATTCTTCTAGGAACACCAGCTTCAGTAACAGAATAACTGTTGGAACACAAAAACTCATAGCTTGCTCAAATATTCATGCACACCTCTGAAAATTTTGGTGGATAAACTAGATATGCTTGAAAATAAACCCTTTAATCCACAACTTCACACCATCAACATACTGAAATTTCCATCATACTGAACTTCACTACTTCACAGACAACTTGCAACTTATTTTATTACAATTTTCTCAATATCCTCGACATATGCAGTGTTAAAGACATTAATGCTAATAGTGTTGACATCAATGACAACCACATATTAGCAACACAACCACAACATCCAACAAAGCATAACACTGATGATTTTCTTTATGTTAAGGTTTTAAGACATAACCTCTTGAGTGTTGGACAAATGTGTAGTAAGGGATAAAATCTTATGTTTCAGGATGATGGTTGCGGGATTAGAAAAGGCTTCAGTTTTGTGATTGTTGTTGGAAGAAGGATAGATAAAAAATTTCTATCAGCTCACAGGTGTTGATGGTTATTATTTTATGACTCAAATCAATGAGAGTTAGCTATGGCATAGAAGAATGTGTCACATCAATTTTGATAGCCTAGTGAGGATAAGTTCAACTCAAGTTGTGAGAGATCTACCAAAGATTACAAAGCCTATCAATTTTATTTATAAGGACTGTCAAGTTGGAAAGCAAGAAGAAGAATTTTTAAAGTCAAAGAACAATCTTCTATTGGATTGTTGGAATTGGTGCATACAGATCTTTGTGTTCCTACCAGAGTAAGAAGTCTTCAAGGTTACAAGTATTTCATGCTACTGATTAATGAATATTCTAGAATGACATGGGTTACTTTTTTCAAAGAAAAATCAAAAACTCTGAATAAATTTAAAGGATTTAAAGTTATGGTTGAGAATGAAATGGATATGAAAATAAAATGTTTGAGGTCTAACAAAGTTGGAGAGTTCACCACCAATGAATTCAATATATTTTGTGAGAACCATGGAATAAAGAGGCATTTATCTGCCCCTAAGACTCCTCATCAAAATGGAGTGGTTGAAAGAAAGAACATGATTGATCAAGAAGCTGCGAGGACAATGATGAAAGAAGTAAATCTACCAGAAGTTTATCAAAGAGAATCAATGCATACTTCTATTTATATACTTAACAAAGTGAAAGAAAGAGAAAACAACACAAAGAATCCTTATGAGCTATGGTATGGAAGGATTCCTACTGTCAAATACATCAGCCTTTGAAAGAAAATGCTACATCAGAAGAGATGAAGAGAACTTAGGAAAGTTTGATGCAATGTTTGATTAGGGTATCTTTCTTGGATATTCTACTAGAAGAAAAGCTTGTTGGTGCTACAACAAGAGACTAAGAAATATTGTTAAGAGTGCAAGTGTCAAGGTTGATGAAGATCTATAGAAGAATTCAGTGGTGTTAGATGGATATGAATTAGATGATTCTACTTGGAGAGAAGAAGAAAAGGCTAAAGGAAAAGAAGTGCATATTGAAGAGGAAGAAGCTTTAGAAAAGGTTCTTAAAACTCCTAAGTATATGCAAAATAATCATTTTGAAGAACAAATTATTGGTGATAAGAGAAAAGATGTACTGAAAAGAAGGAAAGTTGCTAAAGAATAAGTAAATTTGTGTTTACTTTATAAAGTTGAACCAAAAATAGTGATTGAAGCATGCAAGGATGAGTATTGGATCAAGGCTATGAAAGAAGAACTAATGAAAATTGAGAAGAATTGAACTTGGGAACTTGTCCCAAGACCACCAAACAAGAATGTGATTGGAACCAAGTGCATATTCCAAAACAAACTTAATGAGAGTGGAGAAGTGGTAAGAAACAAGGCAAGGCTTGTATGTAAAGGTTAATAAAAAGTAGAAGGAATAAAATTTGAGGAAAAATTTGCTTCGCTGACAAGAATGGAAGCTATCAAGATTTTTTTGGATTTTACAGTAGGTAAATATTTCAAAGTTTATCAAATGGATGTGAAGTATGCTTTCTTGAATGGAGAATTGGAAGAAGAAGTATACATAGAACAACCCGAAGGATTTCAGTTATCAAATAAACCAAATATGATTTGTAGATTGAAGAAGGCTTTATATGGGCTGAAGCAAGCTCCTAGAGTTTGCTATGCAAGGTTAAACAAGTACTTGTCGTAACAAGGATTCAATAAAGATACCACAAATAGAAATATCTACTTGAAAGTTGAAAAAGATTAAATCTTGATTGTGGATGTATATGTTGATGACACAATTTTTGGAGTAAATAAAGTTGTGTATGAAAATTGCAAAGGAGATGTAGAAAGAATTTGAAATGTCAATGTTTGGGGAAATGAATTTCTTCCTTGGGCTATAAATCAATAAAAAAAATAAAGGTATTTTCATTTCACAATCAATGTATGTCAAGGAAATGTTGAAATTTGGAATGGAAGATTCTAAATGAGTATGCACCCCTATGGTTATTGGTTGCAAGATGAGAAAGAATGATGAATCTCCTAAGGTTGATCAAAGCAATTATAGATCAATGATTGGAGGACTATTATATCTAAATTCTACTAGACCAGATATCATGCATGGAGTTTATCTTGTGGCTATATTTCAAGATCCTAGAGAGTCACATGTTGCAACAATGAAGAGGATATTCAAATACTTGAAGGACACTTTGAATCATGGATTGTGGTATCTAAAGGATGTTGATTTTACTCTAAGTTCTTACACATATGCAAATTGGGATGGTTGTGTAGATGACAGGAAAAGTACAAAAGGTGGTGCATTCTTTCTTGGGTGAAAATTGGTGTCATGGTTAAGCAAGAAACATGATTCAATGTCTTTATCTACTGTAGAGGAAAAATACATTGCAACAAAATCTTGTTGCACACAAGTGTTGTGGATGAGGAAAATATTGAAGGATATCAGAGTGATTTATGATGAACCAATTTCTATCTTTTGTGATAATACAAGTGCTATCAATATATCAAAGAATTTGGCAATGCATTCAAGGACAAAGGATATCTCAATCCAGTACCACTTTTTGAGAGAGAAGGTTGTAGAGAATGAAGTGAAGCTTGAATATCTACCTACAAAGGATCAATTTGTTCACATATTCACTAAGGCTCTTCCTAAGGATACTTTTGAGTATCTTCAGGATAAGTTTGGGGTTATTGCCTCTCCTTCTTTGAACTAGATGCATCAATCCATTGGATCTCAAGATTCATTCTTTGGTCTAGATTGATGTTGGTGGCTACCTCTCAGGGGTAGTAGGTAGTGAAATTATTGATTATTGCAATAAGGATGAGTGATTTTTTTCATTATGTAATGGTTGTTGATTGATGTAGTTTGGTGTGAGCTCTTAAGGGGGAGTATGCAAAGCAGTGAAGGAAAGAAAGTTGTAGAGCAATGGTAAACAGTATGATTAATGTCAAAGGGGGAGAATGAATGATGAAAATATTTTATACTTTGTTATTGATGTCAAAGGGGGAGAGAGCAATGTGAAAAAAATTCAGTTGAGAAAAGGGTAGGTGCAAGAAGTTGGGTCCACAAAATGTTGAAAAGTGGAAGTGTTTTTCCTGATTTTCAAAATTTGTCACAGTTCGACTTAAAATTTGAAGCACTTAAACATTGAACCTTTTAAAAAGTTCAATAATATGAAATTTAGTATTTTGAGTCTAGTTTTCAAATATTTAATTTATTATAATACCTACATGATAAAAAATATTTTTTAATACACATGAATAAAAACCACTTTTTATAATTCATTTTTTTATGACCATACCATGCACATGTACAAACACCATAATTTGACATAAATAAAAATATTTTTCTAATTCCTTTTATGGAAAGATGTATATTATAATGAAGATTGATGAGGATATTTTTTTATAATACTTTTTTATTTATCAATTTTTTATTGGCCCTAATTTTTGGTTTTTAAAACCATTGTGTACAGACACCATAACTTGACCTAAACTTATCATTTTTTGAATTTTATTTTTTTCATTGTGTAAAGAATTATTTATAGATTGATTCTATATAAAAAATCTAACAATAAAATTAACAAATTAAAAGTTATTAAAAAATATGAAAAACCTAAAATTTTGAGTTTATGGACCTGTTTCCTCATAAATTATCTAAAAAATAGAAAAATAATCAAATAATCAAAAAAATACATATTTGAAAACTAGACATTATTATATATAATGGGTTTTAATTTCATAAAACATTTTAAAAAAAACCTCATTTTCTATATTGCCAAAGTTAATTTTTTTCTCTTGAAATTGCCATGAACTTGTACTTGCATGTCTAAGCCTAAGTGTTGGGCTGCCATTCCTTTTCTGAGCCTAAATCCAAATTAAAAACACGTCTTATGAGTTTCAAACCTTTTGGAACAAGTACCCACTTCAAAATTATTACCTATTCTAAAAAATGAACGGGTATTTATTTTAAAGCTGAAAAATGACACTTCCATTAAATATGGACCCAACTTCTTACACTTACCCAAAAGGGGATAGTCATGTGAAACAAAGTAATGAGTTAGTTGTGTAAGGGGGAGAAAATAGATAATGAGTTGCTATGGATTAGTATGTTGGTGATCAAAGTTGTTTGTTTTGTTGTTGATGGTGGTGTTTTTTCACATCATGTGTTTCCATCAATGACAAAGAGGGAGATTGTTGCAAGTATGTATTGTTGGTGAACTGTCATTGGTTTCAACTATATGAGAAAGAGATTATTTCAAGAATGTGTGCAATTGATATTGAGTTTCTATCTTTGATGATGCTTTGATTAGTTGCATTATGTTGTCATTAATGATCTATTGGTGTCAACCTCTAGTGTTGTTTTGATAAGATTTTGTCTATGGATGTATGATTGAGTTTCTTGGTAGTGATGAGGAAGTGTTGAAGATGTTGAGAATGTGTCTCTAGTGCTTGGTTTCCAAGTGGTTTTGATAAAATTGAATAAAAAGAGGAAATAGTGTGTTACAGTGGTGTTTTGTGTTGCAAAGTAGCATTCTAGTTTGGCTCTACATTTCTTCTAGGTTGAAGATCTACTTGTGTGGTTCAAATATGTTGATCAAAGGTTTTCATAGGTGTTGCATCTATAATTTGGTGTGTTGGACTGTTGTGCAAAGGAAGTTGTGTTTACCAGTGTGTGAACTACATATTGCATAGGTGTTTGGGAGAAATGTTTTTGCTCCACATTTCTTCGTAGAATGGTTTCAAGTCTTGTAGATTTGGAAGGGTGCTTATAGTTTTTGTATCTTTCTTTAGATGAAGTTGTTTGTGGTTTGGTGCTTTTAAATTTGGTTTCTTGTATTGTAGTGTATAGCAAAATTATTTGAGTGTATTGGGTGTGTACATTCTTCAAGTTAAATTTGTTGCAAAGGAATTTGTTGGTTTTTAGGGTGTTTGTGGAATATTCTAGATCATATTCAAGTGTTATGTGGTGTATGCAAGTCATATTTGGATTTGAGGAAGCATGTACTTAAGTGTTAATGTTGTTAACACAGGTTTGACTGACCTTGGGTGTTTACACTAATTGTGAAGTTGCTTTGGTGTTTGTGGAAGCATGGTGTGGCGTGTATGAGTGGATTTAGGTCCTAGATAAGGTTTGTTGTGGTCTTCCTTCATTCCTTTCCACCATGAGAATGTTTTGGTATCGACCTAATTTGAATTTACATGGTTGAGGTGCATAGATAACCTTGGAGAATGTTTTAAAGGTTGAATATGGTATAAATAAGTGTTGAGTTATTGAGGGATGATAAGATAGATGAGTATGATGTGAATAATGTGAATTGAAAAGTTTTAGGGTGTAAATTTGTGAAGTGTAGTACAAGATTTCATGTGTTAGATTACTGAATGTAGTGAGCAGAAGTTATCTACAATTCTTCAAAAATATTGTGAAGGTGTTAGTGATGTTGTGGTGTATTTTTCTATTGTATTGAAATGGATTTCTTATTGTGACAATCTTCTCTATCTTCTCTTCTACTTTGGAAATAAGCCTTTCTTTTTGGGTAGTGAGCCCTCCAACAGTGAGCCTTATTGTATTCGGCATTGATATTACTTTATATTGTGAGTTAATCCTCACCGTGGTTTTTCTCTTCTTTAGTTTTCCACGTAAACCCAGTGTTTCTTTGTGTATGGTGTTGACTTGATCTTGTTTCTATTATCTTCTTTCATGATAAATCATTCTAACATGGTTAATTGGATTGATGTAGATCTGAATATGTGTGAGGGTTTTGAATTTTTAAGGTACAATTGATTCACCCCCCCTCTCGGTTGTCTTATGCATTCAACAATATATATATATCATAAGGTAAAAGATAGAATAGAAGACTAATTAAGAATAGAGGTGAGATAAGTAGATGAAGGCATGAGATAGATTAAAAATAGGGATAAGGAAATGAAAGAGTGAGGACTAAGAAAGATATTATATATGAGGAAATATACTGAGATACTGATGTTAACTTATCACAAGTATAGATAATAATCATATGATGGTTTATATCGGTTTCTATAGGAATTCCATAGACAATTTTAAGTGTATGTATTTTGATTTATTTACTTTATATATTTTCTTGTAATCCACCACACTAGTTATAATTGTCTTGTTACCCTTTTAGACCATGGTGTAAAGTACAACTCTAAAGAGCCCACGCATAAATATTCAATCTACGCTCCCTCTTCTATGACACCCCTCATAGATACATAGCTCCCTCATTGAAAAATATGTAAAGATCATCATAGAGATAGGATAAGAGATAAAAAAACCTATGTAATCAATGTCTATTACCCCTTGGCCTCTTGACACACTTGTATGAGACCATAGGCTATATGTGAACCTTGACCTTTTGGGAGAATGAAAAGACCAATGATGAATAATAATAAATTACATATCCATGACAATATAAGCCTTATAATATATATTCAAACAATAAAGGACCATATTGATAGCCTATCCACACAATATATGCTAATATATAAACCTTGGCCCTACTATAGTGTGTTGTTATGGGCCTCCACTCTCATACTCTTGACTAAAATTTAGATAATCTTTCACACATGATTGAATGCCACATCATCTCACCTATAGGGAGTGAAATATAGTGGCATATAAGTGCCAATACTCAATGTGTGTGATCAACATGTGTGTATCAAAGTATATTGTTGGTAGTGTGATCATATATCTAAGACTTGTGACTTTAAGGAGTGCCTAGTGTGCATCATTTTCAATAGGTATTATGCATAGATTGATCACCTAAATTTTTCATATATGATCATAAATTTATTTCTCAAACTACAAAATCACAAAAAATCATTTTATTAGTACACATTCATTGGCAAGAATCAATTTAGAATTTGACAAATCATATGCTAAATTATGATTGTGATGTCTTCAAACTAGCTTATGGATTAGTGTAGACCCAAACTAAAAATTTTCATATTGAGGACTATTATATGGGATGATTTAATTCCCAATGGAATGAATTCATGTCTCTAAAATAAATAAAATATCATTTTCAACCAAAAACTAAACAAATTTAAAATAATAATTTTTAAAAATTAGTTTTAAGGTGACTTACAAAGTCTAAGGTCTCACCTCACTTGATTCGAACTCACACTTG
This sequence comes from Sequoiadendron giganteum, assembly GCA_007115665.2. Lineage (NCBI taxonomy): Eukaryota > Viridiplantae > Streptophyta > Pinopsida > Cupressales > Cupressaceae > Sequoiadendron > Sequoiadendron giganteum. Next base: position 49,199,288 of record CM021109.1, read on the forward strand.
GTCATCCTTGGTAGGAATGCTAATACATTATACCACCACCATCATATAATTAAATATCACTCTAAGATCTTAATGTATTATAGTTGTGAGGGTGGATACACAAATGAAAGTCATATTTTGCTATCCACTCCCTCTTTTAGAACTAAGTAAAAAAAAATAGTTTATAAATTGTGCATCATGTGACCTTGAATTATGAATTAATTTGATCATATCTACCATGACATTTTTTATTCACATTTACATTTAACTTGCATGAATATGGGCTCAATTTTCACACATAATGCATTTATCATAAGCTTTTTTCCTACTTGAAAGATACTTTTTGACATGTGACATAGTTGAAGGACCACTTTGGTCTATGATTCTTATACATTGATATCTCTTGGGGCTACACATATTTTGATTTATTATTCACACCATGTGTCATTCTCATTTATTGCTTTATCTCTTTTAAAGCTTTGAGACAAATTATTGATAGATAGAGATGTGATTTCACAGTTACCTCCGTAATCATATTTATGCATATGCTTTCATGCTTATATTTTGACATGATTTTCTCTATCATTTGTTACACAATATTTATCAATCTATTTAGAGATCTTATTTCACTATTACACTTTGACAATAAGATTAAATCAATATATATTTTGGGTTACATTGGGGGACACTATACATCCCCAATTTTACATTTAAGCTATGTGTCGATGATAAAATACATGTCCTAAATTTGGAAATCTAGTTATGTCAAAGAAATTAACCCCAATGTAGTGTAATAAAAAGGAAACCAAAATAGTGTGGTAGTTGACACATGCGCAATATAAACAAAACAAATTTTATTCATCTGTATACATCATAGAATCAATCTACTTATATATTCATAATATCTATTTTGTATATAATATAAATATTGTATAGGAACAAATATAAACAACACATATTATTGGCTAGTAATTCAATTTATATTAAATTCATTATATATTCTCTAATTTACTTTGTACTCTATTATGCTTTTCTTTCTCCTCTTCTTGTGGTAGGTTTTGGTACTAATAAATCATTCAAAATTAGTGTAGGGACATCTCCTATGTGTCCTTTTTTCTTGTTGTCCTTCAAATGATATTGAAATTCCCTAGATGTTTCTACAATATCCTTGTGATGACTATAGTTAGGTATATCATGTTTCTAGTTCCTCATTTTCCAACATGCTTCTGGGACCTTATTTATTGATTACCCTCAAGATGTCTTCTTTTAATAAATAATAGACTATTATCCTAAAATACCAAAATATTCCTCAAAATATTTGGTAAAGGTAGTGAATATTATAAGATCTTTATTTTCTCATATTCATTGTCCCAAGTCAACACCATATGTTGAGTTCATTGTATGTAGACTGAAATATCATCATAAGATTTTTTTGCAAGTGTTAAAGTAGTTAGTCCTTATTTATGTAGGTAGTATCTTACTTAAATCTTGAATAATCTCTAACAAAGTGATAGATAGATAGATATTAACTCCCAATTCAAATTCCTTTATTTGTGTTAGCGACTTAATCCTTTGTTCACTCAATTGACTCTGACATATCTAAATTCTTCTCTAATAAATTCATTGTGACCTATATAAATCATTCATAATGTGATTCTTGATAGTTGTGTAATTAAAAATTGAAACATGCAAGAGAAAATTAAAGAATATAACCTATTCTACCCAAAATACACACAACACCTAAGATAAAGCATTAACATTAGCAAAAAATGATGAAAACATAAATATCTCACCAACACCAACCCATGTTGCACCAAAATATGGTGGTTGTGCTTAAGCATGATAGATTTGGTGGTATTTAAGTGCTCTCACCATAAACATAAAGTTGTGTATCATGATTCTTGTTCAAAATGGTTTTGGTTGAAGCCAATTTATAGATTTTTGTCCCAAATATTGGATCTAGATAAGATCAAAAGTAGAGATCAAGGGCTCAAATTGGTTGAGATCTTTGAAGGGATGAGAGGAGGAAAAATTCCCTTATCTAGATGGTTGATGGAGAGGGTTCCAAGATGTAATGGGGATATATGGTGGAGAATCCCCTTGGGAGGATTGGATGGTGAAATGGAAACGGGATTCTTAGGAATACCCTTGAGATATGGGCAAGTCCTTTGTCCCATGTGACATGTACAAAAACCCATGCCACATGTATAAATGCCCATGCCTTGTGTATAAAGGATCAATTGTTTTGTACACTTTGGAGAGTGTGGAGAATTTGAAGGGTTTGATTAAGGATTTGAATGTGCAAGTGAGGGTTTAGTAAGTTAATTAATTTTAACTCACTGTTGAAAAGAGTGAAAAAGGGGATTAAATAAATAGGTATATTTATTTAATTTTTAAAATGGGGATGGGGACTTGAGTAAATAATTATTTAAATTTATTTACCTAAGGTGGGCGTTAGAAGAAGGATAATTAAATGATTTAGGATAGAAATAGGTGTGGTGAATAATGATGAATAGTGGATGAATAATGGATTTATTAATTAAATAATAAAATATTATTTAGTTAATAAGGGGATACAAATTGGATAATCAATTAGATAAATAGTGATTTATTCAATCAATTATAGAGGAAATGGTCGAGTAATTAGGTAACCAATGATGTGTCATTTTTAGGTGTCTACAATAATTATAGAATTTGAGATTCCATTTAGTCTATATGGGTATTTTGTACATCATTTTGAGTTATGGCCAATCTAATAAAATATTCATATAATATGGAAATATTGTTCCAAGAATCTTCTAACTTCTTTATATTTTTTGGTCTAAGCCTTTCTAACCATTTCTTCATTTTTGTTAAATAAAACTTACCTTTTCCTTCTCATACTCATAGATTATTTATGTCTTTATCTTTTGCTTTTCTTGTTCCCATTTATTAATTTGATCTAATAGATTTTGTATTGCTCCTTCCAATTGAGTTGTTATTTTTGTAGAGGAATCTAATTGGACTTGTGGTTGATGTTGGAGTAGTCGTTTGACCATTTTTCCATACATTTGTGTAATCACTTATTATTAATCAAAATTATCAAGGATTTCTATGTGGGTATGTTTAGTTTATGTGTGTTCCACCATCTTGTGACACTTACTATCAATGTGCCATTCAAATTTCTCATTTTTATTTATAAATTTTATTTCCATGGATTGAAGATAGCTCAAAAAATTCCCTACCAAATAATGTAGTAGTTATTTATTTTAAACTCCTCAATATATATGGTTTAATCTCTTTCTCTATGATGGGTTTACTTATTTTGTAGTATTTGTTTATATGGTTTCGGTTAATTTTTTGGCCATAAATATTTTCCTTAGTCCAATTATTTTCTTATGTTTTTCTTTCTCATCCCGTGCCCAAGTTTCTACTACATCATTTGTGTTAGTTGAAGAGCTATCATTGTTTATGAATATCTCACCTTTTAAATTAGGTTCTCTATCTTATTTATTTCTAAGTTTTTTTCTAATTGTGTATAATGTTTTATTTCTCTCATCTTCTTCTTCATCCTCATTGTATATTTATTCTACATGTAGTCCTTTCATTGCTTGAAAAAAATACGTGTGTAATTGTTTTTCATTCCCTTGCAATATTAATTCATGCTTCTCTACATGAAATATTCCATTATTATCCATAAACTACTTGATATCTAATGTGATATTGAAGACTTATTGAGATTTTTTGTGCATATCTATCACTTCAAAGTCAACCTTTATTTTTATTCCCATAAAATCTACTTGTATATCTCTCCAGTCCCTATGGAGTATATGGAGCTTTATTCTACTAAGGTAATGCAATTATGAGCTTCATTTAGTTGTGCTCTATAGAATGCTTCCCATATTTTTTTTGGCATGATGTTTATATTTGCTTCCAAATCTAATAATATTTTGTGACTATTCTATATCAACCTTTACATCTAGTAAAATTTGTTATTTTTTCCACTTCTATCTTTGTTAAGTTTTTTACTTGAGTGTTTCTTCTTTGTTCTACGTCATTTTTATTTTAGTGCCTAGAGAACTATTTAACTTCTATAGTGAATTTTATTCTTCTATTAGATTGGCTAGTTCTTTTAAATTTTGGGCCTCCTTTTCTAAAAAAAACAACCCCTCTTATTTTCTTCTTGGTTTTGCATTTTTCAATTAATTTTCTTTAGTTTTTTTTAGCACTATCGTCATGTTCTCTTTTATTAAGGTATTTTAATTTTTCCTTTCTTTCATATGTTTCCTCAAATAATTGTTTCTTCTAGTTTTTATCAATCCCTCCTCAAGTAATCTTTGTAGCTATATTCTCTTTGTCTTGAATTCATAAATGACTTTCCTTCTCAACTATTCATCTTTTCCTTTATATTTTTTTTCCATTTTTTTTATTTTGTCATAGAAAGTTCCCATGTCTCATATTTATGTTCTAATATCAACTTTCTTGCATCATATAATGCCTTGTCCTTCTTTATCTAGTATTTTTATTAATATTTCAGCACTACATAATTTATTTGGACTTGATATTTCTTCAATTTGTGTTCCTTATAACAAAACATTCTTATAAAATGGTGTGGCTTTGGAGAAATGAAATATATCATGTGTAGCATCACTATAAAACCCACAACTTGAATTTATTAGCATAATTTCCTAGTTTACCACAATAGTAGCAAGCTAATCGTTGAAGTTTTCCTCTTCCATGAACACCTCTATTCTTGTTGTAGTAGGATTTGTTGTCATAACTATGAGATTATTCATTATTATATCTAATGGAAGGATCCTAATTTTGTATTTGGGGTACCAAATTGTTTACACTATTGATTTGTCTCTAATTTTCCCTTATAGTTCTTGGTGACCATGTGTTATATATCCATTCAATGCACCTGTGATTAATCCTTGTGCTTTGGTCATACATGTATATCTATAAATAAATATTCTTTATTTATTCCATGAAATTTTGGTCATACATTTCATCTTCAAGTAACGTGGGAATTCATTTGCTTCATCTTTATCCCATTTTGGGCATATACCATAGTCAAAAGTTACTATTCTTCCAAGGGATTTCTCAAAATTTATTATCAATGTGACAACTTTTTTGTACCTTCTATTATTGTACATTAATTTCTTATGTGTCCCTCTCTTCTATAGTAATTAAACTAGATATTGTTCCTTTTGACTAAGGGAGAAGTCTCAATCTTATCACCTTTTGCTAAAATTTTCCATTTTACTTTTATCTTTTTAAATTTTTCTATTTCCTCACTTTCATAGGAGTCATTTTCCCTCCTCCAAGGTTGGCATTCCATTTTGGTAGTTAACTATACCACTTAATTTTATGTGGAAAATATTCTCCTATTTATTGTAACTCTAATATGTGGTCTTAATCCTAATATGAACCATGTTATCATTTTCTTTCCTAAGAGTGGTTCTCCTAACTTCTTAACTACACTAAATAAGAATTTTGTTCATGTTATTTACTAACCCATTCTTTCCTTGCACTATTTCTCTCATTTTTCTCACAATTTCAATTAGAAATATGAATAATAGAAAATTATGAAAAAAATCACTTATTTCTTCCCACTTCTTGTCATGCTTTGAACATTCCTTGATATATGCTATGAATTCATAAAACTAAGTTTGGTCATCCTCAATTCTATCCCCAATCTAGTGAGATTCCAAGGTAAAGAGATGGCCACTTGTATTTGTATTATATTTTCCAAACACGTAGAGCTTAATCATATTTGTAGATATTTTTGTAGTAGTTGAATGTGTTTTTGATTTCTTTTTATCATTTAGGGTTTTTCTTTCCTCCTAGTTTATCAGTTACATTCTTAGTTCTCTCTCTTTATTTTCTTTGGGTCTTTTCTTCACAATTCTATCTTTTTGTTGGTTGACTAATTTCCTTTCTCTACATTTATCTCTAGGCAACTAAATCTCAAAATATTGACTACTCAATATCTCTTCAAGTTATTTCACACAATCTCTTCTTGTTCTTGTTTTCTCTAGTGCAAGTGAGGATTCACTATTTATCTCTTCTTTGGAATCTCTTCTCATCTTATTTATCATGAAATGTGACTCTTAGTTTGGGGATCACCTCTTTATTTGAAGTGTCTGTTTGACTTAGGGTATGTGACCATTGGCAATTTTTTCTCTTCCTTATTATGATTCAATTGATCTTCTTTAAACATATCCAAGGTTTCCATGAAAAAATATATTTTTTGTTAATATTTCTTGTTATTATATTTATCGAACAATAATTTCTTAATCTCTTCCCTTTTCCATATTCCAGTGTACCTTGTTGATTTAGTATTCCAATGGTCATTACAGAGGTTAAGTATGCTCCTTATGAATATTGGGGTCCTCAAAATCTATATTTACTATATCTTTGGTTGAGACTAATTGGAATCTTCATCGGTAAATGACTCTTGGATTATCTATTCTATAGGTTGAGCACCACTGCATGTCTAAATATCTCCTCTTTCATTGCATGTGTAGTGTATTCCATCCAAGATTGTACATCTTTCATACTTGTCAATGCCTCATTATTTTAACTATCTTATCATTCTAGTCAAAAATATTGCACCTTGGAGTAGGGTTATGGACAAATTTGGTTCTTATATATTAGTTGTGAGTGTCATATCCATTAAGAATCAAATTTTTATCTATTCTAAGTTTTTCCTTAGTTACAACCCTTCTAAGATGTTGTATCGATGCCTCTCACATCTATTTTTTCCCTTTTGAGTACCTTTATTCTCTTTCTTGAGTTATTTTTATTAGCCATATCCATCTTCTATCTCTCTTCTAGTCCCATTTCAATCCCAACAATGAATTCTCTTGCCTTCATACTCTCTCCTTTTCCCATTAAAAAAAAATGAATTTATCTATTCTTAATTTGTTTTTATCTATATCACATGTCAAACTAGATTTGTCTTTGCAGTCCTGTCCTTTTGGATCTCCCCTAGATGCCTAACCCCTCACAAAGGGTTAGCACCTAGTATATTCTACCACACATTTAAATTACTCCAAAAATTACCATTAATACTCATTTTTGTGATACTATTCTTTACCACAAACTTCTTCCTTAATTTCTATAGTTTATTTTTATAGACTAACAAACTAAGGTCCCAAAAATAGTACCAAATGCTAACAATAAAATACAAGCCCTAGGTCTAGATTACTTATGTCAAACAAATTAACTTGAAGGTGATGCAATAAGAAGGAAATCAAAATGGTGTGACAATTGACACATGGATAAAATAAAGAAAATAAATTGTATTCATCTATATACATCATATAATTATTTTTCTCATATATTCATGTTATATATTCCTTACATAATATATATTTGTATTACAAGCATAGATATAAACATCACAAATGTTTGGATAGTACTTCTCTTCATATTACATTAATTATATATTCTTTGATTTACTCTATACTTTGTTCTTCTTTTCTTGCTCTTATTAATTTTTTCTCTCATGCTCTTTGTTTTTAGATTAGGTTTTGGTGCTAATATATCCTTCTATTAGTTTGGGTACATGTCCTATATTTTCATCCTTCAAACAGTACTACAATGCCTCAAATATTATCGCAATAGCCTTGTAGTGGCTATAACTAGGTATGCCATGTTTCTAGTTTTCTATTTGCCAATACTATTATCCCCCTATATTTACACATAAGGGAATATGATTTCCCCTTTTTATACATATTTGTATATTATTCCATGATCTTTTTATACAAAGCATATTCATTGATCTAAACTTTCACTTACATATTACATTGTTGTGCTCATGTGATTCATTTACATCCTAAGTAGCCACTTTATAACATTGGTAGAAATTGCACCTTCCCATTGGGGGCATCATGCCTTACCTTTGTTATATTGGTGGTATCACACCTTTCCCTATATCACACTTGGAGGTATCACACTTTCCCCCTTATCACATTGCAAAGAATCACACATCATACTTCCCCTTTACACTATATGATGGGTTCATGCCTTAATACTTATATGGTCATTTCTAGCCATTGAGACCTACATCACCATCCTTTTCTCATGTTGGGTGCAACAATACTATTAGTTATCCCATCTCCAATCCATTATTTTACTATTCTTATCTTTTGAGATACTTACATGATTTTTAATGATGGATTCTCTTACAATCATTACTATACATGGTTACATGATTATATTCTTACATGTTTAGATTATATTTACTTTTTTATGTATTATTAAATCCCTCTTCCTACAATTCCTTTGTATCCTATGGTTACATCCAATTAGAGGGGTATATCATGTCACTAACATGATATACTTTTAAATGCATGATCCTAGAATGTTATAGTAAAGTTTACATACTCATGTTAATTCCTATTTAGTTTTGTGCTCATTTTGAAAAGAGTGCTTTGATACCTAGACATAGAGAGAAATCACTTAATTTTTGTGCAAAGTGAAGTCGCATGCCTTATGCTACCCACCTACCCACTACACATATTTCTACACACCTACTCATTCACATTCATATGATTAAAAAAATCCACATGCATTCACCTTGTCTACTTATTTATGATACCTATGCACACACATACTTTCATGTACACATTATCCACTATGATTTAACCCCTCTCTAATATCAAGAATAGTTTGAGGTTGCAAGGACATCCTCATGTTTGTGGGCTCATCACACCCACGTTTGAATTTAGTATACTCATACCTTTACCCTTATTGCCTAAGGTGGACTAAAAATAATTTTGTGATGTGTTATTATTTCCTTATTTTTAAAGGCATTTGATACATTCATTTTGGATATCCATGATTTGTGAGCATTGTTTGATTATCGTAACACTTCAATTGATGTATTAAAAGGACTCTAGTTTTGCAATTGATCATTCTAGAAGCATATGTGTGATTGAAAATTGTAATTTTTTTATCATTTGTACACATTTATGTGGGTTGAGCTAGGAGAACATGTCCTCTTGTGACATACCAAAAGACCTACCAAGGTATTTATAAATAAAACTAGCCCACATATATTAAAAGATATTGAAAAAGTCTAGACATGTCAAGTAAATTGAACAAAAGAGTTTGTAGATCACATAATACAAGTTCATGGGTATATAACATATCTATGGTTGTGGATTCATGCCTAGACTCTAGACTTGCCCTTACATAGAGTTAATAAAATATGTTGATTTTAAGGATCTAAGATTTCTTTGTTCTTCATCATCTATCGTATTATATTTAGATCTACATAAGATTTAATGTCATTTTTAATTATTGAACTAAAACCACTTTTTTCTATTTATATTTCTTGCATTTAGCTATTGATATAAAATATCATAATATCAATAGCAACTATCATATAACTAGCACTTGCACCTAAAGGAGGTTCAAGGATTACACTGATAGAAAACTATATGTATGTTAACATGTTAAAGAGTATGTATTTGTGCATGCAATTGTAGTTGCATGTGGTTGGATTAAACAATTAATAATAAATGTTAAATAATGGAATAAAATAAACTTAGACAAATCTAGATTTTTTCCTAAAAGAAATTAAGTATTATCTGATTATGAAATATTTGCATACAGATTTAAAACATAAAGCACTGCAAATAAAAAAGAAAGTTGGCATCACATAGACAAAAAACACTACAAATGGAAATAAAATGTTCCCATCTAGTTGTCAAATCAATATTTATCTGGCTTATATGTGATAAGTGAGATTTTGGAGGCTTTTACCTGATATATTGGAGGCTTTTACCACTAAACGATAGCTAGTTTACCATTAAAGACAGTTGAAACTTATTTCCCACGACTCAACATGGTTTGGAGACATGAGACTTGTTTCTCACTCAAATCTCACACTATATGTAACCTAACGACTAATTATATTAAATTAGTTAATGCTCATACACACATTTTATTCAATTAACCTTAGACTAAACTTCAAAACAATATATTTTTAATAATAAACATTATATTTTCACACTCCGTAGAATTAATTTAATAAAAATGATTCTCATAAATTAATTTAATAAAAACGATTATTATAGTATTATTAATTATGAACTTTGATTTGGATGTAATTAAGGTTTCCTTTTGGGACATAATTTGGTTCCACTACTGTTGGGGGAAGATAATTAACACGTGTATACTAAATAGTAACAAAAAGCAAATAGAATAAAAGATGATTAGCTTGTAACTATTCACCACGTCATCTTCAAAATCACACGCGTCAAACTATGATTGCAAATCTAAGGTTGTTTAAATCTATGATTGCTAAACACTACATTTTGTCGTAAAAATGGGGGACATATAATACATTTACATGTTCTTTAATATAATTAAACTTAAAGTAGTTAGTAATGAAGTACAATTTTGGATTTTTTTCTTAACGAAATTCCTATTTTTGAAAAATCAACCTACCTTACTTTACCTTCTAACACGTCTAAAACCAATTCATTACCTTCCCCTCAAATATATGCACCACTTGACTATTTAAATATTCTCTAAGGTACTTATTTAAGAGTATAGGAAAACACACCCTCCATTAAATATTCAAGTTAATCACATTATTTATAGTAATCATTAATATAAATGTGTTGAGATCAGATAAGTATATAAATAAATATTCAATTGATAAAAAGGATAGGTGTTTTGTTATATGTATGATAATTGCAAAATTTATTATAAAATGTATTTTATAAGTCAAACTTAATAATTTATTATTGTAATTATGACAATGAGGTTATGATAGATTGAGAATCGATATGTGATTCATTAGGGGTCAAAATTATTGGAATAGATTTGATTTTGAAATTGGTGACCATGAACATATGAGTGACCTTAAACCTACAATGGTAGCCTTGAACTATGACTTCCTATGAGTTTCAAAACCATGTTTGCTTGCATGTACTTCAAATGAATGGTGCTCAAAAGCTTCGATATGACCTACTATTAAGTGGAAGAATCCACAACTTGTTTTAATTATAGATATGCCCTATGTATTGATTCATTGATGTTTTGAACAAGATCAAGCATACAATGTAGAATGTAAATGCCTATAGATTTATCGTTATATATAATGTTGTTGTTGAAGTTAATGTTCTATATTCTTTTATAATGAAATGTTATGATTAGGTCAATGGATGATGAATGTCTAAATGACTTAGAGCTTTGTCTTTTTACCAATACCCCTAGCATTCAAATTTTAATATTTCATGCATGAGTTAGAGTAGACAAACTAGTTGGGATCAAGTTGACTTGGGCCCATGATTAATATTGAGTTCACAAAATGAAGGTCAAGGATAGCCCAGTGGTCTCAATCCAAGATTAGGGTCACATGGGTGATTATGACCAAGGACAAGGAATAAGAGATTTAAATACTTGGTTAAAACCATTAAAGAATGAGGTCTTAGGTTCAATTAGAGTTTAGGAAGAATGCCAATCTTGCACAAAAATATACAAATTGAGCAATATACTATATTGCATTAAGGACAAAGGGTCAAAGCAATTCCAAAACAAGTGAGAAAAAGTGTTAGCAGTGCACTTTTCACCTCTGCCCAACTTTGACTCTGATGTGAGCCACCATGAATGGTGCATGTCAAAAGTAAACATGAAAGTAAAGGACAACCACATTTCTAAATGGTATAGATCTGCATGAAGTCATGTTCACACTCTATGTGATAATAGTTTGGTATTTAAACTTGCATGCAATAGATTCCATTAGTGTCATCTACTATGAAAACTAAAATAAGCACAAACAACAACTACTTAGCAATATCAAAAATGGGAAATGTAAAAGAGGAAGGGAAACAAAGAAATGTAAGGTCCCTCAATGGACCATTGTAACTACAAATGGAGGAGATATAAAGTCCCTAAATTAGCCATTGTGCAACCATGCTCCAAATATAAAAAGATGGTGGTGGACTTCCATCAAGTCATTGTAATTATACAAGATTGATGTAATACCCATAACAACTCATTATAACCATGAGTGTGTGGTGTAGGACCCTTGGAGAGCCAATGTAGTTACTATAAATATGAAAGTATAGGCGATATAATATGACCCCTTAGATTGGTTGCATGAAAAATGATGCAGTTAATTGGATGAAAGGAGAACAATAATTTGTGAAAAGATAAAATCATGTAAGCTCATCAAGCACTCAATAATGTGATCGATATCAATGTGTAACAATCATGAGATAATGTATCAATATATGATCATGCATGAACATGAAGCAAGAGGTAATGAGGTGTCACAAATGTTGCCCTCAAGTATAAGGACAAAGAACAAGTAATGGTAGCCAAGGTGCTAGGTGTGGGCATGCAATCATAGGTGTATGCCATGTAAAGTGAAAGAGTGCAAAATAGTATAAGAATGCTAGTTAAATATATAATGAATGCACCGTGTGAATTTTAAAATATGAATGCTAAAAAGATTTCTTCATGAAAATTACATGGGCAAGGGCATCAATAGAATGCTTTAATATCATAAAATTGTAACAATATGTTAATACTTTCTTCTTTGAGGAGGAGAAGGAAATTATCATGAAGAAGATGCCCCCAAAATGAGGTAAGAGATTATAAGTGTCATAATATTGATATGTAAGACACATACAAATGGACACAACATAATGCATGGGGCATAACCAAAAATAGAGAGGATGTAAATGTATAAGGTCAAACGAGAATCAAATATAACAAGCAAGGCATGAGAAAAGGTCAAACAAGGATTTAAGACAATGGAGAACATGAGAATATGAGGAGTATGATAAGAATGTCTCAATAAAAAATGTCAATAATATAAAACATAAGGAAAATACATAAAACAAAAGAAGAAAGTAGCATAAACCACAAAACAAATGTGCATAGTCACTTTGTGTCAATAAGTAGCACTAAAGTGGAAGGGAAGTATGATAATTCCCTAGTTAATCTAGCTAGGATAACAATGCAAGTAAACACGTCTATAATAATTTTAGCAAAATAATGACACCAAAGAGAACACAAAAGTAAAAAAAGAATAAAAAGAGGAACATAAAACTTACAACACATTTAATATACCCTATAAAAACCTTGCAAAGGGATAAACTTAGCACACAAATCACACATCCAATGCATTATTCAACATGCTATATATTATAATAAAAAAGTCTTTGTGCTTCACATGAGATCTATAATAAAATATCTTTTCTCGCCAAACTTGCAATTAGGCAATAAGAAGTCCCTTAACAAATTATCAAGCTAACCAATATGAGAGGAGTAAACTAACTAGAGAGAGAAGAAATTTAAATAAAAGGAAGAAAATAATTTTTGGCACCCTTGAAATCTTCTACAATAGATAAAATAATAGCTTGCCACTTAGAAATATTCTTAAAAAAGTTTCCATCTCCAATCTCCACATAGATTGCAAGGATGGGGAGAAAGGAAACACAACACCTAGACATCTAACTTTTATGAAAGGTCCACCCTAATCATAATCTTTTTTGACCACCCAATCAGGAGGGTTATCTTTTAAACACAAAATAACATATTTGTGATAATAAATTTTTGAACAAGAACTAGTGTAGCAACAATCAAACCTATACTACATATTTTAAATTTAAATTTCTTATAAATATAGGAAATCAAGTTGTATCATCATCAAAATAACACTTAAAACAAATAATCATGATTAGGAAGAAAAACCCTTTGAAAATAGGACCTACATGGTGGAGTGCTTCAATAATAATTATAAATATAATACGGAGCCAATGGGTACCCTTTCTTGATATACCTTTGAAGATAAAATGGATTATACAATTCACCATTTATACTAATTTGAGTACATGTGTTATGAAATAGAATCTTGACATATTTGAAAAGAACTTCAAAACCCACATATTTCATAACGATCAAAAGAAGGCCACAATCAATTATGTCATAAGATTTTTCAAAATCAATTAAGGGCATACAAGCATCTTGCCCAAAATCTTTACACCATCTCATACTTTCCTAGCTTGTTATATAATTCTCAAGAATGAACCTTCCTTTAATAAAAAAAAAAGTAGGATAAATAATTGAAGGAAGGAGGGCTTTTAACCTAAAAGTAAGCATTTTAGAATTTTTTTAGTAAATAATTTACAAGAGACATTTAAAGTGTTGCATGCCTTCAATTTTTGATTAAAGACTTATCACCATCCTTAGGAATCAACTTAGTAACCCCCTGTTGATATCCTTACCAAGGTATTTAATAAGAGACATTTAAAAGTATTATAAGCCTCTGATTTTTAATTAAAGATGTATCACCATCCTTAGGAATCAAGTTAATAATCCCCCTATCGATATCATTGCCAAGAGTATCCACTTCTATAGATTAATTATATAACTTAACAAAAATGAAGAGATTTAATCCATATTATATTTATATCATTTATTAGAAAGACCATAAAATAGGTGCTTTATCCTTGGTCATGGAGTCAATAACTTTTTTAAACTCCTCCAAAGATAACAACTAATCCATTTCATAACCTCAATAAAATTAACTTTCCTTGGAACAAACCTTCCTTATAATCTCTATTTTTAAGAACTAAAGGGTCCTCTCTTCCTTGTTAGAATTTTGAATAAACACGAGATGCAAGATCAAACAAAAAACAAAAAAACCTTCCATGCAAAGAGAGTTGCAAATAATGATTTTTATGTCCTCAACAAGAATTACTTATAGAATGAACCTCAAGAATCTTCAAGGAGATCAAGAGATAATACAATGAGGGTGAGTGATTTATAGGAGAAACCCTAAATGATAAAGGGATTAGATCATGACAAGTGTCATCATCCTGTGTGATGAGACATAATGATCTAATAATAGCTCACTTCAGTTAATAGGAAAAACACTCCTAAGTTTAGCTTAAGTGCATGAAATGAATTATCTAATGCATGAATTAGCTTAAGATTAATTAATTATTATCTAATGCATGAATACTCTAACACCCCCCCTAAAATTAACTTAGGGAGTAGCTAAAAACCATGAAAATCTAATGCATAAAAAGCAAAGAATGCATGATGGGTCTCAAAAAACAAGGCATGATGAGGTACCCATGTACAAACAATCAATTTTCTCACAACTAGAGAAAATGAGAAAATCTCATGGGAAAAACTCCTCTCCAAAAGAGAGAAAGATGAATGGACTAAGAAGCCTCCAAAACAATGTCCCAAAAAGAATAGGAACATGAAGAACATTGTTGAAGCATGAAGAAGCTATAGATAATTGCCAAATGATGACTACTATAGTACTTAAATGAAGAACCTCTTTTGAAACATATGATAATCAATATCAAGAAGAAAAAAATATGCACGAGTTTCCCTAATGATACTACATGAATTAGATGGAAAAAAAGGCAAAAATTTGGAACTTAAAGATACAAATGACACATGTACCAATAGTATGAAGAACACTGATCAAGTGAAAATATAAGGTCACCTCTAGAAAAATGAATAAAAGAGTGCCCATATGGTAAATGCTCCATCTCACTAAAATGCATGGGTAACCAATTATTGCATCCACCTAATACATAGGAACATGAACTAGATACATATATCACTCTAAAACAAACCAAGGAAGCATTAGCATCAATAGTAGAAACCCCCCATAATGTAGAAAGGGAGAGCCAAGAGAGGTCCACTGAAACTCTATGTCACCAAGAAGTGCATGTAGGAGAACAAAGAACATCTGAACCTGCACATGAAAGTACCTGCAACTGAAAAGGTTATGCAGACAAGGCACACATGCATGAGGCAAGAGTCACTAAGATTTGATATTGTTGTGGAAGGAACACTCACTTGGAAAAGGTGTGATGAAAAAAAAAGGCACTCACAACCCACCCATGACACTTTATAACATAGTGTGAGTACAAAAGGCACAACAATGTGTGAAATCTCCAAAACAAAACATCGGAATGGAACTTTATCTCAATGCATATACAAAAGATTTAAATTGCATGCAAAAGATGTCTACAATGCTCAAATAGGACACAATACTAGAAATACATGTAGAAAAACCTAAAATAAGTCATACCATGTAAATAAGAAGTTTCTAAGAGTAAAACATCCAAAATGTGAATTTTTGTTGAATAAAATGTACCTGGAGAAACATTTGGAAAAAGTGCATAGATTGTTGTGAAGAGCTCTGAAAGACCTTTCCAATGCTGCTAGAAATGAGTCAAAATTTATGAGATTGAGAGTGAAAAAAACACTTTTGACTTTGACAGGTGATAAAATATACAATCAAAAAAATTGAAGAAAAAACTAGTACAATTGGATAGTTCTTGGAACTAGCTTTCTGACAATATCTTGTTTGATCGATTTTGATATCTGAGTGAAAAGTTATCGTGATTTTCCAAATTCTACTTATTTTGCATATAATAAGAAAAAAATAGGCCCTAAGGAATTCACACTAGTTGCCCATTCAACCCTGGGTGACAATTTAAAAAAAATAATAATATTAAAAAATTAGGGCCTCATCGCCACTGGTTGAGCAATAAACGGAGGTCATCACCTACATTGGCGATACTAAGCTGCTAGTGGTCAACGACTAAGTCGCTATTGTTGGCAGATGGTCAACGCTCCCCTCAGGATTCATGACATGGACTAACCGCCTCCCGTGGATCTGTTAACTCTGGCAATTGTATTGGGCATTGACAAGTTGATCTTTTGGTGCAACGACAACTGTGGGCCAACAAGTGGTATCAGAGTCAAAGGTGTCGGGTTCAAATCCCCTCAGGTAATGCTGAGGGAGAGATTGTTGGTAGATGGTCAACACTCCCCTTAGGATTCGTGACATTGACTAACTGCTTCCCGTGGATTTGTTAACTCTAGCAGTTGTATCAGGCATTAACAATTCGATCTTTTGGTGCAACGACAACTGTGGGCCAACAACTATGACAAGTGTTCAAAAATAATTGTGTTGTGTGATAAAATTAGCCACACTATAGGGGTGCCATTCCATGGGTGGAGCACCTAGGCACATGCCTCCTATGTGATTTTTTGATTATTTTTGTGTCGTACAAGCTCTTGTGGCAAAAATATTGCCTCAGAAGCTCCCGATGGAAAAATAGGGCAAATTTATAGTGAAAATTCATCAAAATGACCTCATGAATGCAACAGTGAGGTCCTTTTCGCACCAAAATACACCAAAAAATTTCCCAAATCCAAAATTTGCAATAAAAGTTTCGAATATTCTAGATTTGCTATTGTAACCCTAGATGAGAAAAAAACTCAAAAATTTAGAAGGGGTTCTCTGAATCCACACTTTGATACCATGTTAGAATTGTGAATAAACATGAGGCACATGATCAAATAATGAACAAAAACACTTTCCACATAAAGAGAGTTGTAAATAATGATTTACTATATCCTCAACAAGAAAATACCTACAAAATGAACCTCAAGAATCTTCAAGGAGATCAAGAGATAATACAATGAGGGTGAGTGCTTTATAGGAGAAAACATAATTGATAAAGGGATTAGATCATGACATGTCATCATCCTATGTGATGAGACAAAATGATCTAATAATAGCTCAGTTTAGTTAACAAAAAACACTCCTAAATTTAGCTCAAGTGCATGAAATAAACTAGCCTAATAATTAATTAAAGATTAATTAATTATTATTGAATGCATGAATACTCTAACATTTATATGGAAAATAATTACTTATAGAAATCCAAGAAAGTATTCTTGATTTGATCCCCATCATCAACCAAAACCCCATTGACATTTGTTCTATTTTTTTTCTCCCAAGCAAATTTAAATTAGAAAATTAAAAATAATTTTTGATTCCTTATCACCTAGCTTCAACCAATTTAACCTAGAACTCATTTTAGTATCTTTTCCTTTCTCACACCTAATTTTATGCTTTAGACTAAAAAAATTTCCTACAATAGGGGATTACAAGGATTAAATTGTCATGTCCCTTTAAAAAAAATAGTTGCAGAGTGGCATCCAAAAAACATTTCTCATTCCATCAAAAAATATCTAATTACCCTATGACCAAGGAACTAAGTTCACCCAAGAACCATGCACATTTTTCCCAAATTTCATAAGGAAAGGATCAATTTCCAAAAAGGTATCGCTAATAGAAGATCACCTTGAGAAATAGTATAGTTTCACCCCTCCAATGCCAAGACAGATCCAGGCATTGCTTCATTCCACCACAAGAGCATATCTTAGGATACAAATTAGAACATACATTCTCCAAATACATGTGCACATCATATCCAAAACACATAAAGAATGGATTAGGTTCTCAAAATATATTGTTGTTAGAAGATGATCATGATAGGCCCTCAATAGATAGTCCCTTAGGTGAATTGAGTGGATCACTTCTAAAATATGTGACGCTAATTCTGGAGTATTAGGATGAAGGAAGGAGTCAAGGAAACATGTGGATAGGTCTGCAGGTTGGCACACTAACTCTAGAAGAATCTACTTTAGCCTCAAGGCCAACTTAGTGTAGCATGTTGAAAGTCAAATTCTAGGATTTGGCACTATTTTGGCTCAAGGATAACTTGTTCCTTGACGAAAATTATTAGCATATAAAGGGAGTCAATTATTATAATAGGTAGATCTGATTATTATGTCATTTTTCTATATCTTGGGACACTTGTGTTTTAATTCCTTCTATGGACGAAAAACCATAGGATTTTGTGATCATTGGATGAAACCATATTGATCACTGGGATCAGAGGACAAAACTCCTTTGGTTCTTGAGGGCATTCCCATTTAGGGATTGCATATGAGCTTCAAGGAATCTATAAGATAGTTAGTAGTATCGTTGTTGATTTACGGTAGCACTATATATTATTTCGGATCAATATTAGTGAGTTGTGTTCAATATATCATATATGTGGATGAAATTTTGGAGTTTATCAATATATCAAAGTGATCTTTGTGTTCATTTATTATTGTTCACTAAATTCATCCTGTAAATCAATCTTTATGTTAAAATTTTATGTTAGGGACATTACATAAATTGTAACTCATATTCAACCTTAGAAAGTTCTAATTGAGCCCTCCTAATGAGAGTGGATCTCTTCTTGGCCATAACTTCACCAAAAATCATTAAAAAAATCTAAACAAAATTTAGTGCTAGAGATAAATTGATAATATAGGTTTTATCCTTATCATTGGCAAGACAAACATTTCACAAACTTAAATGCCATAAATCCATGCTCTATCTCTTAAAAGAGAAGTATTGAGCTTGAATAACACATTAAAATAAGAATTAGGCTATAGATCATCACTTATAATAGCAAAGGAGCACTTAATATGGTAATGATTAGACAAAGAGGTAGGTATAACCTTAGCCACACTCCTATAAGAGTAAATAATATATATTTTTTATCAGATTAGAACTTATAAAGATTTGAGAAAACTCTTGCAATCCTTTCTACATATTCAACTACGTGAACCACATACCCCTACCATCCTTTCTACAACCATCCAAAGGGTCATACAAATTAAACTTCCTCTTAAAGTTAGACCAAAAAATAGTTGATTCCCTTTTTAATAAAAATATTCCTATTTTCATCCTCTTTATTTTCTATAACATTAAAATCCTCCAATGGTCTAGAGGACTTTAGGAAATCTATAACAAAGCCACAACCACAACTCAACCCTAATTTTGTAATCATTAGGGAAAAAATAGAGCATATCCCAAGCTCTTTACATTACATAAAAAATCTAACCCAAGATACCCTATAACAAGGACAAAATATATTATCAATCATAAATCTTGCCAACTACTTGTTTATCAAAATATTAGTTCCCCCTTCCATTTAGAGTGATTAGAAACCAATAATATTTAATCAAGCTAAATAAATTGCAAGGCACACTCTAAGGATAAACTAGTAGATTTAACTTCTAACAAACACAAAACATCCAAATCCTTAATAGATCTACAAAAAGAATAATAGAAAATATTCTTTCATAGGCCTCCACCCTTGTCATGTCGCATTTAACCAATTTCATTAAAGCCAACAAATAAAAGAAATTACTAAATGGGGGATACCATTTCCTTTGCTTAAATATTTAAAACTAGAGTGAAGTTTAAGTCCTCTTTTGGGACCATCATTAATGCAAATAATGGTTGATAAATCACTAGGAATTTCGTCTTCACAAATCATTAGATTAGGATATTCCTTGTCTAATTCATAAAAAATATCTTAGTATTTTATCAAAAAGTTGTTTGGAAACTTTATTGATCAACTTAAAGTAATTTTGGAGGCATTGTCATTTTCAACAATTCATTAATCAACATCAAGTTTAAACCAAAGTTTCCTCAATTACCCTTAAGGACACAGTCATGATTATTATTAAACTCAAATGATATAATAGTCCCACTAACATTCTTATAGCTACCTAAATCAATAATAGGAACCAAAGTTGATGAATCAATCTTGTTTGCATTTTTATCAACCATTTCATTTGAATTGTTTCCTTCTCTAAGAAGATTTTTCCTACTTCAAATATTAGGATAGTTCATTCTTATCCTTTTTACAAAATAAAATATCCAAGGAATTCTAACCCATTTATTTTACAACAAACTTGTTTTCCATACAATATAAAAATGATATTTTCAAAACATTCCTTAAAGTCTTGCATTCATATGAGAGAATATTTTGTATCTTTAATTTTCACCATTTCCCTAAGGGTCTTAAAAAGTTGAGGCAAAAGAAACTAGACATTTGAAGGAATATCATAAACCTTTATTTAACTTAGAGAAGAGAAGAAAATAACGTCATCTAGTTGCACCACATGATCCCATAATAGGGTTTTAAAAATCGATTTATCTACAATCTATTTTGTTTAGCAATAACCCTCTTTTGTGTCCCATTATTTTTAGATAAATTAAGAACAAACATTTCTTTATCATTCTACAAATTTCAACATACAACCCTAATTTCTTACCCTAGACAAACAAGACCCAATCATAATTATTTTTCATAAAGGCATAAAATCCGTACTAAGGGAATAAAAGAGATACTCACATTCTTGTGTGTTTATTCTTCGATATCTATAACATCAACTATTTTATCATTTGGCATGACTCAATGAAGAAATAAGGGGTTATACTAAGCATAATTTCCTTGCCAAACTCTTATATCTTCAACAAAAGTAACCCCTTCTAGAACAACAACATTCTCATTAGCCACCAAAGCATTCTTGTATAAATTTCCACTAAAATTTTCTTTATTATTGGTATTTACATTAGTCCCTAAACCATCTCCAAGAAATGAAATTGCACTAGGTAGGTACCACTACCTTTGTACCCACCCTTCCCCCAAGGGAAAATGAAACCAAACCAAATAGATAAATAAACAAGGAGAAGAAAAAAATGATTAAACCCAAAACTCGATAGGTAAAACCAAAACACAACCACAAGAGAAAACTTGACATTCAAAATGCCAAAACCAAGACCGCCAAGGAAAATATCACAAGGAAGAAGAAAATAATTGCAAGAGGATATATATATATATATATATATATATATATATATATATATATATATATATATATATATATATATATATATATATATATATATATATATATATATATATATATATATATATGTGGAAATTATTGATTTGTATTGAAAAGAAAATTAATATAATATTTATTCTATTTGTTGTATATGCTAAATTATGATTGTTGTTGCTTGATTTGTCTTAATCATATGTATGCATAGTTATCTCCTATAACTAAACACATTTTTAGACTTAGAAAAAAAATGTGAACCTTTGAAAAATTGGTTATTCTTTACAACCTATGAAAAAGGTTATGAGATTAGTTATGACCCAATCATTAGGGAAGTTTCCTAAACTCACAATATAGTTTGCTACTCCTAATGTGTAATTATGCAATTGTCATATTTGTTTGCAAGTTATAGATCTTTTTTGTCAATTTTAGATAATATTTAACAATATTAAAATTTATTAGACCATATAGTTTTACTTACTATATTTTTATATAATCATATATATGACACTTCAAATTATTAATAAACCCAAAAAAATTATAAACAAATGTTATATAATATATATCATTAATATAATATTTTAATTTATAATATATATAATATTATAATATTTAGTATATTTAAATACATAATAATTTAGAATATTTTTAAAACATAGAATATAAATAATTTTTCCTTTTTAAAATATTTTTAACACTTAAAAATCAATTATCTTAATATTTTTGATTTGTATCTTAGGTTTAAAAGCAATGGTTGTTAATTATATACCTATTATTAGTACAAATTATAATTATAGAGAAATCAAGAAAAGTTGCTAAATTATAGAGAGATCAACAAGAGTTGCTCTTGAAATATAACTTGTAAGTAATACACTTATTTTTGTTTATTTTTAATGTTTTGATTTATCTAATTTAATTAAAAATAAATAAATCACAATTTAATAGGGAGGACAATATCCCTTATAATGAATCCTATGTTTATATCTCAATTTCTCATATTACTAGACCATGGTCTTCATTTTGTCCATTTTAAAACAACTCTTAAAAAAAAATACTTTCCATCCAAATGGATCACTTGATCTTTTCTTAGAACACATTCATTTGCATTCCATTCCAAACATCTACAATCCTATTTTTTCAAGATCAAATCAAAGGATTCTAACAAGGATGTCATTACATGCCTATATAAATAAAATGCAAAGGGTAATATATATGAGTCAACTTCTAATAAAAGTTCGACAATAGATCAATATATTAGTTTGGTTGAGTTTAATGACACAACTCATGAAAAATTTAAACTAGCTTTACTCAAAACAAAAAAAAGAGGATTGACAATGAGTAGCAATAAGTCTAATTTCATCTTTTGAATTTTAGATGATGTAGAGAAAATTAATGTGCCACTAAAAAAGATGATACAAGAGGGACCGTACAACTACATAATATTATTGAAAATAGAAGTTAGCATGCACAAAGTGATTAGGGATAGTTGGTTTAGCAAGCATTTGTATTGATTTCTATAAACTGAACATGTTTTTGATAATTAGTTTTTTTAAACATTAATTGAAAGGTAATTAAGTGACCAAACTCACATAAATTTTTCATATGATAGGCATTTCAAACCTACTTGCTTGTGACCTTGGTGACCTAAGATTTATTTTGTGTTGTAAAAATGAACAAATCTATTGCTCAACTCCCTTTTCATTTGCGAACGATAAAAATCATACATTGTCTCTTCATAACCAAAAAATGTTCATATATCCAACAAAAATGTTTACTCATGCTTCACTTTTCTCTTTTCCCTTTCCTCTTTTGTGGCTAATTTTTATTATTATATAATTTCCATTCTTGAGTAAAAATTATACCACTTAAGATCCTTGGGGTTAGCTTACTCGGTCTTGGTTGCCACTTCAGATAGCCCATGACATGGGTTTGACTCCTTATTTGCCCATGTGTGGATGAGGGTTCGTTGCGCATCGTTCGACACGTAATAGGAGGGACTTGCATTGTAAAGAATTAAACTCGAGATTGGTGGACTAAACTCTCATTTCCTCTCTTAAATTTTAAAAAAATAAAAATAAAAAATATTAAGGGTTGACCCTGCAGCGTGTTGGTTAAGTTGTGACATTGTTGATATTGCCACAAAGGTTCAAATCCCCTTTGGGCTATGTGATCGCAGGCTTGTGCCTTCACTAATCCAATGTGCTTGTGGATTGTGAACCGTTGTGACCTTCATGCCGGTAGTTTCAGAGACATTCAAACCATGTGTTAGACTCGTTGAACTAGAGTGCTCACGAACTCTGTGCCCTCACTAAACTATTGTGTGGATTGTGAACCGTTGTGACATTCATATCGGTGGTTTCAGAGACGTTCAAACCAATGTGTTAGACTCTCGTTGAACTAGTGTGCTAATGAACACTGTCCCTTCACTAAACTATTGTGCGGATTGTGAACCGTTGTGACGCTCATACCGGTGGTTTTAGAGATGTTCAAACCATGTGTTAGACTCTTGTTGAACTAGCGTGCTCACGGACTCTATGCCCTCACTAAACTACTGTAAGAAAAAAAACGTGTATCGATAAAAATAAAAATTAACATTTATGACACTTAAATAACTTTTACAATTATAAAATCCTCATTCATAATTACTTAAAAAGTGTTTACAATGTTCTGAGCCTAATGAGGAGCATCCATGGTGCAAGTTGAGAGAGTTCGAGGTGGGAACAGGGATCGGGGAAAAAGCTGTTAGGCGTGAAATGGATAAGTACTATTTGTTTGGCATGTCACTGTTGTGGGTAGAGTGGAGGCCTACACATACGGAGGGCTTGACCAGGTCTCCGAATCCTCAACTTAAGGTAAGGAACAGCATTAAAACGCCTTCTACATTTAGCCATGTACTTAGTGAGAGTTTGTATACAGCAGTTAAAGTAGAAAACCACCATTTCTGCATTGTTTTAGTGAGGCGCAATAATTAGAGGTTTTGGAAATGTCCAGAGTTGGGGATATTTGTGAAGTAGTGTCTCCATCAAATCCAGAGAATTAATAAAGAGGGGGTTGCAGTAAACGAGAGAGTCAAATTAGACTATCAGAAAAAAGATTTAAAAGGCCAAATACAGGATTTGTCCCCTTCCTGTGGAAAGCAGGTGCCGGCAGCTTGCGAGGCACGTGTTGTGTAAAATAGACCAACATAATCATTAATTTAGCAAAGCCAAGAAAGAAACAAACAAGGAGGGAAAGGAGTTTTAACTAGTTAGTTAGCGGACATATCTCGCAGGCAAAAGCCTCCGCCAGATTTAGGGGAGGCGGGAGTTGGGTGGCAGTAAGGAAAGAAAAGGACCACCTATTACAAGCAGCAGCAGGAGAAAGAGAAAAAGAGGAGGCCCCTTTGTAGTCTCTAGAAGGGATTGTGACTGATCTCGCACTAGACAGAGGATTGCACGCCCGTTGAATTCATTGGGCTTTTTAATCTTCGTCTTTTGATTGTTTCAAGAGGGGGGGAAGAGGTATAGAAAGAACCAATGGCAAAGATCTGAGACAAGGCAGCCATGGCGCCCAGCTTTGACTGTGTGTCCAATGTACTTGAAAATGGCTCGCATATCGAATCCTGGGACAGCCAGGGCGATACCCAACAGACCCATTTGTCTCTGTCTTTCTTTGCAGCTGAGGATGATGAATCGCTCTCTGTTCTGCTCCAAAAAGAGCCTGAATACATGCCCAAACAAGGCTATCTGGAGCGGTTCAGGAATCTAACCCTTGACCTTAACGCTCGCAGGGAGGCTGTCAACTGGATTCTCAAGGTGTTTAGTTTAGTTGCTTGATTTGGTCCACTGCAGTCTTCTTTGGCTTGTAACGAAATTCGTGTTTTTATGAAAAAATAGGAGATTGATTCTATGGGTGTTCGGTTTTATCTTGATTGAATGTGTTCTTGGGTGCCCAGGTTTTTTAGTGACTTAAGATTTGGGTGTGAGAACAATGTACCATATTACTAGTTCAAATGTGTCGCTCCGTAGACCTATGAAAATGAATATGCTTGTAAAACAGATTGTTTGCATTGCTGTTTAGTTTTGATTGGAAGTCATTTAGGTGGACTGGTTTGTCTTGTTTTAAGATTCATATACTAGCTTATCACTGCAGAGGTCTGTGTTGTCGAGCCAAATTACATACCGAACTGTGCTTGCTTCTTTAGAAGATTGATGTTTTCTGCCCATTTTGACCTCTTCTTGATTTAAGTTGTAGTGTGGATTGGGCTAATATTAGATTGTACTGTTCATTAGTTTTGCTGAATGTCAGTATGCTCATGTTGGCAGGTGCATTGCTTTTATAATTTTGGGTCCCTGACTGGCTACCTGGCCGTTAATTACCTGGATCGGTTCCTTTCAATATTTAAGCTGCCGGTAAGTAATCTGGGGGGAAAGATAGTGTTGTCTTTTAGTTCTCTTGAATGCATGCGCTCTTTGTTGGTAAAGGGTTTGTTGTTTCTTTGGATTGTATGTACAAAAGGGAAATATAAGTTCCTGAGCGCCATTGCAGCAAGGTACCTCCAAGGCTTGGATGCTCCAGCTGGCCTCTGTTGCCTGTTTGTCTATCGCGGTTAAAATGGCGGACATCCATGTTCCTCTTCTTCAAGATTTGCAGGTAAAATACTGGCCTTTTTAAAGGACCAAGCTTATTGTTGGAATTTAGGAGCAGAGGACAATGCGGACGAGACATCTGATGTTTTTCCTTGTGATATGCAGATTGAGGATGCAAGATTCATATTTGATGCACAGACTATTCAAAGAATGGAGCTTTTGGTTCTGAGCACACTGCAATGGAGAATGCGTTCTGTTACACCATTTTCCTTTGTGGATTACTTTGTCTCCAGAGCCATTGAACGGAACAATGCCACTCCTGTACCTCTGATAGAGAGAGCTGTTGAGCTCATTTTTAATACTGTCAAAGGTATCTTGAATCCATTCACATTGTTCTGTTTTGTAAGAAAAGTCTCGCATTGCTCTGTTTTGTAATAAAAAGTTTCGCATTGTTCTGTTTTCAACACAAATCCTATCTGGTTTATTTGACATTTTAACTTGCCGCGTGGTGATATTGATACATATACTGAAATTCTATCAAAAGATTATAAAAAATAGATTGAACTCAATAGAGTTGCAGTACACATGTGAGATATATTTTTAAGAGGTATAAACATAAGATCAACTTGAGTTGAAGCTATAACATGTCTGATCTCTTTGCCAACGATGTGTTTCAGAGGCAAATATGGCAGAGTACAAGCCATCTGCCATTGCAGCAGCAGCAGTGCTGTGTGCAGCTGAGGAAGTGGCACCTCTGCAAGCAGCCCATTACAAGAGGGTTCTATCTTCTTGCAGCAATGTGGACAAAGTAAGCATGAAATCATTCAAGAAATCAAATGGGTAGTCTCTTGTAACTAGTGTCTAGATTAGATTTTAATAACACCTTGTTTGCTTTGCAGGAAAGAATGTTTGGGTGTTACAATCTGATCCAGGAGATGATCACAGATAATTCCTTCACAAGGAACAAGAAAAACCAGATATCAGGAGGATCCCTATCAGCAGCAAAAACTCCTGCCGGAGTTCTTGATGCAGGGGCATGTTTCAGCAGCTGGGGCAGTGAAAAAACAAGTGCTACTCGCACCTCGAGCATAAGCGTGGAGCCATATGCCAAAAGAAGAAAACTGAATGAATTCTGCAGTTCACTGTTCGTTTCTGAAGTACAGCCTTGTTGACAGAAGGCTGTGGGGTTTTTTGGGGGAGGGTTTTTGGAGGATTTTAGAGGCGGGAGTCTCTTCACCTGTTAAGAACTTTTATTTGGTTATAAACCAATTTGCTTCTGGCTTACCCATTTATCTGAATATTTGCATAGATCCGGCAAAATTTCTTTCCAAACTCTCTGGATTAAATATAAGATAAATGGAGGATATAACAGGCCACGAGCTTGAATTTTTATGCTTACGGACTCTGTTCTCCTCCTCTCCGCTTTTTATAACCATGCCTTTAATGGATGCTTCCCATCGTTTTCATGGCAGTTTCGCTTTCGCTTTCTTTTCTATTGACATATAAAGATTATTCTATTTGAAGATTTTGGTCTATATTAGGGGACCGGTCCAGTCACCATTGTAGAGCACCAATAGCTTTTGTTTGCATTCATTATTAGAAAAGGCTTTTACCCAGTCAGTGTCATGTTTGCCTTGACTTTTGGAACACTTCATATTGCTGTCAGATCATCATAAACCCATCTGATAACATGTGGTCTGTGATTAAGAAAATATATTATCTTAGCATAAAAAAGTAGTAGTAGATGAAAGATGCACTCCTTCCTATATTAACTCTGAAAGTACCTCCCCACCATACAATTAAAGCTGTTGAAGTGGAGTGTGACAGTAAAACAGGTTACAATGGGAGGGAGGGCCTCTCCCAATGCCCATCTTAGTCAAATAGATCTCGACCTTGGTGACAACATCAAAATCATGTTTTGCTCCTTTCAAGTCTTGTCTTGTGGTTTAGAGTACAAAAGAGTTATGCCTCGCCAAGTACTAGTGAAAAACAAGAGTAAATCTATTTTAGGTACCAATTAATTGCTTTAAAAAGCTAATTCTTATCATAAATCATTGTGACCAGTACAAATTCAAGTTTGGGACTTAATTTTGGTTGCGGGTGAAAGCTCAAAGTTCAATGTAATCTGATCATTGGTTTTCTTCAGAGGCAAGGTAAATTTTGATATATCAATTTAGTTTATGTCAACAAAATTTTTAAATTGAATTTTAGTCTTTTAAAGAAAGGGTGGCCCCAAATAGTGATAAATATAATCTTGTAAATCACTGAAGGGGAATAAAATTACTTTTCAAAAATGTTCAGAAGTGCCATATAGAATCAATTTAATGTAGATGGTAGATGGGTGTTGAGGGAAATAAAAAATTTCAGAAGTGTTAAATAAAATCAATTATTGATGAAATGTAAATAAGATGAGTGAAGGTTTTGCTTCTTGAAGTTTATGTATTGTGAATTTTGAAATTGAAAATTTGATTAAAGTGTACAAACAATTGTAGTACTTGTATCATGTGATGGTGTAATGTTGTTTCGATTTTTTGGGATTTTATCATGAGTAGAATTAGGTGTTTGACATTAGCAATATATGTTTGCCCAAGGAAACAAGAGGTATTAAGAAAGCATAATGAGGCTTACTATACAAGGATTGAAGTCCACAACACTTTTGTCCCTCAATTAGGGGAGAGGACCCAATACTTGAGCATGTTCCGATAGTTGTTATAGTATTTGTTGATTTAATGCTTGATGTTTTTAACAATATTGGATCAATAGTTGGGACTTAAAAGTTGTTAGTGTTGATGACTACCGACAATTGAATGAAATGTATTCCTTAGATCTAAAAAGCAACAAATCATGTGATGACACATCAACACACCAATAAAATGCGACTTAGTGCACAACTATCGGTTTTACTTTTTTTTTGGGGCCTTTTTCGACACCTCGACAAAAAACATGTTGATGTGACATCATATTTGATGATGTGGCCTTGCAACTTTAGTTATAAGTAGGGGACTTCCCAAATAAGTTGTTATAAAAAAATGGAAATGATTTGAAATTTCCACATAGGATTTTGAGAAGTGCTAATTTAGGGTGGTCCAACTATCGGGTCCTCTCCCCTAAGTTTCAAGATTGAGTTGATAGTGAAAATAAGAGACCATGGAGTTGGGTGTTGAATGTGATGTAGACATTGAGGTCATTGTGAACTTGCAAAATATCAAAGATAAATATGAGCACGTGTTGTCTTCAATGATGTGAAGTGACATAAGGATGATTCCTTTAAATACACACCCTAGACACCAAATTCAAACTTTTTGGTGTGCATGTTGGTGAGCAATAGTTATGTATATTTGGTGGCTATGAAATCTAGTTTGAAACTTGGAAATTTGGATGAGATTGTGGCTATGATTTTGATACCATCATTTAATATTGTCTAGGGTGGGGAAATTCTAAGAAGTGTATTAAGAGGTGTTTTGATTAGAGTATCAATGCATAACAAAATGTTGGAATGAGCCTTGGGTTAATGCATATGAAAAGACCCCAAAAATATTCTAGTAAACATGTGCTAAAATCATGAACACAAAATAATAAAATGAGAAAAAAGTGAAGGGCTTGCACTTTTCTCTACATTTGGCCCCTATTTTGTGCATACAAAACTAAGTGTGCATGCATATTGAAGTAGAAATACATGGAATAATAATGAGATAAAAGGAAATGAATCTTTTGGATTTTGAGACTCTAGAACAAATGTATGCTCATGTAAAATGAATTTGTGCATGAATTGAGGATGAAATTAGTAACAATATACCTCTCAACTTATGTGGATTGTAAGTGAGTGTGCAGAGAGTGAAGCAAAAGTGAATACAATTGATTGAAAACTCATCATGCAATGGATCAATTACAAAATTGAGTGATAAATGTGTGCTTGTGTACTTACCCATGTGTGATTCAAGTGAATGAGTAGTGAAGATGAAAAAGATGCAACCCTACATTTGCTTGTAATGAGAATGTATGAAGACATAAAACTCACAAGAAGAAATACTCCTTGCTCCCAAGTGGCAAGATCAAGGGAAGGCACAATAAAAACATGAACATAGCATAAAAATACATGTAACATATCATGAAAGGGACATGCACATATATCAACCAATAAATCTATCAAAATTAGGTGGGTGTAGGTCTATTTCAATGGGATTGAGGTGCAAATCCTGTACAAGTCTACACCTCACTATGGGACTATCCATTGGAATGCCATGATTCATAGAGGATGATGTATGGTCATGGAATGTTTTCTCTATGAAAAAATGTGGTATCTAATGGTACCATGTGTGATGTGTTCTTGGAATGAATTAGATTAGATATGATTTGGCTTCATTTAATTGTTCTTGAGATGCTTAAATATTCGAGTATGTATGTTTTGTTCATGTTCATTATGTGTGATAACCTCATTGTACATCAATATGTGGTGTGCTAGGTGTATTATTAGAAGTGCCATCAAAATCAATATACTTATCATCATAACCATTGGAAGGATCCTTATCCACTTCTATTTGGTTATAATCATCATGTGGGATTGTAGGACATAATAACCTAGGGACAAAATAATCCAAGGACAAAATAACCCAAGGACAAAATAACCCAAGGACAAAATAACCTAGGGTCATAATAACCCAAGCCAAAATAACCCGTGGTCAGAATAACCCATGGACAAAATATCCTTGTAAGAATATGAAGAAAGGAAAACAAAATTTATAAATGACCACAAATTATTCTGTCCATAGGTTATTCTGTCCATGGGTTATTATGACCTTGGGTTATTTTGTTCTTGGGTTATTATGACGGGGTTATTTTGTCCATGGTTATTTTGGCTGGGTTATTATGTCCAGATACCATCATGTGGAGGTCCTAAAGAGGTATTTATATGATTATGCATATCCTCATCTTTTATCAATTATTTGCCAATAAGATCTTGAATTTTATGCTTGAGATTGATGCACCCATCTATGGTACACCAATGTGTCCAATGATAATCACAAAAATATCTAGATTTAAAATGTGGTGAAACACCTCTAAATGTATCAATTGGCTTAATGAGAAGTTAAGTGATGAGTTTTTGTTGCACAATTTATTTCACTATGACATTTGTAAGATCCTCCAATCTAGTGAACTCTCTAAATGCTTTTAATTTTGGTTGGATGAAGATGGAATGGTGATCATTATTATGGTTGACCTTATATCTACTCTCATCGCCCCAATTTTTCTAAATTTGACATTGGTTGCAACTTATAGGAATGAGTAGTGCTAAATAATGTGAAAGATTATTTTCTTACAAGACAAGTTCACATTTTCATACACTAGCACCTAACTCATAATGAAGAACGAGTGTTTTAAAACACATTTTCTCTGATTAGTGGAAGGAGACATTTGATGTGTAAACTCTAGGGCAAGTGCAAGAAGTTGGGTTCACGAAGAGGGGAAGTTTTAGTTGAAAAATGTCGACAAGAATGGGTACCCGTTTAGGAACGAGATCTCGAGCCTTAGATCATGATCTTGTTCCTAAATGGGTACTCGTTTAAAAAAAATTAAAATGCCATCCCACTTTTTGATTTGGTTTTAGGCCCAAGAAAGGCTTGGTAACCCAACCTTTAGCCTTGGACTTGCAACTAAAAGACTAAGGCAATGCCAAGAGAAATAACTGACTTTGGCAATATATTTTTTTCTTTCCAAAATTGGTTTATGAAATTAAAACCCATTATAGATCATGATATATAGTTTTCAAATATACAATTTTTTAATGATTGGATTACATTTTCTATCTTTTAATTAATTTCTAAGAAAATTGGTCCATAAACTTGAAATGTCAGACTTTTTTTATTTTTTAATAACTTTTAATTTGTTACTTGTTTTGTAAAATTATATGGCATCAATCTACAAAAAATTCTCTACACAATGATTTAAAAAAACAATTAGTTTAGGTCAAATTATGGTGTCCATACACGATGGTTTTCAAAAACAACAATTGAGGCCAATACAAAATTAATAAAAAAATATTTAGAAAAAAATAATAAAAAAATATCCTCATCAATCTTAGTTTGTTACACATCAATCCTCAAAAGGAATTAGAAAAACAATTTTATTTAGGTCAAATTATGGTGTCCATACAAGTGCATGGTAAGGTCCTAAAAAATGACTTTTAAAAATTGGTTTTTAAACATTTCTATTAAAAATTAATTTTTATCATCTGGGTATTAGAATATATTACATAGGTGGAAACTAGACACAAAATACTAATTTTCATATTTTTGAACTTTTTAAATTTTCAATGTGGAAGTGCTTCAAATTTTCAGTCGAAGTGTCACAAATTCAGAAAAATTAAGAAAAACACTTCCACTTTTTGAATATTTTGTGGACCCAACTTCTTGCACATGCCCTCTAATGCCTCATTATTTGGTAGTTTGAAACTTAGGCTTGAAAACCATGGTTTGAAATTGAAGCATATACTCATCGAGAGTCTCATGTTCTTGTTTACATTGTGTTGCTTGATCAATGATCAATTGTCTTCTTAGGCTCAATGTAATATCACAAAAATTGCATTACAAATATTTTTTAAATCCCCAAAAGAAGAAATGGAAGCATGAAGTAAAGAATAGAACTAAGTGCATAATTAGTCAAGCTCAGTGGAAATAATCCAACAAGTAACTTGCCATCATAAAGGTAGTATGAGCAAGTCATTTTGAAGGACCTTATATGAATTAATGAATCATCTCTATAATCATATTATAAAATTAGGTATGGTGAATTATAGGTCAATATGTCATATAAAGGATTTATAGTGTCTCACTAGTGTAATTGTTCTTTTGATAATTTTGCAAATCATTAACGTAATTCTTCATAGTTTGTAACTCGCTTATGATGATGGCCGATTGGTGTTAAATATTGTTTGGCATAGAAATAAAAATGAGATTGAGATAAGCCTTCATCCTCACATAATCCAAGTAAAATTGTAAGGGATCCTCATGTTATTATTCTTTATGTATGTTTAAGCCATATATTTGTTCATGCAAATCAATAGGATGTGGGGGTGATATATAATGATAGTTATGCAGTTCAATTTCTCAAATTATTTAGTAGGAAAATACATAAAGTGATCCAAAGGAGGGTCATCATGGGCATTAAAAAATGGTATATCAATATGATGCACAAATAAATTTGTGAGATCTAAGGAAATAACACTAGAAGGTGAAATATAAGAAGCACAAGGAAAGCACACTCTATAGACAAGTAAAGTAATCTATGAGGGCATGCCAAAGTGCAATAAATGAAGTATAAGAATTATGATACATATCAAATCATTGTAAAGCCATTAACGTTTCTTGAAATGCCTCAATAAAAAGCATATCATCAAACAAGGACTCATTATGTAACAATATAAATGACTTGACATGTAAAGATGCATATTTATTACCATTATTTTCTAAAATTTAATTCTCTTGAATAGTAACTATAATATGAATCAATCCAACGTGGAACAAGGAGCCATCACTAATATCATGTGAAGGAGAAGATAAAGAACAATTGAGAAAAGTATCACTTAGCTCCTCACTAAATAGAAATTCAATAGACACATGATTTATGAATAGGTAGTAAGGGCTACAAGTCACATGAGGGATAATATCATCATTAAGCAAAGTAGTATCATGTGCCAGTTAAATAGGGTAGAGTATCATCATCACTATAATATGTCATGCATGAAGTATTCTCATTATAGAATCCATGAACAATGAAGTGAAGTTTTCCTTGGACATAGAAGAAGAGGTACAGCCAAGTTTTAGGAAAGATGAAAAATTAGCAACATGTTGAACCAATGTATCCTTAGAGCATGAAGCACTCTCTTTTTGATAGAAGTATATGGTGTCTTAAAATGATGATGGGTTTCTAAAATAACTTATGATAATATTTTAAGATCCTTGAGGTATTGAGTGATGGAAGCCAAGGACAAAGGATGATAACAGTCCATAGCGATTTAGGTTTAACAGTGAACCACAAACAATGGGATGTGATGGATCTAAAAGGTGATAATCAACAGAGGGCCAAATACTAGGTGAAGCACTCAAAACACATGAAATACTTAAATGTAAAGAGTGATAGAAAAACTAGACTCTAATTTATGAAACTCATAAAGGATAGGTGTAAAAGTTCTAGGTTTCACCAAAATCAAGAGAAATAAAATGACCCTTCAAAAATGTCTAGAAGTATTGAATAAATGAAATCAATTAAATTTAAGTGAAACTCATGATAAATATAAGAGACAATTTTGATAACACAATTGGAGTAAGCTAATAGAGACTAGGTTTTAAACATGTTCTAAAATACCAATGAGACAAATTAGGGTTGCATATGTTGAACCACAAAATGTGAACTTTGACTAATGCTATGTTGAAATAAGGACTTGTAAAATAATTTTTGAGACAAAAAATTATCAAAGATCACAAACAACTAATATATAAGGAGATGATATTTTGGGATAAAATCGTAAATAATGATATTGTCCAGGGATGCTATCTTGCCTTGACTTTTGTAATCCTTTCCTAGGAAGAAATAGGTCTTTGACATGTACAATACCTATTCACTTCGTGATATCTAAAGTCAGGAAACAAATGATGGTGCTAAGGAGCACCATGAGGCTTGCTATGTAAGGGTTGAAGTTTAAGACTTCCTTGCACCTTAGTCAAGACATGAGATTCAATTAAACATGAAAGTAAAATAGACAATGAAGTTGGATATTGAATCTAATGTAGACAAAGAGGTCATAGTGAACCTAAAAAATATAAGAGAGATGTGTAGATGTGTTGTCCTCTCAATGTGCTCAATTATGTAAAATGACTTGGGGACAATTATTTTGAAAATATGTTCTAAACATGAAATTTAAACTTTTTTCTGCACATGCCACTAGATATTGACCATGTTAAAAAATTTCAATCATAAAATATAGAAGTTTGAAATTTAGAAAAGATGGATGAAATTATACTTACGATTATATCTAAGAAACACAATTATAACAATAAATCTATCTAAAAATAAAATAAAAATCTAATAAATAATCTACCACTCTTATATAGATATTTCATTAAAAATTTATTTATTTTATTTTTAATTTATTTTATATATTATTTAATATAATATATATACCTACCCAAGCTAGATGTACACATTAACACCTAACTTATGACTTATATTATAAAAATTGCTTAATAGAAATGTAAAGTCAACTCAAATTATAATTAATCACCTTATTTAAAAAAATGTTTTTATATAAATCTTTAAAAAAAATCTTATACTTTTTAAAGTTATATAATTAAAATAATTTATTCCATAACATTTATTGAATGTAGATAATGATAAATGGATAGTTTCACTCAACCACTTTAATCTCTATCTTATCTTCATTTAACTTGAAATAACTTTTGAAAGAGAATATTGGAGTCATCATCATAAAATTAATTTCTAACTATTTTAGATCATACGATTTTATCTTTAAGAAAGTTGTGGTTGTCACAAACTTTAGGACCATGCATCTTGATGAAAAAGGTCCATGGTATTGGCTTTAGTGAACACATGCCTTACTTGTGGAAGGGAAAATAATCACATCTTATATTAGTTTATTTTTAATTAATAATAAAATAAAAAATAATTTATTATTTTTAAATGAAGTTAGAGTAATAATTGAAATGCAAAAGGTTAGCAATAGTTTATTTAATTTATTTAATAATTGTTAATTTTAGTCTTATATTTAGTTGATATATTGTATTTGATATGACAAAATATAACTATGATAATAGAAGATTAATTAAAAAGTAGATGAAGATCAATGACAAAGTTTCTAAGCATCATGGATATATTTGCATATCTAGTACAATTTTTTTGGTGCACTTTAGTCCTATAGGTATGATCTTGTCCACTTATGTTAATGTCTTCTAAAAATTATTTGATGTGAGAGTACTTGTATAAAAGATAAGGGTGGTGATGAAAAGCACCTTGGGGTTTGTAGTGTTTAGAGAGGAAGTTTACAACTTTCATAATAATAAGTTAAAACCCCTTATTGATGTGTAATGATTGAAAACACAAATGCAAGTGTATATGATGATAAATCAATGCAATTTTAATGAAAGCCTTATGATGCTCTTATAGTGAAACGATTATAGAGCTACTTGAGGCATATTTTCTATTGACGCTTGTTTAGGCACATCAACATGTTGGAATTAAAAATGTTCCTCTTCTTGAAAGGTAGTTAGCCTCAAGAGTCTTCCTTTGGTTATAACTGCGAATGATGACCAAAATAACTTAGTAGGAGAGCTTGTTAGCAGTCTTGCTCAAGGGGCTTTGATCGAATAATAAGTCACAAACAAGGTTTTGGGACCTATGATGATACAATCAATTGAATAAAGTCTAAAATCTCTCTTGATTTCCTTTAATTTTAGTTTGCACATGTGTTTCAAATGTCTGTCACTAATTTTAGTGTAATGGGGTTTATGACAACATACTAGTTCTAGAATTAGATTTACAACCAAGGGTTTAAATAAATCCCAATGAAATTTGTACCCTTTCAATTACCTTATTAGCACATGAATTCAATTTTAGAAACCACATTTGAGTTAGTTAAGCTCTTTTTGAAAACTTATGCCAACACCCAAAATTAGTAAACAAAACTATAATTTATGAAAAAGTGATAAAACATTTTGATTTCTACTTAAATGAAGGAAACAATAGTCTCAAATTTTTGTAACAACATACAAATCCTTAAAAAAAAATATTACACTACATGTAAGTAGAAAAGTCACTTGAGTTTGTACTTTAATACATAAAATAATCTAGCCTCAAATTAATTTGTAGAAATAACACAATTGATTTCTTCACAAATTTCAAAAGAAATTATGTTTATGACCCTTTTTACAAATCTAAAAACCAAAGTTATTATACATGAAATGACATAAAAAATCTTAAAATTTTTACCCTTATGTATAAAAATATTTATCAACTTGTGTACCTTTAAACTGTAAGCTAAAACAAAAACAAAAAATAAAAATCAACTAATCTAACCCAACTTGACAATGGTAAAAAAATTGTAAAAGAGGAGAGAAGAAAAGGTTTAGAAGATCTAAGATTTTTTTCCACACTTCATACACCGTTCAATGAACCAACAAGTTTGATTTCAAACCACTATTTACATGGCTTGATGTGGCACGACCAATTCTCAAGATATTGCAATCTTCTATGAAAATTTGAATCATATAACTGCTAATCCAACCACTTGTCCTATGGTACATATTGAATAAATAACCTTAATAGCACAAAATGCTAATTTTTTTTCTTTAAATTCAATTTCAAACATTAAATCGATGAATTAAATGCATGAATCAAGAGAAAACATGCCCAGATATTGGAAAACCACAAAATAAAAGAAAAGAAAAATGGAACAACAAAAATGATGTTATATTCAATTTTCAAGGTTTTTAACCCCCTTTACAATGAGTTTGAATTACAAACTTATAGGTTTATCGGGTTAGGGAAAATGAAAAATCATTCTCTTTGAAACCACATAGGACTATATACATAGAATGTGAAAACTCACATATGACTTGGTGTTGAATGCACAAGACAATTAAGAAAGGGGGTGAATCAGTTGTACCTTAAAACTTCAAAATCCTCACACATTTAGATCCACATTCATTCATTAAATCCTTAAATATGTTATGATGATTTAGCATGAAAAGAAAATAATAGAAATTGAGACAACTTAACACCATACACAAGAGAACACCATATTTACGTGGAAAACCCAAGAAGGGAAAAACCATAGTGAGGATTAGCTCACAATATAAGTAATATCAACACCAAAGACAATAGGGCTCACTGCCAAAATATAAAAGAAGATAGAGAAGAAATGTTACACAGGGAAAATAATCTCAATGCAATAGAGAATCCACCACAATGTCACCAACACCTTCGTAGTTTGATTAAAAAATTGTAGACACCTTTTGCTCACTACATCCAGTAATCTAACACATGAAGGATCACATTGCACTTCTCAAATTCACACTCTAACACTCTTCAATTCACATCATTCACATCTCTCTTTTCTATCTCATCATCCCTCAACAACTCAACTCTTCTTTATACCTTCCTCAACCTTGAAATCCTTCTCCAAGGTTGGCTATGCACCACAACTATGCAAATTCAAATTAGGTTGGCACCAAAATACTTCTATGCTGGATATAAGTGAAAGAATACCATATCACACCTTAGTTGTGACCCAAATCTATAACACTCACCACATTCTTCTATAAACAATAATTATCCACCGCAATTAGTGTAAACACTACGTCAATCGTTACCTGTGTAAACACCATTAAAATTTTAAGTACATGCTTCCTTAAGTCCAAGGATGACTTGCAAACCACACACCACACTTGAACATGATTTAAAATATTCCTAAAACACTCTAAAATCTAACAAACTCCTTCGCAACAACTTCCACTTGAAGAATATACACACTCAGTATACTCAAACAACTCTACCATATATTATAACTCAAGAAACATTCTTCCAAAGCACCAAACCTCAAACCATATCGATTGAAGAAAGATACTAACACTATAAAGACTCCTTCATATCTCCAAGACCCGAAACATATCTACGAAGAAATCAAGAGCAAAGACATTTCTCCCAGACACCTCTACAATGTACAATTCACACATTGGTGAACACAACTTATTTTGTACAAAAATCTAGGACACCAAATATTGGATATAATACCTCTAAACATATCTCACCAACATATCCAAAATGCACAAGTAGATCTTCAACCTACAAGAAATGAGTAGAAAAACCAAAAAATATCCCTGCAACAAAGAACACCATTGCAACACATTGTTTACTATTTTTTATCAAATATTCTTGAAAGCACTTGTTAACCAAGCACCGGAAACACATCCTCATCATCTTCAGTACTTCCTCAACCATATACAAATTCTTATCAAAGAAATACTAGAGGTTGACACTAGTAGCTTTACTAATGACAACACAATGCAACTAATCAAAGCATGGATAACATCAACTGCTCACACTCTTGCAACAATCCAACAATAAAAATCAATGAAAACATAGGATTGTTGGCATCAACGACAACACCAACTACTCGTACTTGCAACAATATCCCCCTTTGTCATTGATGGTAACACATGATGTGAAAAACCATCAAAGAAACAACAGATCTGAATACTAACATACTACAACTTGTCTCATTACTTATCCCCCTTACTCAACTAGCTTATTACTCTCTCCCCCTTTGTAGCTTGTCTTTTTCATATGAATTTCTCTCCCCCTGATAAATTTTTCTTTTTCACATGAATTTGTCTCCCCCTTTGACATCAATGGAAAATGGCCTAAATATTTGCATTGTTTATTCTTTCCCTTTGAAATCAATCAACCTGCTTACTACTGCTCTAAAAATTCTTTCCTTTAATGTTCTATATAACCCCTTAGGAGCACACACCAAACTACACCAAATCAACAACCACTACACAATGACAACACATACTCTTCTACCTGCAACAACCAACAATGCTGCTACCTACTCCCCCTACCTAGGCATAGAGTTGTGGGAAAATATTGCAATAGATGGGTTCAATTGAGGGAAGAAACAAAACAGGTGTAGGTTGAACTTGGAGGAAATCAGGAAACTAGAAGCATATGTTGCCTTAAAGAGAATGCAGGGTGTGCAAAGCACTTCTTGGAAATAAGCAACCTAAACTAATATGTACAAAAGATTGATAATACCTCAAAAATAGTGTTTTAGGTGAATCCCATTAACTAGGATTGGTACTTCTTCCCCATCCATCTTTAACAACTAGAATGTATTATGTTGTTTGCACTCATAAATGATGTAAGGTCCACTCCACATGGCATCAAATTTTGTGTTCCTTCTAGGTCTACTCTTAAGTTCATCCCATTTGAGGATCACATCTCCTTCCTTGAAGACCCTAGGAGTGGCCCTTTTGTCAAAAGAACTCTTGACCTAATTTTGATGCTCTTCCAATATCTTTATTGCTTTATCTTTGATTTCTTCCAACTCCATCAGTTGGGCATACCTGATCGCCATTAGGTCCTCACCTTCTAGCATTTCCAACTGATTAGCCAACTCAAGAGCTGGTAGTTCAATTGATAAGGGCAACCTTTCTTCTTTTCCATATACCAACATGTATGGGGAGTTACCAAAAAATCTCTTGGGAGTGATTCTATCCACTCGTAGGGCAACCTTTAACTTGGTGTGCCAATTCATTTGGTTATCTTCCATGGTCCTCTTGATGATCCTTATCAAGTTCTTGTTTGTTGACTCAACCAAACCATTCCCCCAAGGGTAGTAGTTTGATGAAGTACTCAAGTAGATGCCATTCTTGACAACACATTCACTCAATTTTATACCAAAAAAGCTAAAGCATTAAAAAAAAATTAGAATCAGGCACCCCAAACCTTGTCACCCGATCTTCATAAAAGCTCAAAACAACACTTTTATTAGCTTCCTTCAATGCTACAACTTTAGTCCACTTGGTGAAGTAATCTATGGCAGTGAGGACCTATTTATGACTTGCACTATAAGGTGGGTTAATGGCCCCAATAAAATCAATACCCCATTTCATGAAGGGCTACTCAACCTAGATGGGTTGCAAATGAAGAGCAACCAACCTTTATTTTCCTGAGAAAAGGGCACATTTCTTATATTTTCTTACCCAATCATGGGTATCTTTGAATAAACTAGGCTAATAATAGCCTTCCCTCATTATCTTTAGAGTTGTAGACCATTGCCATCCTTCTTGAAAAGTATTCCATTTAGGAGGATGTATGTGATGGATTGCAACTTGTAATACCTTCTCTTAGCCTTATCCATTCCTTGTGGGCACTCACCCGTCAGAAGGAAATGAACCATGTCTCGTACCCAAATCTGTGAAGAAGTATGTGTAGACAAGTAAAATATACAAACTGATCTTACACATCTGGTCCTGAACTTATTAACATCATTTCTTCCTAAATTACCCCCTTTACTAATTAATTTAATTAAATAATCTTTATTTGATTAAATTCATCATATTTCCTCTCTTAATTAAATAAATCAAATTTATCTGATTAAGTCATTCTCTTCCATTAATTAAATAAATCATTTTGTTTAATTAATTTTATAATCTCTCTTT
Source organism: Sequoiadendron giganteum (assembly GCA_007115665.2). Lineage (NCBI taxonomy): Eukaryota > Viridiplantae > Streptophyta > Pinopsida > Cupressales > Cupressaceae > Sequoiadendron > Sequoiadendron giganteum. The sequence goes on from CM021109.1 coordinate 49,240,599, forward strand.
TAATAAAATAACTCACCTTATTTAATTAAATCTCTAAACTCATCTCTTTAAATTAAATAAATTAATATTTATTTGATTTAATCTAACACCACCTTCTTTAATTAATTAATTAAATTTATTTAATTAAATCGAAATCATTATTCCTCTCAAATTTGATTTAAATAAATCCTAAAATCTAAGTCAAAATTGTCAAATCATCTAATTTCTACTTAAATTGATCAAATCATGAATAATCCTAATCCTAATCACTCCAATCCTCTAGATTTTGCAACTTGCACAATAAATCAATTTATTTGATTTATAAATTCATCGATTTCCATTCAAAAGGGCATCTTTTGTGGAATATTCTTCCAATTCAAAAATCCCTCCAAAAAGGGATGAGTACTTCCAACAAGGCATTAAAGGCCCCTTACATGTCCTTTTCCTTGAGCCAAGTGGCATTAACTCCATTTTCTTCTCCCTCCAACTTGTCATTTCACTAATTTCAAATTCCATCTAATAGCATTTATGTGCACATTCATCAAAATGTGCTCAATCCTCCTCCAATCACATCTTGACAAGTGGCACAATGCCATTGGTCCATCTTTAATCCCACATTCATCCTATTTCACATTCCTCCATCCTTATCTCCTATAAATAGAGATCTTCTCTATTGATTTTAGGATCCACAATATAATCCAGAATCTATGCAAGCTTACTATACTTAATTTCATCCACAAATTCATCCATTTCCCCCTAGGTTTTATAGCTTTTATCAAACTTATCAGGGTTTTGTCAGATTTGCATCAAGGAATCAAGAATCATCATCAAAGATCATCAAATCACATCAAGGAGTTGGGAAAGGTCCATTTTCCACATCAAAATGACACCAATTCCCCCATGGGATTGAAATTTTTCTCATTATATAGGATTTAATTAGCTTTTATTGTGTCGTTCTTCATTTTATTTCCTATTTTTATGTTTCAATCTAATTTCATGGGGAATGTCGATTCTAACTTGCACTTTGAGATAATTTCATGATTGTTCTTTATGTTTGTGCAGGTATAGAAACACCATTCACAGTATGCACAACCATTTGGGATTGCTCTTGGATAGTTAGGATAGCCTCTGTAACCTCCTCATTTTTTCCATATCACCAGCTAGTTGTTCATGTAAACCTCTACCTCTTATAAGCTTTGTGACCTTGATTTCAACATCATACTCCATTACTTTGGTAATCCAACCTGCTCTTTTCTCATTCAAATCTTTACTCAAAAGATTTTTTTTAACACTAGGATGAGAAACCATTATGTGATCTTTATTGTTTGAAATCGAATTCCTAGATTTATTTAGACTTCTAATAACAGCAAGGAATTTTTTTCTCCACAAAAATATACCTTTTCTCATAACCCTCTAGGCCTTGGCTGAAAAATGCTATTGGTCACTCCATATTTTCCTCATTTTTCTGCACTAGCATAGTGAAGATGGTATCCATATTCCCATAAGTGTAGAGAATGAAATCCTTGGAAAAAATAGGATTTACCAATGTAGGTGTTGTTGCTATGGCTTCTTTAATGGCCTCAAAACTTTATTTTCCTTCCTTTGACCATTTGAAACTCAACTTTTTCTTCAACATAATTGTTAGTGGTTTTAACAAGTCAACAATATTGGGTATAAACCTCCTAACAAAATTTATCCTTCCAAGAAAACTTTGCAAACCCTTTTCATGACTAGGTAGAGACAAGGCCAAAATAGAACTCACCCTTTCGGGATCAATGGTTAATCCATGCTTTGAAACTACATGACCTAGTAACCTACCTTCATGCACAATGAAAAACATACCTTTTAGGATTTATTAATATCCCAAAATATTTGCACCTATCAAAGATTTGTCCTAGGTGGGTGAAATGCTCCTTTGCATCCTTGGAGAAAATAATAATATAGTCTAAATATACAAGAAAAATCTTGTACATGAGGCCCTAGAAAGCCATATCCATTGCCCTTTGGAAGGTTTCCCTAGCATTGGAAAATCCAAAAGGCATTTTCTTGTATGCCATTGTTCCCCACTTGGTAGTGAAATTTGTCTTATATTGGTCCTCTTCCTTCACTAACACCTGGTTATACCCAAAATATCCATCAATCAAAGAAAACCTTTCAGAACCTACAACAACTTGTAAAATTTTCTCCATAGAAGGCAGTGGGTAATGGTTTTTCAATGAGGCCCTATTTAGGTCTCTAAAGTTAACACACAATATTATTTCTCCACTCTTCTTTCTAATAGGGACAAGATTTAAACCCATTAGGTGTGCTTGATTGGGAAAATAATATTACTCTCAATCAACTTTTTCAATTCATTTCTCATGAGTGGTTCAAGCTTGGGATTTAAAGGCCTTTGCTTTTCACTTGCTAGTTTTTCATTGGACTCAGGCTCAATGGTATGTTGGGATATCTTGGGATCAAAACCCTTTAAATCAAAATATTACCAAGAAAAAATATCATGGAATTCTTGATAGAGTGCAACAAAAGCTTCTTTATCTTCTTGAGAACAAAGTTTACCAATTTTTAGAAGCTTACCTTTGAAAATTTCCACCTCTTTGTGGTGCTCCTTCTTAATGTGCATGCTTGTTTTCCCTGTTTTCAGTTGATCATATGAATTAAAAATGGACTCCAAAGTGACCAAACCTTTTGGAAATTTGTTTGTTCTTAGCTGTATAATCTGGTCACCATATTGTTGGTGTAACTTTACTTAGTTCCCAACTATAAACTCAACTTCTTCAAGCAAGAAATTGAGCACTTGTTCTTCACTTTCAAAAACTTACCAATGGGCATTTTTATTAGGGAAAAATGACCTTACAACCACCTTAACATGTTTCTGTATCTTATCATTCTTAAGATCATTTGAAATTTCAAATTGGGCACCTATAGAAGTCAGTCTATCAACATGTTTATTCTGATTTCTAGGTATGAATAGCAGATTGAAAGCATCAAATTATATTATCATATCCCATACCCTATGTTTATATGACTTGAGAAAGTCATTTTTCGTTAGATGCAAGCCTCTTACATGGTTCATGATCAACTCACTGTCACCAAACACCTGTAGGCATCTAATTTTCCTTTTTCTTGCCCAATCTAGACCTTGTATAAGGCCCTCATATTCAGTTGTGTTGTTGGAATAACTAAAAGAGAAATGAAAATTTGAGTAATAATTTTCACCTTCTGAGGATACAAGTATAGCACCCCCTGTAGCTCCATTCCTACTTCTTGAAACATCAAAAAACATCTTCCAAACCTCATTTTATTGTTGTTCATGTAGCGGCTCATCTTCCTTTTGGAGATTAGGAATGAAAGAGTCTAACTCATGGACCAAAAAGACACCTAGGTCCACTTCCTCCAAATTCTTAGTTGGGTCAATTTCAAATTTTCCAGCTATCCATTCATCTAAAATAATATAGATAGGATATCCTCCATTTGGGTGCTTGGTTATTGAACAACAACATGCTCATCGTGGTAAAAAAAATGGCACAATTGGCATTGGAAACACAAGGTATATATGGTTCTATGTGATATTTTTCTATGGACTCATATTTAATGGTCACTTTGGTTCCATATCTTGTTCTAAACAACATATGTGACCAATCCGATAGGTAGTGACCTATTTTTGTAGTGAAATCTCTCAAAAGCCAAAGAGCAAGTAGGGTGGTAAGTCAATCACATAGACATGTTATGAAATCGAAAAGTTAGAGCATGTATGCAAGGTAAGGATCAGGTCCTTTGCAACACCTACAGTGTTGATGGATGTACCATCAAGTTGGACTACCCCCTTCTTGAGGGATTGGTACTCAATACCCAATTTATCTACAATTTGTTTAGGCATAACAAAGCTATTGGCCCCTGAGTCAATAATACAATTGTGAACCAACTTATCTCCTATGATTAGGGACACATAAAATGGTGGTTGTTTGAACTCTTTGTTTTTCTGATCCTTTCTATTTTGGGATGTATTGGTAAGAACAACCTTGTCTTAGTTACCTGGGGGTTCTTTTGATACACTGACATTTGATAGGGCAACTTGCAACAAGTATTTTTGTCTTGGGATAGATAAGGATTCCCACATAGACATACTGACACTATCATTTTTCATATGCTCAAGTTTACTGAAAGAGGCAACATTTACCTTCTACTGAGCTTTTGTAACAACAACATCACCTTGCAAGTGGGTTGGATGAGGTTGATTCTCAAGCTATTCTTGGTGGTGCCTTGCTGATTTCTTTGCAATACATATGGTATGTGAGAAGTAGATGGGCCAACAACCTCTTGGTTCACTCTAGGATCTTGATGAGACTCCTTACTTGTTGGTTGCACCACTTCCATGGATCTCTTCTTGATTCTTGTGTTAGTTTCTATAGAACTATGGTCTTGGTTAACCCCACAAAACTCTTCCCCTTTCCAATTTAGGAGTGTGGTATCACTTGGAAATTGCTCCTATTGCAAAAAAAGATGTTTCATCTGATGTATTTGGTTGTAAACTAGGTGTATTTTTCACCATCAAGGCTTGATTGATCACCCCATTTGAACAAGTAGACTAGTTATGGGGCTGATTGCAAGGAAAACACCATTCATATTCTTGGGCAAGGTTATTTTGCACAGGCAATAACTCTTTATATGTGCTTGCTGTATTTGGATTATATGCTTGAAAGGGTATAAGGTTAAGGGCTTTCCTTTGGCCTTGATTAAATTTGCTTGATAAGGTAGCCTATTTGCTTGATTTGACTGACAGGGTGCTTGATTTGAGGGTTGGTAAGGCTTGCAATTTTTAAATTGCTGATGTTTACCAACTCATTCCTAAATGTTTGAAGGAGTCACTTTATCTCTTGTAGCTCAAAAGACTATGCTAGGACAATATTTTCTTGTGTAGGAGCAATTGGTAGAGGGGCTATTTGTGGCACTTGCATAGACGTGGTTGGTGACATCTTTGGAAAGATAGGCATGGGAGGTCTTGGGGAAATTTTCCCAGCTTGGATGAGGTTATTCTTAGCTCTTACAACTGCTTCATAAGCATTAGGAAGTGTTTGTGCACCCATATATTGTATCATTACATAAATTCCACTATTAAGAGCCCTAAAAAAATATAAGAAAGCATGTTGAGTTGAGGGTCTTACTAGTAATGGGATCCTATCCCAAGTCTTATGGAAGTGAAAATTGTAGTCTATCATGTGCTCATGGGGATCTCTCTTGATAGTCGTCATCTGCTCCACTAGAGGAAAGTGGTCTGATTTGTCTTCAAAATTCTTACAAAGGCTATCTCCCAGTTGATACCATGTGGTAATGTAATTAATTTCCAACCCTTTGAATCACTATAATGCTTTTCCCCTAAATGAGGCAACCAGGAGTCTAAGAGAAACATTTTCTTTTGTAATATTGTGAACTAAACATAGTGAGGCCACATCTCTAATATGTTCAACGGGGGTGGTTTGGTCCTCTCCATTAAAAAATGGGAGGATTTTAAAAGAAGCTATAGGAACGTTGTCATGTTGTTGTAGGTTTAGTGGGCTACCCCCATTAAAAGGCACAAAGGGTTGATTTATAGCCATATGGAATAGGATCCTTTGTGTATGAGAAACATATATTCTAGCTGTGGTGAATATTAGCAATAAGTCTCTGAATTCAACTGCTAAGGGCCTCTTTGTTTTAAATGAGAAAGCCTTGAAATGGTCTGGTAAACCCCTAGAGCTGGGTAATATTAAGAAGGCTATGGAGGATGTTAATCACTCAAATCTGGTGGAGAAGAATGAGGATCCTGCTCCAGTTGTGGAAAAGGATGTGGATGTTGGCTCGTGTTTGAGAACGAGGAGAAAGACCAAGAAGTAGGCTACTATTTTGTTTAAGGAGCTCAAGGATGTTATGGAGATGCACGAGGGGGTCATTGAGGAAAATTTGGCCTTGATTAATGTTTTGGATTTTTTTTGTAGCTTTGCTATTTATTTTTCTTGATCATCCTTGTTGCTGATGTTTTGCTTTAGGGTTGTTGATGGGTCTCATTGTTAATTTCTGTTGTCAGCATTTTGGTTTTTTTGGGCTACGTGCTCTTTTGGTCTAATATTTCTTGCAACTTTTTGACTTTGTAAAGGGTTTTAGGGTCCCTTCAAAACCTATTTTTCCTTATCAAAAAAATGTATTCTAACTTGAAATATTGTACCCAACAATGGTGTATATTGGGCTCTAGGAGAAGTACTTAAGCTTCTATTTCTCCTAATGGGTGAGAAAAATCATCTATTTCTTCTTTTAGAAGTAGAAAATGAGAGTTGAGTATACTAGAAGTTACCTCTAGAAGATACTTTGTTTGAATTTAGGGAATAAATGCATGGGTATGCTTTGTAACCAGGAGTTATCGCCATCATTAGAGTCATTAAATTTGATGTAGAATTCTTTCTTTGAATGTAGAGTTTCTAGGTACTTGTTTGTGTTCCTCTTCAAGGTTGAATTATTGAGAGCAACACCACTCTCTCAACAATGGTGAAATGAAATTTCTTCCTGCCTCACCAGGCGTGTCATAAAATATTGTCATTCAAAATTGCACCTTACTGAACAAGGAGTTTAGCATTCCAGCAAAATAATGGAAATGACCTCAAGGTGTGGGACCTTACATAGTGAGATTGAATCTTCAAAGAAGGCCGACTTCCTTTCTAAACTAGGTGCAGTGAAGGCTACTCCAACCCAGCGCTAGAAAATATCTAAAAAGTGAACTATAGGAGGAAAACGGGAGAAGGAGAAAAACATAAAATAAAGGAAACAATGATGCACCAAGTTTAATATGTTTCTTCTTGATTGTGATTGGAAAAATTATCAACAAAACCACAAGAAATGATCACACAATTATTTATTTCACCAATTTTACAAAGGAAACATGAAGGCTAGGGTTTGAAAGATCCTAAAAGGGGTGCAGATTACCCACAATTAACACTCACAACAGATTAGGATACTCATATGACTTATAAAAATGATGAAGACTCATGCATGCATAGATGTATCAAATGTTACACAAGATACAAGCATTAAGAAGAGGTAAAACAATGATTATATTAAAAAAATGCATGGAAACCAATTTTATAGTTACAAAATGCAAAAAATAACATCAGTGTTCTAGAGAAAATCCAAGGAAGAACCCTTTAAAAATTCACAAGTGTTGCCTTTATACTTCAGACATATCTTAGTCAACTCCAACTAAACCCTAACCCTGCTTAGGGGGTTAGGCATTGGAAAAAATTCATCTCCATGAGAGTTGAGGCGATGAGATCATGAAAGAAATGTTGAAGGATAAACCCAGGATGCACCAAGACTTTCATGCCATACCTCTGCAATAAATATTGTCAAAGATTCCTCCAAAATACCCCTACGAAATCAATGATCTGGATATGGGGCAAGGGAATAAGGATAATAATTAACTTTAAATGAGCATGGGTGCCCATGAGATCAACCAAAACCAACAAGAAGTGCAATAAAATCCATCCTCGAGCCTCAAAAATCAAACAGGTAGGTGAGAAGGTTTCTCAATCATTAATGGTGCTACCACTAAAAAACATGTCAAAACGTGGAAGGTTGGGGTGCCAGGCCCAAAAGAAAACCCTTATGATCTTTCAAATTAAATGGTTTGGATCCTCAAAGATATGTTCATGTCAGAGGTTGGGCATTAGGCCTTCCTCATACCACTTGCTATATGATATCGAGTGTTGGACCTCGAGATTCAGGAGTACTGCTTGATGATTGCCGAATATTGGAAGGAGGGAAAGCCAAATCATGATATTTGAAATCTATCCCACGTTGAGCATCCCAGGGGAAAATTATACCTCATATCGAGTAGGAGGTAAGGGGAAAGATGAAAGGAAAAAGTGTGAAGCCTAATCTTTGACCACCAAAATGTGAGTTCGGGGATCGGGGGTTGAGGAGAGAGGTTACCTCTTACTAGGTAAGAGGTAAGGTGAAAGCCCGAAATCTGACATCCAAAAGATAAGGAGTTGGAAAAAACCTTGAAGGCATGGCTGTGGATGGGTGGAAGGAAAAGGGAAAGCAAAGGCTCGATCACCAAAGGCTACGAGGAGGTTTTAGGGATTTGGAGGGAGCCTTATGGATTACAAAGAGAAGTGGTAAGGCTTAAAGGGGAAGGCTGAAGGACGATGCCCAAAGTATTAGAATGAGAAAATGGAAAAGGGGGAAAGAAAACCCGAACAACCTGAAACTTGACACTACTTGATCAACCAAAAGAAAAGTTTTAACCTTTTCGGTGGCCGACAAGGGTTTTGAAACCAATATGGAGCATTACTCTCAAAGATTTTATCATTATTGGGTGGAGAATAAAAAAATTTGAACAACTTTGTTGGAGACTAACACAGGTTTTCTAATTTGACTGAGACTCCGAAATGGCTCAACTTTACTTAGACAAGGCCTCTCAAAAGTTAGAACAACATTTAAAGACACCGACACACTTTATAAATTTACAAATATGAACCTTGTGTGATACGTCAGGACAAGGAAAGGCTATGAAAACCTAGGTGGAAACTGACAAAGTTATGTAAACTTAGGTGACAATTGACATAGCTATGAAAACTGAACAAAAGATCGACGCCTTCAAGACTTAGCCAAATTTAGGAATTTTTCTAAGGGAGAATCATGCAATATGACCCATGTGAGATCTCTCAGATTTGTTTTCAATAATGGGTCACAAGAATGGCATGAAATGACAACAATAATCATAGCAACATAATTATTACCAAGGGTTAGAAATCCTCCATCAAAATTATTGAAGTGCATGAACTCACTCTTGTCCCTGATCATGTGACTTGAGCATCCACTATCGATGCTCCATAGGTTCTTCTCCTTTTGAGAATGTAGAGTAGCCTAAGCCATTGTGGATTTCCCTGATCTTTGATCCTTTTGTTTCTTCTTCTAGACTTTATATGCTTCATTACTATGACATTCTAATTTATCTCCTTTTATATCCAGGAAAGGAGAACTCACAAAGTTTCTAGCAATATATCCATTTTTTTGCATTTGTGACAAATAATATTGAAATTATACAAAGGTGAAAATGCATTTCTACTAACAAAATCATTTCTTCTTTCCAGAGCCTTTCTACAATTCATAGCCTTATGACCAAAATGATTACAATTAAAACAATAACCAGAAAAAGAATGATTGAATCTAGTATAGTGTCATTGTCCTCTTGAAGTTTGTTTGTCAAATCTTCTATTCTTACTCTGTACTTGGATGAAAACATCATTCAACACCTTGCTCTCATTGATTTCTGCAATTTTCTCAAACTTTGAACTTTCAGAGTCATTCTTTTTCAGATTCTCAACAACAGACTTCACGGTTCGCTTAGTCACCTTATTATTTTTCTCATCAATAAAACCAAAACTGGTTTTAATATTTTGTGATCTCTAACTTTCAATTATTTGATCCAAGATCTCCGCGCTTTTCCCAAACTCCAACTTTAGTTGATGATTAGCTTTTTCAGGATCTTTCCTTAGTGACATAATCTCCGCTTCACATTTTTCACAATGTTTGTCTCTTGATAGCAATATTTTAGGTAATAATTCTTCAATCCTCTTTGAATCTTCTACTTGAACATTTATATTAATGATCATCTTCTTTGATTTATCAAAATTCTGAGATAATTTTTCTTTAGCTTTCACTTCTTTTGCAATTCTTTTCTTCAACCTTTTGATTTCCATTCCAACACAAAGTAATTCTTCCACAAGGTCTACTTCCACATCATATTGAATTCCAAAATTTATTTTTGCATCTTCTTCAAAGGTTTCCATAGCCATGAAAATATCCCTTTATCCTTCATTCCCAGAGATGCCTTGGTCATCATCATTAGATGAGTAGCCTTCCTCATTGAATTTTTTTTTTTCTAATTTTTCTGAAACATTTTCCCTTTTGAAATGACTTCTTTTCATCAATGTTGGATTCCTTATATGGACACTTAGCCATGAAATTTCCTACTTCACCAGAGTTAAATTTTTTGAAAGGGAACTTACCTTTATATTTTTCAGAACCTCTTAGTAACTTTATGAAAAAGTTTGCTTCTTTCGGATCTGATCCATCTTTTGAATCTAGATCATCTTGCTTCTTGGACACCTTGAATGTAACCTCTTTTCTTACAAGATTATCATTCTCAATTCTCATTTCATAAGTAGTCAAAATTCCATGTAGCTCATCCATAGATTATTCAAATCTTTAGCTTCTTCAACATAAACTTTTGTATCAATTTTTTTAGGAAGAGATATGAGTACCTTTTTCAAAATCACACCTTTTAGTTCTTGACCAAGACCTCTGATAAAATTGAAAACCTCATGAACCCAGAGCAGGAATGTAGCAATGCTTTCCTCTTCTTACATTTTTAAAATTTCAAATTGACCTTTATGAGTTTAAATCTTTGCTTGTTTGACCTTTTCATCACCTTCATAGATGTTGTGTAATTTACTCCACACTTCCTTCACTGTCCTGCAATGCACGATCTTTACAAAATTAGAGTTAGATAAGCCACACAAAATAGCATTCCTTACTTTAGCATTATTTTCACAAGCCTTCCTTTTGGCTTGATCTCTTGGAGAACTTTCAAGGATCTCATATCCATCCACAACTGATTGCCAAACCTCAAACCCTAGTGCCATCATGCATGCTTCCATCCTTACTCTTTAAAAAAGCATAATTATATCCATCAAAGAGTGGTGCCTTATTTGAAGAAAATCCTTCTTGAGCTATTAAGTGTGTGATCCCGAATCTACCTCAAGCTGTTAAGCTTCTTCAAAGGAACTTTAAAGCACTGATACCAATTGAAGGGCACACAATATATTGAGGGGGGTGAATTAATATATCACATCTATTTAAAACTCTTTAATTCAACAAAATGAATCTCCAAGCATGGATCGAAACAACTACAATCAATCAAGTAACACAAATACACACATTCACACAATGAACTCTAGATATATACAAAAACCTAGAATGGGAAAAACCATAATGAGAAGAGCTTCTTGGATCTTCTGTCCAAATCCAACCTCACATAAATAATGAACATATTATAATCATGAAGTAGGCACTGAAATATTAGATACACCAATCCCCTGTTGTATTTGTAGGCACCAACCCACTAGAGAGAACAATCCCTAATACACAAATCTGAGCACCAAATCAATAAGTAAGACACCAGTCCTACTAGATTACAAAGATAAAGCTTGAAAAAATTCAATGCTGATTACACAAATTACACTTAATCCGACCTTCTCTCAAACACTCTCCTAAACAAACTTATGATCTTTTGATAATGGCACACGATGATTGAGATGCAACACCCATTGAATTACATAATTTACACTTTCTCGCATAATTACTCACATGTTCTCACACACACACCTAAAACTATGATGATTAGTCATTATATACACATCCCATTACATTAACACTAATTCATGTTGGCCATGAATCCCTTAACACCATTTGCAATTAGCTAGGTCAACTAAGGTGGACCTAAATTGACATTTGCATAAAATGTGTAGCAAGTCAATCCTAAATCAAATTTGATGGCACCAAAATAACATGATGTCATGCTCTTCCTTCAAGGATCTTACTTGGACCTATTTCACTATCCCACACTACCTTCAAAGGTCACACACTACAAGTCATTGCTGCATAGTTTTGGAACATCAACCTAGTTGATTAATCAACATAGTGACCCTACTGTCACTTCAAAATTTTTGCCTACTGAACACAAATTTTGGAAACTCTAGAATAAGATAGAACAAGTGTAGAAATACTCTCCTTTCAAACCGCATACCAATACTCACATATAGGAAGGAATATAGATCGAAACATGTTGCCATAAAATTCTCTCTACCTAGGTAACTGACCTCCAACATTTCATACCAAACTTTCAGATTACTTCTATCAACAAAATAGATACAAGCATAATATTACAAGCATACTACAATGGTCTTCTTTGTTGTTCTCAAAATTCTTTGATATGACATTATAATTACATTTAATTCTCACTGATATTGTTGGTATCACTCCTTTGACATTAGTGAGCACCCTTTGACATCAAGGACATTACTCCTTTGACATCAATGCAAACATATGTTCAACAAATATTGTATAAGCAATATGGGTACTAACCAACCTAGTCTAGAAAACATCCACTTTTTAATATTCTATATCCACCCAATTACAACATCTTAATTTAAAAGTATACAATGAATGAATTGTAGATGTTGAATCACCATAACTTTGTATAATAATAAAATCAATATATAGATTGCATAAAAATTGGTTCATGAAAAATATATCCATTCACTCTAAAATTTGATTTCCAATATGAAGCTAGGATATCATGCTTCCTAATGTTAAATTCACTAGGATTTTTGTAAAATTTTCAAAAAAATATTTAAAAATATACCATGGACTAGGCCTTACTATGTTGATAGATAAGATCTAGGTGATTGATTTGTGACTAGTGTCAATTAGTTTAGTAATAATATAACTTAAGTGCTAAAAGTATGCATTTATAATATATTTGCCAAGTAGATTAAAATAAAAGGGTAAATGTGCACGATATGCACTTTATCCCTTACATTCTACCGCCACTTTGGTGTGCATGCAAATTTATAGGAACAATCATTCCGAAGTAAAAATAATAAACAAATAGCCATAGAATAGACATACTATCTTTTGATTCTAAGTTCTAAGCTATTTGAATCAAACATGTGTTCCCTTTATCCTTGATATGCAATAAGTGTCCATTGGGCTTGTCATACAATCAAGAAAAAAACACTATGTGTTAATTGTCATGGATAAATTAAGAAAATAAATATTAATAATATTTCCCCTGAATTATGTGTACTGCAAAGGAGTACCCAAAAATTGAGGAGAAAAAAAAACTATGACTAATAATCGAGTATGATAACTAAAGAGTATACCTATGTATGAAATTGGTGTGTTCAAACTTTTTAAAAAAAATCTCTCAATATTTCCCCTAGTGAGAGAAAGTATGAGCACATAGAACTTGATCATGCCACATGAGAGCAAGGCAGCTTTAATAAAATAAATCGTGATGATAATGTACATAAATACAATAATATTATATTTAATAAAATATAAGTGATAGAAAAGTTGAAGAGGTTAACTAATAATATCAAAGCATTCATGTAGTAGTGGGTCAATCTTAATATGGCCGAAAGATGTCATATGAATCATTTCCCCTATGTGTTTAAACATGGAACTATCCTTTATGATGTCATGAAGTACATGTGGCTATGGTGATGATGGATACTCATGAATTGTCTCTCTATGAACAAAAGTTTTGTACAAAGGTGGGAATTTTGTTATTAGCTTCATCTAGAAGTAGATCTAGATTTTGTCCCTTGCTTACACTTTATTTTTTTGATTTAATACATATATACATACGTACACACATATATGAAGATATACACATACATTGATTTGCAAATACATATACATACACATATATGTAGATGTTTGTGTGTGTTTGTATACAATCTACACATATTTACATATACGCATCTATATATAAAAGTATATGTGCACACACACACATAAGGTGGATGAAAGGATCATGTCTTAAAGTCATGCAAATTGAGTTAGTTTAAGAAAATAAAGTTAAAAAGTAGGCCCAAAATGGAAACAACTACTAACAACATACATAATTTATTGAGCCCTAGAAGGAAATAATCATACAAAACATCAAGTCTTAGTCATAAAACATTAAAAATCTTAGAAGAAAAAGTTATAAAATTAGTGGTTTGAGAGGATCATTTCCACCATGTTTACCCCATCCTTCATCTAGTAGATCTTGGACATTATGAATTGGCTCCCAACAATGAGAGTATTATTTTTATCTTTCTCATTTTGAACCTTTTGATAAGGAGATTGGCTATCCAATATTGTGCCATTAAGGAGAAAATGTAAGAGCCATGTGAGGAAATTTATCAAGCCCTACAAGGGGGTCTATCCTCATTACTAAGAGGACATAAATGAAGTGTGTTGCCTAGTGATGTAGGAGTTGACTAATGATGGCAAATTTGAGAGTAATGTTAGGGGTATAAAAGTGACCACTTTGCTGACTTCGATGAGGGCTCTTGGCACAAGTTGGTAAGGAAGGAGGAACCCATTCCGCACATAAGGAGCATTTCCCAATGATCAAATAGGATTTAAAGAAGAATGATCTCTAGAACTATCTTATTGACTTTCATTTAAATCGATAAAAACTTACTAAATACCACTAATTATGTAAAATACATAGAAAACTATGTTTTTACTTACTTATGAATGAAATTAATATAAAGTAAGTAAAACAATTGTATATTAATTTAATTATAAAAAAGAATAACATCATTTTAATCTTAATATTTTTTTTTATGAAAATCTTCTTGCTAATTCTCTTAAAGCACTCAAAGCTCTAAATGCCCCTTTTGTTCACTTTGAGGTGATCAAATATCTCTTTGATTCTATGGGTAGTACTACTTCAATTTTTATGTTCTCATTTTTCCAAATAAAATTAAGAAATTTAAATTTGAATTAACTTCTAACTGTGAATTAAATTTGACAGTCAACCTCGCTTGTCAATCAAATTTAGCTGTTGGGCCCACCCACAAGTTGGTAACTTAAAAGAGAATGTAATACAACAATTGCTTGCTCTCCGTAATTTTGACAGTTCGCTTGAACAACTTTAGTAGTGGAGTGAGTGGACTGCTTTTTTTTTTTTTGATGAATTTTCCAGACATCTATATTAATAAAGATAAAATTACAAATTCACAAAAAAGGGGCGGGTGGTAAGAAGGCACACCCCAAAAGTCACATGGGACCAGCCCAGAAAAACCAAAATATCAAATGTCACATGGGACTAGCCTAGAATTTCAACAACAGAAAAAAAACTAAGCAGCCAAGGTAGTGCCAGTAGATCTTGGGGGATCCTGGTCATCTAGATGATTTCCCCATACATCAGCAGGGTTTGGAGTGATGTCAGGAGGAGCACCCCAACCATCATCAATATTTTCTTCCTCTTTATCTTTATCCTTGCCCCAAGGCGAGATTGTGAGAGCCAGCCATGGAAAGCTTTTGCCAATGGAAGGCCAACCAGAGCCAGAAGCAAGCAGAGAATTCGAGGGTCACCCAGAACCGCCACCACTGTTCCTCGACGCACCACTAGAGTGACAACCCTGACCAGGACGCGGCACAGGAGAATGAGCCTGCCTGGGAGGCCGAGAATCCCTTCGAGCAGGAGGCTGGGAGCGAGCCTGCGTGGAATCACTCCGCTTCTGGCCCTGAGAGGGTGAACAACCACGGGAGGAGGAGGGCGAGTCAGGGATCCAAGCCATAGTACAAGGGGCATTACCCCAGTGGTCTAGGAGAACCTACAGGTGAGCCACTTCCAGTGCAACCTTGTTGGCTTGCACTTGAATCTGTAAAATTACATTAGAACATATAACTATTTTAACATAAAGAGACACATTAACATCTAAATGTGAATGAGAAAAAATACAAGCATTCCTTTCTTTCCAGATATTGAAGAGGATTTCCACTCTAAAAGTGTGCCAAAGCTAGGTGAACTTAGCCGGGGTTCCAGGCGGGTCCCCCAGCAGAACCATATGCCACGAAAAGGGTTCAGGCCTAAAAGGTCGAAAGAAATCATGAATCCAAGTCTAGAACTGTTGAGCTTTGGGACAAAACCAAAAAAGGTGCTTGAAGCTTTCTAGCTGCCCACAAAAAGGGTAGCGAGGGTCAGAGACCCCCAAATGAACCAGCCGAGAGCCCACAAGAAAGCCTTGGAAAAGAATACACCAAGCAAAGTGGGCCAACTTTGGATTAACAATTGCAGAACAAATGACATCAAACCTCCTACGCTAAGTAAAGGCCGAGGAGTTAAGAAGCCACCGCTAGTTCAAAGAGCTAATCATAGGGAAATGGGGTGAAAGCCACCTGTAACCAAGCCGCGGCTTGTAGCTCCTTAGAGGAGTATCTGGAAACCATTTCCAGTCTTTCCACCAAGGTTTGTGCCCACGAATGCCAACTTTGTGAAAAATCTCCATTGGAATGGCGTTCACTAGCTCGTCAAAAGTAGGACGATCCTGGTTTTGAAGGCTGTATTGGGTTTTAAAAGCATCCCATTGCAAAATATGCATGGTAGGCAGGTGGAAGAGCTGGTGCAAAGTTTGAATGCCCTTCTTATGAAATCTGAGAGCTTTGAGCCAAGGCGACTTAGCCAGGGGTTGACCATTCTGAGCCAGAAGGGGAGACCACTAGGGGTTATGCTGGTTGATGGAAAACCCATCATAAAATCCAGCCCTAGCCCAACGGAGCCAAGGCTTGATAGTTTCCCAAGAGTGCCAAATACTTTTAGCCATAAAGGAGCCCATAATTTGAATCAGCTCCCTCATAACCAGAAGGGTTTGGAGACCAATTCCTTTCCAGGCGGGTCTGTGAACAGGAAACCTAGACTGAATACAATGCTTGAAGAGAATTTTCCAGGCTTCATCCCTAGTAAGCGCACGGATAATCCATTTGACACAGAGAGTAGTCCCTTGTCATTGAACGGAAAGCAAGCCAAACCCTCCCGAATCCTTGGGGAGACAACAAAATTCCCAAGCGACCTGATGAAAGCCCTTATGGGTCTCAGCAGAGGCCCAAAGAAAATCGCAGAGCAACTTCTCAAGCCTGTTGTAGGCTGCTTTAGAAGGATCCCAATAGGAAGAATAGTAGACGTGGGTGGCAGTCAAGATTTTAGAGCACACCTGGAATTCGCTAGCCAGTGAAAGAGGCTTGGTAACCTAATAGGCCAGCTTCTGTTCAACTCTGGAGAGCACGACTTGCCAGAGCTCTCGAGGGGAATCCTAGAAGGAAAAAGGAATGCCCAGAAATCAAAAGATTTCACCTTGACCAATCCATTTCTAGTTATAAGTTTGAAGCCACACAGGAGTGGGGAGCACTGACTGTCTGTAGCACAAGGTTTTGTGCCATTGAATTACGAAACCGAACACAAGACAAAAAGTATCAAGGCATTCAAGGGCAACAACGATCGATCCTTCATCCTCTAAAAGAGTGAGAAAGGAGTCATCTACGAAGTGCCCATTGACAAGCTACTCTTGAGAGTCCGAGAGAGTGATTCCTTTAACACGTTGTTGGGAGATAGCATTGGCCAGGAGATATCCAAAGCCCTCAACAACCAGAACATACAAAGCATGGGCAAGAGGGCATCCCTGGTGAATAGAACGAAAAAGACCAAAAGTAGAGGACTCACGGCCATTAATGGAGATGCAAGCTGAGGCATCAAAAAAAAGCATACGAACAGACTGCAAAAAATGGGGCCCAAAACCCAAGGCCTGTAACATCGCAAGAATGAAAGGCCATAGGCTTTGGAAAAATCCATTTTGATGAACACAACTTTCTGGTTTGAACGCTGGGCCCACTCCATGCCTTCCCAAACAACAATAATGTTATCAAGAATGAACCTAGATTTAATGAATCCAGTTTGCTCGAGACGCACAATCTGAGGTAAGAGGTGGTGAATTTTCAGAGCCAAGGCTTTGGCAATGATTTTATAAGAAACATTAAGAAGCGTGATGGGCCACCAGTTACAAATATCCTCCGGATCCCCAGGCTTAGGTATGAATTTAATATTGCCTTTATTTATTAAATTACCTAGAGAACTATTGTGAAAGGCTTCAAGATTAACATGATGCAGGTCACTCCCAATACAGTCCCAAAGCGCTTTATAAAATTCACAAGGAAAGCCATCAATCCCAAGAGCCTTGTCATCGGCCATGGAGGAAACGGCTTCCTTGAGATCATGAATTGTTAATAATTGATCACAAAAATTAATCTGGGCTGAAGAAAGCCTATGTGGCACAACAACAAGGCAGCTATGAAGGGCTTGCTGGCGCGCAGGCGTAGGGTCTTAAGCCATGAAAACTTGCTCATAGTGACGCACAAAAGCCTGGAGAATGTCAGGTAGCTCAGAGAGCACTTGATTACCATCTTTGATAGCTTTAATGCTTGGGGAAGAGTGCCTAGCATGAAGAGCCAAAAAAAACTCTTTGGAGGCATAGTCACCAATTTTGAGCCAGTGAAGTCGAGCCTTGATTTGAGTGCCCTTGGCAGAATAACTATCTACCACTTGCTACTGGTGTCTTAAGTTCGCCACCTAGACTTGGTGTGACAGTGAGAAAGGACAAGCCGCTAAGGCCTCCATAGCAGCACGCAAGTCAGTAGTGGTGGCCTCGTAAGAACGTCAGCAGAAGATAGCAAGTTGTCACCCATAAATGCACAAGAAATGCGCAGTAGAATGATAGCATCATTCCACCAAACAATCCAGCTCGTACTGCTAGAAGGACGACACTCTAAATTCCACACTCGAAGAATGTGGGCTAGGGTGGGCTTGTGACAGAGCAGAGATGTGTTCAAGAAGAATTAAGTCTTACACGTGCGAGGTTGACAAGACACCCACTCAATGCGAAATTGAATTGAGAAGTGATCTGAAAGGGTCACATCCACTAACGGCTTCATAGGCAAGGCATAGCTCCTGAAAGAAAAAAAGAATTGTGCCGAGATCATGGCACGATCAAGGCGCTTTAAGACTCTGTCAGAACTAGCCCTGTAATTACACCAAGTGTGCCAGAGGGAATGAGAATGGCGGTAACCCATATTGGGATAAAAAATCCCCAATTTATTGCACATATAGAACCATGCCTCCCTTTCACCTGCAACCCAACGAAAAGGCACAGTGCCATTCTTATCGTATGCCATTTCAACCATGTTGAAATCTCCACAGAGCAACCAGGTGGCCACTGTCAAAGAGTCAGCAATCCAGCACCAAAGCAAACAACATTCTGCAACATCATTAAAATCTTCCATGCTTGCAGAATCCCGGTCCTCTTCACCCAGGGAAGAGAAGCTATTCTTCAAAAAATCTTGTGGAACTGAACCCATTTGAATAGTAGCAGGCTAGGGCGCGGCCTTTGGCCTGGACTATAGAATAGCAGAAGCCACTCCTGAGGGAGTAACGGTCCCCTTCTCTGAAGGGTTTGAAACCTGCTAGGTTGGTTTTGGGGCCTTGGGAGCCGACCTAGTACCAGATGACTTATTCTTTCGATTTGTGACCGTAGTCCACTTTGTGTTCACCTTAGCTGAAGGCTCTATTGGACGAGGCTTTTCAGCACCCCGTGGTTGAGAGACAGTACGAGGAACTGACAAAGGGTAGTCCCTGATCTTGTGATCAGCTGATTGGCACTGGTAGCACATGTTGGGTAGGTTAAAATATGTGATTTTCTGGGAGTGGCGAATATCCCTGATTTGAATATCTACAGACTCTTTCAAATCCTTGGATAAATCAACTTCCACACAAACCCTCTTTTGAGGACGGGCTTGAAAAAAATTATCAGGTTCGATGCAAACAACCTTCCCTAGAGAGGAAGCAATATGTTGCAAAAAGGGCACACATGGCAAGGGCAACCTGAGAAACTCAATACAGACCGGAACACGCATTTTGGTGTCCTCTAAGACAGCAAAATCCCGGGTCTAAGCCTAGAAAACCAACAAGGAAGAACAAACATACCAAGGTCCATGACCCAGAATAGCTTGGACATGATTGACTTCCGCAAAGCGGAACAAAAAAAAACCCTTGGTCAGGTTTTGGACCATATCAAGGTGGACCCCATGAGGGACCTAGGCCTTGTTAACCCAGTCTTTTAGCACACTTTCAAGATAAGTCCTCCCAACAAAATAACCCACAAGGGTGTGTTGTTCAAGCCATTGGCATGCAAAATCAAAATGAGGTAAAGGTAAAACTACATCAGCAGGGGCATCAAAATGCTTACCTCGTGAAAGACTTTCAGAACAAATTTTTGAGGGAATTTGTTCGATGGGGGAGCCATTAAACTGCGTTGACGAACCGCTAACGCTAGGAAAAATTTCCGCGTTAGAGCTGGTTGAAGGCATAATAAACCCTTAAAACCATAGTAAATGCGGTTGTACTCAATGAAGGAAACAATTTCCTGTGCAAGAAGCACAATATGACGCAGGAGGGGCCACAAATGACCTCAGAAAGCACAAAAACCTAGCAGAGCTCATGCACCGCTACTTCCAAAAACATTCTTTCGTGGACTGCTTATTTTCAGTGCATGTTACTCAGTAAAATTTCCCCTTTCAACGACAACACACATTTTCCATTTTTCTGATGTATTCAAATCCTTGGTTAGTGACAGAGTATCTTCTTATTTTAGATATACTTGAAAATAATTTCAATATTGACTTCCTCAGTGGGAAAAGGATTTCTAAATTTGAATTCTGTATAGTCCTGTCGCCAAATTTAGACAAATTTTACTAAACCTCCCTTGGATAAAGCGTTGTTCAAACAACAGAGTCAAGCTGCCTAGAATTTGACATTCTATCGACCGTTTGAAGATAAATTTTAATTATGAATTTAGTACAATATATATCTTTAGTTTTTTTTTTTTTTTTTTTTTATATGATTCTTCACATAATGATTGTCTTAGCTATTAACCTTTTTTTGTTTTGATTATATGGGAAAAACAGGTTTTGAAGGGATTCAAAACTCTTTACAACTTTAGGCATAAAATGCTTCTCAAAAGATATAACACTGGATTGTTAGCAACATCCAAACACCCAACCACAAAAGATACAAACAACTGATCTAAAGATAAACAAAGAAGACCAACAACCAAACAGTCTCAAGCCACAAAGGGAAAAACAAAGCTAAACCACACGTGCAACCTTCCAACCACCATGAACAAAATTAACAAGAGATTGAGAGGAATAATTATGCTTAGTGAGACCTCTCTTCCTTCTTTTCACAACCATCTAAGAAGTTCATCCTCCAAAGGAATGGAGGAAGGTGAAGACGAAGGACAAGCCACCAAAGATAAAAGAGGAAAAGAACCAGGAGTGTCACTCCCACAATCAATAGCATCAACATGAGCAACAATATTAACAACAACAAACTCATCAGCCGTAACAACAACAGCCCCACCAACCGCAACAACAACTGTGGGTAAACCAACAACAACAACATAACCACCAATATCAATAGCAACAATTATAGGAGACCTAGGAGCAGTAACAACAACAACAAAAAGGCTACCGAGAACCATCAACAGAAGAAGCCACAACATTATGGACCAAGTCATCATCCCCAACATCATCACAAGATTCACCCATAGTAAGATGCTCACGAAGAGCATCTTTCCACCAAGTAGCATGGCTCCGACAAGATTTTTGGCAATCAGCATCGAAATGATCCGTCGAAAAATATTTCTTGCAACGAAAAGGAAGACCCTCATAATCAAGAACTTGAGACCATGTCCTAGTCCTCACCATCAAAATAACCTCCCCAGGTAAAGCTTTTGAGGTATCAACATCCACAAGAATGCGAGAAAAAGTAGGATGATCATAGACAAGAGAGGATGATCATAGACAAGAGAAGACGAATCAACCATAACAAACCTACCAATAGCATTCTCAATAGACTCAAAGCAAGAAGGAGTCCAAAATTGAAGGGGAAGGTTAGGAAGTCTAACTCAAGTAGGAACAACACTAATAGGTTTAGAAAGAGGGTTAAAAGAAGGGAACAAAGGCCGAAGAGAAAGTGAGTGTTTTCTCCACAACCAAACATGCCCTTCCAACACCCGAGCCCTATCCTTTTTAGATTGAAAAGTATCCACAAAGAAACCCTTAGCTGAATGATAGAGTTCAATCCTATCCTCAACAATAATCCTCCAAGACTCCAAAACCCACTTGTGTAGATTTGGGAGCGAAGGCCATAAACCATTAAATCTACAAATAAGATAAAAACTAGAGAAATAATCTTCTTTATCCAACACCTCCTGTCCACAAATAATAGTAGGGCAGAAGAAGAGCACCGTAAGGGTTTAACCTTGAAAGAGAGAAAATAAGAAGAAGGATTAATACCACTAGAACCAACCACCTTAGCAAAGGAAGGTCGTGAACCATCAGGCAACATCGACCCAACAACACGCAACAAACCATCAACAAACACCCGCAAGCCAACAACACCTGACCCAGCAATAGAAACTGATCCAATAGAAGTCGACAACACACCAACAACCAACGGTGCACCTGAAACCAACGACACACTAGAAGCGAATGGCGAACTAGCTACCAACAACGAATCAGAAACCAACGGTGAACCAAAGACCAACGATGCACCAAAAACCAACGACACACCATCCGTAGAGAGCAAGAGGGTTTCAACACTGAGCGGGAGAGCCATTTCAAAATCTTTCATGAGCTTAAGCCTTTTTTGTTGTTTGGTTTTTATTTCTAATTTTATTTAATTTAGATTTTATTTTTGTTTAGATTTTATTGCCTTCATATATTTTTTAAAATTATGTATTATTATCTTCTTAATTTACTAAAATAATAAATTAAATTTATTCATACAAAAATAATACATAATAAATATGAGTCACTCTATAAAGAAAATACAAATTATACTTTTTAATATATTTAAAAATATTATAGTTTTTTAAAATTCCTCTAAAATATATATTTTTAAAAATCAAATTCATAATAGAAAGTGTAAAATTAATTTTATAATTATATATATTTTTAAATTTTTAAATAAAATATTTTAATAAATTTATATAAAAAATATATACTATTTTTAATTCTTTTAATTTATAAACTATAAAATCTGTAAATCCATTTTATTTTTCATCATTTAAAACTTCCAATTCTATCTTGTTTCCTATATCTGTAATCTCTATTTCTAACAAAAGATCAACAACTGCATTTCAAAAAAAAAAGTGATTTCATTGAAAACATATGAAAATATTATTACATCAAAGATGTTTTTTCTATGAATTCAATCGACTGACTTCTATGATCGATGGTTCAAAACTTGTTAAAATGATGTTAAACTATCAAGATAAATTTGATTGTTCGACAATGAGAGAGAGAGAGAGAGAGAGAGAGAGAGAGAGAGAGAGAGAGAGAGAGAGAGAGAGAGAGAGAGAGAGAGAGAGAGAGAGAGAGAGAGAGAGAGAGAGAGAGAGAGAGAGAGAGAGAGAGAATTATTGAGAAAAACCTGATCATTCAAAAATCAAATCTCTCTACATTTTCTCCCATTCATTTTTAAGTTATATTTTTTTCATGCTTCAAAAGATAGTATCACTACTCTAAAAAGCTTATTATAAAAAGCATAGCTTACTTTCATTAAAAATCATTTGAAATTATTTATTTTATAATATTGTTTTAATTGTGTAATTTTTTAATATTTTATCTCTTTAAAATTAATGTAATTATATTATTTTAAATGATTAATAAATATATTATAATTACTATATCTAATTACAAATTGTTTAACTTGATAGTATTGTTAAATTTTTTATTTCTATTGCTAATGCATATTATAACATAAAAGAAAATTCATGGCATCCTATGCTATGTAAGAACATCATATTGAAGAAATAAAATCCCTACTTTAAACAACTAAACTTTTTTGAAGATCAAATCTCTTCATACTATTATATTCATTTTTAACTTATAATTACTTTTAAAGAAAACCAAGATTAAAATGTAACATTTTTTATAGATCATAATTTTACTTGGGAAAGCATTTGAAATTCTTTATTTTGTAGAATTTTTTCAATTGTTTAATTTTTAAGATTTTCTTTTCTACAACTATTACAATTGTATATTTTTTAGTCACTAATATTATGGGTATTATATCTTCTTTCTATTTATATTAACTATAAATTGTTCAATTTGATAATATTGTTAATTTTTTTATTACTAATGCAAAAAAAAAAAATCCATGGAATCTCATGAAAGAACATGTAGAGGATCAAGATGAAAAAAATGAAGAACATGTAGAGGATCAAGATGAAAAAAATGACTTCACTAGAGTGATCAAGAGATAAAATCAATACTTAAAAAATTAAACTTTTTTGAGATCAACTACATTCTTTTATATTTTTCTTTTTAAATTATAATTATTTTTAAGGAAACAAAGGATGGACATCTAATATAAATAATAATTTTAACTTCATTAATTTTTTTTGAAACTCTTTAGTTTGTAGTGCGATATTAATTATTTATTTTTTAAGTGTTTTTATTCATATGCATCTCTCTCCCTCTTTATCTCTATCTCCATTTATCTCTCTCACTCTCTCACACATACTCCCTTTTTCTCCCTCCTTATATCTCTCTCTCTCTCTCTCTCTATATATATATATATATATATATCTCACACACTCCTTGTTTCTCCCTCCCTCTCTCCATCTCTCCTCCCTCTCTATCTCTCCCTCTATCCCTCTATCCCTTTCTCTTCCCATATATCTCTATCTCTCTCTTTCTCCTACCATATATCTATCTGTCCCTCTTTCTCTCTCCCTTTATCTCCCCTATCTCTACTGCTCTCTATTTGTCTATCTCTTTCTCCTTGTCTCTCTTTGAACCTCTCTATATTTCCTTATATCTCTATCTCCTTATCACTCCTTCTCACCATCTATATCTCTCTTTATCTCTCCCTCTCTATCTCCTTGTCTCTCTCTATATTTATCTCTCCCTCTACCTAGATCTTTATTTTTCTATCCATTTGTCTCCCTCTTCCTACCCCATCCTCTATCACTAGACATGTATCCCTCTCTCTATTCATCCATCTCTCTCCCTCTTCCTCTTCCTCTCCCTCTTCAGAGACCTCTATATCTATATCTCTTTGCCTCTCTATCTATATTCCTCTAGATTTCTTCTTCTATTTCTCTATATCTCTATCTCATTATCTCTCTATCTCTCTCCACCCCTATATCTCTCTCCCTTTCTCTACCTCTCTCTATATATCACTTCCTACATCTATCTTCATATTTCTATCTATTCCTCCCTTATTTTCTCCTTCTATACTCTCTCTTTATCTCTACCTCTCCTCTCCATATTTGTCTCCTCTATCTCCATCTCTATCTCTATCTTCATCTCTATCTCTATCTCCTTACCCCTCTCTCTCACTCTTACCCCCCTCTCTCTCTCCATCCCTCTCTCTCCCTCTCTTCCTATTGCAAACATAATACGAGCCTATTGGTAATGGAGCTTGATTATCTTCATAATACTTTAATAGTTTCAATCTTGTATGGATCCTTGTAAGTGGATGCATAATTGATTTAAATCTATCACATCTCCATTGAGATATTTGTTTCACAAACTTCATTTGCTAAATCTGCTACCAATTAAACTATGTATTGCACAAATGTATGCAAAAAATAGACCTAAGTTTTCCCTAATTGACCCTCCACACCTCTTTGACGTACCCATTGCACAACAAGGTGTGATTTCTAGTACTAATATATTATACATGATGGTAAGTAATGCACTTTCTTTACTGATTTCTATAATAGTTGCATTGTTAACAATAATAAATTATATAAATATTTAATATATTTGATCAATTGTTCATAATAAATTTATGAAAATATTATAAAAATCTTGATAGTTTATATTTTTAGAATAAGTGTTTATACATATTAATTTTTAAACATAGGGATTGGTGTTTAGTGTCCACAAAAAGTTATATTTTAAAACTCATGCACCGTCATTCCATGCTACCTTCACCAATGGTTTTCATTGCCTTGCCACCTCAAGACCCATATCCACTACTCCAATGAGCACCGCTCTACAATGACCCAAGGGCCACCCTTGGACATATTTTGTGCTTTTACATGGGAGTTTTATTTTGGTGACATCGTACACCTTGAGAGCAATATTTTCACAAGGAAAAGACATTAGAAAGATAGGGACACACACTTTGTATTAACACCAATTTTAATTAAAATATTTGTGCATTTTTACTAGAAATTGTAGGTTGAAGCTATTTTTTCTCATACATTTGACACATAGTACACCTTATCATAACTCACTAAAAAGAAAGTGCGGAGAATTTGGATGAAAAGGGAGATAGGTTAAGGGGTACCCTATAAGGGCCACGTCTCTATAAGAGACTAGGCATTGATATATGGACGTAACATAATAGGAGATCATCATAGATATAGATAGAGAAAGAATCGTAGTATAAAGAAGAGACTAAGACATGTTTATGTAATGATTATTTGAATATATATAATGGGTTATAAGGATTTAATGGATATTTGTGTTTTGGATGATTATTGTTTATATTTAAGTTATATGTGTGCTATTATCAGATAGAGTCCTTTACCGCACTTACTCATTTCTACCACTGCACCCTCTAGGGTATAAAATGACTACATAAGGGATACTAGGGTATAAATATCTAGACTGTAATTCCCCCATTTCCTCTGCTAACAATATATTTTGGTTAAAACTAATTTAGATCAAAAACTCTTTGAAAATATATCATAGTTCAACATGCACCTTGCTTGCTCAAATAATGTTTGGTTTTTGAGTTGGACAAATTTATTCTATTTTGGGTTGAATGGGGATGTGCATTATCTTTGGATTCTTTCATCCATAGAAAAATTTTCAACTCTTTGGAATTGTATTCTCTATAATTGTTAATGTTAATATTCTTTACATGCATTTTACTATTATTTCTCTATAGAAATCTTGAAATTGTTTTACTTATAAAATACTCCATTATTAAATGAACATAGAGTAATCAATAATGAATGTTACAAAATCCCATACATATATTAGAACACATAATCTCTAAAATCCCTTTACTTGAGTTCCTCCTTTTTTAGAAAGTTTTTCCTTTGATGCTTGCACAGAAAAAATGCTTCACATAGTTTCAACTCTAATTCCTTGTCTAGATATTGAAAACCGAACACAAGTTTCTAGCTATTCATGAGAACTTCATATTCTACATGTTGATATGCCCAAATATTTTTAGTGCAAATAGAGTCATTATCATAACTAGTTAGCTAATCACCTTTCTAGGATTGACCCAATCAAACCTAGCTTATTTTTAATTAGGTTTCTTTTGCTTTTGTCTCACTTCATATGGTTGAGACACGTGTCTTCATGACTTGAGACACCTATTGACACTTGCTCACACACTTTTCTAGTGAGCTCACAAGTGTCGTATCTTTGAAGGGGTAGTTAGAGTTTCACTCCTACCTTCTTACCTCATATTTTCCTATATATACAAGGCTTGATAATTTTATTTACACACTCTTCATATTATATTGATGGACATACTATTGTGTTCATAGTTTCACTTGTGGAAGGTTATCGAATTCGAGCTCTATGATCTTGGCATTCTCCAACATGGTATTAGAGCCATGAGAGAATGTTTCTTCTTGCATCGAGGTGAATCCCACATATATCCCTATCAATGGAATGCAATAGATCCAAAAAATACCACCATTGTGTCCAAAAGGTTTGGGAAATGAAAAAATACCTTTCATTTAATTAATTTCTATAATTTTTAATTTTTCAAATTTTTGGGCCTCTATGTTGATTGTACAAAAGTTGTCAAAAAATATTTAGTTTTTAATAGAGGGCCAATCTACCCTATGCCAATCTGTTCATCTACATTTTTTGGGTCGATTTTTGCAACCTTATAGGTTTTTGGCCTATTTGTGGGTTAAATTATGTTTGACCTCTTTTGGTTGAAATTGTGATTGTAAAAACATGGTGCTCTTCTAAACTTTATGAGAAAATATTGTATAGGATCTAGTACATTGCACTCCATTTTCTACAATATACCAATTTTCATTCTTTGGAATGTATGTACTTAAGTCAAACTCCACTTTCATACTCTCATCTCTAACTTAACTAATAAAAATCAAATTTCTGGCTGACCTTGAAACATGTAGAACATTATGGATATATTTGGAAACGATATTTGAGAGTACTACCAAAATGAATCCTTCACCATAAATCTTATAAATTAAAATCACCACCCAAATAGACTCTGGTACCTAAATCGCCACCCAAATAAACTCTTGTGACTAAAATCACCATCCAAATAGACTTTAATCTAATTAGAGAGTTTTTAACATGACACACATAAATATATACATGGCTTGATATGTCATGAGGCTCTTGAATCAATATTCCATAGGTTTTGACCAATAAATCCTTCATTTCCTACATTTTCTTGTGGGTGTACGTGGTAAGATTTGCTACTTTTTCTTAGTAGTCCTATGTATAACTTGATTTACCTTATTGTAATAGCCGAATTTTATTTTCTTCTTCTTTGAATAATTTTCACTACTAGTGGTTACTATTTTCTCTTTGTTTAAGTAGATTTGATGACCATCATTTACAAAATAGTGCGAGTTTTTGAGTTTTCTCCCATGTCTATTCTTCTCAATAAATCCTACAATAATAACCAAATTACTATTTGGTTGAGACTAGCTTGTGTGCCTAGAGAGACCACCAAGATTTGAAATGGTTGTAGAAGACTCCACATAAGAGTAATAATGCTATCTTATTTTGAGTTGGAGAACCAACTATGGGTAACTATTTCAACAAATATTTGAAGTTGTTGACGTGTGATTCATTATTTTCATATCCTTCATCTTGAATATTTGACACAATATATACCAAGCCCTCTTTGAGGTTTTCATATTTTTTACATGCAACAATTGTCTATCTTTCAAATTTAGCAAGATTGTGGCTAATACTTTGCCATCTCTCTACCCCCATTTAGTTGTTACTACCAAAATGAGCACTCCCATCTTTTCACTCCATAGATGAAAAATTTATCCATCAAACCTCTCCACCATCCTAACTTGTTCAATTATTTAGATAAATTCATTTCAAGAAATCTAAATTTTCTCATTAAAAAAACCTCTACTTTAGAGTTATAGGTTTTTTAATTCGTGTTTTGTACCTCATGCTCTCTAAACTATCAAATTGCATATATAATACCAAATTGAAAATAGAAACCTACATACTAGTGATAGGGAATACAAATAGAATAGATAAATAATGAGAAAACCATATTTCGATTTGAATGATTTTTGGTATATAAAGTAAAGGTATAAAATCAAAATACATGGATTAGGGATTTACTAAATAAAAAAACACTACACACATTAGGGCTTGATTTATTGAAACATGACCAAATAAATTACCACTTATTTATCACCCATTGATTGAGTCTCTACCTAATCTAGACTACTGATGATGGAAGCTAATTCTCCCAACATATTTTAGATTATGTAATGATTTATCTCTAACATAAATTTTTAATATTGTGGTCAACATTCTAGTTGTTTATGTAAGGACTACAAAATGTGAACAATTTACTTGGGCGATATTTTAAATTGAAAAATCTAAATGAGTTCACTAATAAATTATGTGTTTATATATGTAATGGTGAAATTTTCACACCCATACTAATGGCTGTTTAGTTTTCATCCCAATTTTATGGAATGCATTAATACAATTACATATATAAAAATTATAAACTCTTATACAAATTTGGTATACTTATCTCATACCATTACTCATCCCTATCTCTAAATAAGAGATCCCTCATTGGTAGGAGAATTAATTATCAAGGTTTGTTGGGGGCATTAACCTTGCTGGTTGCATACTAAGATAAATTCATATAGGGTGATTTAATGGTTTGGAAAGATATAGAACCTTATAATTACCCAATGAAACTACCCAAAAATACTTAAAAATTACAAATAAAATTTGAACGTAAAAAACATACTAAATTTAATTATGCCATAAATGTTGATAGATCTACCCACATAGTGGAGATACCATAGATAATATTTTGTGATTCATATGGATAGGGAGGATATAAAATTTTGCAGAGCTTCCCAAGTAAAGTTCTTGAAATTTGATGAATGAATACACATTCCTAGGGTTTTGGCATGCTCTAGACGTGATGGTAGAGTTGAAATCAACCCAAAATACATTGAAATATTTGTTATCTATAAAATATCACACACCTTCCCACTTTAGATCCACATAGATCTAGCCTCCAAAATCAAATTCATTTATGAAAAAAATGTGTGATCAATATTTTTAAGTGCTCTAGAAGAAATGGCGATGCATGTTTTTCTCTACCAATCATCAAAAGAAAGCTTGAAAGATAGTCATGAACAAGAACCCTTGGTATTTGATAGAAATGAGCATGCCTTGGAACACCAAGAATACTTTGATACTATTTAATATTTATCAATAGGGAAAACAAAGCTACAATTTCTTGAATCAATAAGAGCTACCACAATAGAAAACACACAAAGACATTTTAAGATTACATAATACAATATGATAGTTATTCCAAAATAGACTATAATACAAGCATTGAATTTGATATCTTCAATATTTGAATCATTATACAAGAGGGGGAACAAGTACCATGATATTTTTATATGAGAGAAATTATATGATATACCACCAAGTGATGTGAATGTACAACCACGTGGAATAAAACACATAGTATGCATGTGTAGTACAATTTTTCACCAAAATTTAGGAAAGTACAACCAATTTTATTAATATAATTTACATCCCTATGTAGATAACTACTAATATGCAAGGGATATATTACCTACCTAAGTAAGCTCATCTTAGGTGCATAATAATTCAATAAAGTAATTAAGTAAGTTTTAGGTTCATACTAATATAATAAAGTAATTAAGTAAATATAAAAATAAACATGTACCAATAATTCCAACAAGTAGATGCTTATGTTCATCTTTGATGTCTTTACCAAATAGTAGAAGTTTCATCCTATTACCCTCCATATATGAAAGAGTATTGGGCTTGGAGTTCTATTATTACTTATATTCCTATTGCTTGAGACCTATGTTGACATTGACACAATGTTTCTTATTTCATCCTTTGACTACTCCTGCTTCCTTTATCTCCTTCAAGCTCTATACCAAAATTTTATAGTCCTAATACTTGTTCTAAGTTTCTCATAAGAATTTATTTTCTCTCTTCTCTCCTCCTCATCTTTTTAAAACTCAGATACAATTGTATATCTGCATATGCTTCTTCTTCTATCTATGTATACTTGCCAAGTGACAAGTTAGGAATGATGGTTGGTCCAATAGGTTCATTTCCTACTAGTTTCTTTTGGGTTTATAGATTTTAGCTTTTGGGGTCTTATTCGATTATCTTACTTTTTATTACTATTAAATTAATTTTCTCTATTAAGCCCTCTTCTATTTCTTTCAATTCTAATGTTTCTCTAAAGTTTTATCTTTTATATTCTACTCTTGATAACTGTGTTGTCTTTCATTTTTTATTTTTATCTCTTTGTCCATCTTGAAAGGAAGTAGGGTAAACAAAAATGCTTCCTACACTAATATTATCAAGAGAGTGTTATACAAATTCCAATCTTTAAACAATTATAGAAAGTAAAAACATATTTAAACATATTTAAATTAATTAAAATACTATAATATTGGTGTACAAGGGGAAAACCATTTTAAGAGAAAATCCCCACAATCCAAAGCAACTCAATGTATTATTTAAAAAACCAAAATTACAATACACTTGTTGAGTAAGCCTTGACAAGAGTATCAAAAACTAGAGATTTGGAGGAATTTTGACACTTAAAAATATTTACAAAGTCACACTATACAACCTCCATCTCATGCACCTAATATAGAGGAGATAAAATACATTAATTTAGCAATTAATAATTAGAAAATCATGAACTAAACCACCCAAAAAGTGGCACCCAAATTATCCCCCAAGAAAAGATGTCTTATGATGTGTCATAATGCACATAATAAGTTGGTCAATAGGTGAAACTCCTCTATACAACTCTTTTATGTGTCTAACAATTTTTTACATTTCCTATGCAAAATTTTGGAGGTCATAAATTTTGATTAGGTGGGTTGATTGGGCATAATTTTTTAAAATTTAAGTACTTGAAGAGACCTATGTAATGGACACCCTCGTTGACAATACCAAACAACCAACTCTATAGCCCAAAAATTGAGTTTTTTTGTTTCATATTTAAAAATTGCACTTTTTGTAATCTTAACATTAGGAGCAAGGTTGAGACATCTTTCCCAACATACATTATAGAGTACATGTTATTTGGTATATATTACCTTTTATAATTTTTATCAACCACTAAGTTTCTAGGGTATTGAACCTTAAATATTCATTTTTTCAAAAATAATGTTTAGGATTAGTGAAAGTAACTTTCATGGTTCCTTCTTGCTACATCAAACTTAGGGGCCTCTCCTTCCCTCTATCTAATAATATAGGTCTACTTCTTCTTGGTATTAGCTATCTCCTTTGATGCCATGTCCATTTACCCTGTTCACTTAGATATCCTCTTCTACTTCTTGATTTGATGGTTTTGAAGGTTCCTCTATTTATCTTAGCACTTTCACTTTCACCTAATCTGCTATTTTTATCTCATTCTCCATCTCTTTTCCTTGTCCCACAAATTCCATTATCTATGAAATTTGTTTACTTCAATTTTTCTATTTTCTATTTTCTTCCTAGGTTACTTTAGCCTTAGCTATTTCTATTCATGTTAATATACAATTTTTTCTAGTCTCTTTTCTCTTATTTACTCTCTTTTTGTATTGCTTGTGTCTCTCTTTTGTTTATCTATTATTTCTTCATCTATATTTCATTATTCTTCTCTTTTTCTTTTCTTCTTCTATTTTCATCTCTATTTCTTCAATTATACAAGTTCTACTTTATTACTCTTATTGCTACTTACATCTTAGATCCAAGCACCACACCCCATTTGTTTCAATGGTTACACCTCTTCATGATCCCCCCTTCTTAAACCATTTCCTAGGCACATAACCTTGAAAATGACTAGGTGATAGTATTCTTCCTGGTTTCCCCCCTAAATGTCAAGTGACTAAAACTTGGGGGGCACCACAAAATGTTAGCAAGAATTATTAGGCCAAATGGATGATTCTATCTTATTAAGAAGTGCTTAACATCTTAGTGTTAATGTTAGAGAATAATTTAGATTTCATTAAAATAATTTAAATTAGTGCTCTACTTTATCTATTCATGTACAAGAGATGCACACGTATAATATATCACAAATATCTAATATTATATAAAACATTGTATCATTTTTTTCATATATATAAATCTCTCTTATCTTCCTTATTCACTAACTTAATAACTTATTGAATGACTAGCTCTTATCTCTCTTTACGCTACTCTATTGTATACATATAGTTTATTTTATGCTTTGGGACATGATGTACACATGCATATCTTTCCTAACTACAAGCTTAGGTAGTACCAAATTATCACTATTTATGTTGCATGTGTGTAGTCATTATCTCTAATAGCCTTCCTATGTGGAAAGAGTCTTAACAATTTCCAAAGATACCTTGGAGTTACACCATCCTAGTAGTAAATACAACTTAGAAAGTGACTAGCGAGGAGACTCAAAATGAGTTGATAAGGAAGGAAGAACTTATGCATTGTCCCAATGATTGAGTAGGGTTGAAAGGTGAGTAACCTCGAGAGGCAACTCAATGCGCCACACTTGGATTTACATAATCACATTATATCAATTGAGCAAAAGAGAGTTACGTTTCTATCTTTTCTACATCAAAGATTTGCTATTATTAAACAATTAATTCACCTACTTATTTTAAAGCCCTAATGTCCATTCTATAATTATCTTGAGACAATTTTAGCATCTCCTTTTAAGATACATTTTTAGGAACACATACATTCAATCCTTTACATTTTTAAAGATTGATGATTTGAATAGTAAATACTACAAATAATAAAAAATATTGATTTTTTTCCCAATCATAAGAATAGTAAATATTAAATATAAATTATTATTTTTTGTTATAAAAAAAGATAACATATAATATATTCAAAAATATTATATTTAATGAATGGTAATTTTATTATTAAAATTATCATTTTTTTTTTCCATATATAAACCTTATGTAAGTGTACACTAGTCTCTTTGTTTTTTTTTTTGGTAATCTTTTCATTTTAAAAGAGAAATAGAAACAATTTTATTTATTTAGCAGAAATAATGAATGTCTTTTTTAGAGATTTTATTTTAATATTAATGTTAATTTCTAAATTTTTATATAATATAATATATCGACGAATTGTTGATACGATGAATTGTAATTGTTAACCGTGAATTTGCCTGAAACCAATATATATTTATATTTTACTGTATCCATTCATTTTTTTTTTTATAACTCAATAGAAACAATAAGATAAATAAGATAAATAGGTAAACTACACTGAATACAGATTTTAGAACCCATACAACTTCCTCTCTGCTGGTATTCTACCTAACAAATTTGTGGATAGCAAGAAATATTTCCAACCGTACTAAATTCAAGAAAATACAATTGAAATAATTTGGTAGGATGCTCCAAACTGGTAAGCTATGTAAGGCATTTGTTGTATTGGACATGATTGGCAAATCTTTCAATCCAGTCAGGCTTTTCTCAACTATAACATGGGTACTGTCTCATTGCTCTGTACATTACCACACTCAGACCACAACATATTTTTCTATTTGTTTGTGGAAAATCAGAACAGCTCTTAATTGTTGCCATTACTAACGTACTAATGTATTATATATTTGAGAAGGAAGGTGCAGGTTTCAGAAGAGGAGGAGTACCACCATGATCATCTTTTAATTAATATATCTGACCTGTCTGCTTTGACCACTCCAAAGGAGTATTTGTTGAGGCAGTCCCTTTGAAATTTGTCTCCCACAGCTGACATTCTTATTCCCTTATCAACCTTTCTTTTCCATGCAGATCTCTTAGACCAGTAGCTAATCATTCATCTCCAACAACACCCTTTTACATTGTGGGCACCTTGCTTATGTGGGTCCACAATATACCACAATCTAGGTATGGTTGTGGTTTTTTTGGAATTGAATAAGTTCAAGAATTATGGTTTCTATTATGAGAATTAATTGGTTCAATTATTTGAGGGTAACGTCTATCCAACATTCTTTGTGTATATTTAGTTTGGTTTTTTATAATTGAATAAGTTGAAAGAAATTGATTTCTATTACAAGAATTAATTGGTTCAACTATTTGAGGGCAATGTCTATCTAACATTCTATCATACATTTTGTATGTATTGATTAATTGAGATTTAAAATCGTTGTATTTTGAATTTCAATTAGTTAATAATAATGGTCAAATGTGCATTTGAAATGCTAGATAGACAAAATGCCACTTGAGCACACATTATTTGATAATGCCTTTAAAATTTATTTTTAGATTTTATATCAAATTCTTGAGTATCATTTTTATAGTAAAATATTTTTTAATTTTTTTAATTATCTATTTTTCTTTTAAAAAATTGAAAAGTCCTTTATACTTTACATAAAATAAACTAGAAAGATTTATTTTTGATGAAGATGGTATTTATACTAATTATAATTAAACAGAAAACATTGTATCACAAAAATATGGGTGGAGATAATTTCACACTCCAAATTTTAAGCAAGACATGTAGTCTTAAACAACATATCCAAAAAGAAACAAAGTTGCTAACCAACAAGAGCTAAAACACCTGTAGCACAAGGTGGGTCACATGGTTATTTGGTTTGCACACATATGAGTTATCTTGATCATCATGATTAGGCTCCTAGTCAATGAGAGCACCATGAGCTTTATCCTTGTTAGTTTGCACTTCCTTAGGAGGTTGACTACAAACCTTGGTAGGATAAATAGCTAGGGTGAAATGAGGAAATTTGCTACTATTTGGCCATCTAGGCTACTTGGTGTGACATTGATGAGAAGTAAATCACTAATAGGATAACTAGAACCAACCATGAAGACTATGACAATGAGTTTTAGAATGAGAAGCACACAAAATAGATCAGGTACATGGGTATTCTAACTTTTACAATGTCAATGCTGTTGTGGTGGGATTGACCCTTATTGGAAAGAAAAGGAGAGGTTGGTGAAAATTTGACAACCATATAAGGTGCATTAGTCCAATTATCAAAGACCTAGAGTTGAGCCATTTCAAGTGCAACTTTATTATCTTGCACTTGTATCTACATTAGCACATAAAAACTTATCGTATATTTAAAATAAAAAAAATAAAAAATCATCAACAATACATCTAAAAACAGTAGAATTTCTATCTTTCCAAATGCTTTAATAGTATTTCCTCTAAAAATATGTCACATCTAAGTGAATTGAATAGGGATTCTAAGCCAATTTAGAAAAAATAGATGCTATAAAGGCTTAAATCTAAAGGTCTTGAAGAAGTAATGGATCCAATTCCAAGTTGCTTGGGCTTTAGGGAAAAACCACAAAAAGGTGTTTGACATTTTTTTGGTTCCCATAGAAAGGGAATCACTAATTGAAAACTCCCAAATGAATCAATCTAGAACTAATAGGAAGATCATGGCATAAATCATATTAAAAAATTGAGCAAGCTTTGGTTCAATGATAGTCAATGAAATAGTCTAAATTCTATGTTTTCATGTGTTCTTTGAAGAATAAAGAGTTTATTTTTCATTAAGCTATTGTACCATATTCATGACATAAAATCTAAGAATAACCTTTATGAGACTTATAATTATGAATGTTGTATTAGGGTATGTTCTTAGAAAGGGGGGACAAAAAAGTGACCAACCTTGAGATTTTTGATAAAATGTGAGCATGATATGTAAAATGTGTATAGATTATGTAAAACATGTGCAATTCATAGTACACATGCGTTATGTTTCGTAAAAATCAATACATAACATAACATGAGCACATTATATTTTGTATTATTTTTTTACAATACTTACCATGTATGCGCTATATAATGCATACATATTTTTTATTCCTTCAATTCAAAATTTTGATGACTGCACCCATTTAGGCTTGGATTTCTAAGACTAAGAGTTGGATGTTTCTTTTGGCTCCTAATTTTATATTTTAACATAAAAAAATGAATTCAAACTTCAACCTCATCAACTTTACATGTTTTGGAATATTTTTATATGAAATTACCACCAAAACAATGAGTTACTTCTTAGCTTTTAGTCATACATTTTTTTTAATATTTTGAATAATATAAGTTATTTATTTTTTATTTTCTTTAAATAGCGTTTTCATATTCCTCTAATACATATGTATTGGTTTTTCTTTATAATTTTTGACTCACTTCTCAAAAATTGAAATAAATTAGAGATGATTTTTCTACACTTAAAATTCATACACATTCAAACAATATATTTCAAATTAATTTTGTGCAATTTATGTGTCGTGTATGGTCAGTGATGCGATTTTCAAGATGCATCCACATTCAAAAAAATAAAAAATATTTAAATTTAAAAATACAAAAATTACGCAACTTGTACTCATTCTTAGTTATATTAATGCCAAATGATTTTTAAAATACCTAATACAGAAAAATAGAGGGCTGCATATTAGACACTATGTTATATTTTACTAATAAAAGCATGAACACTTTTGTGTGCACTTACCATTTCACCTCTTAACCATTTAATTTTTTTTTTTTTAGAATCTAAATTTAGAATATTACAATTTTCATTTTTATTATATCTTCAAATTTTGAGCTTACACATCTCAAATTACTCATCCAAGGTTATGTTTAGTTGATTTTAGAGGAAAATGTCCACTTTTGACCCCATTTTGTCACCCATTTCCATATAATTACCATTAGAATTTGATTTCTAGTCTTTCTACCATGAATTAAAATATCTAAACAAAAAATTATACAACATTTCCTTAAGAATGAAATCAATAGTAGCCTAGAAGCACTCAAAGACATATTTATTTGAACATGAGTTCATTCATGTTTTCTTCTCTGGTTTTTAAATTGAAAAATAGTTGAATAGTTATGTGTAAGATAAATTATGAGAAATTAGAAAAATTGTCAACTCATTTTAGATTTATGTATGCGATAAAAAAACCCTAAAGAAAGTGTTTATAAACACTTCGTAATACTTATATATAAATATTATTAAAATTAAATAAATTAAAGTCTTTTTTGTTTTTATAAGAAATCATCAATTTGGTGTATACAACCTTTTTTTATTGATGATCAATAAGCAATTCCTTCACCATTTATATTATATATTGTTTGTCAATGTATATACGTGTCATACCTTTCTTTTTGAATCAAACATATATCTCATCTATGAATTACACACTATTTCATCATTATGTCCACTTATGAAATTGTTTTTAAACTCTCCATAAATATCAAAAATAATCTATCTCTATCCCCTCATTAGAACTTAAATAATGAAAGATAAATTTATGATTTAATGTTTTCATTCACTCAAATTCCAATTCCTTAGATTAAACATCCAATATGTCTTATTTCCTTGTCATCAAAATTTGTAAAAATAATTAATATAATCACTCCCATTTTCTCCCTAATATGTAGAATATTTAGGTTTAATATAAATCTTGTAATACAATATTTCCTATCCAACGATTTACCTAAGGTTTTACTCATCTACCACATTGTATCAAATGTATATTTTATATAGGAAACATGTTTTACTTTATATTAATTTTTATCTTCAAAAATCACAACTTCATATTATTTAGGTCTATCATGAGTATTGAGCTAAATCAATGAAATCAACATGTTATCTCTGATTTTTCATGTCATTTCATATATTGGAAGAATTGGATTGAGCTCTCTAAGGTTTCCAGTAGTTTTTGTGAGATTGGTGTTCCTTGTTGAATGTGCGAAACTATGGGTTTTTTGGATTTTTGACTATGAAATTAGAGGGGTATTATTGGGAGAAAAATTATAATTTATTTATCTTCCTGTAGATGAATGCGAGGAATTCATATATAGGATGTTAGTGAAGAAGATGAATTAGTTACAAAATTTGCAAAAGTGGAAAGGAGATGCATAGGAAGATAGATTCAGGTACAAGTACTATCCAAGTTGGGTAGTAAGCCAAGGATGGACCTATCAAGATACAATGGGAGCTTAAATCCAGAAGAACTCATTGATTGGATTGTGGAGATGGAAGATTATTTTGACTTGGAATCCACCGAGGATAACATGAAGGTGAAGTATGCTTGCACAAGATTGAAAGGGCATGCATCTCTATGGTGGGATCAAGTGGAGATTGAAAGATAGAGGAAAGAAAAAGAAAAGATTAAATCATGGGAGAAGATGGTTAAAAAATAGAAGGATCTTACTAGGAAAAGAAAACCATGCCTAGGAAGGAAAAAATGGGATTATGAGGTTTGACTGGAAAGAAAGAGAGAAGGCCATGGCAGGTTGCTTGGAGAGTTTTGACAGGAAAAAGAATGAAGAGAATACAAGGAAAATGAGATTGTAAGGAAAGAAGGATGAATCTTATGGGATTGTATGTGTGTTGCATGTGTTTTTGGTTGTTAAAAAGAGTTGTGATCATATTTTTGGCTTGCCTGTAGACAAATTTCAAAGTGTTTTAAGTTTGCACATGCTTACCTGTAGATGTCTGTTATAGGGGTAGCATAGTATTATAATTGTTGAAGTCATTGACCTCTGAATTGTTGAAGACTCTTTGAAATGAAATAAAAATTTCAGATTCTATTTCATTTGTAGTTCTCATTTGTGTATTCAAATGGATTAGAATTTAAATTTCTACAACAATTGATAATCTTGTGGATTCTCAATTGTTGAGCTGCACCATTTGGTATCAGAGCAAGTTGAGGAAGAAAATAAAATTCCATGGCATACAAAGGATGTGGGAGAGGGAGAGCACCATGAGGAGAAGACAATGAAACTATTATGGAAATGTTTAGAGGAATAACAACATGCCCGAAGGCCATAAAAACCACACAACAAAGAGGAATTCATACAAAGGATGTTAGTGAAGAAGAGCAAGAAGTTGCAAAAGTGGAAAGAGGAGATGCAAATGAAGATAGATTCCTGCAAGTGTTATCCAAGTTGGGTAGTAAGCCAAGGATAGACCCGTCAAGCTATAGTGGGAGCTTAAATCCAAAAGAACTCATTGATTGGATTGTGGATATGGGAAATTACTTTGATTTGGATTCCACCAAAGACAACAAGAAGGTGAATTATACTTGTACGAGGTTGAAAGGGAATGCAGTCCTATGGTGGGATCAAGTGTAGATTGAAAGATATGAAAGGGAAAATAAAAGATTAAATCATGGGAGAAGATGGTTTCAAAATTGAAGGATCTTGACAAGAAAATAAAACCCATGCCTAGGAAGGAAAAGATAGGATTATGAGGTTTGATTGCCAAGAAAGAGAGAAGGCCACACCCAGATTGCCAGGAGGGTTTTGAAAAGAAAAATAATGAAGAAAATACAGGGAAAATGAGATTGTAAGGAAAGGAGGATGAATTTTATGGGATTGTATGTGTATTGTAGGTGTTTTTTGTTGTTCAAAAGAGTTGTGATAAGATTTTTTTCTTGCATGTAGATGATTTTCAGAGTGTTTGAAGTTTGCATATGCTTTCCTGTAGATGATTGTTGTAGGGGTAGCATAGTATTGTAAGTGTTGAAGTCATTGTACCTCTGAATTGTTGAAGACTCTCTCAAATGAAACAAATTTTTTATTCTATTTCATTTGTAGTTCGCATTTGTGTATTGAAAAGGCTCAAAATTTAAATTGTTGCAAAAATTGACAATCCAATGGATTCTCAATTGTTGAGCTACACCATTTTTCTATGATTGGGGGCCTACTGTACTTAAAATTTTTTAGGCTTGACATTATGCAAGTTATCTACTTGGTTGCAAGGTTTCAAGTTGATCCAAGAGAAACTCATGTGAAGGCTGTCAAGAGGATTTTTAGATATTTGAAGAGAACTTAGGATTATGGATTGTCGTATCAAAAATGTGATGATTTTTCCTTGAGTGCATATACTAATGTTGATTGGGTTGGTAGTATTGATGATAGAAGAAGCACCAAAGGTGGAGATTTATTTTTGGGAGATAGATTGGTCTCATGGTTTAGTAAGAAGTAGGATTTAGTGTCCTTATCAACAAAAAGAGTAGAGTATATAGCATCATCCTATTGGACTCAAGTGTTGTGGATGAAGAAAACATTAAAGGATATCAAGATAATGTATGATGAGCCCATTCCTATTATGTGTGACAATACAAGTGCCATCAATATTTCAAAGAATCTAGTGATTCATTCTAGAACCAAGAACATATTTATCAAGTATCACTTTTTAAGAGAGAAAGGTTACA
This sequence comes from Sequoiadendron giganteum, assembly GCA_007115665.2. Lineage (NCBI taxonomy): Eukaryota > Viridiplantae > Streptophyta > Pinopsida > Cupressales > Cupressaceae > Sequoiadendron > Sequoiadendron giganteum. The sequence continues at coordinate 49,281,713 of CM021109.1, forward strand.
AATCAAGAGGTAAAATTGGAATATATACCTACAAAGGATCAGGTTGTAGAAATATTTACAAAAACACTATCTAAGGATACTTTGAATACCTCAGATATAAGCTAAGGATTTTTGCCCCTCTTTCTAACTAGATGCATAGATGGTGCATTTCTCTAGGGGGAGAAATTCAAGACATATTTTTATCCCTAGATTGATGAGGGCTACCTCTCAGGGGTAGCAGGTAGACAAAATTGGGGAAGAATGATAAGTTCTATGCAAATAAGGGGAGCTTGTATGTTGTTACAGACATAGATACAACTAGACCTTTGCCCTTGATGTCAAAAGGGGAGAAATTGTATATTAGGTTAGTGTTGCCATCAATACCAAAGAGGGATTATTGTAGGTGTGTGCATGCGTTTCTTACTCCTAAATATGCAAAACCAAACAAGAATTAAAGGAAAATATCACAAGACCACCTCAATGATTAGCCTAAGTAAAGCACAAAAGAGATAAAAACAATGAAAATGATTATACCTTTGTGTTGATCTCCTTGGTTGGCCCTTGATGTAGATGGAAATATGTGCTCCTTGATGGCAATGTGAAGGAACAATGGATGGAGGATGCAAGATGAGGGGGATAGGTGATGAGTAAAACTAAATGGATATGAGCTCTTGAATGCAAAGAAAATGTTTAATGGCTGCTTGAATGGCTTAAAATCATAAGTTGGCTACTAAAATGCATGAAGTCTAGATCTCTTTAATGAAGGAAGAGGGGGGTATTTATAGAGGAATTTGAATTCTCTAGAGAATTCAATGGTTAGGATTGAACCACCATGGCCAAGATGGAGGGCTCTGGTGAGTTGTGGACTCACAAACCCTCACATCTTGACATGTGGAGGTTGAGTTGTCTAAGGGGTAAGTTGAGATGGAAAAGGTACAAATGATGTGGAGGAAGGACAAGTACTTTGCAAGTACCTTGGGGGATGAAAGGATTTACTCAAAAAGGAATCTCTTGTCCCCAAGTGAGAATGAAAGTGACATATGAGGAATTTTAGTATTCCTCAAAAAATCTCCATGGAGAAGAGAGAATTGGTTGGAGAAATAAATGTGAATATTTAATTCACATGATTGAAGTGGATAAGGTGGTTGGGAGAATCAATATGAATTTTAAATTCATATGATAAGTATCTTGTGGATAAGACAAGGTTCTTATGGAGGAGGCTGAAAAGTGCCTTATGGATAAAACAAAGCCCTTATAATGGAAGGTTTTTGGCCTTGATGGGACTTGACGTGACATTTCAATGATCACATGGGGAAGAGGAGATTCCTTGGAGGAATCAAAAGTGAATTTTAAATTCACATGGGGAAGAAAAAAAATAATTAAAAATTCCTTGGGGAATGAGAGAGTTGGCCAAAGGGGGATTGATTAGACTGACTAATCACTGATTAGAAGACAGTTAGTGGCTAATGAAGATTAAGAGCCAACTTGCAAAATTTGAAGGATGTGACACATCCTAATCGTGGATTAGCCATGTGCACATCCCTAATGATGGGATTAGGAGATGGATTAGGATTAAGGAAAATGATGGGATTAGGATTAAGGAAAATGATGTGACATGTGAAGAATTAAATAAATGTCATATTTATTTAATTCATTTGATGAAAAGGAGAGTAAAGGGGCTAAGGTATTTAATTATTAACTAAATACTTTAGGGATTAAAGAGGGATTAAGGGTATTAATTAGATAATAGCAATATTACCTAATTAGTACGAATAAGAGGATGTTTAGATGAAAAACGATAAATTTGGACAAATGTAAGTGTCCAAATTTGGATGTCTAGATTTTTCCCCTTTTTGAGATGTTGTTATGAAGTAGCATCATTTCAAAGAATGTTAAAACATAGAACCCAAAAGAAGATGGTTAGATTGGGAAAGATGCCTTAGTCATCAAAGGAGTGAATGGGAAGAAAGATGATGGGGGTGAAGATGAAGATTAGGGATTTAGGATGCCCCCTCGAGAGGACATGCGGGTTTAAGAGAACATGGGTGTGCTCTCGAAAGGGATGAGATGATGCAAGGGTAGATGGGGAAGATGATGCAAAATGATAGATGAGGGAGGATGATGATATGAAGAGATAAAGGTAAGCACAAATAGATTTATGGACAAATGGATGTTTCCCTAGTCAAGCTATAAGTTAGGATGGACTAATGGTTGATGGGGTGTTGTTGATAAGGGAATGAGACATCCCAAAACAACACAAGGATAGGGAAGGGTACATCCTGATGAGAGTGTTTTTGATGAGGGAAGGATACATCCCAAAAAAAAAAAGGATAGGGAAGGATACATCCCATTGATGATGATGATGATGATATTATTGTTGATGAGGGAAGGGTACATCCCAAAACAACACAAAAGGATAGGGAAAGATACATCCCGATGATGATGATGATGATTGGGTCAAGGCTTGTAGCAAGGCTAGGAACAAGACCAAAGATGTGATTAGATGATTTGTGCTAGATTGAATGGGTGGGGATTGGATGGAGATGTGAGATGGTTAAAAGGAATGATGATGGAGATAAAGATGCAATGCAATGGAAGATGCAATTTTCCATTTTTAGAGCACTAATTTTTGCTATAGCATAAGACACCAGGTACCATGGTATGTAGAACCAAGGTGGATTAGTGTCTAATACATAAAAAAACACAAAAAACAAGAAGGCTATCCCAACACTCCAAATTCACGATGACTTTAGTCAGACCAGATATTGGGATAACCACAAGCACATAAGGATGTCCCAGCGTAACACAAGACCACAAGGGTCTTGGTGGGTACTACGCGGGACAACCAGGAAGACAACAACAAACAAAGAGCAAGATATTCCCCTATGTTAACCAATCAAAACACACCATAATATGATATATCATGGCGGCCTTGACAAGTGATGATAGGGAGGTCAAATGATAAAAAAAATTTCAAAAGCATCAAAAGATCACAATCAAATTTTAAATGTCATTTTCCATAGGATCAAAAGGATGGATGGGATTGATGCGGTATGTTAGGAAGGATACATCCTATTGAGACCAAAGATGGATGCTAAGCTAAAATATTGATTATGATGCAGGATATCTGAAACTGATTGAATCTCAAGATACTAATGACCTTTATTTGTAAGCACCAACGAGGATAGGGACATACTTGATGACACGACAAGATGACAAGACTGACACACCCTAAAGACCTAGTGGCTCAAGGGTTGATCAAAGATCAACCTTTGCTACGTGAAAGTGCAGAGCCCTCGTAGTTCAAGAAAAAACCATGGATAAAAGTGGAAAGAGGACAATGGAGACCTCGATGGATGACAAAGACCAGACGAACAAATGCCCTAGGGGAAGAAAAAAAGATTTAGCCTTGTATACATGAAAGCACAGGGGCAGCATAGTTTGATATAGGGCCAAAGATAGATGATGGAAGATGACAGGATAAATGAAAAGATAGAACCCCGAGGGCGGATCAAATGACCAACCTTTCCTATGTGAAAGCGTAGGGGCAACACAGTTTGACAAAAGACCAACAATAGACAATGAACAAGGGATGATGAGATGACCATGATAAGAGGATAGAGCTGATATGATGAGCCAATATAGGCTATGTGGATGGGATGGTTGATATGTTGGATGTGGGTCATGGGAAGCTCAGGGAGGGGACAATTATCCAGATCATCAAAAGATGAATTGGGAGGATGAAACGATGGATAGATGAGTGATGAAAAGTGATAGAGTATGAGAAAGATGTGAGGAATAGATTAGAGTGATGAGAGGGAGATAACAAGGAATTGGATTGCATGGGGGTAGCCTATAGCTAGATACCAATGACAAGGGATGATGCAATGGAAGGAAAATAAAGATAAATGGATGGATTGATAAAGATGGGGAGATAAAAAGATGCTAGGATAGGTGGATAGAGGGATAAGGATTTGGGAAGATGGATAGGAAGATAAGGATAGGGATATGGGAAAGATGTTTAGATAGAGGGATGGGTAGATAAGGATGAAAGGACGAAAAAGGACTAGTGGATGAAAGTATATTAAGATAAGGATTTGGTAGATGGAAGGGATTATTGGATGGATAAAGGGATGGGGAGATAAGGATGGGAAGGATGGGGAGATGGAAAGGATTACTTGGAGGGATGGATGGACAATGTATCCAAGGACTCTATCACAAATAAGGAGATGCCCCCACTCTAGATGTGTCATGTGTGACGAGGAAAGAGAGATAGCAAGATGGGTAGAGAAGGGAGTAAGATGAACATGGATAGGAGATATTGATACGGAAGGGAGATGGATGGTGGTATGATTAGATGGATGATGACGGTAGATGAATGTAGATGATATGCATGGAGAAAAAAATTAGATAAGGAATATGATAGTGTATGGCAGATAAAACTTTAGTGGCGAATCTTCGCCAATTGGCGAATTCTAGGAATCAGGCAATTTGAAATTGGTGAATTTACCGTATTTAACAGGGTGTTCAAATCACCCGAATTTCATGAACTATTGGTCCAATGCATGTCCATTCACCAACGGTTTTTTTTTTATGAGGCATGTTTAGGCAATAAATTTTCCATATCAGACTACACATTTCCAATGGACCAATTAATATTTTCGCCTGGAATCCTAGGGAGCATGTCATAAAACACCAACATATTCGCCAATACTATTAAAACAACATTATATGAGGACCCATTTTACCAATTAAAATTTACAAATAGTTGCTTGTGAAGACCCATTTCGCCAATTAAAATTTATAAATAGTTGCTTATGAGGACTTATTTTGCCAATAATATTTAAAAATGATTACACTTGAGGACACATTTCACCTTGAAAATTACAAGGTATCGTTGTATAAGTACACATGATTCACTAGATTTTTAACATACCATTTAAAAATCTCACGGAATTGTCCAAATATGGATTGATATAAATACAATTAGAACTTTTATTTGTTCTTACACATTTTTTTCGGTTCTGAGGTTCTACTTCTCGATTTAGAAGTCAACGAAACCTGAAAACATAGACTCAAAGGTGAATGATCATTTCTTCATACTGTTATTAGTTATTAGTTATAATAATAAGATTTCTTTATCTATTTTCCATTCTTGCTTCAGTCTTATACATGATTTTGAGTAGGGAATGGGATCTATACTCTCTACCGGTCTATCCTTCTTAAACAAGAAGACATTTTTTTCTAGCTTTTATTCGAAGTGAGATATCAATATGTCGAGTAGCAAGGGTAAGACTCCTGAGGGTAATGAAGATATTGGGAGGCCATCAAAATGCCCAAAATGTGGAGGTACCATACAGTCTTACTTTGGAATTGGCAAAGCTTCTAGTCCATCAGATCAAGGTGGAGCTACACCATCAACTCTTCCACCAAATATTATTGAAGATGGCATTGAAAATACCTCACCGCCATAGGAAGGTCAAGGTGAGATTGTCATTGTGTTAAATCAAAATGTATCAAATGAGGATGGAAATACCACAAAAGATGTTCTAAGGGATACCCTGGTTAGCTAGAATGAGATAATTGACTTGAATGAGGATGATGTTGGTAGCAAGAAAAGAAAAGGCAAATCAAAATTGGGGCACGAGTGGGAAATGACAAGGAATTTTCAAATTGGTTGGTTTTCGAAGTACCAATTCCTTGAACCAGTGGGGGTATCAAATGAAAATGATATTGAAAGGGAAACAAAGGTCAAATGTAATATTTGTAGTTGAAAATGTGGAAGAGATAAGATGATGTAGCTAAAGCTTGAAACTATAGAAAAGCATATCGGTAAAGTTTATGAAAAACATATCATAGATAGAAAGGAACAATTAGTCGTACGATGAAAATAAAAGGAAGAATGTCTTCATGTTAAGTATGCCATAGATTATGGAGATCATAAACATAGAATGTCGAAGATTAAAAAATGTGAAGGTACACTTGAGGCTCATTTTGGAAAAGCCATGGCAACAGTAAATCTGTCAAAAACTGTTCAGATGAGTGTTGTTTTTCATATTTTGTCTAGGGGTGTCTTATGACAGACTACCTAGAATATTTTGATTTATTATCTTATTTGAGTGTTCCCCACTTTCCCTTCTCACATTGGTCAGTAAATGCTGGATGGGAATGGGTGAACTATCTTGTTGTAGTGGAAAAAAAAGATTTAAAGGAGAAAGTAAAAGAGTCAAATTTCATTACATTATCTTTAGATGAAGTTATTGTGGTAGACAACACTTCTTGGGTTTGTATGCATTTGTATACTATAGAACAATATTTTCGCGAAGCTCATCTTCTTTGTGTTCATAAAATGAAGGACAATTCAACATCGCAAAATCTATTTGAACTAGTCAAGAAATCTTTGAATGAAATTGCAGGTATGGATGAGTTGACAATTGCCAAAAAGTTGGTGTGTGTAGGAGCTGATGGAGCTGCAACGATGCAAGGTCAAAGGAGTAGTCTTTACACAAAGTTACAAACTACTTGTGCACCATACATGCTTGGCATTCACTGCATGGCCCACAAAATGAATTTAGCATTCAAAATTGTAAGCAAGTTTTTGACAGTATCAAAGTTTGAAAATCTAGTTCGCAAGATCCACACATACTTCTGCCGAAGTCCCAAATGTTTCCTTGAATTTCAAAATTTTGTTGAGGGAATAACACTTAGAAACAAGATTCTCAAGGATGTCGATACCAGATGGATCTCCCTGCATGGACCAGCATAACAAGTTCTTTCAGAATATCAATCCTTGATTGGAGTACGAGCATCACAACATAGTAGACAAAGATCTTGACCTCTTACATAGGTTAAGCGATATAGAGATACTCTTGAATTTAGCTAGTCTTCTCCCCATGCTGGATGAGATGAACAATCTTGGGAAGAAAGCCCAAGACAAAACTATGTATATTTATGAATATGCCAATCTACGTAAACTTACATGCTTGGCCCTCGATCATCTATATCTAGATCTAACACAAGAAGGCACAAATTATTTGATGTGGAGAAAAATTACTGATTTGAATAATCCTGATAATTATTTATAATTTAATGCAAGTGGGCACTTATGTATCTTTGTACGTGGATATGAGATACCAATGTACCATTGTAAGACAGCCAGGCGCTCTAGAAGAGAAGTACCTATTAATGAGGAAGATTTTAATAACATTATTAAATTTGTTAGTGATAATTTGAAGGAAATTGCAAAATCTCTCCTCAGAGATTCATGAAAGATTCCCTCGACATGAAATACTTGAAGCCATGGGTGTTGTGTATCCTTAATTTTGGGTAAATCGAGATAACACAAAATATTTTCATGATCAAGTAAAAATCTTGATCGAACAGTTTTCGAAAAAGGTAGCATACAATGAGCAGACAATATAAGGAATTTTAAATGAAAATAAGCTTAGAAAGCAATGTGGGAGTTTTGCAACAGCTATGAGGGACCAGTATAAATCCATGGGCAAGGAGAAGGCCTTTGAACCGGGATCAATAAAAAAGGTTTGGACAAGCTTAGGTCAGAGTGAAATATTGCGTGGTTCGATGTCAGAATATTTAAAACTTGCTAATTTATGTCAAACAATGATATTAGGGTTAGTGGAGGATGAGAGAGTTTTTAGTACATTGGGGTTTTTGAAATCAAATTTAAGAAACAAACTGGACAAGAATTTGGAAAATTGCTTGAGGATGAAAGGAACTATGTATAATGTCAAAAATTTTCCTTTTGAAAGGGCACTCACAATCTGGAGGTCCACATGTGAAAGAAGAGGGACCGGGTTGTGCAACACAGGCTCTCCAATTCCAAGAGCCACCGGTACTGGTGGTAGTGGTAGTGGCAGGGGGCCTAGGACAGATGACACCGATATTGAAATTGACACAAATCACACAATGAATGTTGAATTTGAGACATAGGCCAAAAAAAGTGCAGAGAAAACTCATAATCAAGATGACTCTTTTAATTTATCTCAAGATGAGCATCGGTTTGAGGAACCGGACTCCGTTTGGGAAATAGAAGAGAATTAGCAGGTTTAGGTATTTTTACTGCACTTCATGAATCAGTTTCCACTGTTCCAAAGTCCAAACTGTAGTTGATATTTAATATTGTATTCAATGAACATTGAAATTGTGAATCATTGCACTTCATGATATCTTATTTTATATTGCACTCAAGCACTACATTAATCATATTCCAAACTATAGTTGATGGTTTTTTATATTGTATTCAAATAAATTGTGAATCATTGCACTTCAAGTTTAGGATATTTTATTTTATATTGCACTCCATGATATTTTATATTATATTTCTCTTCATGAATCATATGCCAAAGTCAAACTGTAGTTGATGATATTTTATAAATTATATAGTAATCCATCATCCATGAAATTGTGATATTAAAATTTAAATTTGATCTCTTAAAAAGGAAATTTATTTTTTCTTTACAAAGAAACTAGCCTCCACTGAGTCCACCCCACTTATCTTCCACATATCAATAATCACAAAAATAAATGACACTTTGATTTTATGATTCATAAATTATGAACAATGCAAATTGTAGAAATTTGTGTGACAAGATCCATATTTTAGCCTACATTGCATCCATAAACAAATTTGAAATTTTGTAGTGACGTAGTTCTTCCCCCATTCCTAAAAAAACTCAATACCATTGGCCTAGCAATGCTTCATCGATGGAACCCCCATCACAGTCTCGCCGATGGCCTGATGAAAATAGCTCACAACCTAGTATCGGTGTAACAATACTCTATCGGGCTGACTCCTAAGGTGCTCTCTCGATAGACCGATAGAGTCAAGTTGTCAACAAAAGTAACCATGAATTATGACCATGGGCATGAATTATCGAATTTTATCAATAATCACAAAAATATACCACACTTTGATTTTATGAACAATGCAAATTGTAGAAATTTGTTTGACAAGATCCATATTATAGCCTACATTCACATTGCATCCATAAATAAATTTAAAATTCTGTAGTGACATAGTCCTAAGTCCTTCCCCCATTCCTAACAAAATTCAATACCATCAGCCTAACAATGCTTCATCGGTAGAACCCCCATCATAGTCCCGTCGATGGCCCGATGAAAATAGCTCACAACCTAGTATCAGTGTAACAATACTCTATCGGGCTGACTCCTAAGGTGCTCTCCCGATATACCGATAGAGTCAAGTTGTCAACAAAAGTAACCATGGGCATGAATTATCGAATGCATAGAGTATATTGGGGGAACTATGGTGCATCGGGAAACATTATCTGGTGTCCCACCGATAGAACGAAGGATAGGTGTCCATTGGTGGAGAGGGTGGCTATCGGTGAAATACTAATGTGAAATACTGGGGGTTGGGGCATTGTGCTGTGGTGCATTTATGAACCAGAATTGAAGTGAATTATATCACAAGTTGATCGCATAGTTGTTACAAAATCCTGGAATATTTCGCTTAGGGCAGAAGAAGAAAGGCAAACACTTGGAGTTCTGATGCAACAAAGACTGGTGCCGGTGGACTATGGAGGCAACTTGGCGAGACTCATGTAAGTACTTCAAACCCAACTGAGAATCTATTTTCATCAAAAGCTTAAGATTTAAATAATGGAAGAGAGTATAGACAAACCCAAAGCTAAAAAATAGAAAACCAAAAATCCTAAGAGACTCCTAAATGAAGACTTGATAGATCAATGCCCTGGGCCAGGGCCGAGACCCAAGAGGAGTGCTCAAATAAATCCTTCCATGGATCAACTATGGGATAAACATAAGGGCTTAGGGTATATCTAGACACCGCAATGAGGGTACAACCTCTTCATGTACCATTACAAAAAATAATTTAGGTTTCAACCAGTCTGCAATCCATGGAGGTTGAACCCGGGAAGACTTATGGTGCCCAATGTGTTTTTGAACGCAAAGCTAATTAAAGCTCTTGCTATTAGATATGACCCCAAGTAAAGAACTATTCAGTCACATGGCGGGGGTGACATGCTTGTTATTTATAGGGATCTCATTTCTAATGTATTTCAATTAGAGTGTTCATTGAATTTATCATTCATGGTCAAATATCTCTTGATAGAGTATCACCACATGGATACCAGCTATAAGAGATGGAAATTACCTTTGCATAGGCCCAAGGATGAAGGAGGCCAACTCAGGAGGTTCTCTAGTAGTGAAAACCCTCCTTTCCATGAAGATTTGTTTAAAGAGTATTTTCGATACACCTATTATTCAACTGACTAGGTTTTGGGAGTAGAGGTTCCACCTCTCATGTTGATTTCCCCAATAGTCTTAGCTGCAGACATACATAGAAAGGATTCCAAGCCATTTTATTATGCTAGCTACTTGGCCAACTCCCTACATTGAGGGCTTGAAAAGATTAAAAATAATAGTGATAATATTAATTTTGAACATTATTCTTTGCTTATGCATTTGCTATTGTACAAGGGACAAGTCAGAGGGGTATGGAGTGAAGAATTAAGGATAAAAGATACAGACGAAAATGGAGATTTTAAACCTATACAAATGTGGACTTCATTGTGGGACAACTGATTTGGTAGGTCTCATTACCTTTATTTTGAAGAATTTTTTTTAAAACCATTGATGAATTGCTGGGGTATCCATGCAATTATAACCTATCCCCATAAGTACAAAGATTTCTAAGACCGAAGGAAAATGACCGGAGAAATAAAGTGAATCATTATTGGGGAGACTGGTATGCTTTCCCCGATTGTACAGTGATAAGGGTTTATGGGTTCAAAGGGGCTTCACACTTGATGCCACGAGTAGTTCTTGACCGAATTGCTTATTTAGAAATTATAAGGCAATTGGAAAAATCTAATTCCAAACACCTCAAAGGACATAGCAAACAATCAATTATGCCCAACACCTTATGTTTTGGAGACTTTATAGTGGTTTCCAATGAAGGATATGGAGAAATTGATGGTAAATTAGCACAGTACAACCTACCTCTAGGTGATGTAAGGAAACAATTTGATGCAGAAGGGTTTATTCACAAGGCGAGATTATCACAGGGGCTATCAGGGTATGAAAATTTGTTCTCAATTGAAGATGTCATAAGAAACCATGATGAGGCTTCCACCAAGGAAAGAATGGCTGCCTATAAGAAGATTATGCTTGCAGAGGAATGGAAGAGAAAAAATGTCCCATCTTATTCAAAGGCATTTGGTGAGATACAAGACCATTTAACAAGAATTGAGCAACTCATCAGTCATCTCAATGAACTAGTAAAGGATGTTCCCCCAGTTGTTTTTGATGCACCTCATGCAACCTATTCAAGAGTACAAGATGAAGACATAGAGCCCTTGGATTACATACCTTCACAACGTACTCCCGAGGTATTTTTTTCTGTAGATACTAATATAAGTGAAGAAGAGCAAGGTGATGAAGAGGGTGAGCAGGTCAAAAAAATCAATGCTCCTGTGATTGCATAGTACGAGCCCCCTCAAGAGCATAATATTGTAAGATTTGAGGCATCAAATGAACTATCTGATGATGTGAGGGTTAGGGCGGGACAATAGTTTATTTCTAATTGTTATTTTTTTAAATCTTCTGAATTTAAATCATTTGTTTATGAATATAAAGGCAAAAAAATGAGACAACAGATATAGGATATCACTCTTGAAAATGAGGCAACTGCTTTAGAGGAATTGAAAAGGTAGGTAGAAAAGGAAATGGATTCCGTCACTCCTAAAAGAGGAAGGGAATTGCTTCAAGAAGTTGGAGTGTTGCTCTTACTAGGGTGGTATATTAGCTCTTCAATTGAATTTGATAGATTCAAAAAAAGAGGGGATAAGATAATGAAATTAATAGAAGAAGCAAGTGACAAAATGTATTCAGGATCTGGGTACAACCCAGATGAAGCTACCTTGCTTATTTGGTCAATATATCCCCATGATAAAAGACCTGCTATAATTAGTAATCCAAACCAAGTGTTTGGTCATCTCTTGGTTCAACGAGTAGTGGATACCAACCCTAAGGAGACAACAAAATTGAACATAAATGTGGGAAAATTTACCAAAGCACATATCAAAAAATTGATTAAGGAAAATGAAAAACTGAAGAAGGAAATAGAAAATCAAAGAGAAAGAACATCTTCCTCCTCCACATTAGATTTTTACTCCCCTTGGCTTGAAAAAGATAAGAGAGTGCTTGATGCATTGGTTGATGCAGCCTACTGGAAGAATTTCCATCTGAAATCCCAGGGGAAATGCAAAGAATTGGAGAAAGAAGTGAAAACCATCAAATATAACACTGTATCTGAAATGATAAAATAAAGATTCAACAAAATGATGAAATGTGCTAATGAATATTGGAAATTATTCAAACAAACACGCATTGCAACCTAGAATGATGGAGAAAAAAAAGGAGCTCATAGATAAGAATGTCATGAAAGGAAAAATATTGCTGACATATAACAAGCTGGTAGAATCACATAATGGATATCATAACAAGATTAGGGAAGATTTCAACTACTTTGATTCAGTCCCACTCCTGACACTTCATAATGGCATTGGAAATCTGTGAGAATATGATGATTGGAAGGAAGAGCTTGCTGGGCTTCTAACTTCTGCACTGTAAGAAATAAATGATGAGGATATGGTTTTACAAAACACTCATAAGCAACTCAAAAAATAATGTCTATGGAATATGATATGAAAGAGGCAATCTCTAATGTGGACACCTATGCTGAATAGGAGTACATCCATCACCTCTCTGCAGTCATTTTGTTTATTAGCCAAACTATAGATGTGTCAGAATCAGATCCAATGGGACAACCATCAGATTTAGAGTAAGAACACCAACTGACAACATGATGAGCGCCCTATCATGGAGTAGAAGCCTTGAACAAATCTTAGGTGGTCACGAGCTTCTGCTTGGAGATTAATGGATCAGTGCATTCACCTGCGACATTGTTTTATTTATAAATTGAGTTATGTTTAGTTGTCAAACGTCATGACTTTTTGTAAGGGGTTTGTAGCTTATTGCCTCTCATATATAAGAGATATCAAGACCCTAATAGGAGATCAATGGATCATCACATCATTTTTAATTAGACTTTAGAGTAGAAAATAGTAAGAAGATAGATAATAGATTGCACCAATTAGCCCATCCATCTCATATCATAAACTATTTTTATAATGCATATCATTTGAACTTTGAAGATAAATACAATGGAGAAGGTTACACATAATTATTGATTTTCTTTCGAGTGTTCAACTATTGTGGATTCATATGCTTATAAGTTATTAACTTATTTGGCCATCTCCAAAGTGGTTGTTTATGTTATTGAAATTGAGTGTGTGGAAGAACATTTAATTTGTTAGTACATTGAATTTGAATTCTTCAGGAATAGGGGCTGTGACCATGGGGTTTTAGATTTATTTATGGACATGATCTTTGATCAAGTAGTAATGTGGGCCACAAAATGGATCTTGTCACACAAATCTCTACAATTTGTGCTAATCATAAAATCAAATGTAGTGTATTTTTTTAGTATGTGGGATGTGGGTGAGGTGTAAGACTGTAAGTTGGTGGATACTAATAAGGATTTTTAGTCAAAACATAACATAAGCTAATAGTTCAACATCCATAACTTAGAAGCTCTACCAAGAAGTAAATATAATGAGCTAACAGTTCAACATCCATAACTTGGAATCTCTACCAAGAAGTAAATATAATGAGCTAACAGTTCATCACCTTATAGTTCAAATGATAAAATAAATAATATAGATAATTGAACATCATCATATTACTGAAGTCTGAATTTGAGCTTTTTAATTGATTTTCACATGAAGGAGTACATATTGGCATTAGCAATGCAAAATCTTGCTAATGCCCAAAGACAAGTTTGCATAGAGCTGAGCTGGAACTTGAAAACTCATATTATCAAAGATTGAAAATTAAAAATCAAGTCACTATATCACCTTTTCTAGCAACTTCTACTCTTCAGGTGGTGGAATTTCCATTTGTTCTAACTGATGTTGTTTGACTTGAAGTTTTGTTAACATTTCATGATTGTAATTGGAAGTGGAACCTGTCTTGAATTCTTCAGTCAATTTTGCATCCAAGGTTATCAGTGTTCCGATGGAATCCAAATAGTTCACATCTGGGTTCTGGGGAAATTGGTCCAAATCAATCTTCCTTGCACCCTCCATCTTCTTTCTGAAACCATCCTTTCCAATGAATTTCTCATTTTTGTCAAAAGCCTCTGGAAAACCAAGCTCTGTGAAGTTCCTTACCTTTTCATCAACCACCTTCATCTTGTATGCAACAAATGCAAATATTCCTTTGTTCCACACATTCTCGAACACTTTTCAATAATAGATGATAACTTCATTGAGGTTTCAATCCAATTAGTAATCCCTTTTGATTTCAAATAATTGTCACTGGCTTTGTAGATTGTTTGTAGAACTTGATTTGCATATTTCTCTAATTCCAACACATTTTTGTTGTCCACTAAATATTTGTTGAGCTTCTTATAATGTTGTCTGATAGAATCAATTAATTGAAACATGTCACACAAATGATCAAACCTTTGCATTATTTCATCCTAGATATTTTGTTTCATATGCCTCACTATATCTCTACAAAATGTAGATAACTTATTTTGAGAAGACTTAATTTCTTCTTTTGCTTCCGTCAGCTCTGTCTCCAATCTTCCATTTTTTTTTCTCTATTTCTCCAATTTTTGTTCCCACTGTGCATTTCCATCACAATTCTTAGTCTTAATTTTTTTGAAGTGGATTTTTTCTCATCATATTTATTGTTTCTCTCATCTAGCTCTATTTCCAATCTTTCATTTTTTTTCTCTATTTCTCTATTTTTTTTTCCCACTGTGCATTTCCATTCACAATGCTTAGTCTTAATTTTTCTGAAGTGGATTTTTCCTCATCATATTTCTTGTTTCTCTCATCTAGCCTTCGTTTTAGGTCATTCACTTCTCTCTCATTTGGTTTATCCTCTTTGCTTGTTGATGTAGAGGAAAATTTTATTATTCTTTTTTCTAATTCATTGCTCTTGTTATCTACTTCTTTCCTCTTTACTTTCTCACTTGCTAGGTCTTCCTGTAACTTTTCTATTTGGGTCTTCAACCTTTTCTTCTCTCTATCTTGCTTTAGCAATGATGTGTACACCAATTCATTGTTCTTCTTTGATACATTAATTTTGTCAGTATTTTTTAGGCCAAAAAAATCCAATTGAAAATTAGTTACCTAGTATTCAGATCGATCCATCTGATTTGTTGGTTTGTTTTGAATTGTGGGAACAAAAATTGTGTATTCCATGATTTCTTTATTTGTGTCAAATGTGGGTAATACCATGGTTGTTGCAAGCTCTGAAGTTACAACATACACACTCTCCATCAGTTGCTTCTTTTCTTTTTTATTCAAGTCTGATTTCTTTTTAAACTCTTCAATGAAATCATAACCTGGGGAGGCGGGAACAATGGAATGCTTGAATGGTGAAGGAATAGAAGTACTTGCAATTTCTAATGATGTCGCAACCACACTAACTGGAGTTGGGGGAGTGCTTGGAAATAACTCCTTTGTGGTGGATCCACTAATAGTATGACTTGGACCTGTCAAAATCTTTTGCCTCTTTTGATTGCCTTGATCACCTGGTGTTTCTGTGGTATCTTGTATTGTTTTCCTCTTGTGTGTAATTTATTGTTGTAGCACATGTTGACCACTACTGGTACTATTACCCATACCATCGCCACCAATGGCACTCCTAGTTGCACTAAGCTATCCACCAAGGGCATGTCCTAGTTGTGATTGGATCTGACCATGAGGATGAGGATTAGAAGCTCTAACAAATTGAGTTTGACTTGTATGCCCTTGGTCTAATTTTTCACCTCCAATCCCAAGGCTAGATTTATCAACTGGTTTTCTATGCTCAACATCTTCTACCGTCCAAAGGCCTTGTCTTTTGGAGTCTTTGGACCCCAAAGGATCACCTTCATAACCAATTCTTTCAAGTATGGCTGCTCTTGAAGTATATGCTGAAGCATATGCTTCTTTTGTGGCCTCACTTAAACTAGGTTTGTAATTGGCATGGCTTTTTTCTTCTTCTTCACTATCATCATTAGATTCATCACCACTTCCTTTGTTTCCATGTTCATCAGGATGCTCTATATTCCACAAATTTCTAAACTCTTTATCTTCTTCACTGGCTCCATACTCTGCAAGAGCTCTTGGATCACCTAGGTCCTTCCTCATAGACCAAAAGGCAGTAATTTTTGATCGTGACCAATTTTTATTTGTAGCTTCCTTCTCTAGAGAACTTGGAATTTTTACTCTACTAGATGTTTTATCACTTTTTTCATAAAAAATGTTGTATGTCCTGATTGTCTTTCGGTGCAATGACATAATTTTTGCTGACAATTGTTCAAAAGAAATATCATTATCAACAACACTTTTCTCCATTTCTATTTTGACCTCATCCCAAGAATCCTTGTTTCTCAAGTTTTCAAGCAAGGGTTTACTTTGATGTTGAATTCTACTTGCAAAATTCCTATTGGCCACAATCATTGATTTAATGATGTCACATGGATCATACTACCAGTTACAGATAGCATCAAAGTCAAAAAATTTGAAAAGATTATGTGCCACACTAAATTATTTTCTCTTGAATGTGAACCCTCCACATGAAAAAGGTAAAGAAGGAAATAAGGTCTTCTTTTGCTGACTGAGAAAGTGTAGTTCATTAGCACTTTGTACCTACCTTACATATTCCAATGCAAAAACCCTTTTTGTCACATGTATTGGAAGTTTGTATGGCTATACTCCCGATCCATAAAATATTATCACAATATATTCTTCTATTAAGTACCAATCAATGAATTGTATTTCTTTATCTAGTTGCATGAAGTTTCTACATGACATAGGCAATCTAGGCATTGGATTATTTGTAATTGCTTGATGCAATGGAGCCAAAAATTAGTCTACAAAATGACTGTAGTTCCTTTGAGAATCATGCATCTTTATATCAGTGGTCCATTCATATACTGGAGCCATTTTATTTTCCTCTACATTACTATAGGGTTGAATCTGAAGCTTGTTGGTTTGAAAATTTCCTCTAAATTTGAATAGAAAAAGATAGCACAAGTATGTTGTGAACCTAAATGTCTTGGTGGAACCTGCTTTAATCATTAAAAATTGTTTATGCATGGATTCTACAATGTGCTGAATATAATTATATTTGACATGTTCATCACCATAATGGATATTATATACCATTTTAAGGAGGCTTGCACCCACTTCCAAATTGCTATCCAAATCGAGGCAAAATCCTAGCATGGAAATAGTATTCCGAACCCATGGTTTAAAAATATTCAAATTATAAATAGGCTTATGACCACCTTTCAATTTGTTTCTATTCTGAACCATTTTATTTAAGAAATTATTTTTCTGCCTTTCTTCCACTACTTCATAATCACTAGCAAGCTTTTCTAGGTCAATGTGGTGGTTTCCAAATTCTTCGGTTGTAAACCCCAACACTTTTCCAAGTTCTTCTGCATTAATGGATAACAATTCTACTTGGCTATCTTTATTAACAATTTCTCTTTTCTTATCATCATAATTTTTGGCACAGACCATGATAAATTTTGGGCAAGGGAAAACTTCATGTAACATCATGCGCCCTAATCCAATTACCCATAGTGCAGTGATACTATTAATTAAAACTTGCGTTTTCTTTGCAGCCTTATTTTGAGATGAAAATCTAAGTTCTAAGGTATGCCTACCATGGATTTCAGGATCATAAATATCATGGTACCCATTAGTGAAACCTAGGGTTTTAAGCAATTCTGCATAATATGTTTTTTAATCGGACATTGCTCTAGTGGTACTGGTGGTAGACATGCTTATACAAATGTGAAGTTGTGAATTTTGAATTCCCTAATACGTATTAGTCCTCCTTAATTTTAACGAATTCTTAAGTCTCTAAACCCAAACTTCAAACTTTGACAAAATAAGATTTTAGGAAATGTCAAACAATGAAACGTAGCTGCATGAATTCTTTCACTTACCCATATTTTGAGTCCCGACTCTCGAAAAATGGAATGGCGTTGTTGGAAGTGGAACTGTGGAATCCAAAACAGGGTGGTGCAGTGCAATGAGCAATTTGAATGGTGAAGACTTTAAAAATCACTGTACAATTTCAAAGTGCAATGTGCTTTAAATGCTTTGTTTCTCGTAATTGGAACATTAAAGTGAATGACACGTCTTAGGTCTACAAGACTACAAGTTGCAAATTCTTAACCATTGATCTTTCTAAATCTAACGATTATAGGTGATTCCAGAGGTTTAAGTTGGGAGGCCCATCGCTCTATGCATTTCATTACGGAATGCAACTACAACCATACATCAAATGTTCATCCAATGGTTGAAACTTGAGTAATTTATGATATTAACTTACAAAAAAACATGACACGTGTTTTAAAGTTGTTTTAAACTTATGTGCACTAGGATTGGCATCAAGGCCAAGGGGCCAATAAATTAATGTTGCAAACTACAAAGGACTTGAAAAATCCTAACCGTGTGCTGACCCTCTCACTTAAAAAAAATCAGTAATCACTTGACAGTTTACACTTAGCAGTACAAAATGCTTTAAATGCTTTGTTTCTTGAAATTGGAACATTAAAGTGAATGCAAATTCTTAGGTCTACAAGTTGCAAATTCTTAATCTTAACCGTTGATCTTTCTAAATCTAATGGTTATAGGGTGATTCCAGAGGTTTAAGTTGGCAAGCTCATCGCTCTATGCTTTTCATTACGTAATGCAACTACAACCATACATCAAATGTTCATCCAATGGTTAAAACTTGAGTAATTTATGATATTAACTCAAAAAAGTAAACATGACACCTATGTTTTAAAGATGCTTTAAAATTTTGTGCACTAGGATTGACATCATGGCGAAGGGGCCGGTAAATTAACATTGCAAATTGCAAAGGACTTGAAAAAATCTCACCGTGTGCTAACCCTCTCACTTAAAAAAAATTAGTAATCACTTGACAGTTGACACTTAGCATTACAAAGTGCTTTAAATGCTTTGTTTCTCAAAATTGGAACATTAAAGTGAATGAAACGTCTTAGGTCTACAAGTTATAAATTATTAATCTTAACCGTTGATCTTTCTAAATCTAATGGTTATAGGGTGATTCTAGAGGTTTAAGTTGGCAAGCCCATCACTCTGTGCATTTCATTATGGAATACAACTACAACCATACAACAAATATTCATCCAATGGTTGAAACTTGAGTAATTAATGATATTAACTTAAAAAAAAAAAAATATGACACGTGTTTTAAAGTTGTTTTAAACTTTTGTGTGCTAGGATTGGCATCAAGAAAAAGGGGCCGGTAACTTAACATTGGAAAGGACTTATTATAGCCTACATAATGCAAATCATAAAAATTTGTGTGACAAGATCCATATTATAGCCTACATTATTACATTGCATCCATAAACATATTTGAAATCCCATACTCGTAGTCCGTCCCCATTCCTAACAAAAATCAATACCATAGGCATTGGCCTAACAATGCTTTATCGATGGAACCCCCATCACAGCCCCGTCGATGGCTGGAAGATCGAAGGCGAAGACTCATAAGGTACACTCCCCGATATACCGATAGAGTCAACAAAAGTAAGCACATCGCTGTAGCACATAAACATTGGTGGAACGAATAATTGCATTCCCCCAATGGCCCGATATAACCATGAATTATCAAGTGCATATTGCATAAAGTATATTACTTAATTTCTAAAAATAAAAAAAATTGATTTGAATATATTAATAGACACTGAAGTTACGAACTCAGAAAACAACTCTTTACTCTAAGTGTAAATGAATAATGAAGAATAACACAACACAACCATTTATTTTATTGCAACTAAATTTCAATGTCAGATTATTACATATATTTTTACAGACAAGTAGCTGTAGATCAGGCAAGCTCCTATTTTGTATAAATAACATATGTCAGTTTGTCACTTTAGTACTTTACATAGATTTTTTTTAATAGTTTATTCCAAGTTGTTGCTTGTTACAATGGATTACAAATTGATTCCAATTTCCAAGCTTCTGCTGCTAAAAACTTACTACAAATGTAACTCTAAAAATAAATGCATGATTCCAAGCTTCTGTTGGTGACAACGTAATACAAATGTGGCTCTGAAAATAAATGCATGATTCCAAGATTCTGCTAGTGGATTTTCCAACCATGCTGGGGAAATGGGAGACATGAAGATACAAAATGTACTTATCCCCTTCGAGAACTAGAGTCATACAATATATGTAATACAAATGTCTCTTTTAAAATAAATGCACGGGGCTTGGCTAACTAGCCATGTTGGGGAAATGGGAGTTGTTAAAGTACAAGAGGAGAAGCAAATTTGCTCCCATTTTTTGTATGCAGCTTCCATGCAATGGTATAGCACTTACCTCCATTAGAGCTCCTCATCCTGGTTCAAAACCTGTTTGAGAAGTCAGGATAACCAAATCATCTTCTTTTCAATTCCACCCATTCTGAACTTGAAGGAAATTCATCTTTACTGATTACTCTATAACTACATAACTGTGGGCAGGAGAATTTACAGTATCCCCAATATCACATCATCTTCTTCGTGAATCCTTATTAACCCTAGAAAATAAAAACCCTTATGGCACTATCCACTATTCACTGAATCACTATCCCTATTTATGGGCCACCAGTGCCGCTACTAGCCTATATAATTAAAATATTTAATTTGATTGACGTCTGGCTACATGCCAACTATACCTCAAGATGACAAGGTATCGAAATCACCGATTCACCAATGCCACTCAAAGTTCAAATGACATGAAATCATTACAAATATCGTTCCATTAAAGCTATGAGCTATCCAAGAAATTGCTTTGGATGTTCATATCACATATGGCATTAATCACTGCCATTGCCAGCACTAGCACTAGTAGTACACCAACCACACTTTCTTTAAAAAGATTGAGAATTTAAATTAAATGAAATGTACAACATCAAGGCATTGAAAAGACAGAATGAGTGATGAGCAATGGGCCTTTATCTCACCACATGTCTACATCTAATGGTTATAGTGTTATTCTGAAGGTTTCAATTCACAAGTCTAATGCTTCAGAGATTTACTTCCAAAATGCAACACTTTTATTCTTCTTGGTGTATAGATTTGTCACTTTAACCATGAAAGTAGATGCAAAATATTTTAAAACAAATGACACAAAGTCCATTTTTATCACAATCAGTAAAGAAAAGCGATAGTTTCTCTTTTAACAAATGAATGAATCTGAACACAAAGTCTCAAAGATGAAAAAATATGCATTCTGACCTATCTGATAAACATTGAACAGTTATCATGAAGAAACACAATTCATTCATAATTAAAAGGAAGCATTAATAAATACACAGATTTAGAAATATATTCTTTTATCTCTCTAATTCCAAAAATGTGGATTCATAGACCTGTCACCCCACACCCTGTACAATCAAAATTCAAAAAGCGCTCAAAAGCTGAAACTACACCCCCTTATCATTACGTGTCATAAATTCACAATTCACAAAAGGATTCATGCATGTTGTTAAACTGCTAGAGGTGTCAGGACTCTGTACAATTCCAACTACATTTCCATAACTAAATTATGAAATTCAGCATGTTCTTCTTCTTCTTCTTCTAAAATGAAAATCACCTCGTTGTACTCGACATAGCTAGTTTTCTCTTTCCACGCCACTGAACGTAGATGGGAAATGATGTCGAGTTTCTCTTCTTCAAGCCAATTCAAATTTGGTTGCATGACGACCACAAGTTCATCTTCCCATACCCTGATATCAGCTTGAAGTACCATTTTGAGGAAACTTAACTTTATCGGCAGGAAGTGACAATCTGCTACTAATTCCGTTTCTCCAACCTCCTTATTTAAGATCTATCCTTTCAGAGGATTTAAAAGATTACGTTAAACCTAAAGTTGGTGTTTTAAAGCATTTGAAAAGACATCCCTTAATGGCACCTTACAATTCATTAAATGAGCTGACACTTTGAAAGTTGTGCATCCCGCCGAGGTCGCCCAATTGCTGAGAAACATAACTTTATAACCATTTGTACAGTAAAAAAATATCAAGCATTGATTTCTAGAAATCTAACGGTTCTAGTGTTATTCCAGAGGTTTCAAATCACAAGTCTAGTGCTTTAGAGATTTACTTCCGGAATGAAACTACAGTCGTTCATGAAACATTCATCGAATGACCCCTATAATTTTTCGTTGGCATATCTGTTTATTTCGCCATTGGATTTTTTTATTATTTTGAGATTATTTTTAATTCGCCAATGAAAATATATTTTTTGCTTTGAAAAAAGGTTTTAATTTCCAATGGAAAAAAAATTCTGGTTTGAAAAACGGTTTTAATCGCCGATGAAAAATATTTTATTCAATTAAAAATATTTGCAATTCACCAAGATTTTCCATAGACTTCTAGGGATTATAAAAGATTCACCAATTGGGATTATTTTGTTTTCCCGAAAAATAAAAAAATTCACCAATAAAATTAATGTTTTTTATCAAGAAGTATACAGGATTCGCCAAGATTTTACACCTTCGCTGAGGGGGGGGTTTCTTAAAGTTTTCCCTAGTGTATGGATGAGGAGAATATATGCCAAGAGGTCTCCCAAGCATATATATATGTTTTCCCCTATCTAGTTCAAGATCACAAGGAAGATGGAGGGATTGGGGTAAATGAGATATGATGGATAGGATGTGGAAGATAGGTAGATGTAGGAGATGGAGGAAAGGAATGCATAAGTGGATGCTTCCCCCAATCGTGGAAGTAGACTGGATGAAGGATTTACACATGCCACTTGTTTGCCATATTTTCATCATGGTACTTATCCAAGGCACTTGTTTTCCAAGTTTTCATCATTGGACTAATTATTTTCTCTTTACTGTTTTCTTTTTTTTCTTTTTCTTTGTTTTGTTTTTGTTTTTGTTTTTTTTTTTTGATTTTTTTGACTTTTTGGACTAGGATATGGGGGAAGATGGATTAAGATAGGGATTAAAAAGACACATGATAAAGTGGATGGATGAAGGACTCAAGGATCAAGTTCCATATGAGGTAATAAGAGCCCATGTGTAAAGTGGCCATTGGATGTTGGTACAACCTTATTAGATTGGATGGGGGAGATATGTGGGATAATGGACGGGATGTTGGAAAATGTATGGATGGAAGGATGGAGTGGATTTGTGATGAGGGATGGTGTCTAGGACCAAGATTGGAACATATGGTGGATGTGAAATGATAGGAGGATGATGGGATGGCGAGTGTGGCGAGAATGGAGGAGTTGGGATAGTGAATTTTGGGATATAAGGACCCAGAAAAGATTTAGGGGATAGAGGATGGGAATGATTTTTGATGGACTAGCAACTTTGGATGTCATTATGGATTTTTCATTTGAAGGCATGGCATATTTTTGCTTTGGTGGGCCTTGATGGCCTTTTGGACTTGATTTTTATTTTCTTCAACATGTCTTTTGAAGGGGACATGAGAAGCTTTAGATTCATGTGGAAAATCGGATTTATGCATTTTTACTTTGGCATCCAGAGTTCTTTAAGTAGCAACGGGATGGGTATGAGGAGATGGATGATGTGGATAATACCTAGATGGAGTGATAGAGGTAGGATTTTGATGATGGTGTGTGGATGGAGGATGCAAGATAGCATGCATGGAGGGGTGCCTTTGTTGATCCTGATTAGGAGTTATGAATTTAGGATTTTTATGTTTTGCACCAGGGATAGGTGATGGATGGCTTAAAGGATGAATATGATAAGATGGAGGGGGTGATTGTGGGATATAAGGGACCAAAATAGATGCAGTAGATGGAGGATGAGTGATGGTGTATGGAGGGACATAAGGAGCCAAAATGGATTTAGAGGATGAAGGAGGAAGATGGATGGTGGTTTTGCGGTAATACGATGGAGGAGGAGGGATGGTGACAAAGGATTTGGAAAAATGGTGGGAAGTGCCTCTCATTGCTTTAGAAGAGGATCGTTTAGGATGCATGGAGGTTGTACCAAAATTATTGGATTGTGTTTCTTGGGAGATATATCCAAGACCTTGTGTGCCTGGATGTTCTTTGACTTGGATGGGCTCTAAAGTACCTTTCTCATGAAGGCCTAAACCTTTTCCTTGATAGTTCATGTTCTAGAGCATGTGGTTTATGGTAGGATGCTTATTATTTTGGAAGAAATATGTGAGTCCATTATTAGGTGGAGGAGGAAGGGTGGTGCATATACTTTGTTTTTCTTCTACAAAAAGACCACCATGGATGAGTGTAATGTTACCGAGGTGATATAAAAGTGGTGTTGGGATGGTAGGGATAGGCGATGATGGAGGATCAAGCGATGAAGATGAGGGTATAGTAGCATCTTGATTTGGATTAGGTGGTATGACAGGATCTGGATTTATGGTAGTGGGTGATAAGGGCTCATGAGATGGGGTGATTGGAGCTTGAGTGTAAAGGGGATCAGGGGATGGAGCAGATGAGCTAGTGTGATCTTGAGATGGGATGGAAAGGGTGGCATGATATTGATTGGGAGGAGGGGAATTATGAGATGGGCTGGATGGGGGACTATGATCTTGGGATGGAGTGGATGGGATGGTAGGATTTGGATTTGGAGGAGGGGATATGCTTGTATGCTTTATATTAAGCTCTTGGCATGACTCATCTTGTGTGGAGGAGTGTTGTGGGGAATCCTCAAGTGAGGGAGATGGAAGGATGGAGGATTCTTGAAGGTCATGGGATTGGACTCCAGTGGGATAAGGGATAGGAGGAGTGGATTGGATGTCTCCAATGGATTGGGTGGATTTAGCAGTAGAAGATGGGGATTTAATTGATTCGATGGGTTTGATAGACTCAATTTTTTGGACGGTGTTAGGAATGGTAATAGGAGTGGTAGGTGTAGGATGGAGGAGGGCCTCATCACTAGTAACCATACATGATAGAGTGGGAGGGCATGGCTCTGTGACATCAAGATGTGGATTTGGGGATGTATTTTTAGTCATGAGTCCTTGGATGAAATCTGGAAGGGATATAGGATTAGGTGGGGTGATGGAAATAGATGGAGGGTTAGAGATGGATGGAGGACTAGGATTAGGGATTGGTGGATTCAGATTAGATGTGGGGATGGGATTGGATGGAGGACTAGGAGGAGATGGAGGATTAGGGTTAGGGATTGGAGGATTAGATGAGTGGATGGGTGTATTAGGATTAGATGTAGAACTAGGAGGAGATGGAGGATTATGATTAGATGAGTGGATGAGATTGGATGGAGGACTAGGAGGAGATAGAGGATTAGGGTTAGGGATTGGAGGATTAGATGAGTGGTTGGGTGGATTAGGATTAGAGGAAATAATGGGACTAGATGGAGAACTAGGAGTGGCTGGAGGACTAGGTGGGTTATGATTAGATGAAGGATTAAGATATAATGCGGTGAAATGGGGGGTGATGTAGGAGGATGCAGATGCTGGATTAGGTTGGGAAGATTGGGATGGTGAGTAATAGTAGGAAGATGTGGATGATAGATTAGGATGAGAAGATTGGGATGATGGATAATAGTAGGAAGATGTGGATGATGGATTAGGATGGGGAGATGTGGTTGGAAGATTATCATAGGAGGACATGGATGGAGGATTAGGATGGAAAGATGTGTAATTAATGTAAGGATATTGGGATGGGGGATTGTGATAGGAAGCTGTGGATGTTGGATTCGAATAGGAAGATTGAGGTGGTGGACTACCATAGAAAAACATGTATGGTGGGTTGGCATAGAAGGATATGGATGATGGATTAGGATAAAAGGAATATTGGGATGGTGTATTATGATAGGAATATGTGAGTGTTGGATTAGGATGGGAAGATTGGGATGTGGGATTAAGGTAGAGGTATTGGGATTGTTGATGATGATAAGGATAGGAGGATGTGGATGTTGGCTAGGATAGAGGTTGAGGGGGAGGACATGATGAATATGTTGATGGAGAGTCCAAATTTTTCCCAAAAATTACCCAAAACTAAGGTAGGATGAATTGCCAACTAACATCCCAAATCTAAGACATGTATTTCGAGTTATTAATGAAAAGGATTTTTCAAAAACAGGAAAAAAACACTAAATTGCTATTTTGAGGGTGAAGATGAAAGTTTGAGGCTCCAAAAATGTGTCAAAATAGGGTCATTAATTGGGAATCCACATGCCACCTCATAACGCAACCACTTGTAAAATTTCAGCCCAATCGAACACTCGAGTCAAAAGTTATGGCCTCCAAAAGTTTCAACATAAAAATCAAAACCCTCAAAACAAAGTCTAGATGATTGGGATGGATGATTTGATGATAGATATGGACTCTAATGATGTTCTAAGAAGCACCTATGTGGTTTGGTTGATGAAATGATGATGTTTCTACAGAGGGGCACGTGTGCCTAGGCATGGCCGCCCCTCTGCTAGGGTGTGGCCGACTGAGCAAGGGTGTGGCCTAGGGAAAACTTTAGTGGCGAATCTTTGCCAATTGGCGAATAATAGAAATCGGGAGCTCCAAAAATGGTGAATAGTACAAGCTAAAACAAAGACTGACTCACCAGGTTTTTACAAAAAAATAATTTCGTCTCGATTAATTCGCCATGTAAATGATGCGTCATTGGCACTGATTCACCAATAGTTTATATAGTAAAATTTAAAAATATTAATAATATTCGCCAGTAATATTGTGTAATTTCGGAGAATCAAGAAGGGAATCTACTATATTCGCGCCAAGCTCTCGGAAAGATGTTTGATCAAAGCTCTGTTTGATCTCCATCATTCACTATTTCCAATAGTTCATGACATACATCATCATCGTTATATCAATGGGACATCCCTAAGTGTCCCACTGATGATGTTCAGTCACGCCGATAAGGCTTCCATACTCCACCTGGGGTTCACCAAGGCACAGGTACACCACTTGTGTAATTCCAAAGAATCATGAAGGGAATCTACAATATTTGTGCGAAGCTCCCGAAAAGACATCCGATCAAAGCTTTGTTTGATCTCCACTGTTCACTGTTGCCAATAGTTCATGACATACGCCATCATTGTTGTATCGACGGAACATCTCAAAGTGTCCCATCGATGATGTTCACTCATGCCGATATTCACTCATGGAATGATCTTGTAGCTGTCCGATTTAAAAGCTAATCAATGGTAAAATTTTCAAGTTTCATTTAGTCTTACTTTTCAAGTGAGATTTTTTAAAAACACTTCATCCATGTGTGTTCCAATGCATTTTCAATAGTGAATTTATTCTTGGTGGCGAGGGGCTCTGCCCCTCAACCCCGCCTGTATTGCGAGCATCGGGACCGTTGTCCCCAAACCTCATGAGGGGACATTGCCCCATCGATCCCCACAAGGGGGATCTGACCCCTTGACCTCTGCAAGGGGTGCTTACCCTTGACCCTATTGATGGCTGCCGCCCTCGGGCCCCTACTTCAATATTAAAAAAATATATATATATATATATATATATGGGGCAATTACGTCGACCAGTTATTTAAATTTTTAAAGGAGAGATTCACCATTATAATTAATCTTTTTAGTGATTATTCACTAGGATTCACAACTGTGATTATTATTTTTACTAATTATTCATGAAGATTTTCTCCAGGATTTTACAAAAATTTTAATACTGTGCATAAGATTTGCTAGGATTTTTTTTTTTAAAAATAAAAGGAAAGATTCACCAAGATTTTACCTTTTCCGAGGGGGGGGGGGTTTCTTAAAGTTATCCCTGGTGTGGCTGGCTTAGGCATGGCATGACAGACTCAACAAGGGCATGGCTGACTTAGCAAGGGTGTGGCCGACTTAGCTAGGGTGTGGCTGGTTCTACTAGGGCGTGGCTAGCTTAGTTAGAGCATGGTCGACTCAGCCAATTTTTGAACTTGTCCAAATCAAGAATAAGCCTAACAGATGGTGAAACGGACTTGCTAAATGATGGAACGGGTCCTTGAATGATGAACGGGTTCCCCAAACAGCCAAACGAAATTTCTAAGTGGATGAACGAGTCAACAGAATGGGAGAAAGAATCCTCTAAATGGATGAACGGGTTAAAGGAAAGGTGAAATGGACGTTCAAAATAGGGGAATGGACTATCAGAATTGTTGAGAAATGACTTGTTTTGGGTGTGGTTGCCCCTGCTAGGTCAAGGCCACCCTTTGGGTGAAAACAGGGGTCAAAAATGGCTATTTTGGTGTAGAGGGGCGCATATGCCTGGGCATGGCCAGTTCTGCTAGGGCGTGGCCGGCTCTGCAAGGGCGTGGTCACCCCTTTTGACAAACCTAAAATTGACTTAGGTGAAAAATGGCTATGGCAAAGGATTGAAAACACTTAAAAACAACAAGAAAAGTGGCAAGATTGACTTGACTTGTAAGATATGCACTGGTTTTACATAGAAAAGATAGTTCAAGTAGCACAATCCTAAGATTAGTAAGAAGGGTATGGCCAACACAATTCTCTAACTAGGATAAACAAGGTGATCTAGGGAGTCCTCGATATACGTACGATACGTGAGGCCCAAACAGTGCACGCCAGTCCATCACAAGCATGAGTCAGGAACCCCAGCGAGATATTGAAAGGCTCAGACCAACTCTTCACGTCTATTTAGGTATCATCCTAGCTTCGACACTCTGCCAGTTATGATGCAACTGGATTGGGGTACAACTTTCGTTCTCCCCCCTTTTTATATCCTGCCGGTACACGTGGTCGGGATTGTCCCTTGGGGTGATGAAATCCCCAAGTAGGTCCCACTAAAAATAAAGTGTTAATCATTTTCGGCTACTCCCTAGGCTCACACGAAGTGCAAGGGCAAAGCTTGAATGATTTCCACCCCCTTGGGTAACACAAAAGACTAAGTAGCTACAATTTCTCTTCACTTAGGATTGCCAAATGGCACAAGGGGGTTGGATACGCCGGTAACTTACTTTTCATACAAAGCAAACAAATTCTTTGACCCTTCCTACTTGGTCTATGTGCCCAATGAATGAAAATAAACAACTAGCTAATGGTCCTTTCATCCTACAAGAAAAAAATTAGTAGTTTTTCCACCATTCTTCGTCAATCATAAATTTCCTGCACAAACGTTAGTATGAAACCCTTCACAATCACCAACAAGAAAATTTAGGGGGTCAATATTAATAAAGCAATAAAAAAATAGAGTCTAAAAATGCACAAAAACACTATTTTTTACCTTATGTTCGGACCTGGCCACCTCTGTTGGTGAAAAAAGAGAGTTGAAACACTATTTTTGCTGCAAAGAGGCGCATATGCCTGGGTGTGGCCGCCCCTACTAGGGCATGGCCAACTATGCAAGGATGTGGTCAATTCTTCGATGAGAACAAAGAGCTTCTGGTGCTGGTTTTCCACAGACAGGTGTCTCTGTAGGACCTGGTCACCCCCTGGATCAGATAGTGGGTTAAAATAATGAGGTTACTATCGAGGGGTGCATATGCCCAGGCGTGGCTGACTTTTTGTGTCACCTGAACCTGCAAAAAATAGTCAGAAAGCAAAAATACAAATTTTTCTGCTGAGGGGCGTATATGCTCGGGCATGGCTGCCCTTGCTAGGGCACAGTCGGCTCTGCTGGGGTTGGCTGATTTTCTGCATCACCTGAACCTACAAAAAACAAAGTCAAAAAAAAAAAAATACAGATGTTTCCTCTGAGGGGCGTCTATGCCTGGGCGTGGCTGCCCCTGCTAGGGTGTGGCCGACTCTGCTAGTGTGTGGTTGGCTTTCTGCATCACCTGAACCTGCAAAAATGCAAACAACATCAAACTTTAAAAATAAATGACCCATTTGTGGGTCCCACCAGGCATGCCAGAAATGTGTGCATGCATTTCTTGCTCCTAAATATGCAAAACCAAACAAGAATGCAAGGAAAAGAACATAGGACCACCTCAATGATTAGCCTAAATAAAGCACAAAAGAGAGATAAAAACAATGAAAATGATTATACCTTTGTGTTGATCTCCTTGGTTGGGCCTTGATGTAGATGGAAATATGTGCTCCTTGATGGAAATGTGAAGGAACAATGGATGGAGGATGCAAGATGAGGGGGATAGGTGATGAGTAAAACTAAATGGATATGAGATCTTGAATGCAAAGAAAATGCTTAATGGCTGCTTGAATTGCTTAAAATAATAAGTTGGCTACTAAAATGAATGAATTCTAGATCTCTTTAATGAAGTAAAAGGGGGGTATTTATAGAGGAATTTGAATTCTCTAGAGAATTCAATGGTCAGGATTGAGCGACCATGGCCAAGATGGAGGGCTGTGGTGAGTTGAGGACTCACAAGCCCTCACATCTTGACATGTGGCGAGTGAGGTGTCACAAGGACACATGAGGTGGAAGATGACATTTGATGGAGGTGCTTGCAAGTGCCTTGGCATGTGACTGAAGGTGTTGTCATTGATGTCAATAATATGGCATTGAGGAAGGTTGCATGTGATGGATAATATTGTAGATGTTGTCAGCACTATCAATAGAGTGGTAGTGTGTGGAAGGTTGCATCGGATGCAATTAGTGTGATGATCAAAACTCTTGTGAATTATTGGACATAATGGTGAATTTCATGAGCATGCTGTACATATTTGTACTACATCTCCCGTTTCTCATAATTAGGTGAATGCTGTTACATTAAAGAAGTTGTGGTTTCTTCATGAAGAGAGATATAATTGTTGTCTATGGTGTTGTGAATATTGTATTCATTTTCCATTGGTATAAAGCATTGCATAATATATGAAAGAAAGTATGAAAGGTTTTCATGTAGTCAATGACTCAAGAAGTTGTACTGAAGAAGCTCAAAATAATGCTTTGAAAATTCCTCCGTATTTGAAGATATGGCCTTACAGTTTGAAATTTAGAAAAATATAGGTGTAAAGTGGGTAAGTGCATAGATTTGTGACACAATTTCGGTGCCAAATTGTAAAAAAAACCCGTAATAGGCCATATTGCACTTGCCAAATTTGGAGAGTGCCAAATTTGGCACTGGCCAATTTTGGTGCTCTCCAAATAGCTTTACCATTTGGCGAAGCCATTTACATATGGAAATTTAATTTCTTATACTTTAAGTTATATTTCATGTATATAGGTAGGATGTTTGAGAGTGGTTTCAGATATCTAGGAGTTATAATTCAAATTCTAGTTTTTGGAAGATCTTAAAAATTATAGACTTAGTCAAATTTTATTAATCAGTAATTCAAATTTCAGTAACTAGGAGGTCCAATTTTAGTAGTTATTAAGCTGTATCATCTTTCTCTTTCACTCTCTCCTTCTCTCTACTCTCTATCTCTCCACTCACTCTCTCTCTCCCTTCCTACATCTCTCCCCTCTCTCTCTCTCACACCCCTCTATCTCCTCCCTACATCTACCTCCCTCCCCTCCTCTCTACTCTCTATCTCTTCTCTCTCTACATCTCCTTCTCTCTCTACTTATCTTTATCTCTCATCTCTCTCTCTCTCTTTACCTACCTCTCCCTCCATCACTTTGTATCTCGCTTATGTATCCCTCCCTACCTCTTTCCATATCTACTCTATATCTCTCCTCTCCCTCCCTCTACCTACATCTCTCTCTCACTCTCCCTCCCTCTCTTCCCCCTCTTTCTCTCTAACTCTCTCCTCTTTATCTCATAATTATCTCTCCCTTCCTCTCACTCTTCCCTCTCTATCTCTCCACTCTCTCTCTCACATAGACAAACCTCTATCTCCCTTGCTAACACTCCCTCCTTCCCTCCTTCCCTATCTACTTATCTCTATCTCTCCTCTCCCTCCCTCTCTCGACCTCACCCTCCCTCCCCTTCTTTTTGTCTCTCCTCCAAATCTCTCTCACTATTGTCCCTCCCTCCCCCCTTCTTTCTCTCTCAATTGATCCTTTTCTCTATCTCACCATTCTCTCTCTCTCTCACTCACACACACACACACCTCTATATCCCTCCCTCCCCTCTCCACTCTCTATACCTACCTCTCCCTCCACCAATCTCTCTCTCCATCCCTCTCTATCTCACTTATGTCTCCTTCCCTACCTCTTTCCCTCTCTACTCTCTATCTCTCCTCTCCCTTCCTCTACCTACCTCTCTCTCTTTCTCCATCCCTCTCTTTCTCTCTCACTCTCTCCTCTCTATATCACCATTATCTCCATCCCTACCTATCACCCCATCCTCTCTAAATCACCCTTCCCTCTCTCCCACTCTCCCTCCTTCCCTCTCACTCCCTCCTCTCTAAATCACCATTCTCTCTCTATCCCACTTTCCCTCCTTCGCTCTCTATTTCTCACTTATCCCTTTCTATCTCTCCCTCCCTCCAACCTCCCTCTTTCTCTCTCTCTCTCTCTTTATCTTTATTTCTTCTCTCCTTACACGGTCTATCTCACCACCCTCTCCATATCAATCTCCCTCCTTCCCTCTCTCTCTCCTATCCATCCCTCTCTACCTACCTCTCCCTCCACTACCTACCACTCTCTCCCTCCCCCCTCTTTCTCTCTTACTCTGTCCTTCCCTCTCTAATCTCTATCTCCCCTCTTACCTCTCTACTCTCTTTCTCTCTCCCCTCATTTTCTCTCCTCTCACTCTCTCTCCCTCTCTCACACAATCACCTCTATCTCCTCCTTTCCTCTCCCACCATCCCTCCACTCTCTACTTCTCTCTATCTATCATCTCTCTCTACATCTCCTTCCCTCTCTATTTATCTTTATCTCCCCTCTCCCACTCTTTACCCTCCTCTCCCTCCATCACTCTATATCTCAACTATGTCTCCTCCCTACCTCTTCCCCCCTCTCTCTCATGCGCCTGCACACACACACACACACACTCACCTCTATCTCCTCCCTACCTATCCCTCCCTACCCTCTCTACTTCTCTCTATCTCTGCTCTCTCCACGTCTCCTTCCCTCTCTACCTATATTTATTTCTCATATCCCTTTGTTTACCTACCTCTCCCTTCATCACTCTGTATCTGACCTATGTTTCCCTACCTACCTAGGGTTGAGGGATTGAGGGTTAAGGGTTGAGAATTGAGGGTTGAGGGTTTAATGTATAGGGTAGAGGGTAGATGGTTTAAGGGTTTAGGGTTTAAGGGTCGAGGGTTGAGGGTTTAAGGTTTAGGGTAGAGGGTATAGGGATTAGGGTTGAGGGATTAGGGTTTGAGGGTTGAGGGTTGAGGGTTGAGGGTTGAGGGTTTAAGGGTTGAGGGATTAGGGGTTGAGGGTTGAGGGATTAGGGTAGAGAGTTTACTTTGGTTTAAGGGTTTAAGGGTTGAGGGATTATGGTAGAGAGGGAGGGAAGCATGGAGGGAGAGACAGAGGGAGAAGTGAGATAGAGAGGAGATAAGAGGAGGGATGTATAGATATATATGAGGGTTGAGTATCCAATGTATAGGACAAAGGGTTGAGAATTGAGGGTATAGGGTTTATGGTTTAGGGTATTGGGTAGAGGGTTTTGGGTTGAGGGTAGAGGGTATAAGGTTTAAGGGTTTAGGGTTGAGGATTTAGGGTTGAGGGTAGGGGATTTAGGGTTTAAGGGTTGAGGATGAAGGGATTAAGGGTTGAGGGTTGAGAATTGAGGGTTAAGGGTTTATGTATAGGGTAGAGGGTAGAGGGTTTAAGGGTTGAGGGTCGCGAGTTTAAGGTTGAGGGTAGAGGGTTGAGGGTCCAACATATAGGGTACGGGGTATAGGGGTTGAGGGTTTAGGGTTAAGGGTTCAGGGTTGAAGGTACAGGGTTGAGGATTGAGGGTTTAAGGGTTGAGGGATAAAGGGTAAGGGTTGAGGGATTAGGATAGAGAGTTTAATTGGGTTTAAGGGTTGAGGGATTAGGGTTGAGGGTTGAGGGATTAGGGTTGAGGGTTGAGGGTATTAGGTTGAGGCTAGAGGCTAGAGGGTTTAAGGGTTTAGGATTTAAGGATTGAGGGTTGAGGGTTGAGGGTTGAGGGTTGAGGGTTGAGGGTTGAGGGTTGAGGGTTGAGTGTTTAAGGGTTTAAGGGTTGAGGGTATAGGGTTGAGGGATTAGGGAAGAGAAGGTGGAATAGATGGAGGGAGAGATGGAGGGAGAATTGAGATAGAGATAAGGAGAGAAGATGAGGGAGGGACAAAGATAGATGAGGGGTGAGGATCCAATGTATAGGGTAGATGGTTGAGAATTGAGGGTATAGGGTTGAGGACCTATAGGGTTGATGGTTTAGGGTATTGGGTTGAGGGTATAGGGTTAAGGGATTAGGGTTGATGGTAGATGGTATTGTGTTGAGGGTATAGTGTAGAAGGTTTAAGGGTTTATGGTTGAGGGTTTAGGGATGAGGGTATAGGGTTTAGGGTATAGGTTTGAGGGATTAGGGTTGAGGGTCCAATGTATAGGGTAGAGGGTATAGGGTATAGGGATTAGGGTAGAGGGTAGAGGGTAGAGGGTAGAGGGTAGAGGGTAGAGGGTAGAGGGTAGAGGGTATTGGGTTGAGGGTAGAGGGTTTAAGGGTTGAGGGTTGAGAGTTTAATGTTGAGGGTAGAGGGTTGAGGGTATAGGGTTAAGGGATTAGGGTTTAGGGTTTAGGGTAGAGGGTATTGGGTTGAAGGTAGAGGGTAGAGGGTTTAAGGGTATAGGGTTAAGGGTAGAAGGGAGAGAGATACAGGGAGTGAGTGAGTGAGTGAGATATACTTGAGAGAGGGAGAGGGGGTAGGAGGGAGAGTATTGAGAGAGAGAGAGGGAGGGAGTGGGAGATAGATAGAGGATGGAGGGTTAATGGTAGATGGTTAAGGGTAGAGGGTAGAGGGTGAAGGGTAGAGGGCTAAGGGTAGAGGGGAGAGACATAGAAGGAATGAGTTAGTGAGAGATACTTGAGAGAGGGAGAGGGGGTAAGAGGGAGAGACTTGAGAGAGAGGGAGAGGGAGAGGGAGTGGGAGAGAGATAGAGGGTAGAGGGTAGAGGGTTTTAAGTGTTTAGGGTTTAAGGGTTAAGGTTTCAGAGTTTAGGGTTAAGGGTAGAGGGGAGAGAGATAGAGAGAGGTGATAGAGAGAGAAGTAGAGAGGGAAAGAAGGTGGAGATATTGAGAGAGAGAAAGGAGGAAATGAGGGAGAGATAAATATGTATAGAGGGACAACTAGGTAGAGAGAATTAGATATGAAAGAAAAGATAGAGGGAGAGGTAGGGATGGAGAGAGAGGGGTGAGAAAAAAAAAGAAGT
>CM021109.1:49317092-49352607 GCA_007115665.2 Sequoiadendron giganteum
CTCTCTCCTCTCCCTCTCTCTACTCTCTATCTCAAACCTATAGCTATATCTCCCTCTCTACAATCTTCTCAACTATCCCTCTTTACCTCTCCTGCCCTCTCTCTCTCTCTCTCTCTCTCTCTCTCTCTCTCTCTCTCTCTCTCTCTCTCTCTCTCCCTCCCTCTCTCTCTCTCACTCTCTACCATTAACCCTTAGGTCTATGTGGGCACAAATCAGATATCTAATTTGTGAAACTCCAATGTGTAGAGCTAGAATCTTACCTTTGCAAAACATTTTAAAATGTTTTCTATATCAAATATTTGATTGTATCGGATATCAAATTTGTGGGCCATAGAAAAACCCCATGTGGGCCATTTTTGTGCATTCCAACGGACCCTACATTCTGTTTGCAGCACTATTCAGGTGACAAACATGTGGTTTCAGACAAGAAGAGACAAAAATCAACTTTTTGGAGCATCTTGTACTCAAATTTTTCATAAGGAATGTTTTGTTTAGCATCTTTTATGAGACTCATAGTTGCAAGAAGTGTCTACATTCTTCAACCTATAGGATGCATCGAGCTCTTCTTGAAAGAAATCTCTTACGCTTCTTGATTTATCCTGAAAGCATTAAGAAGAGATTGCTAATAGTTCATGGAAATCAACTATCTCAAATAGACGTACCATTGCTAGGAGCATACATGATTGACTATCTCAATGTTATAGCATGAATTAATAAATACATAACAATTCATGAACATTATTCAACCATGCAATACTTATCTCATAGAATTCAAAATCTCGAGTAATAGATAATTAATTCATCAATCATGACATATCTTTTTTCCAATTTCTCGGAAGAGCTAATATCAACATAACAAAAGAAAATCTTCACACATTAGCATGATATAACTTGCAATGAATAATTATTAATTCTAAAGAATCTTATCCCAGTGATCACTATTTATTGGTCACACATAATCCAAGTAAATAATGTCAGGTTTGCACAACTCAACAAGCTGAATTTTAGCCTAGAAGGGTAATTACAATCAAAACAAAGAATACTTATCTCTTAAATATTCTAAAGGGTGGAAGTATGAAACACTTCTCTTACACTCAGATCAGTACAAGACCTTCATGAATTGAAAATAGGCCCATGACTAGACTAGAAATTCACTACAATCATTTTGGGGAGAGATCTCAATCACATCTGCAAATGAAGCATGTCGATTAGGCCTGGTAGGGAAATCCTTTGCATAGTGACCAAACTTGTCACATCTAAGGAATTGAACATGAGAGAGGTCCCACTTCTTCTTGAATGTAGGAGCACCATCTGACCCTTTATCTCTATTCCTCTTGAAGAATCTTTTCTTTCCTCCTTTTCCTTCCTTCTTCGAGGATTGAGTGGAAAGAACATGAATGTCTTCATTTATAGGGCTTCGTGCAATACCTCTTGCAACCAACCTTGACTCCTCTTGAATACAATCAGCCCTCAACCGATCAAAGTTGGGAAGTTTCGATCTCATGCCGATTCCTTGAATGTAAGACTCCCAAGATGAAGGAATACCATTGAGAGCCAACATGGTCAGATCCTTGTCATCAACAATATGACCAATGGTAGAGAGGTGATCTATCAATTCAGAAATCTTCATGAAGTAGGTGATGACAAATTCTACTTCTGCCATCTTAACATGATGAAGTTGTTGCTTCAAGGCTAGAGCACGACTTGTGTTGTTGATCACATAAATCTCCTCCAAAGTCTTAAGCATTTCTCTTGTTGTCTTCAACTAAGAGATGATAGGAAGAATACGGTCCTTCACGAAATCAACTAACATCTTCTTCGCCTTGATATCTTTCTTCCTCCATTGAACTTTCTCTTCCTCATCCATAGGTTCAAAATTTTTTCTCTACACACTCAACCAATTTTTTTTTCTCCAAAGTGAGCATAATTCTGAATCTCCATGAAGTGAAGTTTGATGCTCCTTCGAGTCTATCCTCAATTTTAAGACCATTCACTATATTGACTAAGATAGAGATAGACAAAAAAAAGAAGGGAATAGAGGTATCGCTGCAATAACAAATCTGATCATGATATTTTTCAAGCCCGCTCTGATACCATGTTAGTGTTTTAATGATCAAACAATACAACTGAAAACACTCAGAAAATGCAACACATAAGAAAATAAACACAGCAAGATACCCTAGGAAAACCCTCTTCTTGAGGGAGAAAAACCTAGCAAATATGTCTCTTATATAATGAAGGAATAAGAGCAGAAATCTGCTTACAACTCAGGCCCAGCTCATGGCTGAATTTGATACAATGAATAATAACACCTCTCCTAGATGCAAAGATACAATCGAATATGCTTCTCCTTGAAATTGGCCTGCTGCTGCTAAAGTGCGAAATTATGCTTGGAATGTGAATTATGCTGAATGAACTTGATTGAGGAAATGAAAAAACATCACCTTGTATTTATACAAAATAAGGCAACTCTTCAAGAAGGTCAGCCTCTCTTGAAAATAATAAATTAGAAAATAATATCAAGGAAGGTCGGCCTCATCCATTTAAATCAAATGAGTATAAATTAAATAGCCATAGGCTATCATTTAATTTACTACAACTTAATGTGATCGCTAGAAGAAGCAGCCCAATGCTGCTAATAACATCAACAATAGGAACATGTTTTTAGGGGTGATAAATGGATTAGAGTGGTCTGAGAAGGCTGCCTTGTTAAGAAACACATATTTTTGTGCCTTTTAAGTAAGGCTAGAGAGTGAGTTTTTGAGAAGTTGAACGAAAATAGGTTGGAATTTGTTGGAAACTATTGGAACAGGTGTATTTAATGGTGTTTAAGAGGTCTGAGTGACTAAGAGTAACCCAAGAAGAGTAAAAGTGTGAAACCCTAGTTGGAAGGGGCAAAAACAAGGGAAAAATGGTGATTTTACAAAGAAAGTGTAAGCCAAATTATGGGGCAGCATAATACAATGATATTTTAAGTTTAAGCAAAGAAAATTAAGAGGGAATGAAGTGGTTTTAGGATTGAGTGAGGTCAGAGCATACAAGTTCCAATCAAGCCAGTGAACTGTTTGATAAAAAGCTTTGGTAGACATGTATGAAAAATGTGGTAGCATAGACAAGGCAGTGGACTATTTGAAAAAAAACTTCAAAGAAATGTGGTCTCATAGAATTCCATGACAAGTAAATGCAATTGACAACTACTCATAGTTTTTAGTTATGCAATGTGAAGTAATTGCATAACTGCTTAGGTTGACTTTGTAAAAACTATATTGTAATTGACATTTTTTCATCTATGAACATCTAGTTGTTAGTTATGCAATGTGAACTAATATTTTGAGTTTGAAAGATGTGTAATGCAATGTAATCAGCGATATAAATATAAACTACATAGTATAACCATTCTTTTTTATGCTATTGTACATTGATATTTAACCATTGCTCAAGATAAAATTTTCAAAGAGTTTAATCATGCACATGAGGAAAAAATTAAATTTCGATTGTCAACTTCTATATATCAAATTATCCAATAATCAAGTGTATGTCCATATACAAAAATGGCATCAACGCCAATTCAAACAATGTTTTACAAAACGTGGCATATGCCATCTCAATATGTATTCAAAATTTACATGCCAAAATATCTATCTCATACTAAACTACTGGTGGATCATCAAAATGGAGCCTCTTTGAAGCACTCGTTGGCTCTAAAGGTAGCTGCACAAGAAAAATTCAAACCACAATTGAGATTAGTTATACTATATAATTTAAAATCAAATAATTAACATCAAAATCAATATACATTGAATTTTAATTTAACTCTAAAATTGAAATCTTGATTACCTGAAATATATGTCTCTTCAAAGGGTCAGGAGTCCTAGAATATACCAAACCAACTTTTGAAATGCCAATCTATATATGTGAACAAAACATAAAATTGATCCAAGTTAGCATACAATTATTGGTAATAGAAGCATATTTACCAAACACAATATAAAATAAACACATACCTCTTTAGGTTGATCTTTTTCTTTATCTCCTTGAGGTGTTTTGGCACCTCCTCCTTGAGGTGTTTCAACACCTACTCTTTGAGGTGTTCTAATACCTACTCCTTTAGGCGGTGTGTCACTTGTCAACAACGTTGTATAGCTCATAATTGCTTGTACATAAAAATGACAAGTACATATGAAACTACCAATCTATGTCAATGCCTGTATAATCAATATAAGATCTTAAAAATATTAATTCAAACCAATTTGAGTTCAATTACCTCCCCCTTATCTAAATTTGCACCTCCATAGTCTAGACGAGGCTGCACCTCACTCACACTAGGTATTTCCTACAATGGAAAATAAGATAAAAATATAAGTTATTATATAATTTCATTAATGACAATTCAAATGACAAGCAAGTATATAATAAAAAATGTAAATGAGTGAGTGCGTAAATATATACTATTTGTGTGTCCAAGCCAAATGAAATGGCCCTAAGGGTGTTATCAGTCACCCGTGTGAGCTCCTCCTCAGACATCAACTGTTAAATAGACCATGTAAATAAATATTAGTACTTGATACTATCTCTTATTAATATTCATTTAAAAAAAAATGCAAGTTATGAATTTACAACTTAAATCTTACCTATGTCACTATTCCAAAATCCCCCTCTCTAGTAGGAGAGGACTTTGTAGGGTGCGTTCCACTCCCCTGTGACTGATCTATAATATCCACATCATGGAGGTCATAATCAGAAGTTTCCAAGGGATGCTCAGCGAGCTGTACAAGAGGACCCAAGCATATCTGGTGACACATAGTGCAAGTATGTGGCACACAAATATGTGGACCTGAGGAGGATGATGTAGCAACACTCGAGCATTCGCCAACATCACCAGAATGTGGCTGAGCTACTATAGAAGCATGCGAAACCAAATGACCACTCAAAGAGCGAATAGCTTGAATAGTTTGTGTGGCTGCATCTTGGATAATCTCTGGATGATATACTAGAGGTGGCGATGGAAGGGGAGGAAGGGGAAAATTTGGGTGTGGGACTACTCTAACTGCCCTTGGTCTATCCTAGGGCATACCTCCAGCGACGCCCTGGAAAGGTTTAATGTCAAATTAATTGACATGATGCCCTAAGAAAAACTCAACATATAATTTTTTAATAAAGTAAAATAGTATATCAAAATTGTTATTCGATGGTTTATCAAAAACCATACACCAATGATCCCAAATGTTATCTACAATGTCCCTATTCGTGCACCATTTTATAGAAAGTTTTGTTTTATTAACATTCACTGGCAAACTGGTGCGGGGGTTAACAAATAAAGAGGCTATTTGGGCTTTGGTTATTTGGAGATCTTTCACATCATCGTAAGACAATCAACATGCATAATATTCCCTCATGTCTTCTCACCATGAATGAAAGGCATTATGTTGGGTGGAGAGGGTTTCTATATTTTTAATTATTTCCTTCAATGTGTTTGTCATATCTTTCAATTGAGGGATTGTCTTATAAACTTCACAAATGCTCCTCAATTGCCCCAATTTTTCACCAATTAAGTTTTCAATTGGTGGCTGCGGAGGTGTTGGAGCGTTTGGCTATGGAGGTGGTGGAGCATTTGACATTTGTGCATTTCCATTCTCAGCCATAATACCCGATTAAAGTTAAAAACTAATTAATCTAATTAAAATTACACAATATAAAT
Source organism: Sequoiadendron giganteum (assembly GCA_007115665.2). NCBI lineage: Eukaryota > Viridiplantae > Streptophyta > Pinopsida > Cupressales > Cupressaceae > Sequoiadendron > Sequoiadendron giganteum. Next base: position 49,322,791 of record CM021109.1, read on the forward strand.
GAAATTATTGTAAAAAACCCCTAGTTTTTAATAAAAATCCAAGAAAAACCCTACTTTTTCACAAAAATCCATAACAAACTCTAGTTTTTGATAAAAATACATCAACAACACTAGTTTTTAATCAAAATCCATTTAAAAACATTAATTTTTAATAAAAATTCATTGTAAACTCTAGTTTTTAATAAAAATCAATAAAAAACCCTACTTTTGAAAAACAAATCGTAAAAACTACTTAAAATTATAAGAATCTAATTGAAAAATTGATTAAAACATAAAAAAACCAAAAAATTACCTTTCAAATCAGATTTCTCATGAAAATGGATATCCGATTTCTTCTTCTCCTTGTGCACCCGCGTCCAAATTGTGTGAAATGACTTTTAATAGTCGGGTTTTTTATTTATATAGGATTTTCAAATTGGATATTCGATTTGTAAAAGTAGGTTTGGGCATTGCTTTGGAGCAATGTACTGACACCCGAACCTAAAAAAAGTCAACTCGACATTTCTGCGTTGTTGAGTCGATCCAAAACGTATTTTTTTTCATTGCAACTTTTTGGCCCATCATGATCCTGCACATACCCTCATGAAAAAGACGTGATTTTTTGGAAGGGTGCCAAATTTCTTCATATTTTCGTCCATGCTCCCTGTCTCATTTGCACGTATTTCAATGCAAGTTTATAAAAAAATCGTGATAGCGTTAACCTCTCTCTTAGCTATCTAAATATATAATTATTTTTTCATTTTTATTTAGTTAAGGTTTTGATCCATGATTCTATTGTAATTGGCTCCGTTTTTGGTCAAAAACCAACATGTGCTAGTTTTAGGATAGATTTTTACTCGTTCATCGAAACGTGAAACAAATTACATTTTTTCAAACTAGACTTCATTCTACACATGATGAAAAAACAACAAATTTTGATTAGTTTTCAAAAAAATTAGGGGGGAGCACGCTCAAATTTCAAGTTTTTAGGATGTGTCCACTTTGCAAATTCATAAAATATTATATATTCATTAAAAAAATTATCTAAAAGAACGAGGATAAACTAAATGGTGTTAGCTAATTTCTCACCGTTGGATTTTTGAAATTCTAAAAAAAAGTTAATCAAAAAGGGGGGAGCCCTTAGGCGCTATACTATTTTTTTGATAAAAACAAGGCCTGTTTTGGGCCCCCCCTTTTTGAGACCCTTAATCTTCATTAATTTCAAAAAAAAAATAGTAGCTTAGAAACTAGACTCGAAGCACTTCAACTTTTGTTCTTGCCGCATCTTGAAGTTTTGAGCGTAACTATCTTCATTTTCTCGTGCAAATCAGATTTTGCTGATTTAAAAAAAAAAGTGGCATCGTAAGGGCCAAAATTATGTCATAGATCCATGCACTTACCCTTGAAGTATGTATTTGAACCCATTTTCAAAGCATATAATTTATTGTAGAAGTTTCCAGAGCTAGCAGAGTGAAGTCTGTGTTGTTGCAACCAGGAAGGATCAGAGGAATGCTCTACATTTCTAAGTTGCATTTGAATATTTGGTCTTGTGGTTTGGAGGATAAGTTCAAATTATCTGCATGTTTTCTCATTTCAATTTGTAAATGTCATGGTGTACCACAAATATGGTTTTCAATGTTCTATCTCAAAACTATTCTCTTTGGGTGTGCAAGAGATGCTAGGTTTAGTGTTTGTTTGCTTGCGCCATCATAATGTAGCGTGAAGTTATAAAAGGGGTGTGTGAGAATGTTTTTGAATATCATATAATGCTTGTAATATGATCTACATGACGTTATCTGGTCTCTTCAGTACCACTTGTGGTCTAGAGTTAATGCATGAAAGGGTAAGTGTTTGCTGGGTCGACTTGGAATGTTGAGATGTTTACACCACATATTGGAAGTGTGTGCCAGTGTGGAGATGTGTGCTAAGGTAAAATAGGTCCAAATTATTTTGTGATTTGGACCACATTGAATTCCCTCTTATTGTAGATATGTTGAGGTCGACTTATTATGGCCATTGTACATTTCATGTTTACACATTTCATCTTGGTCGATAAGGAGAATTTTTTTGAAGCTTGTAGAGGATATAAATGGAAGATCAAGATTGTTGCAAATTTCTGGTGTGTGTACATAATGTGCGAAAATGAAAGTACATGTATATGTGTGAATGAGAAAGTGTGCTAAAGGCAGTGAGCTGAAGGCAACAAAGGTTGTTAAGAAGAGGAAGTGTGTCGAAGGTAGTGAGCCGAAGGTAGCAGAGGTTGTTGAGTAGAGGTGTTGAGGATAAATAATAGTGCGAAGTGTGTTGCAATGGTAATTGATTAGCTGATCTTGTCAAGTATGTTGTACAAAGGTTGTAGCCTTGTTATGTAAGTGTTGTAATTTATAGGGATTCATAGGCTTCCTTTCGTTGTAGATATAATACCATGTTTCAGCGAGTTGTAGGTTCCTTTGGGTTGTAGCCCATAAAACATGTTATAAATCTTATTTTATTTGTGAAGCTGGATTTGGACAGTAGCTCCAAACAACTTTCTCACTGTGGTTTTCCATGTAAATATGGTGTCATGGAACTGTGTGCTTGTGCTTTTGAATTATAGTTGATACTCTATCTGTTTAAAGCAGTAGGAAGTTTTGATTGACAATTGAATTAGAAAATTTGTGGGATATAGTGATTCATCACCCTCTTAGTATATCATTGTGTTCTAATAGATCTATAGTCTCTCTCTATCTCTCCTATGGCCTAGGAAAATTTCTTATACTTATGTGATAAAAGTAGTCCTTGGGGGACATCATGAGTCCTTATATCTTCTTCACTTGTATATTTTATTTCATTGCATTATTTCTCTTTGGAGAAGGGTTCTTATTTCCCATAGTTAGGTTTTTCTCCTTTACTTCACTTTATGAAAAATTTGTACATGAGTACCTAACATGGCCTCGTAGTTGAGACTCATCATTAGTGCATACATTAATCCCTAAAATTTTGCATTTAATGGGGGTGTTAGTGTAAATAGAATCATTATCATACCTAGTTAGCTAATCAACTTTCTAGGATTGACCTATTTACAACTAGCTTAAGTTTACTTAGGCTTCTTTTGCTTTAGTCTCTTTCATATGGTTGAGACATGTGTATGGAATTTATCATAATTTTGTTATAGACGTTTCTTATTATGTCTAAAGCAACATCCTCTATGTTTGGCTCTTATAGCTATCATAGAATCTATCATATAACATCCTTAAAATAGGCCTTTCATGATATACTATTAAGTATGCATCTTTTGACAACTAATAAATCATTTTTCAAGGCATGTACGTGGGTACAAGTGCCAACCCAAAATCTCATGCCCCATTTTGGTGGATCACAAATATATGATAATATACATTATAAACAATGCCAAATAATTATAGAAAATATTAAATAATAAATCAATAAACATAAGAAATTTGCAAGGTTGAGACACCTAATTTCCCAACACATTTAAGAGCTTATTCATGACCAAGCCATCAATGTTTTTATTGCACGATAGTAGAAAAAGTGGTTAACATTTTCACTAAGCCCTTTATAGAGAACTAGTTTCTTCATCTATGAGATTTATTAGGTGTGTGAGAGGCTACAACTTTGGGGGAACAGGATAATCCTCTTGATTATTCTTTTCTCTCTATTTAGGGATGAGGGTGTTATTTTCTTTGGTATTGGGGGACTTTTTCTCTTTGGGGGGCTTTTATTATAAATGAATACCTCACTTAGTATCATTTATTGAGACCCATGTTTTCACTACCTAAGTTTTACTTAGGCAAGTGTTAGTGTAGTTTTTAATATTCCTTATGTTTGAGGGCATTTCTTTTTTCATACACATTTATTTTATAAGTTAATTCTAGACACATGATTATTATGAAAGAACATGACATAATCCATTAGTTACATGTGTCACTCTCACTCACTCTAGATAGTGGAGTCTCACACCCTCTTTTCGACTTATTAGCCACCTCCCATTACAACTTATTTGAGTAAATGCAATCATGCATTATGACATCTACCAAGTAGGTGAAGCTCCCACCTATTCCTATTAACATGAATTATTTCTCCTGTATACACATCTATTTAGCTATATATACAACATTAACCTCTCATGTCTACTAGTCTAATTTTAAGTGATGTGAGCTTTGTCTAATTTTTCTTACATTTTATCTCATGAATTCTCCTTTTTAGGACAATCTCTCCAATTTTCTATTGTGATCTTCAATCATCTATTAAGGACCACACATTAAAATTAGGTCTATGAAAACAAAAATAAAAATCACACCTTTAATTTTTAATTTACTAGAACAAACAAATAATAGTACACACATAGTAATAAAATAATCTTTATCACAATTAAAACTATAAAACATATATTCCTCTTTATAAATTTAACTTTTATTTTAATACTTAATCAATCCATCTACCTAAATTTATTACAGTAATATACATTAACCCTAATAATTCATATAACAAGATATGTTTTATTCTCTACAGTAGGTAGCAAGTCTTAGTCATGTAGATCAGAATTTGTAGTCAAAACGAAGCTAAGGACAGAAGGCAAATGCCAAGATGTGGCGTAAAATTGAAATGCCAACTGTTGTAGACAGATTTCATAGAAATGGCCAAAAAAGCATTCATTTGGACCGATCAAAGTACACAGATATTCATTAATGAACTGATAACCATCCCGTGTTTGCAATAGGAGGGGGAAGGCAAAAGTACTCTTTTTCTGAAACCTGCAAATACAAAATGCCCACAAACTAAGGCGAAAGGTGGGAGAAACATGTGACTGCAATTAGCATTTTCACTGATATCCAAAACACATTTGTAGTGTTATGACAAATTTTGTTTCTATCATCAAATGACAGAAAAGAGGAGGATGGATATATGATAGTTTGTTTATTCTGAATTAAATTGTGTGTTAGTTTTTGAATCAACATGTCATATCACATTTCATGATCCATCATCAAAATAAATATATTTTCGTAAATTAATAAAAATATATTACTTTCCACATTTAACCCATTACTACATATCTTTCCCCACAAATCTTTAGCATGGATATGTTGGAGTAAAGGCCACAGCAGCAGAGAAAGCTGCAATCTGAGGGCATCAGTATTAAATGGGTTTTGTTCTATTGGAGGAATAGTTTTTGCCTTTTTTTGAAAAGTTTTGACAGTAGTCCAGGAGATATGGATGGATAAAGTTTAACCAAATTCTTGCACGCCAAGAATGTTGACAGCTTTTGAGAAACCAAAGCATATTCTCAGGAGGAAAGGTGAAAAGTAAACATGGTGCAGCTCAGGCTTTTGTTTTATTGAACGTGCAGTGATTCCACAGTTGTAATTGTTTGTGTACTTCCAAAAATACAGTGAAGTCGAATCCCATTCAAAATTCTAATCGTCCAGTTGTTTCTTGGTACTTTAATGGAGTAATACTCGATGCAGTTGATATCAATTGTTTTGTAAAAACACTTTATTTTATTTGAAACCACTTCTATTTTTACTAGGGTTAAAATGATTGTAGAACCAATTTAAAAATTATATGGTATTGTTAACTAAGTGTATGGTCAAGTGGTTGGATTCTTTGGTTTTGATGTTGGAGATCGCGATATAAGTCTTTTTAGGGATATTTTAGCATTGGAAGATGTATTAGACATTGTAGTGTTTGATTTGTAGGTGGATTATAGCTAGATAGTGTTGGAGGATATGACAAAAATATATACAGATAGAATACGAGTTTACATGTATTTGGTGACAACAGTATATTGTAGAATGATGTACAAGTGTTTGGACTTTGTTCAAAGACAACCTTTAGCATCAATCACTTGAAAAAAAAAGAGAAAAGAAGAAGATGACCTATCACATCTTAAAGTAGAAAATTACATTAGTTCACAAAAAAATTATTGCTAATCTATAAATTTGATGATAAATTTTTAAACAACCTTTCAATTGATGAACATGACATCATAATTAATGTTTAGAAATACTGAGTAGACAACAAGAAGAAAATGAATATAATGTTTCTAGTAGTATATTTGTGTAAGTTTTATTTCAATAAGAAAATATATAAAAACAATACAATATGATAGATATGGTGATGGATCATATTGCATACCTCTTCAACCATCGACACTATTTATTGAATTGGTATTGATTCCCACTTTATTTGAAAAACTTCTTTGTGGATTTCTTATTTTTCACTTAGTTTAGTCAAATAGTATTCACCATTTTCCAAGCTTACAATTAACAATCTCGCGTATAGCATGGTGAGAAGAGGGTGTTATTGAATGTGGTGAATGTAGAGCGGTTGCAAGAATTCATGTGGAAACCATACCATGGCCCACATCACAAGGAGGAGAACAATGGCAGGGAACACAAAGGAATCTAAATAAACATGTATGGAACAATTAAGCAATCAAAGTCAAGATGTGCTTTACATCTAGGCAATTTTTTTAGCTTGTATATGACTATAAAGCACAAAAGTGTCGCTCATAATGAGTTTGGCAAGGATCAAGTATTTTTGAGTGCAAGACATATGAAATTTAAAGGGGTGGGGTGAGAATCATGTCCTAGACAACTTTGGTGGATTAGATACCCCTCAATCATTAGCTCTTAGCCAAAAGATGTTGATTATTCATGCAATTTGATTCATGCTCTTGATACCCATGAGTTGCAAAATCATTTAGAGGTTGCTTTTCCTCTCAACAAAAAAATCATAATGTTAGCATTAATCCCTATTTTTATTATAAAAAATAAATGTTAACATCAATATGCTTAAATTGGGATTATTTTATTTTTCCCTATTTGAGAAATGATTTTTGTATTGAAACTATTGAATTTACTCCTACTATGCAAGTAATGAGGGAAAAATCTGCTTAAGGATTTACAAGAGAATGAATCTATTGCCATGCATTTTGAGCATAAGCACATGCCCAAAAAGATGTCTAATTTTCTTTAGATAGCAATAGAAGAGATACAATGGGTATGAAATCCATATGTGAATTAGTAGTTCATCGGCTAGAAAGTTAAAAAAGAAGAAGATTAATTTAGATCTATTGTAGCCTTCCAAATGGAGGCTAGGGAACTCAAGATTTTGACATGTGTGCCTTGAACGTTTTGAATAATAATTTTTTTGAGAGGGGAATAATAAATAAAGAATGAATTACATAGGTGAAGAGGCTTATTTGAATTGTATTTCCAATCCTTTGACAAAGAAGTAGGCAAATAGACTCATTGATAATAAAACTATTGGCCTTGGAATATTTCCAAGATAAATAAAGCCTTAATTTTTTTTTGATGAGGTTAGTGATAAATCAAATGCCTCTTCTAAATATATTTAGACTCTAATGTTAGAAAATTCTCAATAATCTTAAGAGAAGAACTATGCTAAATAAGTTACAAAGTATAATTTAACTAATTGCACAACAATGAAAAAGATGGGTTATGAGACTTGTAGCGATGAGATATCTACTGATAAGCTGAATTCAAGCATGAAGGAAAAAGGTTGATTTTGCTAGGGATACTTCCTCACCGGCTCCTGGTTTGGATTCCCAACCTAAGAAGGGTTTGGAGGTGGGTAGTAACAAGAAAATTACTCTTAGGTTTGCTCGCCAACTGTAGGAGATGCGAGTTGCCTCTCCTTTGAAGGTGGTTGGTGGGCAGGGTGTTGTGGAATCCTCGGGTGTGGACCTTGAAATGCAGAAGAGAGACCTTGAAAAGTAGATGAAAAGGAGGTTAGTTGCTAAGGAGATTGTAGAATTTATTCAAAAAATCAAATTACCTACTGGTGGTGGTAAGGGTAAGGAGGTCAACATTAGCCAGGACAAGGTAAGATCCTCTCAGGAGGATGATGCTGTGGGTAAGGGTGATTTTAATTTTGACCATGAGGATATTCCTGATGTTGTTGGGTTGGCCAGGGAGGGCTCTATTTCTTTGTTCAAATTGTTTAAATGTTTGTTTCATGAACTTAACATGACCAATATTAGAGTTCGGGGTGCGATGAACAAAATTGGTGAGTCTTTTGTATAACACCAGATTGATGAATTGTTTGACTCTCTAAATATAGTAGCTGATGAAAAACTGAAGATGAAACAAAACATTGAGGAAAGAATCCTCACCCTTGAGGACCAAATGGATAAAATGTTTTCTAAATTGGAGAAGGGTGGGGAGGGGATAAAATCTTCTACGAAGCTTGAGTCTATTGGAATTTCAACTCCTTTTGAAATGTCCAAGAAACACAAGGGAATTGCTCTTGGAGAGGTTATTGGTGCTGGTGGTAAGATGTTGGAGGAAGAGGTGTATGTGGAGAAAGCTAGTGGGGAGCATAATGTTTTGATTAGTAAGGTGAAAGAGGGTGGGCCTAGGGCCAAAATGAGGAACAAGACTAAGGTACAGGTTGGGGCTCCTATTGTGGATTCGTCTAAAGTTATGGATGATGATCAAAGGGCTATGGTGTGCGACATGGAGGCTGTTGATATCCTGAAGAAAATGTAGTGGGGCTACTTTTGTGCCTCCTTTTTGGCTTATGTTACATTGATGGTGTGTTGTTTTTTGGCTGCTGTGTTCTTTTTGTAATTATCTTGGGCTTCAGCTAGATCCTTTTTTGTAAAGGGTTTCGAGCCCCTTCAAAACTCATTTTTTACCTCTAATCAAAAACTAATTGCACAACAATATGCCAAATCAAAGAATAAATACATTTAAAAGAACGACTAAGGTTATAATATAAAAATTCACATATGCTCACATATTTTTCACTAATTCAAATATGAGAGCATGCATACTTGAAAAAACTATCCTTAATGCAAATCCTAACTCTTTAAAAACCACTTGTCTATGTACTATATACATTACAATCCTTCATGCAACCAATCCCAAAACATATATGTAAACTTGTTACTACACCAAGTAACTATAGATCCATTTTCATGCCTTCTCAAGATGTTGTCGCAATAATATGCAACTTGCTTATATCTCAATGACTAACCCAAGCACTCTATATAAAGGTTTAATAAGAAAAATAAAAACCAATAATGATTTCCCAAAATCATGAACCTAAGTGATGGTTCATTTAAAATTCCCCATGTTACTTTTTATTTCCCTCAAGAGTCTCTTCACAAATTCTAAGATTTTCTCATGTGGTTTTACTTATCCTATTTAGACTCATGTTCCCAAGGTGACCCTTAACCAAGTCCAAGAATTTGTATTTATGTAGCCCCTAAATAAAGTGTGTTTCTTAATGTTACATACACCAAATTACCTAGGAGAACATAAATATCTTTAACCAAGTGTGGCACCCCTTCTTAGGTGGACCATAAATTACAATAACATAAATATTAGGAAGGTGTTCAACAATATTTCTTAAGATTCTCCCGCTTATTGTATACATTGAATAAGGTTCAAATAGAAGAAACATCTATAATAGATTAATTTTTAATATCTTCACCATTATCCTATGATAAAAAATAGATTCACCTATGTAAAGTTTCTATTCAAACATAAATAATGCAATAATTTAAAAAAATAGATCTATTTGTTTTCTTTAGACTATAGTTAATAGTTCAAAGCACATACCTATAGTCAATAAGAATCCATGTAATGAATATATGACCCCACTTTAACATGCATTCATAAATAATGCATCTTCTTGGAATATTACATCTTAGTTTAGTTTATAGATTAGATAAGCAATAATAAATAAAATAATGTTCAATATACAAGTTAGTTTCTTGTTTGTTTGGTGTGAGTTATTACTTAGTTTTAGACAAAGAATAATGACTTTATAAAGTCAATCGTTTGTAATGAGATATTATCCCAATTATCTTCCTATATTGAAATTATTTAATTGTTTCCATATATTATTTCCCTTTCATATATTTAAATATGATATCTGAGAGTTTTTGGATTTTGGGTGTTGTGACTTGATGTTCTGTTTTGCAAGGTGTGGAGATTAGTTTAAAGGAGAATGCTATGAATGAGCTTATAGAGTGAATAGAAAATAAAATTTAGGTTTCTTTGCTGGTAACATTAAAATTCATAGCTCTAATTTGTTTGTATTGGTTGCATCCATTTTATTAAAATATAGGCATGATGAATGTGTTTTAGAAGAAGGAAGATATATAAGAAATTAGGAGCTACAATTGTTTTATCATTATTCATGATGGCTGATGAATATGTTTTATTAATCTTCACAATGGCTAATGAGGAGTGGGAGAAATTAGATAAGAAAGCAAGAGCTACAATTATTTATCATTATCCAACTAGGTGATTTATACCTATAGAGGTATTGAATTTTGTGAAGATATTTACCAATTACAATAAGAAAGACTTTGATTTTCTTTTATGAAGATTTTTTTTACATCAATCTAATAGAATCAAAATAAAATTATAGTATATTTTTCATTTCTCAACAACATTTAAAAATTCAAAATGTTTCAAAAACAAGAGGGAGATTGTAAATATTTAGTGAGTCATTTGAAGCTGAAGATAGTGATGTGATAGTTCATAAAGCTTATGATATATTTACAATAGTGCACGGAGGATTTCACATAGGAGTGCACCGGTTATGAATGCATATTTAGAAGGTTTGGTAAACTTTGAAATATTTTAAATATTTTAAATTAAATCAACACATTGATTTTTTCACTTCATTTCCACAATGGATATCTATGTGGATAAATAATTTCATTTGAAGTGGTGGTAAATTTTTAAAGAGTGATCATAAGTTTTTGGTGGCTATAAGGATATTATTTGGAAAGATTTTACTTAGTTATTTGTATTGTTAGTGTGGTATAGTCAAAATCTATGGAAGATATTAGAGGTGTTTTTGAAGATGAAGATGTTAAATTAAGGTTTTTTATTGGAGGTATATGAGCTTATATTTATTTTTTATTCATTTATTTATGAGTACATTTTCAATTAAAATCAACATTTTATAATAATTCCTATTTTTATATCATTAAGTGTTTTTATTCTCAAATCCATCTATGCTATGCTTGATAAAGTTTTGAAAACACACATGCTTGTGCTATTGGGAAATTTGATGTATAAATATACAGAAATACCATTTTGGAGGTTGGAGGCATCAAACTTGGATGAAGGACCTTTGTCATTTTGAGCTAGCTTCTCACTCAGAGATGATTCATTGCATTTGGTTGAGGTTATTTTGTACAACAAAGGAGGGATTGTTTCCAAATACTGGAGGAGGGATATTGACACACTTGAAGGAGATGTGGACCGTTATAGGAGACTTTTTCTATCATGTATAGCACTAGAGGAGGGATTTTGACACAATTGAAGGAGATGTGGACTTTCAGAGGAATGTTGTTCTCTCATTGTACAAGGAGAATGGAGAAAATTTATGTTCTCTCATGTTGTACAAATATTTTATAGGTTTTGCAGTTAGGAGATTCAGTGATGGATTCAATTTGGTGTTTCTTGGGTGATGAGGAGAATTGGTGAAGGAACTTCATCAAATTCTCGAGAAGGGTTGTTGTGTTAAACCCTTGTAGTGTTTCATTCTTTGTTGAGGTTGATGTAATAAAGGGAGGAATGTTGGAATATTACATATTAGTTTCGTTTATAGATTAGATATTCAATAACAAATAAAATAATTTTTAGTATATAAGTTAGTTTTTAGTTAATTTGGTGGGAGTTATTCTTGTAGGTAAGTTGGTTATTTTTATACAGAAGAATAATGGATTTAAAAGGTCAATTGCTTGTAATGAGATATTATCCCAATTGAAATCAAAATACATTATCCTATGTTATGTTGAAATGGTTTAATTATTCTAGTATATTATTTTCTCTTTCATTTATTCAATACATCTTACTATTGCATACGTTCATTAGTTAGAGTGCCCTACTCTTGTAGATGTCTTACTTATACAGTTTTACACTATTATACACATATGATAAATTTTTTTTTGTTGGAGTTGACACCTCAACCCTACAAATCCCAAACACCACCCACAATTAAACAGTTATAATATAAAGAGAGAAAAACATTTTTTTTTTTTTATGTAATAGTCTAAGATTTATTAATGCTAAAAACATTAATAATTATACAATAAACAATTATTTACCCTTGATAAAGGATAAAAAATCCCTAAGTGAAACCCTAAGTGAGGATTAAATTAGATCATGTCATGTATCCTCATCTTATGAATTGAGAATAAAAATACACGATCTTTGTAAGCTTAAATAGCTAGTACTAAAAGTGATCTAATTGATTAAATAATTAATAATTTGCCTACTAATCTAACAATTATCTCATTCTATTATGGATTTAATAGCTAGAGCATCTCACTCTTTTTGGAATTCAATGAATTGAGTGTCACACTCTCTCAAGCATTTCTTAGGTATCATTTATCACACTAACATGCCCATCATATTTTCCTTGGTGATATTACATCATCCTTCTATGCATGTCACATGTACTAGCTTTTGCAAGTATGAATGAGTATGGTGGTGTTTTTTCATTGGTGCCAACAAAATTTAGGTTGTTGCAGAGAAACAACTCATGTGATTGTAGGTGGTACATGTATGGTTGAGACACTGTAGAGATGTTGTGAGTATATGGAGCTATCTTTACGGTGTTGTAGGTGTACTGATATGATTATTTATCAAGTGCTTTTGAGAAAATTAACAAACAATGAAGACAAAATTGTGTGTGTGTTCTGAATGTGCTCTAGTAATGTGCTATGTATTTCTTCTATGTTGATCCTATGATTGTGCGGGTTTGAAGTGTTATTTATGGGCATCCTTGTGTGATATATCCTGAGTTATAGCTTTTGGGTTGATGAAGAGTGAAAGTTGTGTTCACCAGTTTGTGAACTGGTCTGGCAGAGTTGTTTGTCTGTGGACTGGGAGAAATGTTTGTGCTCTGCACTTCTCTGTTGGTTTGTTTTAGATCTTGCGAATCTGAAAGAAGGCTAATAATGGTGTTATTTATATTCTAGAAAAAGTGCTTGTGGTTTGGTGCTCTAGAAGACTAATTGTAGAGTTACTATGTGTGTCTACACAGTTTGATTTAACTGATGAAAAGTGTTCTTTGTATGAAAGTTGTTGTAGTTTCTGCGGATGAATATGAAGGATTCTAAGAGGTGTTCCAGTGTATGGTGAAGCATTTTAAGTGATCCACATGCTATAATCTTGTTGTGAATGCGTGTACTTCAAGTTCTTTGGTGTTTTCATTAGGTTTGGCCGACCTAGTGTCTACACATCATGCGGAGAATAAGTATTGATTAAGGAAGCATGTGACTAATCCAAGATGTTGTTTTTAGTCCTAGTTAAGTATTAATTTGGTCCACTCTCATTATTATCCACCGTGGGAATGTTGATTCACTGAACTAATTTGAATTTGTAAAATAAAGAATGTGTAGATGAACTTGAAAAAAGTTTCTAAGGTTGAAGATGGTATAAATATAAGTCAAGATGTTGTGAATTGGAAGTGAGAAAGTGTGAGAAGAAAATTAGGTGTGAAAGAGTGTGTGAAATTGAATTAAGGAAGCATTAATTCAATGTGTTAGACTCCTGAAAGCAATGAGCTGATGATGTCTAGAATTCTTTGATCAAGGTTGTGAATGTGTGCGATTTTTTGTTGTGTATTTTCTATTATCTATCTTTATATGTAGGCAGTGAGCCTCCCTTATGGATACTAAGTCCTATCTATAGGTAGTGAGCCTTGTATCCAAACAGTGAGTTCTATCTTGGGGAGTGAGCCTTTTTTATCTTGTTTTGCATTACTATTATATTGTGAGTTAATCCTCACTGTGGTTTTTCCCTTATAGGGTTTTCCATGTAAATCTGGTGTCTATGGTATTTGCTTTCTGTTATCTACATTCCATGCTTATACTTAATAATAGATTAAAGTAAATGTGGAATTGGTTAAGATCAAAAGTGAATGTGATTAGATAATATTGATTCACTCCCCCCTCTTAGTTGTCTTGTGCAATTTAAAAATTGGTACCAAAGTTTTGGTTCCTTTGAGAAGAGCTTAACTGCTTGAGGTAGATCTGATGGCACACAAATTGTTAATCCCTATGTTTGATGGATCTGACTACAGTGACTGGAAAGTGTAGATGAGAGGTTACCTGATCTCTCTTGGCTTGAAGACTTGGAAAGCTGTTGAGACAAAATATGTTAAGTCGACAAGTGGTCATTCTTCTGCAGATAAGATTTTTGCCTATGAGGAAAATGAAAAAGAAAGGTATGCAATCTATAGTGCTTTATCTAAGACTGAGCGAACAAAATTTATTTCATTAGGCACTGATTATGAAGTATGGGAAAATTTGAAAGATATCTATGAAGGAAATGATAGATTCAAATTATCAAAGAAGCTAACAACAAAGCATAGATATGAGAAAGTGTATGATCGAAAAAAAATCACTAAAGAACAACTATTTGGCACCTTGAATGCATTTGAGATGATGAATTTTGGAAAATAAAAGGAGAAAACATAAACACCCTTTAAAGCCACTAAGGCAAAAGATGATCCAGATAGTGAAATTTCAGAGAAGTTGGAAGCAAACTTTACAAGGAAGTTGAAGAAAGGTACTGGAAAGTACAAAGGCATGTTAACTTTTAAATGTATCACTTGTGGAAATATTGGTCACTATGCTTCAAGATGTCCAAATAGAGCCATACACAAAAAGAACATAGATAATAACGACAAAAAGGACAAAAAGTTCAAGAAATTGTATTATGTTAGAGAAGATGCTAGAATTTCTGATGATGAATCTGATTTTGAGGATGATAAAGATGAATGCTTGTTTTTGGCCTTGGAGAATAAATCTGTGTGTACTAACCATGGAAAATGTGCAAGGGAATGTGGTTCAAAAAACAAGAAGGATGAGATGGAAGGTACTCTGGTTAATGCCTTTCATGCTAGACAAGATGAAGATTATTGGGTAATTGACAGGTGATGTTCAAATCATATGATCAAAGACAAAAGTAAGTTTACTAAACTTGAAAAGTATGATGGAGGATTAGTCATGTTTGGAGATGGTTCTGGTGCAAAGATTGTTGGAAAAGGAACAATTAGTTTTGATGGAAAACAAAGTACTGCTGATGTCTATTATATTAAGGGCTTAAGTCATAATCTTTTGAGTGTTGGAAAAATGTGTAGCAAAGGATTTAAAATTGTGTTCTAGGATAATACGTGTGAGATCATAAAAGGATCCGAAACTGTGGTAGTTGCAGGAAGAACATATGGAAATATTTATCATCTTAAGAGTGTTGATGGTCAGTGTTTGTGTCTCAAGTTAATGAAAGTTGGCTATGGCACCAGAGGATGGGGCATGCAAACTTTGACAATCTGGTTAGGATTAGTTCAAGAGAAGTTGTCAGAGATTTTCCTAGAATCACAAAGCCTACCAATATTGTTTGCAAAATTTGTCAATTGGGAAAAAAAACACGATACAATTTTAAAGGAAAAGAACAATCAACTACCGAAATACTAAAATTGATTCATATAGACCTCTATGGTACCACAAGAACAAGAAGTCTTAATGGTGACAAGTATTTTATGCTTTTGATTGATGATTATTCTAGAATGACATGGGTTACTTTTCTTAGGGAGAAATATCAAGCTCTAGATAGATTCAAAGTATTCAAGGAAAGGGTAGAGAATGAAGTGAATCTAAGAATCAAATGTTTAAGGTCTGATAGAGGTGCAAAATTCACTTCCAGTGAGTTTAATACATTTTTTGAAGAGCATGGTATAAAGAGACATTTTTATGCTCCTAGAACTCCTCAACAGAATGGAGTTGTAGAGATGAAGAACTAGACTATTCAAGAAGCTTCAAGGACTATGATGAAAGAGGAAAATGTACCTAATGTATACTGGAGAGAAGAAATCCACACTATTGTGTATATTCTTAATATAGTTTAGATAAGAGGTAACAATACAACGACTCCTTATGAACTATGGACTGGAAAGATTCCTACAAGGTGTTGGGAGGTAGATATTATATTAAAAGAGATGATGAGAACCTTGGAAATTTTTATGCAAGATGTGATGAAGGTATTTTCCTTGGATATTCAACTAATAACAAAGCATATAAATGCTAACTAATAACAAAGCATATAAATGCTACAATAAAATATTGAGGGAGATAGTTGAAAGTGCAAATGTAAAAGTTGATGAAGATATGCACAAACTAGTTGAAATAAGTGAAGTTGAACTAGATTAACCTATATTCAGACAAGTACAAGAAGAGGATAAGGAATAAGAAGAAAAAATTGAAGAAGAAGAAGAGACTCTAAAACTTGCTCCTAAGACTCCAAAATATGTACACAAAAATCATCCGGAAGAACAGATAATTGGAGACAAAGATAAAGGTGTAACAACAAGAAGAAAAGTGGTAGCAGTTGAATTAAATTTGTGTCTTCTATCCAAGATAGAACCTAAAACAATGTGTGAAGCATGCAAGGATGAGAATTGGGTTAGAGCCATGAAAGAGGAATTGCAACAAATAGTGAAAAACTAGATATGGGAATTGGTTCCTAGACCTGTAAACAAGAATGTAATTGGTACAAAATGGGTATTCAGGAATAATCTAAATGAAGATGGTGAAGTAGTAAGAAAAAAAGAAAGGCTTGTGTGAAAATTTTATTCACATGTTGAAGGAATAGACTTTGAGGAGACATTTGCTCCAGTGGGAAGAATGGAGGCCATTCAGATGTTCTTGGCATTTTCTTCTTACAAAGATTTCAAGGTATACCAGATGGATGTTAATTTCGCAGTCCTGAATGGAGAATTGGAAGAAGATGTGCACATGGAACAACCAAAGGGATTTCAGTTATCAAGTAAACTAGATATGGTTTGTAAGTTGAAAAATGCACTATATGACTTAAACAAGCTCCTAGAGAATGGTATGCAAGGTTGGATAGATATTTGACACAAAAAAGGTTCAGCAAAGGCTCCACAGACAATAATATCTATTTCAAAGTTGAAGGAAACAAAATTTTGATAGGTTTAGTGTATGTTGATGATATTATCTTTAGAGGAAATGAGGGTATGCACAAGAGATTTGTAGAGGAGATTCAAAAGGAGTTTGAGATGTCGATGATTGGTGATTCAAACTTATTTCTTGGACTTTAAGTGAATCAAACTGATATGGGCATATTTATTTCACATAGAGGTGCATCAGTCCAGTGGATCTACAAATTCATCATCTGTCTAGACTAATGATTGGGGTGTACTCCTCAGGGGGAGTAGAGAGTATCATTGCTAATGTATGGTGTATGTGTTGTCATGGGTGCACTCCTTAGGGGGAGTGATCAAATTTTTTAAATGGCTGAAGAATCTTGTAGAATATTTTCTTTGCCATTGATGTGAAAGGGGGAGAAACAATCATGTGAAAAATCCTATCTAAATTTGAAAAACATGAAAGGAAGAGAGAATATTGCAAGGAGAAGGGAGTACAGGAAGGTTGTGTAAGCTGTCTAATTTGAAAAAAAGAGAGGAAGAAGAAGCAAGAGAGTGTGTATGCTTTCTTTGATATTTTTTCACATCATGTGATGCCATCAATGACAAATAAGGAGATTGTTGCAAGTATGAATGAGTATGGTGGTGTTTTCATTAATGTTGTCATTGATGCTAACACAGTTCAAGGTGTTATAGAGAAAGGAATCATGTGATTATAGGTGGTACATGTGTGGCTGAGATATTGTAGAGATATTGTGATTACATGGAGCTATCTTTATGGTGTTGTAGTTGTACTTATATGATGAGTTATCAAGTTCTTTTGAGAAAATTAACAAATAGTGAAGACAAAAGTGTGTGTGTGTTTTGAATGTGCTCCAGTAATGTGTGCTACATTTCTTCTATGTTGATCCTATGATTGTGTAGATCTTTAGTGTTGTTTATGGGCATCCATGGGTGATATATCTTGAGTTATAGCTTCTGGGTTGATGAAGAGTGAAATTTGTGTTCACCGATTTGTGAATTGGTTTGGCAGAGTTGAAAATCATTTTCATAGCCAATACTCAGAGTATACATTGCAAAGTGGATTGTCGTTTAAAGGGAATCAGTTATGTGTTCCAAAAGGATCAATGAGAGAAAACCTCATCCAGGAAAAGCATAATGGTAGTCTTAGTGGACATTTTGGCATCAACAAAACATTGGAACTAGTGCAAAGGTTCTACTATTGGCCTAAGTTGTCAAGGGATGTCAGGAGGTATGTGGAGCAATGTGTAGTGTGTATGAAAGCTAAGGGAGGAGCTAGTAATGCTGGTCTATAACAACCCCTACCCATTCCTAATAGACCATGGGAGTGTGTTAGTATGGACTTTGTGGTAGGAATCCCTAAGACCAAGACAAGATTTGATAGTGTCTATGTGGTGGTAGATAGATTCAACAAGATGAGTCACTTTATTCCTTACAAAACCACTCATGATGCTAGCTATATAGCTCACCTTTTCTTCAAGGAAGTTGTAAGGATCCATGGATAGCCTTTAAGCATTATTTTAGACAGGGATGTGAAGTTCATGAGTAACTTTTGGAAGACTCTATGGAGCAGATTAGGTACTAACCCGTCTTTTGGATCAGCTTACCATCCTCAGACCGATGGTCAAACAGAGGTGGTTAACAGGGTGTTAGGTAACCTTCTAAGGTGCCTAACCAAAGAATATGGACAGGCATGGGACATGGTTATCTTATAGGCTGAGTATGCTCATAATGACAGTGTGAACCGGACCAAAGGGAAGAGTCCTTTTGAAATTGTGTATGGGATGCACCCAAGGGGTATATGTGAGCTCATGGATCTAGGAGATATGGAACATAGGAGTGGACATGTAGAGGACTTCACTCAAACCATGAAAGAGATTCAGGAGCAAGTAAAGAAGACAGTCACCGAGGCTACTCAAAAGTTGAAAGACAAGGTAGATATGTCAAGAAAAGATTTGCAATTTTCAGTAGGAGACTATGTCATGGTCCACCTTAACAAATCTAGGTTGCAGAAGGGTACATCAGCCAAATTGCAGATGAAAAGAGTGGGACCATGCAAGGTGTTAGCCAAGTATGGGAAGAATGCATACAAGGTGGAGTTACCTGCAGATTTAGGGATTTCACCAGTGTTCAACAGAGATATCTTCAAGGATGTAAGCAACATACCCTTACCTACTCAAGATAAGCTTCAGGCAGAAAGGATCTTGGAGTCTAGGGTGAAGAAATCTATAGGGCATAAAGTGTACATGGAGCATCTTGTCAAGTGGAAGAACAAACATGAATCTGAGGCTACATGGGTGGATGAAGCTCAATTCAAGAAGCAGGGAATTGACCCATCTCTAATCTCTCCCCACTTTCCCTAATGTCTGTGCAGAGGGGGAGAATGGTGTAGGAGCACCCCAAAGTTCATCTAGGAGAATTAACTAGAAGGTAAAGAATTGGCAATTTGTGTAGGCCAAATGTAGCAAACTCCTTCCATTTCTTGAGTTTGTGTCTTAGAGGCATTTGAGAACAGGTATTATGTTAATAAAGGTCATGTGGACCATTTGCTAGATTGGGGTTTGGCTACAAGGATGATTTAAGACCTTTGTAGACCTTCCTAGGTGTTAGTTTTCTTTAACATTTTGCAAATAAGGTCCATTGAAAGCCACAAGTGGCCATGGAAGTAGTTAGGCTTGAGCTCAGCTGCTTTAGAAACCTATATAATGTGTGTCTCGACCTGAAAGGAAGGTTGGAAGCTCTTGTATTGTTAAGACTTCATGAATACCAGAGAGGACAGTGATAGGATTGTATAATTTTCTGTGTTATGCTTTGTATTCATGTGGTCAAGAATGATCATGGCACTGTAAATTTTTGTAGTTTGTAGTGTAGCTGTGTTTTAAGCTTTGTGTGGTAGTATTTAGTTTGAGTGATCAATTTTCAGGCGTTGTTTGTTAGATTAAGTGTTTCTTTTTAGTTGCTGACCTAATAGTCGATCTGTAAAGGATGGAGTTCTAGTTACATTCCCACTGTACTTTGTGTACGGGCCCTTGGGAACTGTGATTAGGCTCCATTTCTATAAATAGGGTAGGGTTAGGAGTGGTTAGGAGTCAAGGAATCATGGAGAAAGTCTTCTCCTAGGCGAGCTTGACAGTGCCCGGCTAGGAAAGACAGGAAGTGCAAAACACTTGACTTGTAGGGGTGTCTATTCCCTGGAAATTCACGATGTGGAGAGGGCAGGTGCATGCCTTGCCAAGGCTTAGCAAGAAGGAAGAAGCTCCATCAACCTATTTAGTGAGAGAAATCCTTTAACAGTTTGCAAGAAGATAGGGAAAGACCCAAAATAACCTAAGTTCTTGATCATTTCTAGTTTGAGGAGCTGTACGGGCAGTTGGAGGCCAGGACCACTTCAATCTTCAGGTGATAGACACGAAGAACAAGAAAACCAAGGGTAAATTCAGTGTTCTTTGGTGAAACTTGGAGTATTAGTGTGTTTGCTCGGAAATAGAGACCTAATTGGGCTCTTGGGCTAGTAGCCTAATAAACCCTAACTGAGGGTTTGGTGGAAGTGATTTGTAAATGGAGTATGGTTCAAGAACCCTAGGAAGATGGTTTGAAGCCTTTGGAAACATCTCTACACCCCTGCAAAGCTAAACTTTAGTTATTGGAGGATGTTAGTCCTTAGGGTAGATTAAGGGATAAGGAAGAGTTAGAAGCATTGCACCAAGATTGACTTGGTAGATGGAATTGTGATAGTAGTGGGGTTGGCAAGGTGAACCAGGGGAACCTAAACAAGCAATAGGTCCTATAGGTTTAGGTGGTGGAGTGTGCCACCACAAGGATCTTCCAAGGGAGACCCAGAGCATGGAACAATGATTGTTCCATCCAACCCTACCCTATCAATTATTATGGTGGATTTTATGCTATCTATATTTATCGGTAGGTAGTGAGCCTCCCTTTTAGACAGTGAGTCCTATCTATAGGCAGTGAGCCTTGTATCCAAACAGTGAGTCCTATCTTGGGTAGTGAGCCTTTGTATCTGATTTTGCATTACTATTATACTGTGAGTTAATCCTCACCATGGTTTTTCCCTTATAGGGTTTTCCATGTAATTTTGGTGTCTTTGGTATTTTCTTTCTATTATCTACATTTCATGCTTATACTTAATAATAGTTTAAAGTAAATGTGGAATTAGTTAAGATCAGAAGTGAATGTGATTAGATACAACTGATTCACCCCCCCTTTCAGTTGTCTTGTGCAATTCAACACTAGCATTGATCCTTAATGATCAAAATGATTTGTATAAAATAATTAAAATGTATGAGTTTTTTTTAGTTAATAATTTCAACTCATATACATAATACTTCATGTTTTGTTGAGTGTCTTGTCCAAATATACTCATGCATTTACCATGAATAAAGGTATTGCATGTGGAACCCATGGATAATGTAATTCTATATAGTTAGTTCCAAGTGAACCCTCATCAACTTTACTGAAGAGTCTTATATCACCAAATCATTTACCCTTTGGAGTTATGCCACACAACATAGGATGACTAGGAAAATAATTTTTATCTTCCCAATAATTTTATCTACAACTACATTAATTTAGGACATGTTTAACATTTCAAGCTTTGAAAATAATTGTTATTGATATGGGTTTTCAGGTTCTTACTAGCCACACACTATATCTTAGTTTTAAATTTATTGTTTCCTTTAGATGATTAACTTTCTCATTCATTACCTTTTTGTCATTTAAAATTGGATCACATCTTATCAATTGATAGTGTTCACTATACCCTTTTCATGTCCTAGTAAGGTTTATTTTCTTGAACTTTGATCAAAGTTTCGCTTAAATTTTATTTATTAAGGGTAAAGTGGGGAATTTTGAAGGGTCACCGACTCTTTTATAGAGAGAATAAATATATATAAAAAGCTTAGCCACAACTACTAGAAAATAATAATATATAAACAACAACAAGGATATACCCCAACAACAAACTAAAAATATTAGACCGCAAGGAGAAAATTTTATAAAAAGAAACCACCTAAAAAATAAATAATAACCAACTCAATGTAACATGAAGTCAAAATTCTCTAGGGATTTTGGAACCCAAACACCATCCCTTCACATAGCCTCATTAATGCATAAATACCTCTTGGAAAAAATCTTAAGATTAGAAGCCAAAGATAATTTTGAAGGGTGCAAGGGGGATAAAAGTACAAAGTTGTGTCACAATTTTGGCCAATTTATCAACACAAGTGAATTTTAGTAGTTATAAGTAAAAATCAATTTTGGTCAAACATACGATCTAGTAAGATTCATTCTAGATAGGTTAAATATGTTGACAACTTTTCCAACTAAAATTGTTGGCTAAATGCATATGTAGCACCAGTTTGAGGCCAATTTGCTAAAAAAATGAAATTATTTGAAAAATTTAATGTTTCAACAACTCCTACTCGTATAAATAACATTTTAGAAAAATGTAAAATTACCCTTTTGTAGATCCATAAATGTAGTTTTCAAATATATATTTATTTTTAAAGTTCAATTATTATTTATATTTTATTTTATTTTATTACTAAAAGTAGGTTATCAACACAAAAATATTAGGTTGATTACCATGTTGAAAGAAAAATACTAAACTTATTAAAAAAATATGATGCCCTAGATAAAAGAATCTAGAATAAGATAATATAATTTTTTTTCTATTTTAGATAAATATTTAATATAAAAGTTGACATTGAGTGGAAATAATTGTGTTTTAATAAACACACATTTAAATATTTATTAAAATTGCAAAAAAAAATATTTATGCCCTAAAGTTTCAAGTTTTAAATATACATAATTTTTTTGAAGGAAACAAATAAAATTTACTATATAAAGCTTGACGTCTCATGTAATGTCATTTTAAAGTATTTTAACAACTAAATTATAGTGTTAATTTATAAAAAACTATATTAAAATAATTTTTTATTTAAAAAAAAAATACAAACATAAAATATACTAAAAAATACACATCATATTATTTTACATCATTTAAAAATTCAAAACATATATGCCACTTTCTAGTGATTCAAGTTTAAAAGTTAGATCAATGTTGATCATTTCCTTTATAAAAGTGTGACACAACTGAATAGAGAAATTTTCCTCAACCCTTATTAACCTTATTGAATCAAGACAACTTATGATTGACTGCTTAAAAACCTCCATGAAACCATTCAATTTCAGGTGAGTCCTACTCCCTAAATACATGTGATTAAAACCATCTAAAAAATCTAAACCAAATAAGGGGAAACCTTATTGACACAATTTTATACATACATGTCATAACATAAAACTAAGGCCAATAAGGAACTACCTAAACATTTTCCCTCCATATATTTTATTTCTTTTGATTATTTATAAAACTCATGATAACATGTCTTAATTTATTATAATTAGAGGACCCCACCAAGGAGTTTTTATAAGAAAACCGTGCACCTAAACACCTATTTTAGAGGATAAAGTAATCAAACACAAAATATAGCAAACAAATGATACTTTCATCATTTGGTCCCAAAATTAAGAGAGATAAATTTACTAATTGAGCTAGTAATTCCCACCAACACTTACCAGACTCTTAATATTCAAAAGGAAATCCTTGAATCATAACCTAATAAGGACTTTAACAAATTCCATATATGGTTCAAAGCCTAAAAACTATCATTTGAGGCATATCCCAACTTAGTTGAGGAACTATGACCCAATTGAGAGAATCTAAGAAAAATAATCTAGAATAGAGAAGGAAACTAAAAAAAAAAACCCAAAGGATAAATTAAGATAACAATCTAGCCACTAAATCTAATTTTTTTCAAGCCCAAAATCTAAAATCATCAATATTGGGTGTAATAATATTGAGATGTAATAAGGGTAATTAACTAGGAGATAGTGGTACAACTAAATTGCTTCTTAAAACCACTACCCAACCCCTTGCCAAGGTTTGGAAAACAAATCACAAGGAGATATTGGTTAACATTGAACATTTAAAATTCAAGTAAATGAGTCAATTATCAAGATCTATTATCCAAAAAATGAGAACCCTCAACATTTTGGTAATCCCTATAAATATATCATCCACCCAATATATAATCTACCCAAGATGATAAAAGGTTAGCAAGGGTTAGTTTAATGGCAAGAATCCACACTATACTAATAGTGGCATGTACCTTTATCCATAATACTAGTCAATAAACAAGTAGGGAACTTCATAGTTCATAGAATTAAAATAAGAAAAAATAGCATTGAAACCCTAAACCATGTCACTCAAAAAATTAAAAGACATCATATAGGGGAAAAATCAAGTGGGTTCCATTGCAATCCAGTATTTATCAAACTATACTATGGAAAAAAGTAGTAAATTAATATTGAACTAATACTTCTTTGCCACTATATCTCTTTTATATTTTTAATTATACTTATAAAAGTGATAAAATAGGGTTGCATGGAGTTTACTTAGGTGTTAAAAAATTTCATTGTTGATAAGAATAGATAAAATGCTTCTCCATAGTCTGCTTGATAACCTTCAAATCCAAAATTTTAGACACCAAATAATGGAGATAACTACATAGTTTGATAGCTCTCAACTTTTGAATTAAGGTACCCACATAATTAAAAATGCAAGTCCACATTCTAACTCTATTCCTTATTAATAATTGCATAGTCCTCTTTAAATCTCCCTATTCTAACCTAATATTATTTCATCTTCATAATAGAATCCTTCCATGCCACTAATTCCACAAAAATAACCAAGACTAAATCCATAATATTATCATCCTATCCTCTTATTACTAGACTAAATATAAAAACAACAATCACCAAGAAAAACCTACAAACTCTTTTCCATAAAAAAACTCCTTAGTAAGGAAAATCAAGAAATAATAAAACCTTCTAATATAAAAACATATTATTTGAGTCAACATCAATGCATGTTTTTCCAAAAACATTAATGTATGAGTACTACAAGACCTCACCACAAGCCAACTTCTTGCCACTAAAATGTCATTTATTTAATAAAAATATGTAAACAATGGTTAATAAATTAAAATAAACACATGGTTATACATTTATGAACTTCATAAGGGTCCTTAGTCCTTAATCTAGGTTTAGAGCTTAGTCCACTTTATAGCTAAAATGCTTCAATGGTTGTGCTCTAGGATAACTGGAGTCTTTTCAAGGATTCTTAATGTTCTTGCTTTTCTATCTATTCCAATTTTTTATTCTAAGACTCCGGCCTGTGTGCCTATTTAATTATGACTTTAAGATTATCTATTTTAGTGATAGCTTTGTATGTCTTTATGTCTTCTGCATGGTTTGATACCTTTTTATGGACTAGTTATATATTTAGTATGCTGCTTTAGATGGGTTGATCTATGGTTTCTCACTCAACCAACTTTTGATGGCTATTTTTGTTGATCCTAGTGTTGGTTTGTTGGTGGCCTTTCTGGCCTAGCTTTTTTGTATGGGATTAGGGCCTTTCCCTGCTATCTTAATCAAAAAAATATGAGACATATCAACTCCAAAAATAACAAAAAGGTTAATGGATTATCTTCTAGTGATTTCATGTAACCAAGGGATAAAACCATGAAGCCAGTTCATAAGTAATCCATTATGTAGTCCAAATCAAGGATGTTTCTTCATGTGATCAAGATGTCTCTACCCATCCAAAATGAACACCTTCTCATTGCACATGACCAAAAGATAAAGGAATATAAACACCAAACAAGAGGATACACACATATTGACAAACAAGAGCTTAAAGTTACCAAAACATAACCAACTCCACAAAGATCCATAATCATGACATTACAATACCCAACATAGATCATATTGACAATATCCATGGCTTCCAATCTAAAAAATATTCAAAACAAAATTAACTCATAAAACATTTATTGCATCCCCACAAGCCTTCAAACAAACTCCAATTTCTTCTAAAATCTTCCCACTTGAGCTTGTAAAGCTAAGAAATCAAAAGGAAGAAAACCCAAAACCTAGTTCACCTTAAGCTCTAATACCAAATGATGAGAAATACATAGTTTCAATGCCAATTGTTGAAAATGCAATATCTATCCAAATATGACTTCAATGGATGAGATACACGGGTTGGACTAAAATAACATGAAAATATTAAACTTATATGCAAATATGAAAATTAAGTTGCCTTAATATGGAAATACCATGATTAGATCCATCTTCTTTATGATGCCAAAAATCAACCAACATAATATGCTTATAAACACTACCTTATGTGCTTATAAAATAAGTATATAAAGAATAAATCCACCATAAGATAGAAGCAATGAGGAAAAAATCAACACAAGAACATCACATAACACATGATTTATATGGAGAAACCCTTGTAGGAAAAAGCTCCACCAAAAAGAGAGGCTAACTAAGTATTATCTTCAAACAAATGAGATTACAATACAATCACTTCCATTCTCCTCTCTGCCTCCACCATGGAAGAACATGTGCACTTTTGAACAACCCCTTATCCATCAACCTATCCTTGTACATGCAATGAAACTCTACATTCAAATCTTGCTCATATTTTCTACATCCAAGAGGCATAAATTATAGACTTGTGAAGACATATTAAGCCCCAAACAAGGCGCCCAAAGATGACCCTTCATTCCAAACATCCCCAAACCTTGGAATACCTCCTTAGAATGTGAAAGGACACTAGTTTTGGCTCCAATATTTTCCCTTCAACTTGGGCACCCAAACATGGAAGATAAACATTACATTAAATGTAATAAATGATGGATTACCAAAAGACACCAATTGTCTCTTTCCAAGCTCCCACTTGGAGAATCCCAACAATCTCTCATTTATCTTTTCTTTATCTTTTATTATCCCATTCTAGGAACCCACATGTGGGGAAAATAATATTAAATATTTATGTCCAAAAGTCACGTTTACCCCTCCTACTGGACCCATCACCCCTTATGAATATATTACAAACAATGGTGAGAATTAATATTACAAAATATTTTCCTAATTCACCATAATTGCCTAGGGATACTTTCCAAGGATGTTGGAACCATGCAATATGACAACATTTACAAGGTAGATGACACCTAGTCCTAATAATTAGTTGCAATTTCTCAACTAAAGTTTGAATTGCTAGAAAAGATAAAGAAAATACAAACATAAGACCCTTTTTTTTCAATAAATGAAGTTAGAAGTGCAACAAAGGATTAACTCAATCGAGTACTGTATGGGAAACAATGGATTTCTTCATTACCTACATCGAATTTATGTACCAAAAGATGGAGCTTTACACCCAAGGGTGACTAAAATGTAAGTGGATTTTTAAAAGTCATTACTTTTGGTCAAGAATGAAGAATGAGATAGCTAGTTATTTCACCAAATATCTTGAATGCCAATGAGTCAAAGAAAACCTTTTCATCCACCAAGATCCCTCTATCCTCATGATCTTCCTTGGCACAAATGGTTGGTAATTTATATGGACTTTGTGATGGGGTTTCCCAAAAATTAGTAACCACACAAAAATATTCTAATAGCGGTTGATAAACTAATGAAGTTAGCATACTTCATACCAAGCAATGTAAAGGATGATGCCCCTCTCTTAGCTAAAAGATTCATAAAGGAAATCACTAGATTACATGGGATGTTTGAGGTGAGATCATTTTTTATAGAGACAAATTTGTTTACTTCCAAGTTCTAGACCTCTCTTATAGCTACATTAGGTACCAAACTTAATTTTAGCACTGCTTACCACCCTAAAATAGATGGTCAAATAGAAAGAGTTTACCAAATCATGGAAGATACATATGCTTAGAAAAAATGCCATGGATTAGACCACTATGTGGGAGGAGTATTTACCTATATTATAGTTTTCATGTAAAAATTCATACCATTATTCCATTTAAATGATACCATTCAAGGCATTGTATGGCAAGAAGTACAAAATTCCTGTAGGATGGGATAGTTTAGAAAATAATGTAAATATCAAGTCAGAGCTCCTCCAAGAATATGGCAATCAAGTGAAAATCACAAGGGAAAGGTTGGAGAAAGTTTTAGATCATCAAAAGAGTTACTTTGTTGCAAAGTTGAATTTGAGGGAATTTTCAGTAGGTGATAGGGTGTTTTTGCATGTCAGACCTCATAAAATATCAATAAAGTTTGGCAAGGCTACTAAACTAGCTCTGCAATATGTAAGGCCATTCAAGATACTTGAGAAGATTAGCCACACAACTTATAAACTCACTCTTTTTCCTTCTCTCTCTCACATTCATAATGTGTTCCATGTATCCTTTCTTAATAAATATATTTTTGACCCCACACATGTAATTGATTGGCAAGAACTACAAGTGGAATCCTGAGAAGATATCCACCTTGAACCACTAGCAATTATAGATAGTCACAATCTACATTTGTACAACTGAACCATCCAACAAGTTAAGGTCTTGTGGGACCAACATAGGGAATATGGAGCCACTTGGGAAGATGAAAATTTAATTAAACTAGAATATCCATAATTGTTTAACTAAGTTGAGCTGGCTTAATCCTAAGGGGGGGGGGAGATTTTCATATCCCCTCAAACTCAATTTTCTTGCATGACCCTTAGCCTGATGGTAATTTGGAGTAGGGGTGGATTTATGACCATACTACATTAAATAAACTTATGTGTGTGTTTGTGATGATTATGTTATGAAAATGCTAGTACTAATGAAAATAAGTATAACCTTGCCATATTTTGGTAAAATATAAATGCTTTGATTTTATTTATACTAACTCAGAATAATGAATGAGTTGTTGGACTTGTGTGATATTTATCATTGGATCCAAGTACCTTGGGTGCAAGATGAGGTGGATTCTATGATATGGTGATGAGAGACATGCTAACTTAAAGAGAAACCCTAATACCTAAATTTTTAGGTCACTTCACCCTAACCTATGCTTTATCGAATCTATAGTGTAGAAAATTATCGTTACCATGATAGGACATTGAACAAAAATCTTCTATACTCCACATTCAAGGAAACCCTAGAGATCTCAATCCAAGGATGTAAAGGGGAAAGATATTTTGTAATAGGGTGTCCTAGGGTTTGATTATAAACTAAAGAGGGGTTCACCACCAAGCTAGGGCTAGGAAAGACTAATGGAATGCAAAATCGAATGACAAAAACTAATGTGAAAAATTTAATTAAGTGACCTAGAAATGCAAGTAAATTAGGATAAAAAACTATAAAATCATAAGTGTGTACCTAGAAACTTGTAGAGGCTTGAATGAGGATTGGAAATGCTGGAAATGTTGATTTTAATGCTAAGTGGGACTCATACGCTAGTCTGGATGATTTAGTCCCAAACTTGGTTTTTTGCACCAAAACTAGAATATGATAGTGCTTATTTTGAATATGACAGTGCTTATTTTGAAAAATTTGACTGTGGTGGGACTCATATGCCCAAGGTGGCGTATCAATCCTAGTATGAATTTTCAAAGGATTAAGATCTGATTCTACTCTCCAATCTCTCCTATTTTTGCCACATTGTTTCCAGATCTGAAACCCTGATTTTAGACCTGTAGAGTACTTTTAATGACCTTGTAAGTGAGGAGACAACTCAAACAACTTCCTTCACTTATATTTTAACCTAATCTTCAAAGATGCTTCAAGATCCAAGACACCTAGATCTACAATTACACATGTAGAGAAAGAAAAGCTTGTTGATTGTTAGTGAATGGGTGTTTGCCTTGGTCAAACCCCTTTGAGGTAATTAAACCAAATGATGAGATAATGAAATAAGGACATGAAACATGAAACATGAAACATGAACAATGATGTCTTGTATATATGCAATCTAACATGAAGTGACCATGAAGAA
>CM021109.1:49352707-49426472 GCA_007115665.2 Sequoiadendron giganteum
CCAAGTTGCAGATGAAAGAGTGGGACCATGCAAGGTATTAGCCAAATATGGGAAGAATGCATACAAGGTGGAGTTACCTGCAGATTTAGGGATTTCACCAGTGTTCAATGTAGCAGATCTGATCAGGTATAAGGGATCAGTCAATGACATGGATTAGACTAGTAGGGAGAGTTTCAAAGATGTCAGCAACATAGCCTTACCCACTCTAGACAAGCTACAAGCAGAGAGGGTCTTTGATTCAAGAGTAAAGAAGTCTACAAGGCATAGAGTGTATATGGAGCATCTCATCAAGTGGAAGAACAAACATGAATCTGAGGCTACATGGGTGGATGAAGCTTAGTTCAAGAAGCAAGGAATTGACCCATCTCTAATCTCTCCCCACTTTCCTTAATGTCTGTGCAGAGGGGGAGAATGGTGTAGGAGCATCCCAAAGTTCATCTAGGAGAGTTAACTAGAAGGTCAAGAATTGGCAATTTGTGTAGGCCAAATGTAGCAAACTCCTTCCATTTCTTGAGTTTGTGCCTTAGAGGAATTTGAGAACAGGTATTATGTTAATAAAGGTCATGTGGACCATTTGCTAGATTGGGGTTTGGCTACAAGGATGATTTAAGACCTTTGTAGACCTTCCTAGGTGTTAGTTTTCTTTAACATTTTGCAAATAAGGTCCATTGAAAGCCACAAGTGGCCATGGAAGTAGTTAGGCTTGAGCTCAGCTGCTTTAGAAACCTATATAATGTGTGTCTCGACCTGAAAGGAAGGTTGGAAGCTCTTGTATTGTTAAGACTTCATGAATACCAGAGAGGACAGTGATAGGATTGTATAATTTTCTGTGTTATGCTTTGTATTCATGTGGTCAAGAATGATCATGGCACTGTAAATTTTTGTAGTTTGTAGTGTAGCTGTGTTTTAAGCTTTGTGTGGTAGTATTTAGTTTGAGTGATCAATTTTCAGGCGTTGTTTGTTAGATTAAGTGTTTCTTTTTAGTTGCTGACCTAATAGTCGATCTGTAAAGGATGGAGTTCTAGTTACATTCCCACTGTACTTTGTGTACGGGCCCTTGGGAACTGTGATTAGGCTCCATTTCTATAAATAGGGTAGGGTTAGGAGTGGTTAGGAGTCAAGGAATCATGGAGAAAGTCTTCTCCTAGGCGAGCTTGACAGTGCCCGGCTAGGAAAGACAGGAAGTGCAAAACACTTGACTTGTAGGGGTGTCTATTCCCTGGAAATTCACGATGTGGAGAGGGCAGGTGCATGCCTTGCCAAGGCTTAGCAAGAAGGAAGAAGCTCCATCAACCTATTTAGTGAGAGAAATCCTTTAACAGTTTGCAAGAAGATAGGGAAAGACCCAAAATAACCTAAGTTCTTGATCATTTCTAGTTTGAGGAGCTGTACGGGCAGTTGGAGGCCAGGACCACTTCAATCTTCAGGTGATAGACACGAAGAACAAGAAAACCAAGGGTAAATTCAGTGTTCTTTGGTGAAACTTGGAGTATTAGTGTGTTTGCTCGGAAATAGAGACCTAATTGGGCTCTTGGGCTAGTAGCCTAATAAACCCTAACTGAGGGTTTGGTGGAAGTGATTTGTAAATGGAGTATGGTTCAAGAACCCTAGGAAGATGGTTTGAAGCCTTTGGAAACATCTCTACACCCCTGCAAAGCTAAACTTTAGTTATTGGAGGATGTTAGTCCTTAGGGTAGATTAAGGGATAAGGAAGAGTTAGAAGCATTGCACCAAGATTGACTTGGTAGATGGAATTGTGATAGTAGTGGGGTTGGCAAGGTGAACCAGGGGAACCTAAACAAGCAATAGGTCCTATAGGTTTAGGTGGTGGAGTGTGCCACCACAAGGATCTTCCAAGGGAGACCCAGAGCATGGAACAATGATTGTTCCATCCAACCCTACCCTATCAATTATTATGGTGGATTTTATGCTATCTATATTTATCGGTAGGTAGTGAGCCTCCCTTTTAGACAGTGAGTCCTATCTATAGGCAGTGAGCCTTGTATCCAAACAGTGAGTCCTATCTTGGGTAGTGAGCCTTTGTATCTGATTTTGCATTACTATTATACTGTGAGTTAATCCTCACCATGGTTTTTCCCTTATAGGGTTTTCCATGTAATTTTGGTGTCTTTGGTATTTTCTTTCTATTATCTACATTTCATGCTTATACTTAATAATAGTTTAAAGTAAATGTGGAATTAGTTAAGATCAGAAGTGAATGTGATTAGATACAACTGATTCACCCCCCCTTTCAGTTGTCTTGTGCAATTCAACACTAGCATTGATCCTTAATGATCAAAATGATTTGTATAAAATAATTAAAATGTATGAGTTTTTTTTAGTTAATAATTTCAACTCATATACATAATACTTCATGTTTTGTTGAGTGTCTTGTCCAAATATACTCATGCATTTACCATGAATAAAGGTATTGCATGTGGAACCCATGGATAATGTAATTCTATATAGTTAGTTCCAAGTGAACCCTCATCAACTTTACTGAAGAGTCTTATATCACCAAATCATTTACCCTTTGGAGTTATGCCACACAACATAGGATGACTAGGAAAATAATTTTTATCTTCCCAATAATTTTATCTACAACTACATTAATTTAGGACATGTTTAACATTTCAAGCTTTGAAAATAATTGTTATTGATATGGGTTTTCAGGTTCTTACTAGCCACACACTATATCTTAGTTTTAAATTTATTGTTTCCTTTAGATGATTAACTTTCTCATTCATTACCTTTTTGTCATTTAAAATTGGATCACATCTTATCAATTGATAGTGTTCACTATACCCTTTTCATGTCCTAGTAAGGTTTATTTTCTTGAACTTTGATCAAAGTTTCGCTTAAATTTTATTTATTAAGGGTAAAGTGGGGAATTTTGAAGGGTCACCGACTCTTTTATAGAGAGAATAAATATATATAAAAAGCTTAGCCACAACTACTAGAAAATAATAATATATAAACAACAACAAGGATATACCCCAACAACAAACTAAAAATATTAGACCGCAAGGAGAAAATTTTATAAAAAGAAACCACCTAAAAAATAAATAATAACCAACTCAATGTAACATGAAGTCAAAATTCTCTAGGGATTTTGGAACCCAAACACCATCCCTTCACATAGCCTCATTAATGCATAAATACCTCTTGGAAAAAATCTTAAGATTAGAAGCCAAAGATAATTTTGAAGGGTGCAAGGGGGATAAAAGTACAAAGTTGTGTCACAATTTTGGCCAATTTATCAACACAAGTGAATTTTAGTAGTTATAAGTAAAAATCAATTTTGGTCAAACATACGATCTAGTAAGATTCATTCTAGATAGGTTAAATATGTTGACAACTTTTCCAACTAAAATTGTTGGCTAAATGCATATGTAGCACCAGTTTGAGGCCAATTTGCTAAAAAAATGAAATTATTTGAAAAATTTAATGTTTCAACAACTCCTACTCGTATAAATAACATTTTAGAAAAATGTAAAATTACCCTTTTGTAGATCCATAAATGTAGTTTTCAAATATATATTTATTTTTAAAGTTCAATTATTATTTATATTTTATTTTATTTTATTACTAAAAGTAGGTTATCAACACAAAAATATTAGGTTGATTACCATGTTGAAAGAAAAATACTAAACTTATTAAAAAAATATGATGCCCTAGATAAAAGAATCTAGAATAAGATAATATAATTTTTTTTCTATTTTAGATAAATATTTAATATAAAAGTTGACATTGAGTGGAAATAATTGTGTTTTAATAAACACACATTTAAATATTTATTAAAATTGCAAAAAAAAATATTTATGCCCTAAAGTTTCAAGTTTTAAATATACATAATTTTTTTGAAGGAAACAAATAAAATTTACTATATAAAGCTTGACGTCTCATGTAATGTCATTTTAAAGTATTTTAACAACTAAATTATAGTGTTAATTTATAAAAAACTATATTAAAATAATTTTTTATTTAAAAAAAAAATACAAACATAAAATATACTAAAAAATACACATCATATTATTTTACATCATTTAAAAATTCAAAACATATATGCCACTTTCTAGTGATTCAAGTTTAAAAGTTAGATCAATGTTGATCATTTCCTTTATAAAAGTGTGACACAACTGAATAGAGAAATTTTCCTCAACCCTTATTAACCTTATTGAATCAAGACAACTTATGATTGACTGCTTAAAAACCTCCATGAAACCATTCAATTTCAGGTGAGTCCTACTCCCTAAATACATGTGATTAAAACCATCTAAAAAATCTAAACCAAATAAGGGGAAACCTTATTGACACAATTTTATACATACATGTCATAACATAAAACTAAGGCCAATAAGGAACTACCTAAACATTTTCCCTCCATATATTTTATTTCTTTTGATTATTTATAAAACTCATGATAACATGTCTTAATTTATTATAATTAGAGGACCCCACCAAGGAGTTTTTATAAGAAAACCGTGCACCTAAACACCTATTTTAGAGGATAAAGTAATCAAACACAAAATATAGCAAACAAATGATACTTTCATCATTTGGTCCCAAAATTAAGAGAGATAAATTTACTAATTGAGCTAGTAATTCCCACCAACACTTACCAGACTCTTAATATTCAAAAGGAAATCCTTGAATCATAACCTAATAAGGACTTTAACAAATTCCATATATGGTTCAAAGCCTAAAAACTATCATTTGAGGCATATCCCAACTTAGTTGAGGAACTATGACCCAATTGAGAGAATCTAAGAAAAATAATCTAGAATAGAGAAGGAAACTAAAAAAAAAAACCCAAAGGATAAATTAAGATAACAATCTAGCCACTAAATCTAATTTTTTTCAAGCCCAAAATCTAAAATCATCAATATTGGGTGTAATAATATTGAGATGTAATAAGGGTAATTAACTAGGAGATAGTGGTACAACTAAATTGCTTCTTAAAACCACTACCCAACCCCTTGCCAAGGTTTGGAAAACAAATCACAAGGAGATATTGGTTAACATTGAACATTTAAAATTCAAGTAAATGAGTCAATTATCAAGATCTATTATCCAAAAAATGAGAACCCTCAACATTTTGGTAATCCCTATAAATATATCATCCACCCAATATATAATCTACCCAAGATGATAAAAGGTTAGCAAGGGTTAGTTTAATGGCAAGAATCCACACTATACTAATAGTGGCATGTACCTTTATCCATAATACTAGTCAATAAACAAGTAGGGAACTTCATAGTTCATAGAATTAAAATAAGAAAAAATAGCATTGAAACCCTAAACCATGTCACTCAAAAAATTAAAAGACATCATATAGGGGAAAAATCAAGTGGGTTCCATTGCAATCCAGTATTTATCAAACTATACTATGGAAAAAAGTAGTAAATTAATATTGAACTAATACTTCTTTGCCACTATATCTCTTTTATATTTTTAATTATACTTATAAAAGTGATAAAATAGGGTTGCATGGAGTTTACTTAGGTGTTAAAAAATTTCATTGTTGATAAGAATAGATAAAATGCTTCTCCATAGTCTGCTTGATAACCTTCAAATCCAAAATTTTAGACACCAAATAATGGAGATAACTACATAGTTTGATAGCTCTCAACTTTTGAATTAAGGTACCCACATAATTAAAAATGCAAGTCCACATTCTAACTCTATTCCTTATTAATAATTGCATAGTCCTCTTTAAATCTCCCTATTCTAACCTAATATTATTTCATCTTCATAATAGAATCCTTCCATGCCACTAATTCCACAAAAATAACCAAGACTAAATCCATAATATTATCATCCTATCCTCTTATTACTAGACTAAATATAAAAACAACAATCACCAAGAAAAACCTACAAACTCTTTTCCATAAAAAAACTCCTTAGTAAGGAAAATCAAGAAATAATAAAACCTTCTAATATAAAAACATATTATTTGAGTCAACATCAATGCATGTTTTTCCAAAAACATTAATGTATGAGTACTACAAGACCTCACCACAAGCCAACTTCTTGCCACTAAAATGTCATTTATTTAATAAAAATATGTAAACAATGGTTAATAAATTAAAATAAACACATGGTTATACATTTATGAACTTCATAAGGGTCCTTAGTCCTTAATCTAGGTTTAGAGCTTAGTCCACTTTATAGCTAAAATGCTTCAATGGTTGTGCTCTAGGATAACTGGAGTCTTTTCAAGGATTCTTAATGTTCTTGCTTTTCTATCTATTCCAATTTTTTATTCTAAGACTCCGGCCTGTGTGCCTATTTAATTATGACTTTAAGATTATCTATTTTAGTGATAGCTTTGTATGTCTTTATGTCTTCTGCATGGTTTGATACCTTTTTATGGACTAGTTATATATTTAGTATGCTGCTTTAGATGGGTTGATCTATGGTTTCTCACTCAACCAACTTTTGATGGCTATTTTTGTTGATCCTAGTGTTGGTTTGTTGGTGGCCTTTCTGGCCTAGCTTTTTTGTATGGGATTAGGGCCTTTCCCTGCTATCTTAATCAAAAAAATATGAGACATATCAACTCCAAAAATAACAAAAAGGTTAATGGATTATCTTCTAGTGATTTCATGTAACCAAGGGATAAAACCATGAAGCCAGTTCATAAGTAATCCATTATGTAGTCCAAATCAAGGATGTTTCTTCATGTGATCAAGATGTCTCTACCCATCCAAAATGAACACCTTCTCATTGCACATGACCAAAAGATAAAGGAATATAAACACCAAACAAGAGGATACACACATATTGACAAACAAGAGCTTAAAGTTACCAAAACATAACCAACTCCACAAAGATCCATAATCATGACATTACAATACCCAACATAGATCATATTGACAATATCCATGGCTTCCAATCTAAAAAATATTCAAAACAAAATTAACTCATAAAACATTTATTGCATCCCCACAAGCCTTCAAACAAACTCCAATTTCTTCTAAAATCTTCCCACTTGAGCTTGTAAAGCTAAGAAATCAAAAGGAAGAAAACCCAAAACCTAGTTCACCTTAAGCTCTAATACCAAATGATGAGAAATACATAGTTTCAATGCCAATTGTTGAAAATGCAATATCTATCCAAATATGACTTCAATGGATGAGATACACGGGTTGGACTAAAATAACATGAAAATATTAAACTTATATGCAAATATGAAAATTAAGTTGCCTTAATATGGAAATACCATGATTAGATCCATCTTCTTTATGATGCCAAAAATCAACCAACATAATATGCTTATAAACACTACCTTATGTGCTTATAAAATAAGTATATAAAGAATAAATCCACCATAAGATAGAAGCAATGAGGAAAAAATCAACACAAGAACATCACATAACACATGATTTATATGGAGAAACCCTTGTAGGAAAAAGCTCCACCAAAAAGAGAGGCTAACTAAGTATTATCTTCAAACAAATGAGATTACAATACAATCACTTCCATTCTCCTCTCTGCCTCCACCATGGAAGAACATGTGCACTTTTGAACAACCCCTTATCCATCAACCTATCCTTGTACATGCAATGAAACTCTACATTCAAATCTTGCTCATATTTTCTACATCCAAGAGGCATAAATTATAGACTTGTGAAGACATATTAAGCCCCAAACAAGGCGCCCAAAGATGACCCTTCATTCCAAACATCCCCAAACCTTGGAATACCTCCTTAGAATGTGAAAGGACACTAGTTTTGGCTCCAATATTTTCCCTTCAACTTGGGCACCCAAACATGGAAGATAAACATTACATTAAATGTAATAAATGATGGATTACCAAAAGACACCAATTGTCTCTTTCCAAGCTCCCACTTGGAGAATCCCAACAATCTCTCATTTATCTTTTCTTTATCTTTTATTATCCCATTCTAGGAACCCACATGTGGGGAAAATAATATTAAATATTTATGTCCAAAAGTCACGTTTACCCCTCCTACTGGACCCATCACCCCTTATGAATATATTACAAACAATGGTGAGAATTAATATTACAAAATATTTTCCTAATTCACCATAATTGCCTAGGGATACTTTCCAAGGATGTTGGAACCATGCAATATGACAACATTTACAAGGTAGATGACACCTAGTCCTAATAATTAGTTGCAATTTCTCAACTAAAGTTTGAATTGCTAGAAAAGATAAAGAAAATACAAACATAAGACCCTTTTTTTTCAATAAATGAAGTTAGAAGTGCAACAAAGGATTAACTCAATCGAGTACTGTATGGGAAACAATGGATTTCTTCATTACCTACATCGAATTTATGTACCAAAAGATGGAGCTTTACACCCAAGGGTGACTAAAATGTAAGTGGATTTTTAAAAGTCATTACTTTTGGTCAAGAATGAAGAATGAGATAGCTAGTTATTTCACCAAATATCTTGAATGCCAATGAGTCAAAGAAAACCTTTTCATCCACCAAGATCCCTCTATCCTCATGATCTTCCTTGGCACAAATGGTTGGTAATTTATATGGACTTTGTGATGGGGTTTCCCAAAAATTAGTAACCACACAAAAATATTCTAATAGCGGTTGATAAACTAATGAAGTTAGCATACTTCATACCAAGCAATGTAAAGGATGATGCCCCTCTCTTAGCTAAAAGATTCATAAAGGAAATCACTAGATTACATGGGATGTTTGAGGTGAGATCATTTTTTATAGAGACAAATTTGTTTACTTCCAAGTTCTAGACCTCTCTTATAGCTACATTAGGTACCAAACTTAATTTTAGCACTGCTTACCACCCTAAAATAGATGGTCAAATAGAAAGAGTTTACCAAATCATGGAAGATACATATGCTTAGAAAAAATGCCATGGATTAGACCACTATGTGGGAGGAGTATTTACCTATATTATAGTTTTCATGTAAAAATTCATACCATTATTCCATTTAAATGATACCATTCAAGGCATTGTATGGCAAGAAGTACAAAATTCCTGTAGGATGGGATAGTTTAGAAAATAATGTAAATATCAAGTCAGAGCTCCTCCAAGAATATGGCAATCAAGTGAAAATCACAAGGGAAAGGTTGGAGAAAGTTTTAGATCATCAAAAGAGTTACTTTGTTGCAAAGTTGAATTTGAGGGAATTTTCAGTAGGTGATAGGGTGTTTTTGCATGTCAGACCTCATAAAATATCAATAAAGTTTGGCAAGGCTACTAAACTAGCTCTGCAATATGTAAGGCCATTCAAGATACTTGAGAAGATTAGCCACACAACTTATAAACTCACTCTTTTTCCTTCTCTCTCTCACATTCATAATGTGTTCCATGTATCCTTTCTTAATAAATATATTTTTGACCCCACACATGTAATTGATTGGCAAGAACTACAAGTGGAATCCTGAGAAGATATCCACCTTGAACCACTAGCAATTATAGATAGTCACAATCTACATTTGTACAACTGAACCATCCAACAAGTTAAGGTCTTGTGGGACCAACATAGGGAATATGGAGCCACTTGGGAAGATGAAAATTTAATTAAACTAGAATATCCATAATTGTTTAACTAAGTTGAGCTGGCTTAATCCTAAGGGGGGGGGGAGATTTTCATATCCCCTCAAACTCAATTTTCTTGCATGACCCTTAGCCTGATGGTAATTTGGAGTAGGGGTGGATTTATGACCATACTACATTAAATAAACTTATGTGTGTGTTTGTGATGATTATGTTATGAAAATGCTAGTACTAATGAAAATAAGTATAACCTTGCCATATTTTGGTAAAATATAAATGCTTTGATTTTATTTATACTAACTCAGAATAATGAATGAGTTGTTGGACTTGTGTGATATTTATCATTGGATCCAAGTACCTTGGGTGCAAGATGAGGTGGATTCTATGATATGGTGATGAGAGACATGCTAACTTAAAGAGAAACCCTAATACCTAAATTTTTAGGTCACTTCACCCTAACCTATGCTTTATCGAATCTATAGTGTAGAAAATTATCGTTACCATGATAGGACATTGAACAAAAATCTTCTATACTCCACATTCAAGGAAACCCTAGAGATCTCAATCCAAGGATGTAAAGGGGAAAGATATTTTGTAATAGGGTGTCCTAGGGTTTGATTATAAACTAAAGAGGGGTTCACCACCAAGCTAGGGCTAGGAAAGACTAATGGAATGCAAAATCGAATGACAAAAACTAATGTGAAAAATTTAATTAAGTGACCTAGAAATGCAAGTAAATTAGGATAAAAAACTATAAAATCATAAGTGTGTACCTAGAAACTTGTAGAGGCTTGAATGAGGATTGGAAATGCTGGAAATGTTGATTTTAATGCTAAGTGGGACTCATACGCTAGTCTGGATGATTTAGTCCCAAACTTGGTTTTTTGCACCAAAACTAGAATATGATAGTGCTTATTTTGAATATGACAGTGCTTATTTTGAAAAATTTGACTGTGGTGGGACTCATATGCCCAAGGTGGCGTATCAATCCTAGTATGAATTTTCAAAGGATTAAGATCTGATTCTACTCTCCAATCTCTCCTATTTTTGCCACATTGTTTCCAGATCTGAAACCCTGATTTTAGACCTGTAGAGTACTTTTAATGACCTTGTAAGTGAGGAGACAACTCAAACAACTTCCTTCACTTATATTTTAACCTAATCTTCAAAGATGCTTCAAGATCCAAGACACCTAGATCTACAATTACACATGTAGAGAAAGAAAAGCTTGTTGATTGTTAGTGAATGGGTGTTTGCCTTGGTCAAACCCCTTTGAGGTAATTAAACCAAATGATGAGATAATGAAATAAGGACATGAAACATGAAACATGAAACATGAACAATGATGTCTTGTATATATGCAATCTAACATGAAGTGACCATGAAGAATGTAGATCTAGATCTTGAACGCGGATATGAAACAAGTCTAGTAAATGGACATTCAATGCTACATCACAACACTAGATCAACAACATTCTTGATGCTTGATAATCTTGACATGATTATGGATCTTGAATTGTTGCAACAATTGATGAAGAAATCTGCCCTTGAATTCCTTAGAAATGATCTTGTAAACTCTCTTGATGCTCTTGTAAAGTCTTGTAATGCTTAACTCTTGATATTTTATGTTGATATCATGAAGGCTTAATGAAATAATGATTTGAGACCTTTTTATATAGTAAATCCATCGAAATT
This sequence comes from Sequoiadendron giganteum, assembly GCA_007115665.2. Lineage (NCBI taxonomy): Eukaryota > Viridiplantae > Streptophyta > Pinopsida > Cupressales > Cupressaceae > Sequoiadendron > Sequoiadendron giganteum. Next base: position 49,363,912 of record CM021109.1, read on the forward strand.
ACCATTTATTAGATCCTAGAGGCTGACATTCAAGAAATTTGAATTTAAAACCCTGATTTCCCACTCAAAACTCTAAAAAGGGGCCAAATGGGACTCATATGCCACCTCTTGCATATGGGTCCCACTTGGGTGGGACTCATATGCCCAAGGTGGTGTATGGGTCCCACAAGACCTTTTTAGAGAGAGAAAGTGTCAGGGAGTTAAGAAATTAAGTCTATTTGTTGATCTTGTCAGGATTTCAGTTGAAATAAGCCTCATGATGCAGAATATAGGGTCTTAGGGGTATAGTAATGATGATATAAAGGTCATAAATGAAAGAGGTCCCAAAATTCAATGTGAAAGTGTAAATAAATATACTTTACAAGATCAAATTAAGGAAAAATTAGGTCTATTTAGCTTAAAAGGGGTCTAAATCCAATTTGAATTCGTACAACACATTACAACACTAGATTAAGGCAACGCTAGGTCACAGGGCCCTAAATTTAATGTGAAGGTGTAAATGAATACACTTTATAACATTAAATTAGGGAAAAGTTAGGTTTATTTAGATTAAAAAGGGTTTAAGACCTAATGTGAATGTGTAAAACACATCAAAACACTAGATCAAGGTGACCTTAAGTTAATTCTAACATTAATCATTCCAAAATCAAGTAAGGAAAATGGATACTTTGTTTTCATTACATTTAGTCCCCAATTTAGTGAGAGGATGAACTTGCTTCAAACTCACACTAAAGTAGACATTCAAGAGGGGTCAAAGTGTACTGATGTGGATGGTCTAGGATAAAAAATATCAAGGGAGTGGTCAAGCCCTCAGGATCTAAGATCCTACGTCAAACTGAAATATGCACAAAAGGACACACACAAGGTGCATGATTTGCAGCAAAACAAGATACACAAACATACAATGCCAATGGATAAGGGATAAAAACAAAAACAAACAAAAATAAAAAGAGGTGGATCAAGCCTCGATTATTTTTCCAACACAATGTGGATTAGAACTAAGTTGTTTGTCCAAAGATGCACACTCACTCTGAAGAAATGAAACTTTAGACTATCTGCTGGGTGAGTAATCCAAGAGAGTGAGACACATACACATGTGGTCGCTATGCACTAGCATAACACGTGAGTGGCTAAAGGCCGTATCTTTCACATAAGGTATCAAAATTTTGCAAACGAGATACCATCGGAAAGAGGATTTGCTCTACTTTCCACTAGTGACATTTATTTTCTAGTATTCTACTGTCAAATGTTTTTACACTCAACTGAAGTCAAAACCCTAAATTGGACTCAATGACTCATATCTTCACAACCATTGATCTAAATTAAGTGATTCAAGCGGCATCAGGAAGGTAATTCAGATATTTTTTCATCAGTTCATTCACTTTGATCAGTTTCAACTCCAGGTACTCTTTCATTGGTTTTGTTCAATTTGGTGCATTTGTTCAATAACTTGGATATCCTGAAGCTTGGGAAAATTATTTTTGCATTGGGTGGCATCCCTTCAGTTGCAAATCATCTTTGGAAGTTTCTATTTTTTGTTGAAGGTCATTGTCTTTGTATTTTTGGAGAAATTTGATTGTACATTATGGGGCTTGCATATACTCCTTCTCTAGTTATGTTGCACAAGGGAAACTATAAATATTGGTGAGATGGGATCATCCACCATCTCCAATCACTTGATTCATTTCCACATTTGTATGGTATATTTCCCCATCCAAGTGAATGTATTCATGAGTTTTCTTGGAGTTGCAACAGGTACACTATCTTAGAGATCATTGGAATGCAAATTGATTGTGATGTTTTGAGTTCTATTGATCATTATGATTGTCCTCACATCCTTTGGAATAAACTTTGGGAGATATATGGAGGTTTAGATACTCCAACCTTCCCTAATGGTCATGATTCATAATTTCATTCCTCAGATCAGATACCCCATGATGATATTGTTATGCAGGAGGTTGTTTATGTGGATTGCCTTGAATATTTTGAAGAGGTTGACAAGGTTGCTTCAGATGATCCTTCTTCTCCATTAGAGACTATTGGTATCCATTCAAATTCATTGATTCCTTATACAGAGTCATTGACTAAGGCTTCCATCATCATTCATCAGGACACATTCAATTGTCTAGACTTGACATCACAAGATGGCTTCATTGCAGGGATTGTTGACTTGGATACTTCTACAGGTTTGGAGGAAATTCTTGAGGGGATGCCACTCCTCTATTTAGATTCAACTTTGAAGAGTTGTATTGAGTCTCCTCATTCCTTTGTCTCAACCTTGATTGGGGATCTTGAGACTACTTTGGAGGCACTTGGTTTCTCTTCAGATATTTCATGTATGAGACTTCTTCTCTCTCATTCCATTATGTAATCAGAGTTTCTTCAGCATCTGCCATTGGATTTGTTTCTTCCTTGAGAGAGACATATGGTTTGGACAAATTTTTTGCTTTAGACTTCTTTTAGTGGTTTTGAGGACACTTCATTCTAGGCGAGCAATCTAGTCTCCTTCACACTCATTGTATTGTTGTCTTTGGATCTTGTTCAACATCAATTTCTACATCGTCTTGATTTGTCCCCTTGTTCATTGATTGGATATGTACCTGAGTGGGTTGTAGCATCTTCATCAAGCAAGGAGACACATGAGAAGTTTTCAGAGACATCATTCATATTCATCCTTCCTTCCTTCAATTCCTATTTGGAATGGGAAGCATCCTTGCACTTGCACTTGGTTTTGTTTCTTTTGAAAGGGAGACAAGTTGTTTGTAGACATTGGATCTTGTCTTGTCTACATACACTTACCATTTTTGCAGGCGATCACATGTTTTGGGGGGGCTATATAGTCTCTCTATTTCCCTCCTATGGGGGGGCTATTGATTGTATTGTATCCTTGTGATGGATGGTGTTCTTGGGGGGTATTTTGGAGTCCTCAATCCTTCCTCACTTATCTGCATTTCATCTCCTTTTTGGAGAGGGGTTTTCTTCCCATTAGGTTTTCCCCTTTTCTCCGTTTGTGGGAGATTAGTTGTATTTTCATTTTCATATGTACATGGGTACCTAAAATGGCCATCATATAGTCGGGACCCATCATCTTTGCATAATCATTGCATTTTCATTTCCTCCCTAAGTTGCACTTATGGGGGGTTGTTAGTGTAATTAATTACTTATTAAATTAGCATAAGTTAACTTAGGTCTGCATTTAATCATTTAGTCCTAGGTTGCATTATTAAATAAATTATAAATAATGTTGTTGAAATAAGATTCCCTTTTAGAAGATGAGTTTTCTTTTCTAGAACTTATCTCTATCTTGTTATCATTCCCTAGGTAGGTTGTTAGGGTTTTCATGTTGTCACATATAGTATGATTTGAACACTTGGCAACATCTTGTGCATTCTAGGTTTAGCTCTTGCCTATATAATCATGCATATGTACTCTTGCAAATAATCTAGATCATCATAATAGAATCTCCTATTTGAATGCCATTATTTCATAATTTCTATGTAGTTGAATATTTCTTCTTGGCAAAGGTCCTCCATTGAAGACTGCAACTTCATTAGGGACCCTATGCATCCATCATTCCAACACTTCCCATCTAGCTAGACCAAAGTTATACCTCTTAATAAATTTGGTAAGGTGCCACACAACAATGAACTTTGAGCTTCATGAGCCAAGAAAAGCTTCGTATGCTTGAAACTCATGATGAAACAAGATGGAACCATAGTCAAGCAAAGTGTGTTATACAAGGTGGCCATATAACCAATGTTGTAAATACAAAATAGTGTAAGGTGCATTCAAAGAGATTTTTCTTAGTTCATGTAAGGTCTCTTCTTAGGGAACATTGTGCTCAATGTCTCCAAGAGAGAACAAGTCAAAGAAATATCACGCTCTCGAAGGAAATGAAGCCTAATGACAACACTAGGAAAAGGACAAATCGTAAAAAGAAATAAAATCACACAATGAAACATGAGTATCGATGTATGCCCCCACTTTAAAGCACTTGCTAACACCATTATTGTGAGAAATTTATTGAAAGTAGAAGAATACATGAGAGCTTATTCGGAAAGCCCTATGCCAAGTCATATGTTCCCAATAAGATATGTCATGAATAAGTATGTCACATGCGACCCAACTTAAGGCATGTTGTCCACATCCCAAGATTTCTCTTATATTTACATGAAAGGCATTCATCTAGCCAAAAGAGACAACAACAAGTGGCATACAAGGACAAGTCTACTTAACCCCTTCCCCCCACTTAGTGCAGGACAAGGATGAGCCAAAATGAGAGGATCTAGGTGCTTCAACACATGGAAGAGCATCGAGATCCTTAATATGTTGAATTTTGTTACTCAAAGCCTTACATTCATTAGTAGAATGACCATGAACTCTATGATATGCATAAAATGAAGTCTTGTAGGAGAATTTATTTCGTGTTTTTGGAGGGAGAGATATGAAACGATTTTGGAGAAGTGTTGACAAGATACTCTCTTGGTCAATAGTAGAATATGTTCCTTTATTTTGTGACAAAGATATCTCTTGCTTAGTAGAAGATGTCATATTTACATGACTCTTTAGATTGCGAGATTTTTTTCTCTCCTTTACAAGAGGGTGTAAAATCTAATGAATTCAAATCATTAGTGTTTTACGTATATAACATTGATATTAAGTCAAAATTTCTTTGTTTCTTTCATTTCTTTCAAAGGATAATAATCAAGACCACTAGTGTCAGTCAGTTTAGGATGCACTAATGTTAAATTTGGCTTAGAAGGTGTATGAGCGTGAATTTTCACCCCTAACACAAATTCTCCTTTCACCCCTTTACACTTTAGAAAACCTAAGGCAGAGGATTAATTCCAGTTAAGCCCGCTATTCACATCACACTTGGCGCCCTATTTGCATCTTGGTGGAGGCGTTTCTATTGGGGAGGCCTATGTGGCGCATAGACGTATGCACGGTGTTCCTAAGTCCTTGGCAGATTCCTATGATTGGAGACTATAGAGATGTTACAATTTTGATTGGAAGTCAAAGTGTAACTCTCCTCTTCAGCTAGCCGACCCGAATATGGTCGTTTTTCATCTTCTCCTTCATATTCTTCATCCATTCATCCATTGCGCTCTTCAACAGAAGTTTGGAACAAGTTGGCACACTCTCTCCATGCTTTGAGTATCCACTTTCAAGCTTTGTGGCAACATTCTTCACTCCATTGCAACAATCTACCATTCCATCACTCCGATAGTGCAAGCGCAAGACAAACAACACAACAACAAAGGCTTGAGTTCCTCTTATTCACTCATCCACAAGCCTTGAGCACTTTGGACGAAGGTGGTAATCTCCTCTCATCTCCTCTATTGTATTCAGTTGAGTAAGCACATACTGTTTTGTAGTGTTTCTTGCATACGTAGCTTGTATTTCCCTTCTTTATCGTTATTCCTATCATTGCAAACTTGGTTGTCCGTGGAGGTGGAAACACCAAGATGGGGGTTTGACTGAGGCAAGCCCCTAAATAGACCCAACACTTTCCCTCTTTGTTGTGTGCAGGTGGAGAGATCTCGAAGAAAGCTGGTGAGAGGATTATTCTATGAGATTATCTTTGTCACCCTTGCGATAATATACTTCTTTTATCATATCAATATTTACCTTTCTCTTTTCTTATTCTTTTTCTTTACTTCCTGAAACTGTTAGACTAGACTGTCAGTCCTTCCTCGAGATTCCAACCTCGTTTCTCTAGTTTTCTGGCTGTACAGACGCTAGTGCACCTATGATCGAAGGACACATAGTCTTCATCATTCTCATCCTTTCTATCCTAATGTTTCTTTGAACTAAGGTAGGTTAGGGCAGCCTTTCCGCTCTTGGCCTTTTGTGACCTGGGGCCTTGTAGTGGCTGGTCCTCCTCTCTTACAAAAGGATGTTTTGTAATAGCATTGATATTAAATGAAGGATTGTTTTTTGTCTTTCAAGGGATAATAACCAAGACCACTAGTATTTTCTTGCATGTTAGGCTCTATAGGGACACAAATACCTTGTTCTCTAGCACCATATCCTTTTCCACTATACCCAAGTTGTTTCATCATTTCATAACCTCTTCCATAAAGCTTTTTCATTTCTTTTGGATTTGGTGGTTGTTTATAATTAGCTTCATCAAATTTTATTATGTAATTTTCTTGATCTTCTAAAGTAGTTGAGGTGGATGCTTTTGAAGGATCATCTAAATTTTGTTTTGACATTACTGTTTCTTCTTTTCTCTTTTCAGAGTCTTTATTTATGATCTTGTATTCTCCCATGAATATTGGCTCAAAATATAAGGATCCCCAATCATCTTCTCATAGCTTCGTGATTTCCTCAATATTTTTTTCTTTGTCTTTCTATTACATAGGTTCTACTTGTGTAGTTGGTGTTAATGTTTTCAAAGGATTTTCCTTGGATTTATCAATGTTTAAACAATTTTTTTGGTCAAGGTCAACTTCGAGTGTGTACACTTTGTTGTTGTAGACATACTTCATTACACGATGAAGAGTATAAGGCACCCCATTCATTGCATGAATCCATGGTCTACCTAAAAGGATATTATATGAAAGATCATGAGGCATGACATGGATCAATGTTTCTAATGTGGCCTTTCTAATTGTAATAGGAAAAGTGATCACACCAACTGATTATTTTCCTACATTGTCAAATCCCTTAATAGATAAAGAATTAGGTTGAATTTTTGATTTATCCACACCAAGCTTATCCAAAAGGGATACACTACACACATTAAGGGAGGAGTTATTTTCGACGAGGATTCTTTTTATTACCAACCTGTTATGTACAGCTATTATCATGAGAGGATCATTCTGTTTTTGCACTTCCAAAGGAGGGAGCCCACTATGGTGGAAAACAATGTCAACATTCATTCCTTGAATCAGGGCTTCTATGTCATTTGGTTGCACACTAGAAGGGATAGGAAATTGTTGTAAGGAACTTTGAATAATGTTATGATAATGAGGGGAGGCTTGAATAAGGTCCCATAATGATATCTTAGTAGGAGTATTCTTTAGTTGATCAACAAGATCATACTCCTTTCCACGTTGTGTAGGAAAATGAGGAGGAACAAGCAAGATAGGATTAGGAAATGGGAGGGATGTTGAAGGTGTTTTTCTTGGTTGCATCCATTGTTTGTAGTGTTATATGTATGAGAAATTGTATTGTAACTCCACTATTGTGAAACATCATTCTTAGGTGGGTAAAGGATAAGTTCAGGTTTGTTTTGAGTTTGTGGTCATTGTGAGGGTGGGTAAATAATTAGAGGGTTTTTAGGATGTCCCACAGGTATGTAAGAGATCCATTGATCAAGGGGGACCTAATGGACACTTGCACATTCATAACCTCAGTGGTCTTGGTTTGATGTATTTCTAATAAAGGGCAGTCTAGTGTTATCTTTTTACCACCATCTAAGGAAGCCAAAATGTTGGAATTTTCTTCCACCATGATATCCTCCCTAGGAGGAGAGTTTTTAGGAGAGAAACAACTAGATGTTAATGAAATTAAATTTTTGGTTCATCTAAAATGACTTCATCACAAGTAGGGGAATGATCAATGTTGAATTGTCTTGTTTATCAATGATGACATTCTCTTTCTCAATTATGTTTTCCCTTAGGGAAGAGAGACACACAAGATTCTCATGACATTCATCGATTGTATTTTCTATCATCAAAGTATCTTCTTCATAACTATGAGAGATACTAGGAGCAGAACAAATGTATTTGTCATGATTGTTCATAATTCATTTCTTTGTACCATAATGTCTTCCAAAATAGGGCAGGTAGGCGAAGGAATATAAAGAAGGTTGTTATAGACCTTAAAGATTTGATTATCTAACACCAAAATATCCTCATCATTTACAACATTATCACAAGAGGGGAAGATGTTAGGAGATGAATGTAGACTAGTTGGAGTGTTATGTTGGTAGGTTTTAATGGTCTCTTGTTATGTTATGTGATCATCATGATTACCTATTGTTTTGTCCTCTTGTTTAGTAATTTATTGCCTAAGAGAAGAGGTAAGAGGAGAGAAACAAATAGGGTTCTCAAAACTCTCATTGATTGGTTCTTCTAACACTGAAATATCTTCTTCACAACTAGGGAAAATATTAGGGGAAGAATAAATGTGATTAAATTATCATTAGCCAAGGTTGTACTCTCTTTCATTAGAATGTTATCATGAGAAAAAGGTGAATGGAAACTAGGTAAGGTGATGTTTAGAAATGAGTCTATGATCTCATTCTCTTGTGCTATAATATCTTCCCAAAGGGGACAAGGAGAAGGAAAAACAAGAACTTCATGATTCTTAATGATTGTATCTCCTTTTTCCAAGATATCTTTGGCACTAAAAGGAGAGGTATCGAGAGAAGAAAAACTATGATCGACATGAATTTCCATGCTTGTAGGTTCAAGGCATGCATCGATATTTTTACTCTCTTGCACTAAGAGACTCTCATAACTAGGGAATGTATTGAATGAATGACTAACGTGCTTAATGACTAAATTTTTCATTAAAAAATAAACAAAGACCGAAACTAACATTTGTGAACAATAATCTATACAAATTTAAAATGAAATGTAAAGACCTAGAATGAAATACAATTTTCAGAAGGCAATTTACTTATTACACTATGCAAGAATCTGAAAATGAAATGTTGTAAATGCAAATTTGGAATAAAGAAATGCATGAAATGAACCACTTTAAGCTAGATTTAGTGAAATGCATGTAAAAGAAATTCGACCAAATGAAAAAGATAACTAATGAAAACAAAAAAAATGCATAAACAAGGTTTTCAATGTTGTAAAAGGTAGTTTTTGATCTGCACTAGGACTAAATCGCCCAGAGGGGCGTATGAGTCAGAATGAGGGTTTTTTGCATAATTTTCAGTAAATTTTAAGTGATTTTTATGCTTTCTAGTTTGAGTGATGTCTACGCTAAGTGAAAAAGCAGATTTCAGATGAAATTCAATGATGTAAGATGCAAAATGCAACCTATATGCACTTTCACTAATGCAAGATTTAGAAACCCTAGAATGTCAATCAACTAATGCAAACCCTAATGAAAAGTTAATGCAAGCTAGATATAGGATGATGATGCACTCCAAATTAGAAAATGAAATATTCTAAATGCAGGTTCACCAAAATATAGTATAAAAAATTGTCATTACTATGGTTTAGGACATTGAACAACAATCTTCTATACTCCACATTCAAGGAAACCCTAGAGATCTCAATCCAAGGATGTAAAGGGGAAATAGATCTTACAATAGGGTGTCCTAGGGTTTGATTATAAACTAAAGAGGGGTTCACCACAACGATAGGGCTTGGAAAGACTAATGGAATGCAAAATCTAATGGAAAAACCTAATGATGTGCAAAGCTCAATTAAGTGACCTAGAAATGCAAGTAAATTAGGACAAAAAACTATAAAATTGGAACTGTGCATTTAGAAACCTGTAAAGGCTTGAATGAGGATTGGAAATGCTAGAAATGTTGATTTTAATGTTGAGTGGTACTCATACACCATTTTGGGTGATTTAGTCCCAAACTAGGTTTGTTGCACCAAAACTGGAATGTGACAGTGCTTATTCTGAATCTCCTGAAACCATGCAAATTGATTGTACTAGGACTCATACACCCAAGGTGGCATATCAATCCTAGTATGTTTTTTTGGAGGATTAAGATCCGATTCTTCTCTCCAATCTCTTCTCTTTCTGCTACACTTTGTTTCTGGATCTAAAACCCTAATTTCAAACTTGTAGAAGAATTTTCGTGACCTTACAAGTGAGGAGACAACTCCAAAAACTTCCTTCAAGCTTGTAACCCAAGTTTCAAAAATCCTTCAAGCTCCAAGACACTTAGATCTACAATTACACATGTAGATAGAGAGAAACTTGTTTATTTTTAGTGAATGGAGGTTTTCCTTGGTAAAACCCCTTCTTTGAGGTAATTAAACCAAATAATGAGATAATGAAATAAGGACATGAAATATGAAACATGAAACATGAACAATGATACCTTGAATAACGTCTTGTAAATCTGCAATCTAACATGAAGTGGCCATGAAGAATGTAGATCTAGATCTTGAACATGGATATGAAACAATTCTAGCAAATGGACCTTCAATACTACATCACAAGACTAGCTCAACAACATTCTTTATGCTTGATAATTTTGACATGATGATGGATCTTGAATTGCTACAATAATTGCTAAAGAAATCTGCCCTTGAATGCCTTAGAAATGATCTTGTAAACTCTCTTGATGCTCTTGTAAAGTCTTGGAAGGTTTAACTCTTGATAGATTATGTTTATATCATGAAGGATTAATGAAATAATGATTTGAGAACTTTTTTATATATGAAACCCATTGAAATTACCGTTTATTAGATCCTAGAGGCTGACATTCAAGAAATTTGAATTTAAAATTCCGATTTCTCACTCAAAACCCTAAAAAAGGGGCCAAATAGGACTCATACACCACCTCTGGTGTATGGGTCCCACTTGGGTGGGACTCATATGGCTAAGGTGGCGTATGGGTCCCATAAGACCTTTTTATAGAGAGAAAGTGTTAGGGAGTTAAGAAATTAAGTCTATTTGTTGATCTTGTCAAGTTTTTGTTTGAAATAAGCCTCAGGATGTATAATATAGGGTCTTAGGGGCCTATTAATGATGATATAAAGGTCATAAATGAAAGAGGGCCCAAAATTCAATGTGAAAGTGTAAATAAATATACTTTACAACATCAAATTAAGGCAAAATTAAGTCTATTTAGCTTAAAAGGGGCCTAAATTCAATGTGAATGTGTACAACACATTACAACACTAGAATAACGAAACATTAGGTCCAAGGGCCCTAAATTTAATGTGAAGGTGTAAATTAATACACTTTACAACATTAAATTAGGGAAAAGCTAGGTTTATTTAGCTTAAAAAGGGCCCAAGACCTAATGTGAATGTGTAAAACACATCACAACACTAGATGAAGGCGACCTTAAGTTCATTTTAACATTAATCATTCATAAATCAAGTAAGGAAAAAGGATTATTTTTCCATCATTATAGAATCTATGATCATGTAATAAATGTTGCTAGATGATCTTGTAGTGAAACCCACAAGGTTGTCTAAGGTGATAAATTTGCAAAAATGAATTGAGCTCTCAAGAATATTAATCTCTCTCATAACCCTAGGATATTTGGCATCTGGGATATTTCCATTTTCTATTTGGAAGATATCAAAGTTAATCCAATTATTATATTCGATTAAAAATATTGCTGATAATGTAAATTTATGGATAAACATGTATAAATATTAATAAGTCTTCATAAAGAAATAATAAATAAAAATGAATAAAATGTAATTGAATGTAAATACCTATAAATAACTTATAATAATAAAAAATAAATGAAAATACAAGTAAAATTTACACACTTAAATAAATAAACTATAAGTAAATAACTACGGCTTATATATAGACGTGGTTTGTTATATGAGGTAACAAAATAAATTGAAAACTATTTGGGAAGTATTGAATTGTAGGTAATAAATGTAAATTTAAAAAATATATATAAGTAGAGTGAGAGGTGAATTAATTTAAATTATTATTGAAGGATTAATGTATAGCCAAACCACTGAAATGAAAAGAAAAAAGAAAGCAAAAGAGAGAAATCACGTGAGAGGAAAAAATGAATAAAGGCTTTGGCATGTGAGAGAAAAATCATAACTAGAAAATGAATGCTTCGTACCCCTTCCTATGGCTAGAAGACAACCTGCATTGATGAGGAATGGAATAAGCCTCACGACCATGCCCTTAGGAAGTATGATGATGTTATGGAAGAGTACAAATTTATAAAATTTGACCAAAATTTGGTGTTTCTGTTGGAGAATCGACACATTCTATTTAAATTTTTAAATTTGGGTTTATTTTAGGAGGGGAATATCAAAGAAGAGAAGGAGAAAAGGTATGACAGAGGTGTGGAGACTATGGGAGAAGTTATCAGGAGAGTGACAACAACTTAAGGTCTTGAACAACTCACCATTTTCACTACCATTCAGGTCCTTCTTGTGCCTTCCATACATTTTATAATATTTTTTGTTGAATACATAGTTATTAACAAGAAATGATTGTTAAAATATTTTCATAGTTGTTGCAACTTAGAATAGGAGATTTTTTTTTATGCTATAAGGAAATCTAACCCTAGCTAGCTTTGAATTTCCCTTTTGTGGCTATGCTCGCCCATTCCCATCACTTGGAAATTCTGTTATGTAAAAATTATACTTAAATTTTGACTTGGATGCTATTAAAATAGGTTGCTCACTCCTTTTTATGATAATATTTTATCTTGTTCAAGGATTCACCTAGCAATAATTGTGCCTAGTTTAAATAATTGATTTAGAAGTATAGAACTTGGTTGTCTACTTGAAATTATTCCTTTAATATTTAAATAAGAAATTAATCCTTCAATATTCGCATAATAGCATAATAGTTTAAATAATTGATTTAAAAGTATAGACCTTGGTTGTCTACCTAAAATTAATCCTTCAATATCCTAATCCTATCTAGACAATTGAGGATTTGATTGTTGACTCCCATGCAATTATGGATCTTTTTGATCAAGTTCAAATTACCCACATTTATAGAGAAGGTAATTCTCTTGCAAAATTCTTTACTAATGAGGGGGTTAATTTAATGATAGTAAAAAATGGGATGGGTATGAATCACTTTTTGAGAGTGCTTTGTCACTACTATGATATGATATCCAACACAAGTCTTGAGATTAGGCATGGCTAGGATGTAATCATTCCCCCCCTTCTCTCATGCTTTCTAGGAATTTTAGTGCCCCTTATCAAAGCCTTTTCTAAAATTGGTTTCATTGTGAATGCTAAGATGAGTTCCTAGCTATAATTAGGTGATTTATAGAAAAGGATGAGGGGTGATTGTAGTTGGGTGGAGCCCATATCTTGTGACAAATGGAGAAACAAGCCAAAGGTTTGGAAAATTAAAGAAGAAGGAGAGCTTACTCCATATATGGAAAGGCTTCATGGTTTCAACCATGAAGCATCCAACACTTTTGTTCATGGCTAGCATAATTTCTCCTTGATAGTAAATGGTGTTGTTTTCCCCATCATTGAAGAATTTTCATAAATCACTAGTTTGATCTTGAGGGGGAGAGAGTTCTTTAAGGAGCATAAGGGAAATGATGATGTGATGGAGTATTTCTTTAAGGAAAATGAAAAGAAACAACTTGTAAATATTTCCTCTTAGGGATATGATTTCTCATTGATCAAGGCTATTTGGGATGAGGTGGCAGAGGTTATTATGAGGTACATAACCCTGGATGACCATTTCACTATCATCTTGGGGTTTCATTTTACTTTACTCAATCATTTTCATCATAAGTTGTATGTCTCCTTTTTGTTTTTCCTACTTTTCTCTTTGGATACTTCAATTTATGCCCATATGAAGAATACTCACACTCCTCCTCTTCATGAGGGGCTTATTCTTCTCATAATTGAGTGTTTTAAGGTTCACTCCCTGACCAAAATGGTTAAAGGAAAAGGTCCTTTGGTTAAGCCAAGGGTTGTTGAACACCCTACCTTGAAGTTTGCAACTGATGATGAGGAAGAAGAGGAGTGGAAGGAGGATGAGGATGCCATTGAGGTTTCTTCATCTCCCCCTTCAAGCTCGCTATCACATAAAAGGAAGCCATGTAGCAAGAAGAAAAATGTGCCTAAGAAGAAGCCAAAGAAGTAGGTGGCTCACGACAGTGATAAAGATGATGATGGATATGAGATAAGTGAGGAGAAAGTTTCTCGGCCACCCAAGAAGTCTAAGGGTGAGGAGGAAGTTACTTGACCACCTAAGGTGTCATCAAAGAAATCCAAAAAATAGGGGTCCATCCCCATGATAGGGATATTGGTGGGTATGAGACGAGGGAAGAGGAGGTCATCTAGAATTCCAAGAAGCCAACACCCAAGCCACACAAGAAGAAGACTACTATGCCCTAGGGTGTTTTTTCAAGTGATTGTGTTATAGATGATGAGGTGGATGTTTAACCCTTCCCTCATCTTGGAGATGCAGTTTTGGCAGACAACCTAAACATGAATGTGGATACAGTCTCTTCTCAGCCTACTGTGAAGGACAAAGGTAGGGAGAAAATTCTTGTTCTAAACAAATCAGTGGGTACAAAGAAAAAAAATTGAAACATTTTGGGAGGATTAACCCCTTATCTATTGATTTTTCTTACTTGGATGAGGAGAACCTTGATATGATGAGACTATTATCCATGGGAAAGAATGGATCTTCTTTTAATTTTAGGGTGTTGAAATGGGTCCTAACTGAATTCAATAAGGTTAATATTAAAATCAGAAGCCTCAAGGAAAAATTAAAAATTATGCCCAATGGATCTGCTTCTAATATCCTTATTGAAAGAATTGCAGATTTGGAAATTTTTGTTTTAGAATTTCAGTCTGAGTGTGTTAATCAGAAGGAAGGATTCAAGAGAAAAGTGGCTATGCTGAACAAGGATATTCAAAAGCTCTTTGAGGTCAATCACATGTCTATAAAAAATAGTGTGGATTCTCTGAAGGTTATAATGGAAAAATTGAGTGCCGTTAGGGGGCACCAGATGGTGGAGTACCAGATGAGAGCATTTCCCACTAAAGGAAGAGGAAAGAACTAGGGTAATGAGGAGGCTAAGGGTCCGAGTGCTAGCCTTAATAAATCCTTTGAAGAGGAAAAGAAAGAGTTATTGTCCATTGTCAACCTTGACTACAACCAAGAGTTGGAAGTTTCTAAAACTTTAAACTTAGATATTTGATAGTATCATTGTGCCTTTTTGTGTAGTCTTTTAGTTCACTATTGTGTGGTTATTTTTAGCTACTATTTGGATACTAGGTTCTTTGTTTTATCTTTTATCCCAAGAACGTTTTGTTATTTTGACATACTTTTGTAAAGGGTTTCGGGTCCCTTCAAAACCTATTTTTCCCTCTTAATCAAATCATAATAGCTTCCTTCTCTCTCACTGCTCTCACTTGCAAGTAACTTGAATCACAAAATAAGAAACATAGAAGACAAGTGAATTTTTTGATAAATTGCCTCTAGAAATGGCATTGTAGTTGGGTAGGCCAAAATGAGTTTGGTGGAAATTCCTTAGAAAGATTAGATACAAATTAGGTAGTATGAGTAAGGAGAAAAATCCTATTGTTTCTACTATAAAGGTTGTTTGATATTCAAACTTTCTTAAATTACCTTCTAAAATTCATCCTAGTCTATTTCTAAGTGTTACTAAAAATGATTCTGCTTAGAAAATAACATAACAATAAATTTTATTAAAACCATCCTTATTTTGGTGATATATTTGAAGAAGTGAAGTTATTTAATGAATATCAAGTATGGTGGAACTAGATATGATAAATTTATACGTTAAACCAATTCAACTTGGTATAAGCTATAGTAAGGAAGAAACAAACATAATGAAAACTAAGGAATGGTGAGGTAAGGTTCATAACTAGATTGTACATCTTAGGTAATGAGGTGTTTGTTGATAAAACAATCAATACTAGTGAAAACGGATAAATTCTTTCTTGAAATGAGAAATATATCATATAAAAAATTATACCTTACAAATAAATAAATTATGTTTCTACCTTTTTGTTTTGAAGTAGTGGGGATCGTAGTCTACCAATGAAGAAAAGTCTAGTTATTCGCACATCCAGCTGAAATGAGTTTACAAGTGAGTAATGCTCTACCTATATACACTTTTAGGATTTCATGCATGGATGTAAATAAAATTAAAATAGCTGCAATACCTTTTGAGCCAGGGAAAATGGTAGTAGAAAACCATCATTGAATCGGTATCAAGTTGACTACCTTATCAATTTTTTATAGGTGAGAATAGTTTCCTTCTTTTGGTTGAGTAACCACCATGCAATCTTGGAATGAATGGATTTTGGAACCATGCATGTATCATGACACCAAAATGGGTAGTTCAACTATTGAGGTGCTTGAGTTTAGAACCTACTTATTTTGAGTTAGAACTCTCTCTTCAAGTTATAGTGCTAAGTTGGGTGTTGTCGCTAAATTTTATGGCATCTGATGGAGTAGGACCCTACCAAGGTATAGTTATAGGTGGTAATCCTCTAAAATGTAGGGTATTCATATCCATATGAGATGATCACTGATTAAAAAATCATATGAACCACTCAAAGATAAGCTTATCCATGCTTGAGATTGACATGAGTAAAGGATCTTACTATGCTTGCGAAATGTTAGTCATACCCTTAGATAGTGGGATAGATTCAGCTAGGAGCATGTGGGCCTTAGATCCAATGGAATTCCAATGATGGACATTCAAAGTTTTCTTGAGGATTGGATGGTTTTCCACTAGTAGCATGTGGGCTTGAAGGCCAACAAAATGCAAGCGATGGGTCACTTTCCTTGCTTAGTTGTCCTATGGACTGTAGGAAGATAATTTCTAATGAGGATTAATGTAGGTAATAGAATGCAAATAATTTATAGAAATGAGGTGGTATAACTTGATATGATATTGGTATCTTAGTTTTCCAATGGTTGGAACACCTTTAGTAGATGGTATTTGGTAAGTTGACCTTACACAAAATAGGTTGCTATAGTTGTCAACTCTCTCATCCCAGACCATATAATCTGCTTGGAGGTGTGGATAGGATTATATCTAGTTGGGGGGATCATATTGCACCCCTTATGACAAACAAAGGTAGGTCAAAGACATGGAGTCGACATGACCTTGTAGAAAAATTATGGTAAGTCTTAAGTAATGTTATTTGGAATTACTTCATTGGATATTCTATTCTAAATCACTTTCATTAATAAATTTACTGGTTGTAGGAATGAATGATAAATGAAATTGTTGCTGGAAATAAACTTGTATTACTGACAGTAATGTTGTCAAAATTTAAATTATGCTCATTTTTTGGATCTTGTTGGGATTTTTGTCACAAAGGAATTCAAATGCTATTATTTTCAGAAAATTGAAAATAAATTTTACATACAACAAGCAAAAGATATCATTAATGGGAAGTTGAAAAAAATAAAGATCTTGTTGTAACCAAAAGTTAAATACAATATTTTGGTTTTGTAGTGCATAAGGAAGAATCGCCCAATCATTATAGTGAGAAGGAATATGTGCTTTAGAAATTAAATTAGAACAAATTAAAGGTTGTAGGAAATTGAGGCAAGAGGATATTTATCATCCTAAGCTAGCTTCTTTCTCAAGGATGATTCATTGCATGAGAAGCAAATCTTATATTTGTGTCCCTTAGAAAGGGGGAGCTTGGATTTTCTTGTCCCTTAGAAAAAGGGGGGCTTGATTTTTCTTATGGGTGCACTTGATTTATCTACATGGTTATGGTTTTTGATATGGTAAGCAACATTTACAGGGTGTTGTGCCCTTTACACAATGAGCCCCAAGAGCCAAAAAAGATCAAGTCCAAGTTAACAAAAAAAGCTAGCCAAAAAATAAAAACAATAGAATAACAGTACACCGACCATGGACTAACAACAGAAGCACCAAAACACAGATAAAAAAATAGCTAGCTGGCATTATTCCAGGTTTTAGAGAGGAGGTCCACAGCCTCGTCCCTGACCCACTCTTGATTGTCCTCAACATTTTTTCTCTCCAACTCATATTTAATCACAACAGATAGAGTGTTGGTGACAAAATGAACCATCTTCACAGTGAAGCGGGTAAGGCCCCTGAATCTCTTATCCATCTTGTCCATTATTTCTTCAAGCACACAACGCTCCTCTCCCTCATCAGTTACCTTTGGGTTCTCAACTTGCTCAAAATCCAGTGGGTGCGAAGACTGAGAGGCCGAGTTCTCTTTCAGCTCTTTTTTATTGTCAGGGATGGAGTGGGGTCCTTTCACATTTTCCTCCTCTTCCTCCTCGGATATCTCCTCCTCCTTGTAGTCTTTATCGTCTAACTGCTCCTCCTCCAAGTCCACCACCACCTATCTTTTTTTGTTATTTTTTTCCAATCTCCTGGACCTTCGAATAGTGGTCTCTCCACCGATCATAATTGTTGCCTCCACCATCGTGTCACCCTTGGAATCCTTCCCCACAACATTTTTTCCTATGCCCTCTTTCGCCATAGGCTCCATTAAGCCCTTTTTTTCATCTTTGCCCTTTTTCTTTGGTGTGGCTTTGTAAGAAATTTTGGCTGAAGTAACCTTGAGCTCACATAGACTGGCTACAACACTTGTCTGAGCATTACCCATGTTACCTTTGAGGTTTTTAGCATAAATATTGAGTTTAGGATTATCAATAGCACTCAAATGGGGTTTTCGACTGGGGATTTTTTACTCAGCAGGGGAGATGTTAGCAAAAATGAGGGGTTCGACTTCCTCCACACGAACAATAGAAATGGGCCTAGGTGGGCATAAAATGAGGTGGAAATGATAGTCTCATGATAATCCCCTAGTGGAGAGGTAGAGGAGGAATATCTTCCGGGTTAAGGCTAGCAGTTTCCTTGAATTTTTCCATCGAACTTTCTAAATCCATAGCAGAAAGAACGAAAAAATTAAAATAACTTTGTGCCTAAGATGATTCAATAGAAGGAAGTGGTAGAAAAAGTAGGTTTTAAATCTACCTTCGAGTGTCACATATTTCATGAGGGACAAACACACTTGGTCTCAAGGTTGCAGAAGGGCCTCCCGTTCGAACCCCGACTGGTTGTGGACTAGCTCCTCACTCCCCACAAAGAATGCGTTCATGCTATCATTATCTTGGGTTTTAGTGTGTTTCAGATACTTTCTTCCTGTGCTATGCATCCCAATAGCCTACGCAATCACATCATCACTAACTTCAAAAGATATTCCTCCCACCATCACTCTCCAGTCCTTCCAAGAATTAGAAAATTATGTAGGTAGGTTAGGGTCATGGCCCACAAGATTTTCCATAAGGGGAGCTAAGCCATCCTTGACACAGATGTGCCAAACCAACAAATTTTTTCAAAATTCACCATACTTATTAGGCTCAGTCTGCACACGATTGCCACCCATTATTCAACCTGCACAAAAAAAAGCCAGAGAACTTGTAAAAGAAAAATGTTAGATATACTGGCTAAGTGAAGAGACTTCTTCACATGTTGGATACTTGGGCGAATAAAGCTACATTGGTTAATCAAGGCAGTGTGCAGCTCACACACGTGAAAATGAAAATCACCTATCATAAGTTTAACAATATCATAAATGGGGATCTAAGGCAATTACGGCTAGATAAGAAAGATATGATGGAAGAGCGAGGTTCATTAGCCATGTTGTCTTTGCACAAAAATCTAGGTTGAATGAAAGCTAGGCCAAATTTAGTAATAACAAGGTAAGCGGGTTTGGGACACTGGGTTAAAATAGTGGAAATGGAAGAGTCAAAAGGGAGCTTTCCCTCATAATGAGCCATCACATCAAAATTTAAATCCATGGGCTTGAGGATGAAATGATAATTTAAAACAATCCCCATAAGGAGATATCACAAGGTACGACCTTTCAGATTCATAATTATAAAGTACGCGTCATACTTGTAAAGCCACCTTCATTTAGCATGAGATTAGCTCACAAATTTGAATTTTACCACTCATAGGCCACCTCAAAGTTTATGCCCATCCACCAATCCCAAAGTACAACCATGTGGCCCCCCCAAATAACCCCCATAATCAAGAAATTTTAAGTCATCATAACAAATGAGGGTTTTGTTCTTTCAAGATTAGGTATTGAATTCTTGGTGGTAAGTTCCCTAGATTCCTCCAACATTTAGAGAAATTCCAAAAGGTGCCAAAGTTAGCTAAGGCATCTGCAGTTTGATTACCCTCCCCATAAATGTGGGTAATTTTCCTTAAACTTAGCTTAGATAAAAAGAACCTTATATCTAGGAGAATATCCTTCATACTCCATCCAAGTAGTCTACCAAAGTTCACGACATCGGTAATGGACTTAGAGTCACCTTCCATGTGAAGGTTCTCTATTCCCAGACAAGCAAAAATTTGTAGGCCCTTGAGCAGCGCACGGTCTACCACGATCAAATAAGATTGGAAGCCAATTCCCCCAACATAAGCTGCCACAAGATTACCAATGGAATCTCTGATCACACCCCCTATACTTTCTCTAACCAAATTGAATTTAAACCATCCTCTATCTAGAGGTTCCCAAATGGTGTTACTCCTAGCCAGGGATCTGGAGTTGTCAAAAGAGCTCACATGCAACTTCTAATGCCAAGCCTTCGCCATTCTAATTTCACATTCAATGGGTTCCTTCACTAGAAGTTTCCTATTGAAGATGGAGATATTTTCCTCAATAAGGCGGTCACCAATACCAAAGACCTCCCTAGAACTCATCTCAGTGTTCCTGAATATCCTCTTGTTACTTTCCTTCCATAAACACCAACAGATAATGGGAGGGACCTGGTTCCAAATTTCTCCAGGTAAGGGGTGAATATAAGGACCACACCAACCCAAAATAAAATATTTGATATCCTTGGTAATGGTCCAAAGAATACCCAATATTTCAAAATCCAATCCCCAAACTTCAGCAGTAAAGGGGTAGTGTAATAGTAAGTGGTCGACAGTTTCCTCACAACATTTACATGGCAAACATCTATTGGGGATCTGAAATCCTCTTTTCCTCAAATTGTCCTGAGTAAGGATCCTGTTATGATAGGTGGTCCACCAGAATAAATTAACTTTTGGGATCATGTGGCGGTTCTAGACCTTCTTCCAAGGATCAACCATAGCACTCTGGTTTTTCAACAAATTGTATGCCGATTTGACAGATAGATCACCTTGTTTGTCAAAGGTCCAAAAAAATTCATCTCCCAAGTAGGATGAGAGAAGCCTAGTAAGAGAAATTAAACCCTGAAGAGTCCTAGCCAGGCGACAAAGATCCTAGGAAAAGGGGTAGCAATGAGCTAAATCCTTCCACACCCTAGCACCATGAGGCCCAAGAACATAGTCCCTAATGTACATACCAAAGAACTTCTGGGACAACCTCATGAGATTCCTAAAACCAGAACTTTCCAGAGGGGTGTTAGGTAACCAAGGATCTTCCCAGAACTTGATCTTATTACCATTTCATATCTTCTATTTTATTCGACTTCTAAGTAGACTCTGCATGCTGCAAATGCTCCTCCAAGCTAAAGAACCCTGAGGGTGAACCTCAGAAAGGCAGCTGACCAAAGGCCTATTCTAAAGATATTTAGAATTTAAGATTTTGCACCAATCCTTAGTGTTCCTTATTTGATCCCAACCCACCTTGGCCATCAAAGCCTTGTTAGTGTTGGCAATGTCCCTGATCCCAAGACCACCACAATGTTTGAAATGAAAGACCTTTTCCCATTTTACTAGGGAAAATTTCATCTTATCCTCAGTCCTTGACCAGAGGAAATTCCTTTGAATTTTTACAAATTTCTCAGCTATATCCCTAGGTATCTTGAAAATAGAGAGGAAGTAAATTGGTGTACCTTGAAGAGTAGCAGAAAAAATTTGAAGCTTCCCGACATGGCTAAGAATGGAACCTTTCCATCCAACAAGTTTTATTTGAATTCTTTCAAGTACCGAGTTCCAAAAGTTAGGGGTGACCTCCTTAATAGTAAGAGGGAGCCCAAGGTAAATTGAAGGAAGAGTCCCACTCAAGCAACCCAGAACCGCAATCACCCTAGCTTGCAAGTTAGGAGTGTTGTTAATGAAATAATTCATGTTTTTTTTGTAGTTAATGCATTGACTAGAGTAGGCAACACAACTGTTAAGATAGTTTTTCCATTTTCTAGCTTCAACCACAAAGGCTTTCCCAAAAAGGAAGGTGTCATCCACAAATTTTTGTATCACAATTAGGTCCAAAGAAGAGGCAACTTTGATACCCTTAATAGAGCCCTCCAACAACACACTAGCAAAGTTTCTGCTCAACACATCCACTATCATGATGAATAAATAGGGTGAGAGGGGATTACCCTACCTGATCCCTCTACTAGCAGAGAAGAACCCAAAGGGGGCCCCATTGACCAAAAAATAGTTCTTAACCGTAGTAAGAGATTCCATTATGAGTTTGACCACAGGCTAGCTGAACCCATACTTGGTCAAGACTTTAGGGATGAAGTCCCAGATAACCTTGTCGTAGGCTTTTGAAATATCCAAATTTGAGGGCCATCCCTGCATAGTTACATCTGTCCATGGAGTGGAGGAGCTCGTGGGTGGTCATAGTAGCATCAAGGATATGACGACTAGGAACAAACCCTTTTTTGGGTGGGGCTAATGAGTTTTTCAAGAAAGGGTTTAATTCGGTTCACCAAAATCTTGGAGAGGATTTTGTAAAAGGTATTGCATAGGCTAATAGGTCAAAAATTAGACATGGATTGAGGATCAACAATCTTAGGGATTAGAGCAATGAAGATGTGGTTCAATTGTTTGAGAATTTTAATAGTTGTGAAGAAATCACGAGTAGCCAAAACAAGGTCCTCACACACTATCTCCTAGAAGATCTGAAAGAAAGTAGGGGGAAAACCATCGGGGCCCAGAGCTTTGAATTCCCCCATACTAAACATTGCCAACTGAACCTCCTTTGGAGTAACAACATTGAGAATCCCAAGATTATCATTATGGGTGATGATGGTTGGTAGGTGGTTTAACAATAGATTATCCATGGTTGGGTTGGGCGCCTCAACAGGAGCTGAGTAGGCCTCCTGAAAGTAATCAACAACCAAGAGGCCAATCTGGGTAGGCGTAGATATCACCTCACCCCTTTTGTTAGTTAGTTTATCAATTTAATTCCTTTTATTATGTTTGATGGCCGACACGTGAAAGGAGGTATTCCCATCACCCTCTTTTAGCCATTGCACCCTAGATTTCTATTTCTAGAAGATTTCCTCTTTCTTGAGGATTTGTTCCCACTCCTTCCTATTCTTAATTTCTTGGTTGTGAGTTTGCTGACTGTCATCTCCTTCCTCCATTTTCCTTTGTAAGAATTTCAATTTTTCCTTTGTAATTTTTTCTTTTAGAAAACATCCCCAAAAACACGCTTGTTCCAACCTTTTACCATGTATTTGATATGTTTAAGTTTGAATAAGATCATGAACATGGGGGAGCCACGAATAGGGATGTTCCATCATTCAACAATTTTATTCTTGAAATCAGGATGGGAATTCAATATTATCTCGAATTGGAATGGGACAAGACCCACAACAGATCGTTCATTGGAGGTCAGCAATAGAGGATTATGGTTGAAAACCATTCTGGGTAGGGCTATGATATTAGCACTCAACAAGCTAGTCGAATGATAGGAATAGAGGAACCGATCTAGCCGAACTTGTATCAAATTTTCACCTAAACGCCTATTAGACCAAGTAAAGGCTTGGCTGGAAAGATCATTGTCAACTAGGCTAGAAGAGCTCAATTTTTTTGCCAAGTTAGACATGTTGTCCGAGTAATCTACCAGACCACCACTTTTCTCTGAAGGATATAGAGGAGAGTTGAAATCCCTAACCACCATCCAACATGATTCAATATTGTTTTTAATCCAATCAACAAGATCCTACCATAAAGAACTCCTAGAATTTCTCTGGCATTGATTAGGGACCAAGTTCCACCCGGATAGGAGAAAGAGACTCCCACACTACTCTTGTAGTGGAAAAGTTCAGAACTCATAAACCTGGAGGGCTTCCAAAGAACTACAAGCCCACCTGATGCCCCATCAAAATTACTATAGAAGTAGGACGCACCAAGCCAGATAAGTTTAGCAATCTTATCAAAACTTGTCTTCTTCATCTTGGTTTCTTGTAGTAGGCACACATCAATTTTATGTTCAAGAACATAGTTCTTCAGAGTAAGCTGCTTGTGGGAGCTGTTGATCCCACGAACATTCCAGGACATGACCTTCATTTCCGACCTCTCTTAGAGGACACATCCAATGTCCTCTATTTACCCAAGGAAATCTTAATTGTAGTCTCTCTTAGCCTAGTATGTCTCTGGCTAGGTCTGCCCCGTTTAGAATCACCTCCCACATCTGCCTTCTTCTTCCTCCCTCTTTTCTTCGAGGTTGTCTAGTTTTCTTCCTCTGCAGCTTCCTCCAACAACACGCCCTCTGCATTCTCTACAGATTCATCTACAACTCCATTACTCTCATCTTCCCATATCTCACCTTCTTCACCCATTGTTTCACTTGTCCCAGCTGAAACCCACCTCTAGTAGGGGGCCAGAAGAAACCTCATCCAAACCTGAAATGAGGCTAGGGGTTGTTTCCTTAATCTCCTGGGTATTTTCAGTAGAATCATTCAGAGTTAGAGAGGCAAGACTCACTTGGGGATCCACTAGGCCAGTAGGGGAATCACCAAAGGAAGGTGAAACACTCGAGGACTTGGCCAAAGGGACACCATCCTTTGGTAAAATATTCTCCATAGGAGGCTAGTGACTACCCGCAGTAATACCCGGGTTAGGCTCTTGATTAAACGAAGATTTGTAGTCAGAGATAAGGTGGCCAACTTTAGCACACTTCTGACAATAAACAACAACATTTTCATAGCACACTAGCTGGGTCTAGTTGCCAAACTTAGAACATAGCTTAACCGAGTTAGGAAGAGTTTTGTCCACACAGATATTTACACAAAAATGAGCAAAGAATAACCTGGGTTTCGATTTGGTGATGGAATCTAAAGTGATAAATTGTCCCATAGAGTCCCCAATTCTCTTGAAGATGGCTTCATCCCAATATTCTAAAGGTAATCCATGTAGCTGAACCCAGATTGGGGGCGATTTGTTTAGATCCACAGAAGGGTCGAACCCCAGTTTCCAGCGACATAAAGCCATGCTATGCTTCCCATACACCCAAGGCCCAGAGGATATGATCATCACCAAATCCTTCAAAGCCGTAAAATTGAATAGGAAGAGGCCACCTTCCATAGCACAGATCTCCACACTCCCCTTGAGGCACCATTTAGCCACAACCTATTTCCGAACCATATCCACAAAAGGACAGAAGGACATGAAATGACCCACAATCGCATTCTCCATGGAGGAGAGAATCCTATCACTGATAAAATTCAGAATCGCAAAATCTGTCCTAGAAGCAGTAATTTCCTCAGAAAGAGGATGAACAGGAGATGAATTTTGTTTGCCATTTGTCAACACATCCTTCCAACCTAATTTTTTTGGAAGAATCTCCACTGCCAACATAATTTTAGTAGGTACGATTGAAATCACGGGTGTCTCTGAAAGAATCGAAGGCAAAGGCATTGACCCATCAAGAGTGGCCCCAAAGGGACATGAGTCCGCATGCGATAAGGAGAGGCCTGGGTTAGGAGGGGACATGGGGGGACCATGGGGTACCTCTAGGGTAGAATCCACCATGCACGTAGGAAGTTCAAAACACAGGCAGAGGAGAGGGAAGCGAGAAGGAATGAAATTTTTTGGTGTTGTGTAATGTTAAAAACTACATTGGTTATGGTTATTTTGTACAATAAAGGAGGGATTTTTTCCACAACACTGGAGGAGGGATTTGACACACTCAAAGGAGATGTTGAGTCTCAAAAGAGAGTTCTCTCATGTGCAACATTGAGGATGGATTTGACACACTCATAGGAGATGTGTACTTTCAAAGGAAAGTTCTTCTCTCATTGTGGAAGGATGATGGGATAGTTTATATGCTCTCTCATATTGTGTAGATGTTTATAAGTTCTGGAATCAGGATATCTAATGACAGAGTCAGTCTAGTGTTTCCAGGGTGAGCAAGGAGGATTGTGAAGGTGTTTCATCAAAGTCTCCAAAAGATTTGTGTTAAAATATTTCAAATTTCTAGCCTTGTTTGGGCTGATGTAATAAGGGGGAATATTGAGTTATTACATCATTTATATATAATATAGGTTTGTTTTTAGTTAATAAATTATTTTTAAAAAGTAGTTTAATTTATAGGTTAATTTATTTTACAAGAAAACCAAATAATTTATATTCTAATGTAAATGAATGTAAAATCATTCGATTGAATACAATTATCAATTTCAATTGTATTATGTTTTTCATCATGTAAATTGCAAATGAGTTGTTATGATCTTGATTTGAAGTAAAAATAGATTAAATATGAAGTGAGAAAAGATTACATAAGGATTTTCAAATGGAAATGACTATCATTAAAACCTAAAGAAAAAAAATCCAAGGAGGTTTATCATAGGATCCCTACCACCAAGACCCAAAGGGAAATAGAAAACCCAAAAACTAGATAATATAATAAATGTCCAAGTTATTACATTTGTAGCATATGATATTATAATCTACTAATGGAGAAAACGAGTTATAGTTCCTATTTGTCTACTGATAAGAAAACTTTTATTCCAACCCTAGTTATATCTCACATATGCTCTAAAATCTCTTGCCTTATGACCAAAATGATTGCATAAAAAATAATAACCACAAAATAAACTTTAAAACCTCATCATTTTCCATTGTCTTGTTGGGAATGACTATATGAATTTATCTTTGTTAGGAGAAATTTTTTCAATGAAACTTTATTTTCATTCTCACCACTTTCACTTTTGATAGGTCTTTTTAGGGTTTCTTCATAGCTCTTTGGTTCTTCATTATTTGACGTATTTGGTGCCTCTTTGGAGTCATCCTTATTGACCATTTAATTTTACCCCTATGTAAGTATTTTATTATTGAATGATGACCTTTATTCATTTAATATGTTATCCAAAATCTTGGTACTATTATCAAAATTGAGGCTCTTGTTCAACTTGGAGAAGGTTTTTTCTAGTTCCTTCCTTAAAGCAACTATCTCAGACTCTAACCTTTCATAATATTCTTCCTTTTCTTTCAATTGGATTCTTACCTCTTCTTTAAATTTTTCCATTCTTCAATTTGAATTTTTAGATTAATTATCATATTTTTAGATTCTTTAAGATCATGTGATATTTTTTCTTTAAATTAACCATCCTCTTGAATTTGTAATGCCTTTTTCAAATTTCTTCTTTTTAGCTTTTTTATTTCTTTGTAGATATAATAGAACTCCTCCTCAAGATCCATTCCTCCTTTGTCTTCGCTATGCTTTTCTTCAAACTCTCTTCCTCCTTCCTTTTTGTCTTCATCATCTTTTAGTTCCATATCAACTACTCCCTCATCTTCATCATTTTATTTTGATTCCTTTTCTTCTAAATTCATCTCTTCTTTTCCTTTACTCACAAGGTGTTTTTCTCTTTTGAAGATATCATCTTTTACTTTTTTTACCATTTATGTTCCATTTGTCACCCCATCATTTTTTCTTTCATCTTTGTCATTATATGTATTTGGTTTTGTTGGCACATTTTTATCAAAACTCTTGTTGGTATTACCTTTTCTCTCATTTCCTTTTCTTTTTGCCATGTGTGCTCTTTTAGATCTAACTTCAAGTGGTTAAACTAACTTTGAAGGAACCCACTCTGATACTAATTGATGAGAACATAATTATACTAAAAGGGGGGTGAATTAGTATAATACAATATTTTATTTTTCCAAATTAACAACCACAACAATATCAATTGCACAATATCATTCAATAGAATCTAACAATTATGTAACAAAAGTAGAACACATGATTTATGTGGAAACTCTTATGAGAGAAAACCATGGAAAAATATTGCTTTTATATAAATCTCTTTTTACAATATTTGTAGGCACCAACCCCCATTGCTAAGAACCAACTTAGCTAGAGAAACAATCTCTCCTTTGGTACTTGCACCAACTTCTACAAAAAAATTCCACCTTATGAATGTTGCTTCTAAAATAGATGATAGACAATTTAGTATCTTCAATGTAATTTACAAATCTATTTATAACATTTCTCAACATATATACTCTTCTTCACTTTCATACATTTTCATATATTCCCTTTCTTAAATATGTATTTATTCTCCTTCAAAAACTATGTCTTCTTCAATGGATGACTATCTATTTCTATACCTTCATAAAATATAATTATGCAATGAAATGCATATCCTCTCTCCAGAAAATTGATGCAATTTCATTCAAGTCAACATATACCTATTTTAGATCTACATATATCTATTTTATCACTGGTGGTGTATATGATTATATCTTTATCACTCAAAACTTCTCTTCCTTCCCATCTTCCTTATTGCATCTCACATAGATATTCTTCAAGGACTGCAGGTGTATGTAAGATATGCCTTTTTTAGTTTTTGCACTTTTATTTTTCACAATCCATATTCATTATTTATATCTTATACCTTCAATGAAGAGAAGCACCACTTTACAAAGGATGCATGACCCTCAAAGGGAGGCATCCTTTAAATATATGTCTTTTGTTAAAGCTTTGATCACTATCTTTTTAAAAATTAATTCATAATTACCTTTTAACACATTAATCACTACCTTTATTAATATGCCTTCTTCATCGATGCTTATTAATCCTTTAATCACGGTTGCTCCTTGTATCTTTTTATCTCTACCTAGTATTAACCCTTCATACTTGAATATCTTAACATTGATTTGTAAATGTTCTTTGTGGATACCAAGTATAGGTCAGCCAACAATAATACTTCATATATTTTTCTTTCATAATACTTAGCACATCCTTTGCCTCTAATATAATGAGTCAACCTTATTTGTATGATAGAGATTTAAATGAAATATATTAAGTGTTTCTCATTATCGGTCATCATTAAACTTGAGTATCTTAGGTCAACCGAAATGTCGTTGGGCAGGATTTCCTCTCTGAACAGAAATGTCACTTTCCAATGGTCCCTTGTGGTGGGCTCTATTGTCGCTACACTTGTGGGGGTGGTGATGCATGGGGGTGTTCTATGTAGGAGCTCTGTGTTGGCGACTGGTGACGAGATTTCCATTGGGCCATGCAAGAGCTTTCTTCATGATGATACCCTTTGGGCTGCGTTTGCTACTGGGGACGCTGCTGCTCCTGTGATTGGTATTGGGGACTGTGTTGATGGGGCTCCACCCATCCCTGGCTCTGCTATGTTGGTAAATGGTGTGGCTACAACACTGCAAGGTATGGGTGTTGATCCCTCTGGTATCCCTCTGGTGTCAGTTGCTCCTGTCTCTTGTGCTCCTTCTGGCAAGAGGTCTTTCTTTGAGACGGTCTTCTCCTGGCCCTCCTTTGACCTGGTGCCTGTGAATGCTCCTATGGGTGGGTGTGATGCTTGTCCTCCTGCTGCTGGGTGTTTTGCGGGGAAGGAAAAATATTTTTCTGAAGCTACTAGAGTTGGTGCTCAGCCTCCCCAGAGGTCTATTCGTTGTGCCCGAGACTCCCCGGTGGTGGTTTGTGGGCCTGAGATAGTAGAGAATGAGGAGTATTACTTGAAAACGGGTGTGGTCTGTAGATTGAATGGTTTGTGGCCATCCCTCCCACACCTCCATGATTGGTTGAAGGCTTCCTAAAAGCCTTTGGTTGCTGGGGAAATCAAGCTCTACCCTAGCGCTAGGGGCTTCTTTATTACTACCTTTTGCTCCCCTCGTGAGCAAAGCTGTGTTCTAGATAGAGGATGGATGTGGAGTATTCATTCTTTGTCCATCAGAACCTGGGCTTGTTCTTTCAACCCCCTTATGGAGCCGTTGAATACCAGACCTATTTGGTTCCATTTTCCAAACCTCCCTCTCTAGTTTTGGGAGGAATCATGCTTCGAAGCCATTGGCAATACCATTGGCCGTTTCTTGATGGTGGATTCTACAAGTAGGGAGTTTGGGCACACCACGGTTGCTTGGTTGCTAGTTGATCTGGATATCTCTAAAACTCTCCATGAGGATGTTGTTTTGTTGGTGGAGGACAGACCTTGGAAGCAACTCTTAGACTACGAGGGTCTCCCCTTTCGGTGTAGGAGATGCTTTTCGGTGGGTCACTTGGCCTTTGCTTACCCTCATGCCTGTCGCAAGGGCACAACGACTTGGTGGACTCATGCTCTCCTTGATCACCTCACGGTGGGTTCTTCTTCAGAGGTTTCTTCTATGTTGGTTAACCCTCATGTTGCTGCTCTCCTAGAGCTCTCTTCTTTGGATCCACCTTTGGACTGTTTTGCTGACACTATTGTGCCAGACCTTTCTGCTGACACTGTTGGGCCTGACCCTACACTTGTTGTCGCTGCCTTGTCAAACCCTGTTCGCCCTTTGTTGGGTGCCTCTTTTGTTCTACTTGTTGATCCATCCTCGACTGCCTTGCTGCCGAATCCCTCGCTGCTTGGTGGTTCTGTGGTGGCTGAGGTTGGGTCACTCCTCTCACCGTTATCCTCATTTCCTGTTTCTGAGCCTCCCTGGTCGATTGTTCTTTAGAAGAAGAAATTTTTGTCTGCTTCTCAGTCTCAGGCTCGTGGAGCCAGCTCTGAACCCTCTATTTCTAGGGTTGCTTAATCTCTTTGTTTTCCACAGCTATCAGTCAACTGTTTTTGGTTGTTCCTATAGTTCAGTCTCTATTTTGAACTATGTTTTTCTTTGGCCCCTTCGGCTCTTTGTGAGGGGTATGATACCCTGAAAATGCTGCTTATCTTTTCAAAAATATATGATATTATTTTAGTTTCAAGTCAGCCCATAAATAATATTATTTTAAAAACTCTTTCATACTCAACTTTATTGAATATGTTTAGGCACAACCTTAGATATTATTGGCATTGTTCTTTGATATGCAAATATCCAAGTAAACTAGATCTTGGCCAGTAGTTAAAATGGTTTCTATCCATTTTATCAATTTGCTCTTTGCATATATAACATCATGTATTAAATCATCGTGACATTCATTTCATCTTTAATGAACATTCCAATAATCTCCCATATGCCTTGACATCAAAACTTTCCTTTGACATCAATAACAACATTTCTGACATGATCTACTTATCAAAATTTGAATTTTTTTATATAGGATTATTCTACATTTCATAATTTATACATTGTAAAAATAATTAAATTTTCAATTAGTTTAGTGTAAGTTATGTGACACACATACTCAGTGATGTGATTTTTAGGATGCATCCACTTTGAAAAATAATAAAAATATATATTCAAAAATTACAAAAAAAAAATATAACTTCTAGTACTCACTCTTAACTATATTTTTATCAGTGGGTTTTTGAAAATACTAAATGCAAAAAAAAAAAAAGGGGCACACACCAGACGCTATGTTATATATATTACTTAAAAAGACAGGACCACTTTTGTGTGCTCAAAATTTTTCATCCTCTTTATATTAAGTATGTTTGAAAATTATTATTTATTTAGAAACTATATTCAGAGTACTACACTTCTTGCTCGTTTTGTATCTTCAAATTTTGAGTGCATGTATCTCAAATTACTCATCCAAGTTTAGGTCTAACTAATTTTTTTTAAAAAAGTGACCACTTTTGACACTCTTTTTGTATACCATTTCCATGCACTTACCTTGAAGTAAAAATATAATAAATATGAAGTAAGAAAATATTGCATAAGGATTTTCAAATATCAATGACTATCACTAAAACCTAAAGAAAGAAAATCCAAGGAGGTTAACCATTGAATTCCCATCACCAAAACCCAAAGGGAAATAGAAAACCCAAATACTAGACAATACTAATGAAATAGTAGCAATGATAAATCCATATGATTTTGAAGAAGATAAAGGAAATATGAGGATTGATCAAGGGATAGGGATTTCCAATATGAAATATTCCATCTATGGTTAGCTACAAAATCTCATTTCACAAGAAAATCTACATCATTTCATTCATGAGGAATATGAACAAAGGAGATGGAATAATGAGAAATTTTGGGAACTTTGTTCAAATTAGAGTTGGATTACCCTTTGTAACACATAAATTCTTTCATCTAGTTTTTGCATGGGTTGCTCAACAAGGGATACGCATTAAGAGGTAGCAATTTCCTTTTTGGATCTCTAACTAGGAAGGACACCACAAATCTATGGATTGAATTGAAGATAAGTTTAACTCCAAGTGATATTTAGAACTTTCAACTATCCTATTAAAATATAACTATATAAACTCATTTGTTAGGTGTTCATATAGTATTTCCAAATCCCCACCTCTATCATTTCAAGTGTAGATTCATTTTTGAATTATTTTTGTTTCTTAAGTTTGAAATAAATCTTCACATGAAAATATTAACATGTTTAAAAGTTAGAACACAATTTTAAATGTCATATACAAACACAAAAGTGCTAATTTTTTCATAGAGGAGACTTTAATAAATAATTAGAAAATATTTGCAATGAAAACAGCTCTAAGGTTGAAACAAAATACAAAACTGAAATAAAATAAAGTTAAAAATTACATAACAAATTGCAAGAGAATTTAGCTTTGACCATTCAATCTTCAATGAATTGTCAATATTTTGATTTGCTAAAAAAAAATCAAGTATATGGTTGTGTCTAATAAGCATGATGGTTGGAACATGTATACTCAAATCAATAAAACTACTTCATATTTTTTTAAAATAACTCTTAAAATTCTTGATATCAAAAATAGTGTTTAAATAAGTAGAAGAGTTTTGGAGCTTGCTATATATCTTTAAATGATGATGTCCTTTAGAGGGTGCTTCGCAAAACTTGAAGACAATGAACAAGCTAACACTATCAAGAAGAAAATAAATAAAAACTAAAAACTAATCAGAATATTCCATTAATCTAAATCTTATTTTCTTTGTTTAATCACATCTTTCTTGAGCTACCTAGATGCGATTTTTATTTTGCTTATTAACCTTAATTTGACATTGTAAGCTTCATATTTGGTGTCTAGATTTATGTGCCTAGAAGATGCTTCCAATTGCAGTGTAAAAGCTACGTGCATTGTTTAGTAGCTTTCTTAATTGAAGATTTGCAACTTGATTAGCACACTTAATAGCATTCAATTCCTGCTCCTTGCTTAATTCTGAGTGGGGTTATTGATTAGGTTGTTTAATTGGCTTTAATGTTCAGTGATATTAAAATATGTTCATTCCATCAATCCCGATACATTACATTATCTAATCTCTGTCTGCGTACCCCAATCATAAACCATTTTTCTTATTATATTTAACATGCTAATAAATACATGGGTTTCAATAAGGCTGTCAATGGTTTTACAAACCACAGTTGGTTTAATGGGCAGTGAAGAATGTAATTATTGCTATTAATTAATCTCTTAGCAAGTTTTTTCTATCTCAAGTTAATTCTTGTAAACAGTGGAGAATTTGTACTCTCGTACTCTTGAAAAGAAAGGTCATAAATTCAAATGTCACAAGAATAAGATATGTATGTTTAAGAGCCCCTTCCTTTTTTATAGTTAGTGGGGGGTGGGGTAGATCATTTATGCGACGCTCAGTGGCCCCCCTATAATGGATGGGGGTCTCCAATAGACCCCTTTTCTAAATTGTAGTAGGGGGGAGGGGGAGTTCAATAGAGCTAAACTAAACGCCAACTATAATCTATAATTCCCTCCCACCCAGTTCAATAGGGGACTATAGAAGAGGGGGGGAGGGGCAACTATCCATAGTAGACACTCTCCCTATCTTGTATGTCTAAGTACAATTTTTTTTATCTGTAAATTCAAAAACAGATAGTCAGATATCACAAACTATACAAAGATTGGAATATGCTAACACTTTACATGTTGATATCTTTTGTATAAACACATCTATGTATAATTTTACAAGGGTAGGATATGCATGTCTCTTATTAGAAGCTCAACTAGATGTCTTCTGAGATGATCTTTTTTTTGCATCTACTATAAATCATCTGTAAACCTAAAAAACAAATCAGCATATTAGAAATCATCTGTAAACCTAAAAAACAAATCGCCAAATATTGCAAACTATAAAAAGATTGGAATGTGCTAAAACTTTACATGGTGGTATCTTCTGTATAAACACATCTATAACCAATAAATTATTGGTAGTTGCCCTCTCCGCCATTGCCTGGCCCAGATCTCTGCAGCAACGTACCGACATTGGTCTGCAACCCGTGGGTTCAAATATTCTACCACTGTCGCAGCTTCTGGCAGAATCAGAGCTCAGCTGCCATCCTCTGCCTTGATCACCTTCTGCTCCGAACTTGGAGCCCTTGGCAGGGACTGCAGTAGCTTCACACCTCTTACTTTTATGGGTATTAAAACAAAGCTGTCATGTATTTATAGAATTATTTCATTTAAAAAACTGTCGACCATTTCTTTTGTATCGAAGTAATCTTTATGCAGTGGGAGGTGGTGAAGGAAACTTTGTTAATTGGCCACTGGCGTTGTACTTTTAATTCATTAAAAAACCCAATGCCATAAATACGATGTTACCAGAAGTCATGTAGATTAGAATTCTTAATAGAAATGATGCATTACAAGCAAGGACAGATAAATTTAAGGCAAAGGACAAGATGTAACGAAAAATTGGAATGTGAGCTGTGGCAGACAGATCTCAAAGAAATGGCAAAATAAATATTCATTCGGAGTAATCAAAGCAGACAGAGATTCATTAATCGACTGATACCCATACCATGTTTGCAATAGAAGGAAGGAGGCAATCTTGTTCTGAAACCTGCAAATGCAAATGACCACAAACAAAAGCTAAAGGTTTAGAGATAACACAACCCCTGCTTCTGTGATAGCCTCAATATTATGGTGGGAGAAAAAAGTGGTTGCTATTGGCTTTTTCATTCATGTCCAAAGCAAATTGGATATATTTCATAAGTTGGTGAAAATATATCCTTAAATATGTTTCCCCACAAGTTGGTAACGTGGATACAGTGGATTACAGGCCATCTTGCTTTTAAAACAATATAGGTTATAGATAAATGTTTTTTGTGTGGAATGCTTGTAAGAAGGGGTGTCATACATTTAAACTATCATTTCTTTGAGCTATAATTAATTATGCCGAAGGCGTGTCCTATTCGAGAATAGGGGGCTGAGTTTGTCAATCGACGATGTGCACTCCTCGAGAGGGAAGGGAATATGGTTGAACCGTGCATAGCCGATGATGATGATTAACTATGAAAAACATAAAAATTTGGCTGTAACGGCTTGTGACATGAAAATAAGAATGCATTTAGTTTAACTTTCAAAATGTACCTATAATATAGTATAATATAATAAAAATATAATATAATATAATATAATAATAATATAATATAATAATAATATAATATAATATAGTATAATATAATATAATAATAATATAATATACATAATATAATAATAATAAATATATAATAAAATTAATATAACATAATAACATTAGTATAATAATAAAACAATAATTTAATACTATAATTAATCATAATATAATATAATATAATATAATATAATAATAATATAATATAATATAATATAGTATAATATAATAAAAATATAATATAATATAATATACATAATATAATAATAATAAATATGTAATAAAATTAATATAATATAACATAATAGCATTAGTATAATAATAAAATTATGATTTAATAACTTAATACTACAATTAATCATATTTTATTAATAATATATTATTAAGAATAATAATATTATAATAAGAAGAATAATAGAATAATAATAATATAATAATAAGAATAATATTTCAAAAATCATATAATAAGAATAATAATATTATAATAATAAGAATAATAGAATATTATAATAGTAGAATAATATAATAGTAATATCAAAGTAATAATACAATATTATGAATAATATAATAATTTAAATATTAATAATATATTATTAATAGTAATAGTAATATATTAATACAAATATAGCACTATAATAGTAAATATATAACAAAAAAAATCATAATATAATAATATTATTATATTATAAAAATAATAATATAATACTAAAAATATACAATACCTAATCCAATCATTTATTAATATAATAATAATGTAACATAATGTAAACTTGATATATTAATAAAATAATAATAATATAATAGTAAATGTATAAAAATAATAATAATATAGTATAAAATTTATCATATAATTAATATTAATATAAATATAGTATAATATAATACAAATATAAATATAGTATAATATAATAAAAATATAATATTATATAATATAATAAAAATATAATATTATATAATATAATAAAAATAATAAATATATAATAAAATTAATATAATATAACATAATAACATTACTATAATAATAAAACAATAATTTAATATTTTAATACTACAATTAATCATATTTTATTAATAATATAATATTAGGATAAATATAATTCACTAAGTATAATATTTAAAAAATCATATAATAAGAACAATAATATTATAATAATAAGAATAATAGAATAGTAACATCAAAGTAATAATACAATATTATGAATAATATAATAATTTAAATATTAATAATATATTATTACGCTAGAGGCTATACAATGAAAGCAACGAAGGAATATTCAATATTGTGTAAACTTTTTGAACCTGCATTGAAAAATATATGTTGATTGTTCATTATATAATTACATATATTAAATGTTTACAAAAGTATATAAAAAATATAAATAAAATATAATTTAAAATATAAGTATAATATCAATAGAATAAATCATCGCATAATATATAATATAGATACGGTATAATATCAATAATTATATTAATTTTTATTGTTACAATTTTGAAGAAATAAAAATCCATTAAAAAAAACTATTCCAACTAAATAAAAGGGTTATTGATAACAGTTGGTTCTTCCTTACATATTAGATATAAATGTAGTTGCTAGGAGCTATTGATGTAAGTTTTTTGATTCTTTATCAGTTGCATTCATTGGATTTGCAATAACAAATATCCAATTCCATGATCATTGCACAACCAATGAAATCAATTGCTATTTTTGAATGTATTTTTTCATTGAAATGTTTTGTAATTGGGACATTTGTAGCCATTGTGAACACTATTGGAATAGGGTATTTTGTTCATTGGTTGGATTCATTCTAGTGTTTCTTGATAGTTACTACAGTTTTGAATAGGTATAATACATGCGTTCTCTATTTTTGCAATTTTTTGAATCAATGTTTCGTATTAGTGAAATCGAAAGATGAGGCTCAGGAGTAGGCCAAGCGTGACTTATTGGAGAACCTTACATTGCCTTTGTTTCCCTAATATCTTGGTTCCATACTTATGAAACTATTGGGAATTTTAAGAGATATATGGAGAGGGAGAGTTTCAAGAAAATTACTCCCTTCTCTAACCAAATTTTGAAAATGGGCTTGAAAATCAGGGAGAGATATGCAGTAGATTAAACTACAACTAATTTATGCTGAATAGATTGTACTTTTTAAATTGTTTCAATAATTAGCGCGTGTAAGAGCGTTAAGCTATAAAGCTGTCTGGAAAGTTTTCAATGGCATCCCCTAATTTATTGTTGAACTATTAAGATTATATTTCTATCTTTTAGGAATTTGGCTGGTGTGAATTATGTTATTAACTATTTAAAATTAGAAATTAGAAAATTAAATTAAAAAAATTTTAAATTTACAACTACAGAAAAATATGTTTCTAAATTATTATATTTAAATCATAAAAAATATTCAATTTCTTTTTTTTAAATTGAAAAATATTTCAAAAAGAAAAAATATTTCATATTCTATTTTTATTAAAAATCAATATATATTTATAAATAAATATTATAAATTTAAGGTTTCACTAAATATTTTATTGTACAAAATAATAGAAACTTAAATATTCATCCTAAAAGAAAGACTTTTCATAATAAGTGCACATTTCAAATCATGTTAAAAATTTGCAAAATTAAATACAAAGAAAATATAATAAATTTATGATAACAAATAAAAATAAGTTCTTAAAATAATTGATATAATATTATTATTATGGTTAGGGTTAGATTACAATTTAATTAGGGTTAAGATTATAATTTTGTCAAGGTTAAGTTTCAATTAAGGTTAAAGTTCAATTACGGTTGATGGTTCAATTATAGTTAAGGTTGAGTTTAGATTAGTTAAGGTCAAAGTTCTTATAGTTTTATAATTATTTATATGTTTAATATGATTAGAATTACAATTTGCAAGGTTAGGGTTCAATTAGGGTTAGATTTCTATGATTACTTAAGGTTAGGGTTCTTATAGGTTTATAATTATTGCCATGTTTAATTACGATTAGAATTACAATTTGCAAGGCTAGGGTTAGACTAATATGAGGGTTTTAGGATGAATTAAGGTTAGGGTTTGTATAGTGTTACAATTACTATTACAATTCAATAAGGATTAGGGTTAGGTTTAACATTATGATTCATTTGGGGTTAGGGATGGGGTTATCCTTGAATTATGCTTATATTTTGGTTGGTTAGGGTTACGATTCATTTAGTAATAGATTAAATATATTATTATAATATTTTAAATATAATAATTTATAGGGAGTGGACCATGGTTATAATTATGGTTAGGGTAGGATTAAGGTTAGAATAAAGTTTTAATCTAATTAGGGTTACATTCAATTTTAATAAATTATCCATGGGCTGCCCCAAAATATAGATTAATGGTTATAATCACTTTAATTTTAACCCTAATATGAATATAATAATCATGAGAATTAGAGTTCAATTTATGATTACAATTATGGGTGCATTAGAAGAGGATTGGAAGGATATAGATTGCACATTGAACCTCTTGAAAGGAAGGGAGGTGGAAAGAGAATAAAAAAGCAAGGGTAGAAGAGCAAGGAGTTAAAATGAGCAGTAAATAGGATTAAATCACAAAAGAAATTAGATGGAAAAATAAGGCTAATAATATATAGAGAGAATGAAAAAAAGAAAGTGTAGGTTTAAACTTAATTAAAAAAAAAAATGTACAATACCCTTTATAATTTAATGATATATTTTAATTAAACTAATATGTTTTCATTTATAACATGATATACTGATACATTATGTTAATGTGATTAAAGCTTGATGTAAAAACACACATAGTTAAATGGAAAGCACTTTTACACTTGAGTTCAATGTTAAAAATAAAATATTATTAACTTTAACACTTTGATTAATTAGATCAATTAAATAAAATTTATATATTTATTCAACATTTTTGAATACATATGTTTTAGTATATTTAATGATCCATTTAAACACAAAATATATAATTAGGTCAAGATAGTTAATGTTAATTTTTCCCATTTGAAAACATGATGATTACATATATTTTTGGGGGGTTAACAAGTATTTTGTTGTAAAAGTGTAAATAAAATTAGAAAAATGAAAATAATTGTAAATAAAAGTCAATTAATATTATAATTAGGTTATTTTATCACTCTTAGGTTATCTTATTTACTTAAGAGTTATTTTACTTTTTACTATTTAAAGATTATTTTATTTTATTTATAATATAGGTGGCTAAAATATCTTTGGGCGTACATTACATATATTTTTTAAATATAGGTATGCTAATTACGTTGAAAGTGTTATATAGTGAAAGCAACAAAGGAGTATTCATAAACTTTTTGAAGTTTCATTGAAAATGACAAGTAATAAATAGTTTTTAATTTAAATATTTTTCGATTAAAATTACAAACTAAGATATGTATGGTTAAATTTTTTTTACATATATTATTAATTAATATATATATCAAAATAGTAAAAACAATTTTTTATATATATTATTAGTTTTTAATATATTTTATTAATTAATATTATAATAAACAATGTTAAGTATTGATAACTTTCAACTTTTTTTATATATATTATTAATTAATATATATATATATATATATATATATATATACTAGTTAATATTAATAGTAATATATTGATAAAAATATAGCACTATAATAGTAAATATATAAAAATAAAATAAAATATATAACAATAATAATATAATAATAAATATATAAAAATATATATAATAAAAACTAAATTAACAGTAATAATATAATATTATAAAAATAGTAATAAAAATATTAATAATAATATATCAACAAAATCATTTCTTAAATGACCAATCACTTTGATCTTATGTATTGCACAAATTTATGTAAAAAAATAAATCATTTTCTTCTTAATTAACCTTCCATACCTCTTAGACGTACCCATTGCACACCAAGATGCGATCGCTAGTATATTTGTATGTGAGGTTTCAATTTACTGTTTTGTCTAACATAAAATCTATCGCACTATTCTATTTGACATATAAATTTAATTAGATTTCATGATTTTGATATTTGGTGGCAATTCCAATCTGAGGCCATTATCATAATTAAATAGGTTTTCTTCCATTGGAGAAATTAGGTTTTGCATTTTTTTTTTTTGTGTTTGAAAGTAATCCAAGAGATATGGATGGATAAAGTTGTAGTGTTGCTGTAACCAAATTCCTCCACGCCAAGTATGCTGACAGCTAAATAGAATAACCAAAACATATTCTCAGAGTAAAAGATGAAAATGAAACATAGCTCAAGAGTATGGCGCAGCTCAGTTTTTTTGTTTTATTCAACATTGCAGTTAGTCCACAATTATTTGTTTATTTGGAAAAAAGAGAATATATTAATTATGAATCTAGGAAAATATTATAAGAGGTTTTCAAACAACAAACTGTCATTAATGTCTAGAAAGGATAAAATAATCAAAAAGGTTTTCCACAAACCTATCATTTCAAGAAACACACGAATCCATGAAACTGACAAAATATAATATTTTAATGAAAAAAGTTCAGAATGATCAAACTAAATCATTGTGAAGGAACTCAAAAAATATGAAGATTGAGAAGAAGATGAGGACTCCTAATCAATGACATTCCAAATGTAATTAACATCAGAAACTCATTTGATCAAATAGTCTGCAATGACATTTCATTCTCTAGGAATAAGAATAAAAGAGATGAAGTCAAAGTTCATGAGAAATAAACATCTACTACACAAAAGATGTCAACCCCCAAGAAAATTCATGAGATCTCCCATTATTTAGAAGGGAGACCAAAATCATGGAATTTGTCTCACACATAATTATCCTCTTCTAACCTAGCTCACATTCTTTCTCTAGATCCACTAGGATGTCTCAATCATCCATTTGATTATAAGTACCGAATCTTATAGAAAAGAAAAAAAAAAGTGAACTAAACTAGCATTATCGTGCTTAACTGCACCAATAATTGCTGCATCGAGATTAGCACAAGAAGAGCCATCAATATTGATTTGAAAAAAAAACTAATAAAGGTTGGAGTCATTTACTTGCTCTATTCACCTTATCAAAAGGTT
This sequence comes from Sequoiadendron giganteum, assembly GCA_007115665.2. Taxonomy (NCBI): domain Eukaryota; kingdom Viridiplantae; phylum Streptophyta; class Pinopsida; order Cupressales; family Cupressaceae; genus Sequoiadendron; species Sequoiadendron giganteum. Next base: position 49,405,058 of record CM021109.1, read on the forward strand.
TGGTCCTATAGCCAAAAAGAGTAGATCCAAGCAAATAAAACATTTTTTTTTTCAAATTTTGAATATCCCAAGAAACTAAGAATTGACCAACATAACACTTAGCCTCAAAAGTTCCTTTTATTGAGTCCAAAATATTTTTCCAAATATATATGTAATAATACTTTAGTAACCTTAGAATAATCAATGATATTTTTCTAACTAAATTTGCCAAAGAATAAGGACATGCCCAATAACCTAGACCACCAAAAGTAAAGAAGAAAAAGTAGTAAGATGTTCCAAACTATCCCAAACTTGAAATAGACAATTAACAAAAACTAGAGGCTAGTTCCATATGTACCACCATAACCTCTAAAGACCCTAAGGAAAAGATAATTGAAAGAAAAGATGAGCCACACATTCCTCATTAACCCCACAATGAACAAATTTAGAAGGAGCTTGAAATCCTCTCTTTCTTATATTACCCTAGATAAAAAATATTTTGATAAAGAAAATAGAGTAAGAAATTACATTTCGATAAAGAATAATTATCTCAAATCTTTTTGCAATAGGGAAAATCTCTATACCCAAAATTTTCATGCTTTAAACTTTGGTATCCACAAGAAAATGAATAAACTCTCCTAAAGTATCATAGCCTCAAGAAAGAGCATTTGTTTCCTCCACAGAATAACATGGGTGATTTGGTGGAATAGAAGATAGGGCCACCTAAGAATCAAGATCTGCCCCCCAAAGGCTAACAACTTGGATCCTATTAATAATAAATATGAGAGCCCTCTATTAAACAAGAATCGTTAATATTTGACACCTTATGTAATACCCCTTCGTTTTGCTTCTTGTTCAAGTTGCTTTATGCTATGTTGGTTGCAATTACTTTGATATTGGATACATTTTGTTATGATGTTTTGATCGCTACTATTGAGTGACAACTATTATTGTGGGATGTAGTTATCTAATTATTGTTTCACATGCATTATGGATTAATGATGTAGAGTTAACATGAGATGTTAAAATGAGATTATTGGATTATGAAGGAAGTGTCAGTTTCGATGAGTGTATTGGTGAAGAGGACGGTTTCGCATCACTCACTTGCGAGTGCCCTGCGAATCCGTAATTCCTTCTTCACGGTGTGTATTATATGCTGGATATATTGTATGATGTTGTTTACTTGGTTGCAGGATTGCAGGTACATGCCATCGACTCCACCTAGTTTTACAGGTTTGAGCATGTCGATCCAACGGTTAAGTTGAACGAGAGATAGCAGCTAGGTAACATATGTCAAGTTTACACCCTAGCCTTAGTGTGTCGTCAGTTGTGTGTGTTGAGTCATTGTCTGTCTTGCTTTGATGTTATTTAATTCTGAAGAATTCTTGATTTGGAAATAGATATTTAGAATAATTGCATTTTAATCATATTGATGGTTATTTATTTTAAATAATGTAATGTGGATAAAAGTTTATATTTAAATTAATTAATTATATTTAAATTATTTAATTAATTAAATTTAATCTAAGGGGGTTGAGTTTAGTTATTAAATAATTAAATTAATTAATTAAACGTGATGCAAGAGAATAAAAGGAAATAAAAGAATTAGAATTAATTTTTGAATTTAATTCCAACGTGTGGGAATTCAATTAGAAATTGTAATTAAATGTTTATTTGGGAAATTGGTTGCAACTTTGGAAATTAATTTATTATTTGAAATTGCATTTTAAATTGAAAGTGGGTTTTCGAAAAGTGAAATTGAAATTGAAATTTGAAATTGAAATTGAAATATCTAATTTGCATGTAATGTGAATTAAGGTTGTAAAAATTGAAATTGAAATTGAAATTGAAATATCTAATTTGCATGTAATGTGAATTAGGGTTGTATTAGGTATTTTTTGATTTATAAAGAATACATGTTTTAATTTTAGGGTAGCAGAAAGAGATTTAGAAAAAAAAATACATTTTTACAGCAAGGAAGAAATTTTGGAAAATTTGCACAAGGGTTTGAAGAAAGTTGGATTGTAGAATTGATTGAAGGAAAGATTGTTTGCAATTGTTGGGTTTTGGATTGGATTCATTAGAGGATTGAAGAAAATTCAGGAAATCTTTGGAGGAGGCTTGCATCAGAAATTCATCTCTTCTTGTAGCTTCTTGTACTAGGTTTTCCTCTTTGTGTTTTATTGTTCTTGATTGTTTTTCTTTAAAATAGTAATAATTAAATATTTGTTTGTTAAATTTGTTTTAGAAAATAAATTTGATATTAGGAGAAAATAATTAAACAAAGTTACAGCTTTTGCTTGTGAAAATTCTTGAGTGAAAATTGTGAAAACTTTAGTTGAATTTAAATTATTTGGGGAAATCGATTTTGTTGTTATTGAAATCAAACATAGAGATTGAACAATGCATTTAGAATGTTTTTAGAAAATGAAACCTTCTGTTTATTATTAAAAAATGGATTTAAAATCTACAGTATAGTTATTTTTTCATGGTAAAATGGTCTGGTTGTGTTGCCTATAACTTCACTTGCACAAACTGGGTTGTCAGGAAATTTAAAGGGTTTTTGCATTTTGAAATTTTCTTATCCCCGTCAACAAATCGCAAATACCCAGATCGTAGTTTTTGAGTTATGCTTGAAACATGAGACTGTTGTTAAGTTATTTTCCCATGGCTGCTTTGAAAATAAAATAATAATAAATTGATATTTATAAATATTAATATTTTATGTATTGTTATTATAATATTAAAATACTATTTAATAATATTTTATATTATAATTTATAATATTAAAGTATTATATTTATTTATATTATTTTAAATAAAATTTGTATATTAGATTAATGGAATTAAAATTATAAACGTATGGGGAAATTATTGTTTATTTTAAAATGACATGTTAAAGTTTAATTGAAGGAGTTAAACATTTGATTTAAAGAATGCATAATTTAAAATTTAATTGTGGAATTTAAATTCATGTGTAAAAGGTCCAATTATTAATTTGATTTAATTGGAAAAATATATATATATTTTGGAAAATTGATGATAAGGGATATTTTATTTTGAATTAAACAATTTGATATTCTGTAAAGAATAAAAGATATGTTAATGATTAAATATATTAATTTATATTTAGTATATATATATTGAAGGTCTATATCCATTTGAAAGAATAAATAATATTTTATCTTATTTTATTCTGTTGTTTGCAAATTGGGTATTATTAGTGTTCTAAAAGAAATGATTAGTATGTGTAGAAAATGTATAGAGAAAGATATGTTATTATATTAAAATGATTGAATGTTTTAAATAAAAAATTGAATGAGATGTAAGATTTGGTTAGGAAATGGAAAGAGTTATTTGCATGGATTTGTATCAATTTAAAAGCAAATTAAGAAGTTGTTTTATTGATGAGGCAATCAATTATGTTATTTATTAATTTCTATTTAGATTAATTGAATCATTGTGATTGGATTATGAAAGAGATATGGATTTAGTATATGCAAAAGTAGTATCTTCCTCATGATTATCTTAAAGGATTTAATTCTCTGTATTTAGTAAAGGGAAGTAAGTTTAATTATTTTAGATTTCCAATAATGAAAGGGGAAATAGGGGTTATGGTTATAGATGATCTAGTCATCATGTCTTTGACTTTGTCAACACTACCTATTGATTGAATATGGATTTAGGAATTCCAAATATTAGATTTGATTAATGACTTGAATGCTTTTGTTGCTATGTCGTCAAGTTGCATTGTGGGTTTTGGGATTTAGTGTTAGTCCTAAATTATAAGTCTTCTAGAAGAACTTAGAGGATAAGGGTTGTTGAATCTTTATGCCATCCAGTTGTTTTCCCTTGGGTAGTGCATGGTGTCTTTTCAATTTTACCCAGTTTTTACGAATGGGGATGTTTGCACCTCCTTGGGTTAGAAGCGGATTATGGGATCCGTGTCTCCTTGTATGGAGTGACCTTGGTATGTGGTTTCATCTTGTTGCCTCTTGTGAAAAGAGTGGACTATGTGTTTGTTGCCTCCAAGATGTTTGGAGTGAGTTCTATTATTTGTATCCTCCTTGTGTTGGAGTGGATTATGGTGCCTAGTTTGTATGCACTTGTGTTTCCCTTGGTGATTGGTTATGAGTGCGTTGTCCATTAGAAGAGTGGCTTTTGATAGGGGTTGGAGCCCAAAGTGGTAAACCGGGTAACCTTCAAAAGTGAGTTAATCAAGTGATAATTAAATTAAGGTACTTAGATGATTAGGATGCATTCACACTAATCAAGATAATTTAATCCTCACTCATAGACATAAGGGCTTGTTTAGACTTGGGATGAGTGAGAAGGCTTGGAATGGCAAGATCAACTATCTTGTCCTTACGAGAGGTAGTTGATTCCGCATGAGTGAGTATGAGTGCTGGGATTCAGTTGAGGCCACCAGGATTTTCAGAGCCTATGAAGAATGCCCAGAGGAGATCTTATGACAAACCTTGCTATGACACTCTATCTAGGACAACTGTTGTTAATTGTTTTATATGTATGGTTTTGTGAACATACTTGATCTACTTTATGTCTGGAAGCAATGTGACCTATGTCAGTGGTGTTTGATTTGTACTTGTATGGTAATTGAGTTGTACTTGTTAGTTCATTTGTTTGGTTATATTAGTATGAGTCTACCTTTGGTTAGAGGTAGTAGAATTTTGTCCATGTTACTTTGTTACTATCTCCTAGCATGGGGGGTGGGCCTTCGGGTACCACATTGGTAGGGTGGAATATGCACCAAAACCGTTGGGTCCCCATCGATCTTCAGTACTTGGTGGTAAGACATCCAGATGGACAGCTCGCGGTTCTTGTTGTAATTTCTTGCATTGTAATATTTCAGTTTGTATATGATACTTTATCCCTCTTTTGTAAGAGGTGGAGTTATGTAATTATAATACATTTGTTCTAGTGTCTCATTCTGGGAATAAGTGATGTAACTATTGGATTAAGATAATGTTTATGAGATTGTATCTTAGTTGATTATTTTATTATGTTATTTGGTATTCTTATGATGTATGATGTTTATTTCATACAGTTCATACTGCTATGGTTATATGTAATATGTATGTGTGGGTTAAAGTAATCCTAACCTTGTATCCTTAGCGGTTGTTGTTAATTAGTAAGTGAATGTGTATGTTAAATGCACTTTATAAAAAAAAATTGGTTCGCTTATGATGTTAATTGCAACTTCCTTTAAAGTTACTTGGCGGGGCATTACAACTTAGACCAACTAGCATCTATAAAGATTTTACTCAAAGGGAGCATATGGGAAAATGGGTGAGAATAAGGAGGGAGAATCCTATGAATCCATGTAAAAAAACATTGTGACTTGAATTTATGATGTAGAAGAGATTTATTTGAAAAGTGGAAAAATTATTGATATTATTCCAAATCATATCTAAGTCTTTCTCAGTCAAAATTATTTTTGGAACCTCAACACCTCATAAATATTTATAGCTTAGAAGTTTGGTTGATATTTGATCATGTTGCACTCAAACCATCTTTAATAGATTTTACCGAACATGGCTTGATTAGTCAATTCAACAAGCCTAATACCAAGACCATCATTCTATTTAGACCTACATACTTGTCCCAACTAATAATACTCCCTTTTAAAAAGTGTAGATTCCTTTCCCAAAGAAATTTTCTAGAAAGAGAATCAAACTCTTATAGAATTTTTTTTAGGATAATACAAAGAGCCTACAATACCAATTTTAGGAGGGTAAGATACCCAATAAAGCACAACCATTTGAAAGTTCTATGATAAAATTGCATTCTAAATGTGTTAAGAATTATTTTCTACTAAACTAGATCAGGAAGACTAATTGACAATGGACTACCAAGCTAATCTAAGGGCACTTGTACAATCTTGAATCTCAAGATAAGAGGAATTCAATTAGTCCACAATTATAATAGTTTATATATCTACAAAAATATAGAGAAATAGACTCCCATTCAAAATTTTAATCATATAGTTATTTTTGTACTTTAATAAGTTATTATTGATTGGAAGGGCCTAATTTTGATGGTTCATTTTTTTTACAATTATTTATTTAAACTTGTTCTTCAAGAAGTATCTTATAATAAAATTTATATTATATATATGTAATTATAATTTTATATAATTTTTGACAGTCTATACAATTTTTTTTATTTCATGTAATATAGTCTTTGTAAAATTTTAATTGTATCATACAATTAATATTTTTAAATATAATCCTACAACCATCAAATTTAAGCATTAGATATATAAAACAAAATTACTTTAATTTTTTTTTTAAATAAAATATTTATAAAATTTCTATAACTCATTAGATTAAAAATACTTTAAAAAATATATATTATTTTTATTAATATTTTATATTACATTTTATGATCTATTATTTTTTAAAATAAGAATAAGTAATATCAATATTTTAAAATTAATTTAACATAAACCATTAAGTTTGATAGTAAAGAATATGCAAATCTAGTATAGATATCTTGAATACATCTATCTAAAAAATAGAGAGAGATATCAATTTGAAGCTATTTTATTTGCTTAAAAATGATTTTACTTTGAAATTATTTTATTTACAATATAACTTTTATGTGTTTCTTATTTTGGAAATATTACATGTTTATTGCTGAATATTAATGTTTTGAAGTGTAAACTACTATCAAATTTAAGGTAAGAGTTTTTTAAACATGGTCACACATTTACACTCTGTCACTTACTATCATTGTAGAATGCCTCTTGGTATTAACAAAAAATAAAAGAACAAAAAAATTCCATTAAGATTTTAAAAGTTAGAAAATTTTGATTCTCAAAATGATATGATAATATCGTTATAAGATTATGATGTAAAAAATAATAATATAGTTTAATAAAAGATTATGAAACACTAAAAAATGTAAAATAATTATTAAAAAAAAATAAACTATGAATGTATGGAAAATAAATATACCCTAAAAAATTATTTATAGACCTAATTCTAAGAGTAAAGATTAATAAATGAAATCAATCTAAATTAATTAGAGTTGTGATTGATAATATCAAATCTTATTTAGAGGGTGATAATAGCTTAGTCTATTTATTAATTTTATGTAAGTGATGATGGATATTTAAATGTGTATTTTATTGGACATGTTATTTTACACTAAGAGATGAGGGTGTACATACAAATCAATCCCCGAGCTCTATTTTTCTAGTAGAAGAGAATTCAAGGATTACATAATCCCATATCAATAAAAAATAATTTTTTATCTTCTTAGAGTTTTTTTTTTTTTTATATTTGAGGTTCTTAATTTTTGCCCAAAGTTGGTTTCATTGGTATATATTATGAGGTCAATTATTATGTTGCTCAAGTAGTATGAAGAGATATGAATGTGGTTGTCTTGCTGCACATTCAAAAAATTGGTTTAGCAAGGATTAGAGCAAGGATTCTACATGCTATTGAACAGTTAAAAATGTGTAGCAAGGATTAGAGCATCATTTCCACTCAAATGTTGCATGCAACTTATCTAGGTTTTCATTTACACATTAGATATTCCAAAGATTAGATTATATAATGATTCCTTAAAATATTTAGATTTTCATTAAGGAGAATCACGTTCTCACATAAATTTGAATTCAAATTTTTGGATCTTTAAACTGGTGGATTTGCACCATAGGGACATGTTTTTTAGGAGTATTAGACAAATAATTTTCATAGATTTAGTCTATGCTAAGAATCTTGAATTTTTTCATGTATGATTAACCAAACTAGAACACGGATCCAAAGTGAAGCCAAAGGAAAATGTATCATAGTGCAAAATGTGTCATGTCTCAAAGACCTCACCTAGGTACATATTCACATTGAACAAATTAGCTAGACTTAAATCAACATGTCTTGTTTAGAGGGGCATCCCAGTTCATGGAAAAAGACAACACTAAGAAATACAAAAATAAATCTTAACATTTAATGTAAAATTAGAAGCCCATAACTTGTAGATAATAGACATGAAGGCAAAAAAGAGACTAATTTTTTTATGGCTACAATTAACATATTTGAGACAAGTTGCAAGTTGTTCCCTAAAAGTAAAACACATGGAACAAGGCCATTAAGAAATCGATGTACACATCTTACCTCTATCGAGTATAATGTGGGAAAACAATTTAATGACTTTGGTATAATGAATTAACCCTTACGTGGCTACATTATCAAAAATATCAAAAATACAAGTATAAGAATACTTAAAATATTAGATGAGGGCAGGTGCATGGAAATGGCTAGCAATTCTATGGACACCCCTTAAAAAAATCTTTGAAAAACCATAATGCGAGCATGTTAAAATGCGCTCACATTATGGCTTGTTATGCCGAGCCTGAGGCTCGGCAACTACAAACCAATAATGCGAGTGCGTTATAACACGCTCGTGTTATTGACTGTTAAAAGCAAAAAAGGAAATGCAAATCTCTCATTCGGATTTTGATTGGTTTTTTTTGCAGCCGCGGCCAAAATCACCACAATTTCACGCTTGCATTCTAGGAGGAGAATTTCAACAAATTTCTTCACCAACAATCCCTATTTCTTCACAACAATGGCACCTCAAGGACAAGGAGCTATGAGAGGTAAAGATTCTATGGTTTTTGTTTTGAATTAGTTAGTTTTAGGTTGAATTTGATATCTATTTGTTTGAATTTTTAGGAGATGCAAATCAACCTGAAAACCCTCAAAATCCTCAACAAGAAGACCAACCAAATCCTCAAGATTAAAATCAGCCACAACATCAACCTCCTCCACCAATGACTCAACCTCCTCTTGGCACTCAACAAAATTTAATGAGTGAAATTGAGAACAACAAAAAGAGAATTGAGGATTTGATCAGTAGGTTGAGTGATCCAAATGGTTCAACCGTAGAAAGAATGACCCTAGCAAATTCATTAAAAGATATGTTAAAAAATGTAGATTCAATTAGCAAACAAATAATTGGATGGCAAGATAGGAGGCAGGCGGCTATGGATTATTATGCAAATAAACTATCATACAAGGATGTGAAGGATTTGAAAATTACAAAAGGTGGTTTGTGCTCATTATTCACTGACCCACACATAAATCAAAATCTTACCCTCAATGCGAAGAGGTTTCCTATCCATTGGTGCCACCACCAACAGATTAGGAACTAGTTTTATGATAGGTGGTACATGGTCTTCGATTACCCACCGTGCAACAATTGCGAGGTCCCACAATATTTCCTTAGGAAACTATACAGTGAGTTCATATTGAACAAAATCCCAAATTATTTTGATATGAGGGATTTCCAAGGGAGAGATGGGGGGTCAGCTCAGGATAGAACTAGTGCACAGGAAGATCCTATGCGGCAAGGTAGACGAGCTCTCGTTAGGCCACCTTGTGAGCACATTGTTATGCCTTCCATCATGATGGAAAGTGCTGATGTAGAGACATTACAAGAAATCAACACTTTGACCCAGAGTGTCATCCATCATACTAGCCCTATTCTACAGCGCCATCCAGGGGAGTCTTCGAGTGGTGGCCTTCGAACACACGTGTGTCAATCTTGTGGGGCTACTTGTTCATATGACCCGACCAACACTCAGGAGACTGGAATGCAGGATCCATCTGCAACTATGGAGATGGAGAGGGTTGCTGACATTTTGCATGAGGCATATGACATTGATAGTTAGGTAAAAGTTAGTGCATGTGTTCATTGAATTTAATTTATTAAATTTTGATTTTGAAATGCAAGATTAACTAAAAATGTTTTATGATTTTAATAAAATTGCAGGGTCATAGTGTTGAGATTGGATACACCGGCCCCCCACCAACCTATTTCTGTAGTACACCTATCGCTAGGGTATGTAACTAGTAAACAATTATAAATTTATTGCATGTTAATAGCATTGTTTTACGAATGGTAATTTAATATGCGGTTTTGGATGTTGAACAGACTAATATTGGAGGTTTTGATGGAACACTTCCCAGTGGCAGTGGATTTACTCAAACCTTCATGCAGATAATAGAATAAAGAGCTTAACTAATGAATCAAGTACTTAATAAATTTGTGTAGTTTATATGCACATCGTTGATTACGTTGAATATTTTTTTGTTTTATTTTCAGTTGTTGCGAGATGATACACCTCCGAATGTGATGAGGGCAATGGATATTGGTGTGACATCTTCTATACAATCCTCGATGGCTCTGACAAAAGAGGTATGAGGCAAATTAGTAAATTTCAATTTACATTTGTTGTTATATATGTTAGTTAGTGAAAAATCAAACCATTATTGATTCACGTAGTTTAATTTCTATTTGTATGGTTTTTACAGGGCTTGAGCACGCCTGCGCATGGGCGTGAGGATATTTCCCTCATCGAGAGAGATCGTGAGATGGCTGCAAGTGATTATTTTGTCAAATACATCATTTTTTATAATGTAATTTCTATATATTCATGTCTTTACTTTATATTGTAATAGTTAAAACTTCACCATGAACTAAACCCTAGGAGGAGTAGCAGGAGCACTCCACGAGCACAACAAAAATGAGTGGCAAACCTATCGCCATCCGAGCTAAAAGGAAAGGGAAAGATTTTATTTCCAGGGCATGGAGAGCAATGAATTTTGATTCCAGAGTCCTTTGTTGTATGCCTACATGGCAGTTTTGTACATATTTTTTATTGGACATATTTGACATTGTATGCCTATATGGCATTCTCGTAAGCCTATATGGCTATTTTGTACATATATTTCATACTTATATCGACATATATTGATGTATGCCTACATGGCTATTTGGTTAATACATATATCTTTTATCATTTCCTATCCATATTTGCATTCTAAATTGATAGTTCAATAGTTATGAGTTACGTGTATTCAAGGTAATTTCTATGTTAATACAAATATCTTTTACTGATGCTTATACTTATGTGATTGATGTATGTTTATGTATGGGATCATAGTAATTTCTATTTGATGATGCTATTGTGTCTTTAAGGTTTATTTATTAAAGGGTGCATGAAACAAGTTTTAAATCCTTAAAAATATTTGAATTTCTTAGGTTTTTCTATTTGTCAAGTTTGGGCTCTGAGCCCGAGTCCAAGTCAAAAATTGGCTTGTCAAGTCCAAGGCGAGTCCAAGTATTGTAACACTAGTGTGAACACATCGAGGAATAATGTATATACCGATGAAGAGAGAACCCATCCTTGTTTCTAAACAAACCATGGTATAGATATGGGTGGTCGAGATAAAACATCACTCTTCTGGATAGTTCGAACCATAATCTTTCATGGCTGCAAACACACCTTCATTATGTGTGTTCTTGATCCTATTGAAGAAATGGTGGAACATGTTGTAGATCAAATATTGCAACCCTAAGTCCACAAGAAGGTTACTTGTCCTGATTTCCACAAATTTCATTAAGATGTTCATCCTTCTTGAGTAATGCCAACCACTATCATTAGTTGCCATGCTTCTAATGGAAAGTCAATTTGTTGCAATATCCAAAGGCTAGCAGGTTCATTCGCTCTAATACCACTGTAATGACTCGAGCTCTAGATCAATAGATTTTTGATTTATTTCTTATTGGATTGACAAAGGTTGTCATCCAATATTATTAAGATAGATAATGGAGTCCCCAAATTATAAATAAAATAAATTCTGAATATGAAATCTAATTCAAATATTAATTTGATAAATAAATATAATAGTTGTTTCTAATTAATCAATTAAAATCATGTGCTAGCTTTGAATATAAATCTGCCTATCATTGATATATAGGCCTTGAGAATTGGGATGCCTTTCCTGATCAATACTTTGTACTCATGCATCTAACTTTGAGTCCTTTCTGGATTATATGCTTGAAACGTATACTCCCATATTATAATTTTTTTCTCATATAGACCAATGCCATGCTAGGCAACTCAATAATAAAAATAAGTCCGCAAATTGATTACCTTGATCTTCCCTTCTTATTCTCTTTTATACTTGAAAACTACACAATTGAATCCTAATAGCAATATCACAATTTGACACATTGTAGAAAATACCTCCTACTTATCAATTGATGAGCTAAAGGGGCACTATAATGAATGTTTCATAAGGCACAACACTTGCTAAAGGTTTTGCAAATGGGGTTGCAAGCTAAGTGGGCTTAACCTTGGGGAAAAAACTTCATGGTTAAGCGCTTGAGCTGGAGTAGTACTGGGATGGGTGACCTCTTGGGAAGGCCTAGTGCCTCACCTCTGTGAGCATCACCTACATGCAATGAGTGCTAAGTGGGCCATTCATTATCATGAGAGATGGGTTCTTGTGAACTCAACCCTCTTTCAATCCATGTCAGCCTTGGGACTGTACAGGAAGTTGGAGGTCGTACCAAGTACGGGATCAACAAATTTGTATAATAAACTAAAAACTAGAGAACAGTGTGAATAATTCTTATCTTATCTTCTCGAAAAGTTCATCAACAACCTCCATTGGAGCCTCTCAAGGATTTACATAGTGTTTTACACCCTCGTCTAACTGATCCAAGCCCTCAACTAACTAAAAACCAACTTTCAAAACAAGTAACCGTTGCATTTCATATTTGTTGCTTTAAGCAACTTACAAATTTGCAACTTTAGACTCTTCCAACCCAAGGGATCGATCCGGTGGAACATAGCTCAAAGCAATTCCATATGTTTCTATGTGAAAGAGGACCATGCCTAGTGTAAAAATACCTATTTGGACATTTTGGAACAGTCCGCTTGGTCACACAAGTTGCAGAACGAAAGTTGCGCCACTTTGCAACTTTGCACTGCTTGCATTTGATGCTTTTTCCATCAAGTGAAAATTTTCCACCATGGGAAAACCACTCCGAGATAGCCAAAACAAAGAGAGGTTTTTTTAGAGGGGCTCAATGCGATCCTATAGGATTACATGAGAAGTTTCTAAGCATCATGATATTCGAGTAAAAGCATGCTGAAGTTTGCAGCCATTTTGCACTTTGGACCCTTCAGGGATCGATCTGGTGGAATGTAGCTCAGAGCGATTCCATGTGTTTCGATGCAAAAAAAAGACCATGCCTAGCATAAAAATAGCTATTCAGACACGTTGGAATAGTTAGTTTGGTCATACAAGTTGCAGAGTGAAAGTGGCACCACTTCGCAACTTTGCACAACTTGAATTTGACACTTTTTCCATCAAGTGAAAATCTTCCGCCATGAGAAAACCACTCCGAGATAGCCAAAACCAAGAGAGGTTTTTCTAGAGGGTCCCAAAACCTTCTTGTAGGATCATACGAGAATTTTCTAAGTGTAATGGTATCCATGTAATAGCATTTTGAAGTTTGCAGCCATTTTGCACTCTGGACCCTTCAGGGATCGATCAGGTGGAACATAGCTCAGAGCGATTCCATGTGTTTTGGTGTGAAAGAGGACCATTCCTAGCATAAAAATACCTATTCGGATGTGTTGGAATAGTCCGCTTGGTCACAAAAGTTGCAAAACGAAAGTTGCACCACATTTCAACTTTGCACTGCTTACATTTGATGCTTTTTCCATCAAGTGAAAATCCGCCACCACGAGAAAATCACTCTAAGATAGCCAAAACCAAGAGAGGTTTTTGTAGAGGGGCTCAATGCAATCTTGTAGGATTAGATGAGAAGTTTCTAAGCATCACCTTATCCAAGTAATAGCATGCTGAAGTTTGCAGCCATTTTGCACTTTGGACCCTTCAGGGATCGATCCGGTGGAACATAGCTCAGAGCGATTCCACGTGTTTCGGTGCAAAAGAGGACCATGCCTAGATTAAAAATACCTATTCAGATGTGTTGGAATAGTATGCTTGGTCACACAAGTTGCAAAACGAAAGTTGCACCACTTTGCAACTTTTCATTGCTTGCATTTGATGTTGTTTCCATCAAGTGAAAATCCACCACCACGAGAAAATCACTCCAAGATAGCCAAAACCGAGAGAGGTTTTTGTAGAGGGGATCAACGTGATCCTATGGGATTAGACGAGAAGTTTTTAAGCATCACATTATCCAAGTAATAGCATGCTAAAATTTGCAGCCATTTTGCACTTTAGACCCTTAAGGGATCGATCCGGTGGAACGTGGCTCAGAGCGATTCCACGTGTTTCGATGTGAAACAAGACCATTCCTAGCATAAAAATACCTATTCAGACGCATTGGAATAGTTAGTTTGGTCATACGGGTTGCAAAACGAAAGTTGCACAACTTGAATTTGATAGTTTTTCCATCAAGTGAAAATTTGCCGCCACGAGAAAACCTCTCCGAGATAGCCAAAACCAAGAGAGGTTTTTCTAGAGGGGCCCAACGCCTTCCTGTAGGATCAAATGAGAAGTTTCTAAGTGTAATGGTATCCAAGTAATAGCATGCTGAAGTTTGCAGCCATTTTGCACTTTGGACCCTTCAGGGATCAATTTGGTGGAACATAGCTCAGAGTGATTCCACATGTTTCGGTGCGAAAGAGGACCATGCCTAGTGTAAAAATACCTATTCGGACATGTTGGAACTATTCTCTTGGTCGCACAAGTTGCATAACGAAAGTTGCACCACTTTGCAACTTTGCACTGCTTGCATTTGACACTTTTTCTATCAAGTGAAAATCCGCTACCACGAGAAAACCATTCCGAGATAGCCAAAACCCAAAGAGGTTTTTCTAGAGGGGTCAAACATGATCTTGTAGGATCAGATGAGAAGTTTTTAAGTTTCACGGTATCCAAGTAATAGCATGCTGAAGTTTGCAGCCATTTTGCACTTTGGACCCTTAAGGGATCGATCTAGTGGAACATAGCTCAGAGCAATTCCATGTGTTTCGGTGAAAAAGAGAACCATGCATAGCGTAAAAATAAATATCTAGATGCATTGGAGTAGTTATTTTGGTGACACGAGTTGCAGAGTGAAAGTTGCACCACTTTGCAACTTTGCACAGCTTGAATTTGATACTTTTTCTATCAAGTGAAAATCCGCCACCATGAGAAAACCACTCCGAGATAGCCAAAACCGAGAGAGGTTTTTCTAGAGGGGTCCAACATGATCCTGTAGGATGAGACAAGAAGTTTCTAAGTGTCACAGTATCCAAGTAATAGCATGTTGAATTTTGCAATCATTTTGCACTTTGGACCCTTAAGGGATCAATCCGGTGGAACATAGCTCAGAGCGATTCTACGTGTTTCGGTGTGAAAGAGGAACATCCCTAGCATAAACATACCTATTCAGACGTGTTGGAATAGTCTAATTGGTCACACAAGTTATAGAAAAAAATTTGCAAACTGTTTACATGACCTTTTTCACATTGTTTACATTTCAAAATTCATAGTTTGCAAATTTTCCTATTCAACGCATTTACTGAATAAGGTGCTACTACACCAAACATGAACTCAAACCTTACAATATTTGAGTATATCTCATTATGTAATTAAATCTTATTACAATGCCTCAGACACTTCATTCTCACAGATCTTTTACAATGTCACTCATACATTCGAGATTCTCTTTAAATGTCTACATCATAGGTGCTCATTATGAGGTTAACTTCAAATGAGTAACTTGAGATTCCCTCACTAAGCTTCCCACAATCTTTTATAATGGCTTGAAATCAAAATTGATATTTTTCAAGATCATCAAAATAAGGATGTTGCATTTCTTTTTTGGCCGAGATTCTCTTTGATGGCTCTTAAATCAACATTTTCTGCAACGAAAAATCAATCAATTTTTAGTAGTTTACTTACAAATATGCAAAGTAAAAGAGAAAAAGAAAGAGCATCCAAAATGGAAATGAA
Source organism: Sequoiadendron giganteum (assembly GCA_007115665.2). Lineage (NCBI taxonomy): Eukaryota > Viridiplantae > Streptophyta > Pinopsida > Cupressales > Cupressaceae > Sequoiadendron > Sequoiadendron giganteum. The sequence goes on from CM021109.1 coordinate 49,420,831, forward strand.
ATAAAAATAGATGGAAGGAACTTACAGATGTTGCATGTAGGCATCAAAATAAGGATGTTGCATTGCTTTTATGGCTGACATTCTCTTGGATGGCTCATATATCTGCATTTTTTGCAAGGGGACACCAATCACTATAAAAGAATTGATAGCATTGGCATCAAACAAATTAATGGGCATCAAAAAAATTAATATGCATACAAGTATAAATTAATAAGAACCAATGTGCATATACTTACAAATTAATCCAACGAACCATCTGGGTCTGCTTTACTCTTTATTGTGTCAAGTATTGCCTCATGGTCAGACTCACGGACCTTCCATAATGTCTTGTTCAAAGGTCTACCCTCATATTTGGTGAAATGAACATTGGATGCCATGACAAGGTTCGAGTAATGAAGAATCTTACGATGCATGTCAAAGTCCTGAAATAACCTATGTTTAACACTTGAATTTGGGTACCTTCTAAGCCATGTTCCAGTAACCACAACTAAGCCTATAGGGTATTTGATGTTTTCTCCATCTATAACTGGGGCCTCCAATTTTTTTTGGTCTCAACACAATGACACAAGTAATAGTCTATTCCCTCTTCATTGTCTTCATCTGCAATAACTACATAAACATGCCTTGCATTGATATATGCAAAAAATCTCTTGAAATTTTTCAACATTACGAATACTGTACAAAGTAAGATAACGATATGGAATTTCAACAACTAAGAAAGTAGATATATCACCTGGTTGAACTAGATCTGATATGTGGTCAAAGTCGACCGATGATTCCATCTGTGTCAGTTCCAATGCCGTCAGAGGGCGATACGTGTGAAGTGGGCTAAGATAACTTGTGAACCATTTGTCAACCCACTCCCCTGACTCACAATCATTCCAGGCTTGCATTGTACATGAAGAACAAAAGCATGCCATCTTTTGTGTATCGATACTCCATGAACCTGCATTTGAGCTAAGGAAAGAGTGTACCTCACTCGATCCTATTAGTGTACAATAGTCTTCATATGGTGCAATGTTAGTATCATCCATCAACCAAAAAAATCTACGAACTGAAGACTTACCTTCATTACCTGGACCCATCAAAGCATTACACCACTCGACGATTGATTTTGCATCTGTCAACTTTGCACTATCTTTATACTTTAACTCTTCTCGTGCTAATGCTCTTTTCACTTATGCTCCTAGAACATCATGCTCCCCCTTTCCATGTCCAGCCTCACAAAAGTTCCACATATGTTGAACACATGTAATGAAATGCATCCTGCACAACCAGTAGAACATATGTGAGTTCTTGAACTGTGCTGCACAGTTATCAGACCATATTATATGTTGATCGTATTATATGCCCCTCTGAGCCAAACCACTATAGAACATCTAGAAGCAACCTTGCACGAACTCTGGAGAATGTGTGCGATCATCACTAATGTAAAAGTGGTACTCCCTCAATACCTTCCTTTGCTCATCTATACTATCATATGCATGAATGAATGCTATGTGCACAAATATCAAAACTTGTTTGGAGTTGTAATACTGTGACTGTACCTCATGTTGTGGCTGCAGAGTGTAGTTCTCTGCAAAGTCAACCACAAGTACTATGCTTCCAACTAGAAAGGTGCCCTTGCATAGCTTGAACTACGTGTCCAAGCATCGGGCTCTATGGGTATGAATTGCATACTCAGATAGTATACTGTCACGAAATGTGGTCATAAATTGGTACACTGGAATCTTCTCAATAACCAAATCATACCTTTTTTCTTGAGACCCATCTTTTGTAGCATATGTCACTATTTTATGCTTCCCAAACTCTACTAGTTTCTGTCCCACCTCATCTGTACTTTCCATATGTTGACATACTAGCATACGTTAGAAGCCACCGAAACGCTCACATGAACCATCCAAGCATGTTGTCCTATAGAATATCTGGCCATCCTCCATTTCACATAATTTTTGTGATAAGAACTCTCTTTAAGATTTTGGTGGGGTTTCTATGCCACAATCCTGTAAAACATCGTTAGTATGAAAATCTAAACATATAGAACGATAAACATCATAATGGTTAGAAAATTCAATATGTAGTCTACAACAACAAGTAGTGCGTGTGTGATTTATCTTGACATAAAAAGGTTTAAGCAGTTCAAAAAATCTTTGAGAAATATTAATTTGAGGATAATCATTTTCAAATTTACAAAAAAATTGGGTTTGAGTCATATCCAAAAAATGCTTTGGATGTGGCTCACGATTTCGACTACCGATTCTCCTTCTTACCACATCCCTTTGATTTGGAGATGGCCTTGTGTTATTCTTCCAATACTCTCCAATTAGTGTTCTCAAGGCTTCGATAACTTCTTTATCTTTTCGTGACAGTCTCCTCGAGAATGCCCATAATTCATTTGTATCATTGCCCTCAATTCTTTGCCGCATTTGAATGGCTCTTGATAAAGTTTTTCTACTAATTCTTATTTGTTCACTAGTCTTTTTAATTAGGCGATCTCTCTTTGTTTGACAACTTACCAAAGTCAATGTAATGACACATCGGGTGACATTACTATCCTTTGAGCATGAGGTCTTACCCACACTCTCATAAGAATCCATTAGATTCTTCACAATAGTGTCTTCACTCGATGCATTCGATGTTCTCAACCCAAGAGTCTTCATGATGTTCCTATACTTTACACCCTGCATCATTTCAACAAATAGTTGACATCTTGCAGTCTCATTTAGCCTTTCAAAGAATCGTTCCCAAATCTTATTAGCATATCTTCTACAAGTGCGTGTTGAAATCTTACCTTCCATGTGCTGCAAAATCTCATCATCAATGTTAATCAAATACTTTGGCTTTCTACGCAAAATTCTTGGTGGTGTTCTCCTAGGTACATACATCTCAACAATAGGAATTTCATCAATATTTAATTGAGGTGGGCTAGATTGCATACCTTCGATCGAGGGTGGAGAAGAAGACATACCTTGAGGTTTAGATGGGGATGATGGCATACCTTCTTCATCAATTTCGAGTGATGATGTACTCTCAAATTGAGATGTGTTGGATGGTGTCCAATAATATTCACTTGTGATACATGGTGTCCCTCCATACTCACTTGTAGTAGATGGTGCCCATCCATATTCACTTGTGCTAGATGGTGTCCCTCCATATTTGCTTGTTCTTAATGGTGTCCCTTCATATTCACTTGACATAGAGGGTGTGTCTCCAACTATAGTATCTGAATCTGTCTTATGACGATGCTTTCACATTCGTGCTTGTTGTGCTACCAATTCTCATTCTCCTTTTGATGGTTGAGGTTCCTCTACAATCGAGTTGTTTTCATCAATCGTTTCCAATTTATTCTTTTCACGATATGCCGTCACTTGAGCTCTCTCCTTTTCTTTCAAGGTTTCATTCTCTTTGTCTATTAGTTTCCTCTTTGTCTTTTTCTTTGGCATGATGGATAATTTTATCTATACCATGGTAATGAGATGAATATTAGTTCCTAAAAAATGTATCCATTCAAGTTAATTGAAAAATATATGTCATTGAAGGCTTCATTTACATAATACTTACAATCATCGTGTACAAAAGTTAACCTAGCATGTAGACAAATGTGTACAAACTATGGAAGCACTAGGCTGGCCAGAGCACATTTCTAACTAAAAGTGAATAACCATGATGGTGATTCTGAAAACTAATGAGTGAATGGCATTGTGAGTGTTTGATAAGTTTGTGGTGTAGGAGCACCTTGACAATCTATGCTTCCATTTTGAAATTTGATTCAATTTTGGGTATCTTCATGTTGTAAGAGGGTCATTAAAGACGTTTTCCATGTACTGGTTATATGAGCTTTCAAAGGCATGTTGTTTGTTATTTAAAAGGAATTGGGAACTCTTAATGCTAATTTGATTATATGAATCAAATGTTTTGTGAAGGGAAATATAGTTGAATAAGTGTGTCAAGAAAGGTGTTGATTTCTTCCTTTGTACTCCATCAGTTTGTGCAGAGGTATTGGAAGGTGTTTGGACCTCTCAGAGGAATGGGAGAGGCTTGGAGTTGTATTAAAGGATGAATTTTGGTGAATGGTTCTGAGTTTCTAATCAACTTTATGCTATGTTACAATCAATTTTATGATGGTTAATCTATTTTTTTGAGTCACACAAAGAGTTGAAACCAAGTTCTAATGTTTTGATGAAAAGATGATTGAGTTTGTTTGTTGATCTTCTTCAATTTAATTTAGGGTCACAAGTACCCTTGATGATTTGTGGATCCTGGTAGATGTTCTGCATCAAGTTTAAAATAGTAATTGGCAAGTGTATATAATTGTGTATATAATGGTAATTTAAAATGTGCCTTGACAACCTAAGGTTATATTGACAAACAAAAATGAAAGCAAGCCATAATAGAATGAAAGAAAATTTGTAAAGACTTCACATACCTAAAAAACTAGACTTTCAAATGGATGAGTTCAATCCAATTATGTAGCCTTAGATTCTTCTTTCTTCAAACTCCACAACAATTTGACTTGTTCAAAAGCTTGTTCCCCTCCAAACTTCAATTGTATATCAGTTTTCAATGGAATTAAAACTTCAATTGATATTATATGTCTTCCAACGTGGAAACTCTGCTATTTCATGCAAAGGTGGTAGAAAGATCATGGAAAAGGTGATGGAATGTGAAAAACATGCTTGCACACTTCACAACATCATCAAAAATCCATTTTTTATTCTTAGCACATGCAGACTATGGGACTTGAATCAATGGGTATATAGAGTTTTTTACCGTTTTAGTGGAGTACAACACGTGCTCACGTTATAGCATGAGCGCATTATGTGAAATATGGTTTTCTTTGTATATTTCTTTTCTCCCTCTTTGTCTTTACCCTTTATCCTAATTCTATAGTTGTCCCCTGCACCCTTATAGTAGAGGAGATAGGGGTGAGTGTGTGTGTGAGAGAGAGAGAGAGAGAGAGAGAGAGAGAGAGAGAGAGAGAGAGAGGGAGAGAGATGGAGGGAGAGGGAGAGGGAGAGAGGGAGAGAGGGAGAGAGAGGCAAAGGGTTAGAAATAGAAAGTGGGAGACATGGAGATAGATAAGGAGGGAGAGAGGGGGAGAGTGGAAGAAAGAGAGAGTGGGAGAGAAAAAGGGAGAGATGAAGGGAGAGGGAGTGGGAGAGAAATATGGAGAGTGGGATGGAGAGGGAGAGGGGGAGAAAGAGAGAGTGGGAGAGAAAGAGGGAGAGAGGGAGGGAGAGGAAGAGGCAGAAAGAGATATGGGAGAGAGATGGAGGAGAGGAGAGGAGAGGGAGAGAGGGAGAGGGAGAGGGAGAGGGAGAGGCAGAGGGTTAGAAATAGAAAGTGGGAGACATGGAGATAGATAGGGAGGGAGAGAAGGGTAGAGTGGGAGAAAGAGAGAGTGGGAGAGAAAAAGGGAGAGAGGGAGGGAGAGGGAGTGGGAGAGAAAGATGGAGAGAGGGAGGGAGAGGGAGAGGGGGAGAAAGAGAGAGTGGGAGAGAAAGAGGGAGAGAGGGAGGAGAGGGAGAGGGGGAGAAAGAGATAGTGGGAGAGATGGAGATAGAGAGGGGGAGAGTGGGAGAAAGAGAGAGTGGGAGATAGAAAGGGAGGGAGAGAGGGGGAAGAGTGGGAGAAAGAGAGAG